>CAWUHX010000137.1:203216-942657 GCA_963922205.1 Romanomermis culicivorax | reverse complement strand
GGCGCCCGTCTCACTTTGGCGCCCGCCTCACTTTGGCGCCCTATCAGAGTCTGCTTTACGGCATTCATGCTGATCATTCATTTGGGTGAATCCCCATTCCCCAAAGGTCCTGTTTTCCCGAAATTCTTCTTTCCCGGAAGAATGCTTCAAAGCTTTTTCTCAAGAGTCCGTATTCCTCAAAATTGTCAAATACCATTTCTCTAAAAATAGACGGAGGCAATTTTAGATTGCGTTTTGTAAATTGCTAATTTTCCCTGAGAATTTGATACGCTTAGCTTCAACTTCGGATCAGGTAAGGCGCACAAGAGAGAGAGAGAGAGAGAGAGAGAGAGACACAGCTTGGGCGCCAAGGTGAGACGAGGCGCCCGAGTGAGATGGGCGCCAAAGTGAGACGAGGCGCCCGAGTGAGATGGGCGCCAAAGTGAGATGGGCGCCAAAGTGGAATTGGCGCCAAAGTGAGACGGGCGCCAAAGTGAGACTGTACCGTTTAGTAATAGATTAAATTTTAATAGGATAAAATTGAACAAAAATAAAAAATAATTACTCCATGGCGAAAAAAAGTGTATGACTTAAGACATTAGCTGAAAATTTACGTTGGCCCGATCACTTCAGTGACGGAATCGAATATATATGGGAAAAAACCGACGACTGAATCACCAAATTCGATTGAATCTAGACAGTGGATGTGGCTGAATCGTTACTGACTCTCACCCGCACCTTGCACCAAGGCGCAACAAAGGCTTTTGGTTTTCAAAGCTGTTTCCAGAGTCGATGACGAGCCAAACCCTAAACCGGGCACCCGGATATCGTAACAACATTCATCCGATTCGTGCTTATGCTTCGGAACGCCCCGCATCCAATGAGAACTCAGTGTCCCGAGCACCATTCCTACGACATCCTGGCCGGCCATGAGCAATTTGATTTTGTCGGGTCGTCGGAATGTAAGAGCGAAATAGTTGAAATGAGAAGATCGCTTAGGTAAATTTGAGTACGAAACGCCCATTTTGCGTGATGGGGCTGATTGATCTGTAGAGTGAATCTATCACGAGAAGGTCCAGATGAAGAGTTTGAGAAATATACTAGTAGACAGGGAGAAAATGAAGAAAACAAAAAATTGAAGAAAATGATACAATAAGAAACATAGCGAGGGAGAAAAACAGCAACAAAAAATGAATAAAATACAGTAGAATTAAAATTAACAAGTAGACATAATGAAATCGGAGAAAAAAAATGAACAACCACAGTACAAGAAACAGAAAACGAAGAGTAAAAACGAAAGAATAACAGTTGAATCAGCTGTTGTGCAGGTCTTTCCTTAAGAGGCATAAGAAAAGATTGGGTCTGAACTGACCTGTTAGAACTGATCCCTTGGCTAAGCCTCGGTGATAGTGCAACAGTCCGGTTATCCCCAGACCTACAACAACAAAGAGAACCCTAACTCTAAATACCGGGGCCTTACAAAGGACCTCCGCAGTCTCCTAGCTGAGACAAGGAATCCCCTCAGGGATAAACTTACTTGGGTATAACCCGTAAGGGGTTTCCCAAAGCTTACCTGATGTAAGCCGGCGCCTGGGCCTCTGGCCCTCCGCCTTCGTCGATGCGAATAATCTAAATAAACAAACAAATGTATTAAACAATAAGTCCGACGAAATATGTAAATGAATGTGGACACACCACAATGAATATTATGTAAAAACAGGACGAAGTGCTGGGAAGTTTTAATGGACGCCAGCAATAACAAGAATTAATATAAAAATCGACGATAATAGTGAACAGTGATTTCACTTTATCTTTTCGGTCCTTTCTTGGCGCTCCATTCCATGCAAATGTCTGCGCCGCTGGTCGTCCATCTTTGTCGATTTGCATGTCGATTTCCCCACACGAATTGGCATCAACAGGGTGCCCAACATCCCTCGCGCGTCGAAACCGACCTACGGGAGGTAGAAAGAAAGAAAAAAAAAACTTTCGGCCGGGTTATCCCGGCATTAAAAAGAATTAATCAAAAAGAAAAAATCTACAACTCCGGCTGACTCCTGATAAACAGTTTGTCTCACTCGGACTCCCGTTTCACAGTCTGTCCTAATCGGACTCCTGTGCTGGTCGTTGGACACAACGAATACCAAGGGCTTCGCCGCAATGGCTGGCAAGTGACGCCCATTTTGACCTCGGCGTTGATGGAATAACCTCCTGCCCTAAGGAGTACGACGTAGACGTCGGTGCCGAATGTGGCCGGTTTCGGGCTCGGCCGCTCGGTCTGCATGCTGTGTCAATTCGTTGGCCGTGGGTCTAACCGCATGCAAATCGATTTCCCGCGTCTCTATTTTTTTTCTAAATTAAACTAAAATACTAGATTATATGGCGATACAAAAAGACGACGCGGGAATGTACGAGTATCACAAAAATTTTAAAACGCGCTAAAAATTTGAGCAAAATTGTGGCCAAAAATTTAAAATGTTTTTGCGGTTGCGTTTTGCACCGGTTTTGTCAAAAAGAAAATTTTTGATGGCCAGCAGCACCGAAATTTAAATAATATTTTTGGATTTTTTGTTTTTTGATTTTTTTGGACTTTTGTGATTTTGTTAGTGTTTTTGGATTTTGTATTTTATGAAATTATTAAAAATATGTGCGAAAAGATGATTTTTGGGCTAAAATTTGTGCCGCTAATTACTGCTGCTGCCCGCCGCCTCGGTAACCTCCTTGAGGTCTACCTCGATAGTATCCCCTCTGACCTGGTTGGCCTCGGGTCTGACCTCCATCCTGGCCTTGATTTTGGCCTTGCTGACTTCCGCCGCCTCTACCAAGCGGCATGAAGTTCGGATTGTGGAACTGCGCATCCGGGTCTTGACCTTGGTGTTGCCAGGTTCCTCGGCCTCTGTAAGGTCGCTGAGGGGGCCCTCTGAAGCCTCCTCTGGCTTGACCTTGGTCATACCCCGGTCTAGCCCTGTATGGGGCCGGGTTTGAGAACATATCGTCTCTCCCCTGCTGCCTTTGACCACTGCTAGTGGAGCTGCTGCGTTGTGGTTTTTGAGTCCGGAAAGTTGAATTTAAAGATTTTGATGATATTGATTTTGATCGAGAAAGCGGACTTTTGTAAGAAGTGCTAGCAGCCTCACTATATGACCTCTGGCTGGTCGTAGCCGATGATTGTTGTATCGTCGGCGGTTGTTTCTTGGCCGGAGGGAGTCTAGGCACTTTAAACTTACTTGGGCTCTTGGCAGCTGTTCGCTGATTCTTATCAGCTTGCGACCTGTCATCGCCTGGTGCCTTCCTCTTAACACCCATCTGGTTTTAACCTTTGCGAGCCCATAAAAATATATTGATTAAAGGCTGCAATGTAGACATCGTCTACTCGGTTTCCCTGGGCCTCAACGACTAGTTGTCTGTTCGCAAATGAACTCGCCTGGGCATACCACCTACCTATTGCCGTTGGCGTGATCAGAGCGAAGTCCAACTGTAGAAAGATCATTAGGGTCACGTACCTAATGGCCGTAAAAATGTCTGAGGCATCGTAATCCTGAAGCCATCTGGGGATAAGAATTAAAATGATCCATTCCCAGATTTCCTGAGGGATGCGCTCTCCGTCAAACATAAATCCACCTTGCATTTCAAACTGCTGGCGGTAATTTTGGTGAATTTCAGCCATAGCATCATTGACCATTCTATAAATGATCGGCCGTTCTTGGCGATCAAAGGCGAAATAATTGGCGACCTCTGGATTTTCGAATGAGATCGGCCCAATTAAGCGCCTTTGTTCCCGTTGCCACTCCCAATAATCAATCAGAGTTTCCGCTAATTGACCAGGAGTGACAAACTGCTGTGGCTCCCTTTCGGGTCTATTGACTACCACATTCAGTTTGACCTTCTCGATCAACTTTTCCTCCAATTCAAGATCGGGCTTCACCAATACGCTTCCCCAAGGTTTGCTACCCCTTGCGGTATAGCTGGAGGGCACGGATTTGCTCTTGCCTGATGAAGTACTAACCTCTCCGCCGGTTTTCGATACCCTTCGCATCTGAGTGTATGAAAGAGTTGCAGTGGACCCTGTTGTCCTATCCGATTTCGTCTGGCCTTTGGAGGTCTCCGTTCCCGTTTGACTTTTTGCAGTCTCCGTCCTCGGCTTACTTTTCGTAGTCTCCGTTCTCGACTTTTGACTCGTCGAATACTGTGGGGTCGTGGTTTCCTCAGCCGTATCGTAGGCGTCCTTCTCGGAACTGGTGGCGGCGGCTCCTTGTTGCTGCTGATCTTGAGCTGCAAGTCTGCGTCATCTGGCCTTACCTATCCTTTTTCTGCGCCTTACCTTTTCCCTGGCCAAGTGTCGGATAAATTTTTCCGACATACCTTCAGCTAACATCTGCTGAACCTTATCTGGGGAATAAATTCCAGGAATACCTTCCTCGGCAATTCTTCCCCTCTTCATCAGCTCTGTTGCTGCAATAGCTGAATCTGAGCTATCATCGGCTAATGCCTGCTCCTTCAGCTTCCTTTGGATTGCCCTCTGACGCAGGAATTCCTGCTGCGTCAGCCTTTTCTGTTCTTGGATTTTGGCCTGTAGGGCCTCGTGCTTCGCTTGTTTATCATGATCCTTAGGATCTTTGGCCTTCACAGGTATCTCCTGGGATGCTTCCTGCATCTTTTCCAGTCTGACATCAATTCCCGACATTTTAGTAACTGCTTCATCAATTTGAGTCTGGATTTTCTCCTCCTCAACAGCCTGTTTCTGAGTCTTGGCCTCCATCGCATCCTTATTTTCTGATGTCTGGCCCTCAGATTCCAGAATTTCACCTTCCTCTTCTTCTTCAACATCCTCCTCTGAACTGGACTCAGAGTCTGAATTCCGTATCTTCGGCAAGAGCTGTTTTACTTTAGCTGGTAACACAGCTGGTGCCGGAGGTACAGATTGCATAATGGTGACAACTCCTGGCTCAGGCTCGGCCGGTTGCTGTATCTGAGCTACCTGAGTCGGCTGTGCCACCGCTGGTTGCGTTGGCGGGGGCACCACGACTACTACTGCAGCTGCTTGCGTAGCAGCAGTGTCCAAAGCTGGTTGTGTAGCTTTGACCACTGGCGCTGGCGCTTACGGCTGCGTTTTAACTTGTCCCGTCCCTCCGGCTTGCGCCATTTGGGAAGTAGAGGGACGATTTACTGGTACCTTAGATATTAACTCACCGGCTGGGGTATAAGTTAGTGTATACCCGGGCATCTCTGAAGCAATTGTTCTCTCTGAGAAGCTTTTGGTAACAAACTCCGGTCTGAGCTCGAGCGGATTTCTCGGTGCGTACGTAATTGGGTAATCAGTCGGCGATGCGTTTTCTGTCATCGGATACCGCAGTCCCGGCGTCAAAGTCTCGAAGCCTACATAGTAAAAAGTTACATAAAAGTAAGGGTTTACCTTGTAGGCTCCGTCCTTCAATAACGATTTGTCGTCGCCGATTTGCAATATTTCCTCGGCTTCTCGAAATCGTAAGGGGACAAATCCGAACCAATTTTGCCACGCGTATACCCCTTTTTTAGATGGAAAGCGGGGTTCGGATGGCGGTAGCATTGCTGCTAGCTCTAAATAATAAGCCAGGCCGTCGCCTGACTTCCAGGACATTCGCTTTATCATCTCCTGTCCTTCTCTAGTATAACTGTTTAAAAAGTTATAGTTCAGCAGAGCGCTAGTTTCGTAATCGCACTCCGCTCTCCAGTGAGGCCATGCCAAATGATAGGCCAATGGCATAAATTTACAGATGACCTCTAACTCCGCAAAGTTTCGCTCATCTAACATACCTGAAATTTTTGCCAAATTTGGCGCATAAAAATTGGTCTTGTAGGCCTGTCTATGACCTTCGATACCCACTGGGTAGTGGTTGTTTGCGGAAAACACCTCTTCAGGAATTTGATCGGGCTTCCCGGCATGTTGCCAGTATACCTTGGCGTTTTCATATAAAGTCAAAGAAATCTTACCGTCTAAATCCCAATAGGTTCCACCTGACTTGAGATTTTCCAGGATATCCTTTGAAATGTTAACCCAGTCTGGTATCTGGACGTCCTGGATTTCATCGGGATCACTATCTGTAGTGTACCCATCGTCCTTCATCGGTTTGTTATCTCTTGGGAACAGTGGATAGAAGCCACTTGGCAGTTGAACACCCTGAGGACAAACTGGATTACACTCCGTGGGCGCGGTATAATAACTGGTGTTATTTCCCTGCATCTGTACGGCCCAACAGTTATACATTTCACATTTCATCATGTGATAGACCATATTTGGCTGTACCTGATCGGTTTCCATGACTGGGGTACCTAGCCCCATTTCTCTATTCACGTTGCCCCGAATCATTAAGTATTGTTGATAAAAATGTAGGGCAACAGTGTTGATCTGTTTGGGATCAACCTTGTCATGGTCGAAAATCTGCATTTGCATGAGCAGCTGATCGGCCATGCCATAGTGAATGGCGGCAAACATGACCAATAAGGAACAATATGCGTCTAGAGCGGTGTACCTAAGCTCTTCCGGCAATATACCTCTTTTGGCAAACCGATCACGGTTCGCCTTTAATGAAAAGTCATACTGATAGGGGCCCACGTCTATCAGATAGAATTCCGTGAACAGTCCCTTTAACCGAAAGGTTTCGGGACAGATACCTGTCTGAAAACATTTTTTCTCCAGGTTTAACCCTACCATGGTTAGAGCAAAACGGTCTAAATCAAAGTATCGACCCTTGGTCTTTCTAAGAAATTCCCTTAAGGGCACAGTTTTGTCTCTGTCCTTATTGTCTCCCCCTGCACCACATACGTTATAGATACTTACCAAGTCCTCCAATACCGAATATCCGACGAAGAGCATGTCGGAATTCAAAAAGTCGTGGAGGCTGGTCCATTCTTTGATCATCATTGACGTCGTATCAATAACGTACGTTTGACCGTTTGTTAACGCGAAGCTGACATATCGGGCAAATTGCTTTCCCATTGGATTGTCGACCTCTCTCATTTTAAACAAGGCGGCGACTTTATCCTGGTTAACTTTTTCGACATCGAATCCACAAACTGGCTGTCCTCTGAAGATTGATACTTCTCCGATAATGTGGAGCGTCTGGCTGACTTTCCCGATGTCTACCAATATTGGTTCCTTGGGATTAGCCGGCCAGTACCCAAATGTGGCTTTAAACCACTGATCCAGCTCATGGATTCGCACGGCCCTTTTGACGTTATAATCTAAACATAGGATACTATTAATTTTAGTGCTTATTCCCCTTTTTTTCAGCACATTTTGGGGTCTATACTACACCAGCACCACAACACCAAGCGGGTTAAGTTTCGCAGAAAATAAATTTAGTGCAGGTTGTTAGGTGAGCCACTGATATACAAACACTGAGCTGGTAGGCAACTAACACCTTACCAAATCTTACCCTTGCTACCTCTATATGTTGGGGAGGTTAGACCTGATCCGATTGTCCGCCACTTGATCGGACACCAATCTCTGACCAGCTGCTTGAGCGACCAACTACGCTCCATTTATGGTGCTGTATTTACAATTTTTATAGCGCTCGAGATTGATAATTCTTAATGAATTTGACATCGAAAAAGTGATATAATTTGATTTGATTTGAAAATAAATAATTTTTGATAAATTTTTGATGATAAAACTTTGAACGGGCTGAACCCAAGGTTCTAGGTTTCCCTTGAATCATATAGCTCTCGGTGGTATCAGGTATATTTCCAAGTTGAAAATTCCCTGCTTGGCTTCGAGCTTCCGCTTCTCAGTACTCCCATTTTTCGTTCCCTCTAAGTTCTAACCTCGTCTGCCCTTTGGGGCGCCGAGCTGGTCTTCCAGTGACTTCTGGGCATTACCTGCGGTTTCCAAGAATGTTTGATAAAAATAAGTTCGAAACTTACCGTCGATGAAGAAAAAACGATTATCTTGGCGGTGCTGGGCCCTGCCATATTGGACGTGGCGCTCTGTGTGTGACCACTCGCGCGTCGGAGCTTGTTGGCGGTTCCGCGCGCCTTTTCCCATTTCTTTTCGCTTCGAAATGTTTTTCTTTTTCGAATAAATTTATAAATTTTAAAAATTTTTGAATGCTGAAAAAGTTTAATCTAGCCATTTTGCTAATTTCCTTTTTATCCCGATTCGGGGAATATTTTACTTCTTCCTTCCGATGGAAGTTTAGAATTCAGATAAGCAGGGCAGCTATAGTTTGATTTTAAAAAAAATTAAAAATTTGAAAATTAATTTTTTGGAAAAAATATCGGAAATATTTTGGGTTGTCACTTTGGTCTAAAATTCCAAAGAATTTTTCCCAAAGTCTGAAATAAATATGAAAAATTTACAAAGTTAATAGGAATAATACATAAACGCGATAAATATTACAAATTAATACATTTTTAATAAAAATTAGTACTTACATGCGCGAGATATGTACATAATTAAAAAAAAATTTCAGCGCGATATCGCGCATAGATTCGCCTTGAGCCAATTTCCAAATGATTTCATTTGGTTTGGTGCTCCAGTCGTAACTGTTTGTGCCATATTGGAAAGTGACCTATTTTAGTCATGTGGCGCGTCCTGATTGGCTCGCGCTATTCGCGGCAAGACCCTAGTGGTCTCGTAACGAAAATGTTTCAACCTGCAGATTGAAACGGTTTGGCGATTCAGCGGGTTGTCCCAATGTACAATGGTGACAACGTTCTCCGCTCCTCCCGAAATGTCCGTAACTACGAATGGACCGGACCATGGTAGTCCTAATTTTTTCTGCTTGTCTACTTTGAGCAGAACCCAGTCCTTTTCTTTAAATCCATTTTGCTTGGACTTTTTATCGAAGTATTTCTTCGATTTTTCGGCAGCACTCTGGATATTTTTGGCAATATCCTCGTAGAGGTTGACTAAATGATTGGTCAACACGAATTTGTATGCCTCTGCATTGCTGTCCAGCATTACAATATCGTATGCTTTCGATAAGTTTAACCCGAAGGTTGCCTCCTGACCTCTAAGCAATGAAAATGGAGATTGCCCTGTGGCTGCATGTGGTGTGGCATTATATGCAAACACCACGGCTCTCAAGTATCTCGGCCAGTTATCTTTTTCCTCAATGGCCACCTTTCTGAGCTGTTTAATGAGTGTCTGGTTGAACCTTTCTACCATACCATTTCCTTGTGGATGGTAGGCTGTTGTAAAAACTTTCTGACACTCTAATAACTTGCAGATCTCTTTCATCAGATCTGAGGTAAAACAACCTCCTCTATCACTGAGTAATCTCTGTGGAGTCCCGTGCCTAAATACAATAGCTTGTAGAAAAATATCTACAACGGTGCTAGCTGACTGATCCGGGATCAGTTCAGCTTCAACCCACTTTGTAAAATAGTCTTGAAAGACTATGACATACGGTCTCTTCTCACTGAGTGGAGAAATACCCAGAATATCCACTGATACTATGTCAAAGGGACCTTGTGGAATAATTGGTATCAGTGGAGGAATTTCCGTGTTTCCCTGATTAGCCATTTGACAAACTGGACAAAACTTGATCCAGTGCCTGACATCCTTTTCAATTCCAGGCCACCAGAACCGTTTTTTAATCATAGCAAGGGTCCTTTTGAACCCCTGATGAGTCATCATTACGGCACCGTGGTACTGGTGCAAAGTATTGTCCTTAAGGCAGGATGAGACGACCACCTGATCGTCCGATCCCTGTCCGGCTTCGCCGTATAACACTTCATTCTGGATATAAAATCCACTGTGATACTTGGTTGTCCCATTTGGACCCAATCTATCAAAGTATGGTCGTAATACCTCATCCTTTCTCTGCAAGAGGGCCATGAGATCATCTCTAATTAACCCTTTTGGTAATTCATCCTCTTTGGGGTCTGCCAAAGTAAATTTCTGTTCTTTTTCTGGGTATAACCAGGTAACTCTTTTTTCCTTACTCTTTTCCTGGTTTCCCTTACTTACCTTTTCGTTGACCTGATTGCCATCAGGCTGGATCTGAGCCTGATTACTCTTCTCCGCTTCTTTCGCCATGCTCCTTGTAGTTACGGCATTCACCAAGTCTGCAGGCGAGTTTGATTCTGGATCACCCTCAGAATCTTCTGGATAAATCTGGGTGAATCTCGGACTCATATCAGTCCTCTGATTCTTCTTACCTTTTGGCTCCGGATATAACGGAGTACCGTGTTCAGGATTCCGATCTGTGAGAATTCTGAATCTCTTTACTAAATTGAGATGCTTTTTCTCAATTAGCTGTGCCTCAAGATCTTTCAGATTTTCAGACTCTCGTTTATCCTTTGAGAACATGTGTTCCCATTTTGGCCGTATCTTTTCCGCTTGATCGTCTGGTTCATCCATCCTGGACAAAAAGTCTGCCATGGCATTTTGTTTTCCAGGCACATACTCTAGTTTATGGTTGAACTGAGAGATGAATGAGTACCATCTCTTCAACTTACCATTGGTCATGGCATTGACCTTCATTGACAACAAAGGTATGTGATCAGTTCTTATGATCACCTTATGACCTACTAGGTAGTGCTTGTATAACTTTAAGCCATACACTATTGCCAAGCACTCCCTTTCCGTGGCTGACCACTTTTTCTCATCCGCTTTTAAAATTCTGCTATTGTAAGCAATTACCCAGCGGTCTGACTTGGTCTCCTGGTAAAGGACTGCTCCTACTGCCGTTCCGCTGGCATCTGTCTGAAGGACAAAGTCCGCAGACCTGTCCAAAACCGGATACCTAAGGAATGGTACTGACAATAGTGCTTCTTTCAGGCTCCTAAAAGCCTGATGGTGAACCTCCGTAATTTCCCAAACACAGTTCTTCCCAGTTAATTTATACAATGGTTCAGCGTGTTTAGCCAAACCCGGTATGAACTTCTTACACCACTGCAACATACCTAAAAACCTTTGCAGTTTACGTTTAGACTCTGGGAATGGGAAATCATTTATAGCTTTGACCTTTTTCGGATCTGGGGAAACTCCATCCGAATTTAAGATATGTCCTAAAAAATGAACTCTCTCAGGCAGGAATTCACACTTCTCCGGCTTCAAGGTCAAATGAGCCTTTCTTAGAGCTTGCAGGACTAG
Source organism: Romanomermis culicivorax (assembly GCA_963922205.1). Taxonomy (NCBI): domain Eukaryota; kingdom Metazoa; phylum Nematoda; class Enoplea; order Mermithida; family Mermithidae; genus Romanomermis; species Romanomermis culicivorax. The sequence goes on along the minus strand of CAWUHX010000137.1, from coordinate 931,601 downwards.
CACTAGATTAACTAGGTGTTCCTCAAACGTATTTGAGAACACGATAATATCGTCTATATAAACTAGACAGATTTTCCAAACATATGGATGCAAAACTCGTTCCATCATACGCTGGAATTCGGCTGGCGCATTCTTTAGGCCAAAGGGCATGACTCTGAATTGATAAAGCCCTTCTTGGCATATGAAAGCAGTTTTCTCTTTGCTTTCTTCATCCATTGGCACTTGCCAATACCCTGATTTGAGATCTAAGGTGGTATAAAATTTGGCTTTACCTAAGCAGTCTAGATAGTCATCCATTCTGGGAATGGGATACTTATCGTCCTTGGTAACATCGTTTATACCCCTAAAGTCCACTACTGGTCGCTTGGTACCATCCTTTTTACCTACAAGGAATAACGGAGCTGCCCAAGGCGACTTTGATGGCTCAATTACACCCTTTTTGAGCATATCTTGGACATGCTCACGAACATGTGGCCGTAAATTTATGGCAGTCCTGTGGTACCTTTTTGCCACAGGGGCTGCATCGCCTGTATTGATTTTACAGGTCAGGTAGAGTGTAGTAGTTGGGGGATCATTGGGCAAGCTGAACACGTCTCTATATTTTGCGAGACATCGTAGAGCTTGTTCCAATTGCTCTGATGGTATGTTGGATTTAGCCAGCATGTTGTACAAAGCTTCCTTGAATGCTTTCTCATCCGATTGAGGAGCTTCAGGTCTAGCTTGAACTGCACAAGTTTGCAGCTTCTCCAAATCCTCAACTATCTTCCCCTTAAGTTGATCTTGGTTATCAGTATCGCACAACACTGAATTAGTATGGCCAATTATTTGATTTCTTTTCAAATGGCATCCTGATCCTGTGTTGTTGGATACCATAACAACAAAATCATCTTTAGTACCATCAACTATGGTACTATCAATGTGGAACCTTTCCTCATTTTCTTCAGACTCTATTATGATTCCATTTAGGCGATTTTCCCCTACCTTATCCCAAAGTTTTGCTCTCAGAAATATATCAGTACCACTTGGTAAGTAGATTGGATTCACACTCACCACTGGCACCGAAACCTTTAGCAGGCAAATCTTTGGCTGGTATTGGTCGGCGGCGCTCATGGTGGATTCCGCGGCGCTCATGGTCATGACCTCTCCACAATTCGATTGGGGCTGGTCCGGCGTCACATATATCCGTTGTTGACGGTTGTTGAGCCTCATCGTCCTATTCCTGAAATCTATTATGGCTCCTACCTGAGGATGAGCCAAAAAGTCTGTACCCACAATAACATTTTCACCTGCTTCAGGAATTACAATTGCTTTAACAGGGAATTGTCCACACAATGTATCCATCCTAAATTGGATATACCCATGGGCCTGGACTGTCTTACCATTGGCTACAGTAACATTTAATATCCTCGTATATTCAGTATAATCTGGGCCCAAAGTTTCCTTCAGAAACTTAGCCGACATGACAGTACACTGAGCTCCTGTGTCAATTAAAGCCAGTGTCTTACGACCTCCTATAACAACCTCAATATGGAATGGGGCTGTTCTGGGGTACGTATCCAGCAAATGTTGTTCCTGCGGACTAGCTGGTGTGCCTCTCCTTATTACTTGTACTGATGGTACTACAGGTTGTTGTGCAATTGCATTCATTTGCACAATACTACCTAATACAACATTTGGGCAATTCACTCTCTGATTTACTTCACCTACAGGACTCATTTGTGATTGCCTTGCAACCATAACACTCGAATAGTCCTTCTGGGGTGGCTGATTTGTGAATTGACCCTGCTGAAGAGTCTGAGTTGGTCCCATAATGGCCTGAGGCGGCTGAGGATGCTGTAACGCAGCTTGCTGTTGGTACTGCTGCATCTGTTGGAACTGCTTCTGCAGCTCCTTCTGCTTTTTAAACTCCAGAAATTCATTATAATCTGAATTCAGCTGATAATTTTCCTGGCTATCCTGATAACCTGAATAGCCCACATTATATGCACCTCTGCCTCTGTTATTAAAATTGGCATTAGGGTAACCTCCTCTACCTCTATAGTTACCTCTAGCAAAATTATTGAAGCCTCCCCTGTTAAAGGTAGGGAAGCTGGCTCTGCCTCTGCTCCAGCGCTCAGACAATACTCTCAATGTCCTGCAGTCTGCAGTATTATGTGTTATGTTCTTATGGAACTCACACCATGGCTTTGTCGGATCTCGGGAAACTTGACCTCCCTGACTGGTACTAGGTATGGCCACATCAGACCGATTTTCCGCTTGCCTGTTATCAACCTTTTGCTGGAGCTGGTCGAACCTTTCGACCAGTTGTACCATCTCTTTAGAAATCTTCAATAGAAGAGATTCTTTCTTACCTTTTTCGGTCTGAGCCCTAGGGGCTTCCCAAACTGGAATCCCCTCTATCTCAGGAGAATCACTCCTTGACCTTTGGGTTTGGGCCTGTACCTGATTACCTACAGTTTGATATGGTTGCCGAAACCTTTGTCTCTGGCCTTGTTGATATCCTTCTGACTGGTTCCTAGCAACAACAGCAATTTCAGGATCATGCCCACTAGGCATACCTACTTCATTAATTACAATAGGATCCTGTTGTGTACCCTTAGGTCCATATCTCTGAAAGGCATTCCTATATCTTCGTTCAATGTCATGAACTTCAACTGCTAGGTCATACCAAGTTCTAAAGGTATGTTTGGAATTCTTATGTTCAGACTGGAACGTGGGGTCACTCTTATATATGAAGGTGTCAATGATCAGTCTCTGTTTAGACTGATAGTCCAAATCACCTTTGACTAGTTCCACTAATATATTGACCCTTTTTAAAAACTCAACAGCCTGTTAATTGGGTCTTTGTTGGATCTCAAATAATTCCCTGGTTAACATTTCCAGGTTACATTCAGGTGCAAAGACATTTATAATGGCTCTCCTGGCCTCTCTATAGGTCATATTGTCTCCTGCAACAGCCTTCGGTCTACCTTTAGAGAGCCTCAGCAGTGCTTCATACTTAGCTGATTCGGGTGTATCCCTACAGAATTCCCCTTCAAGTGCTGTTAAGAAGCTAAGCACCTGCTGATTTACCATACCCTCATCTAAAAGTTTGGGTAACACACCTTTAACGATATTCCTGACTACAATCTCTTGTGCCAAATTATTTGATGGCACTTCCCTCTGATCATAAGCTGCTGTTAATACTGGATCAAGATCAGAGTTCAGGGATTGCAGCATAACCCTATTTGGATCTCGTTGAGCTGGTACACCTCTTGATATGATGGCGTATTGTCTTTGTCAAACCTGTAATCCCTATATGGGAAACATGCCAATTGATCTGGTCTAAGGGTATTTGGATCAACTATGTTTCCTCTACCATCATAGACCACTCTAGTTAAAGTTGGATGCTGCGAAGCTATCTGATTTTGATTCCTGAAGTCTGCTGATTGCTCAGCTCCTTCGAATCGAAGATCTCTAGCTGGACCTCTCCAACTTTTGGGCTCAAAGTTAAGCCTTTGCCCTTCATCAATATCAGGCCTATTACTAGGCCCTGCGCCTGCATTCATTTCAGCAGCGAGACGGTTGTCTCTTTCTGCACTCCTATTACATGGTCTAACCTGTCTATCCGGCTCCTGTCGGCTTCCCTTTTATTGTCCTCTGTGGCGGCATTCGCGATTATGTCGAACAAGGCTTCGATGGTCCCTTTCAATTCCGGTAGCTGCGTCGCCAACTCTTGATTGGACATCTCGGGAGCTCTTTCCTGCGGTTGGAATCGCTCTTGTTCCTGGGGAATCCTCTCTAATCATTGATCGATTTCGGGGTCCCTTTCTTCCAAATTTGGTCGAATTTCGGGCGTAATGACGTCCCTTTTTGGTCCTGCTAATTCGACCTTTGGCGGTGGTGGCGGTCCATCGGCGTCTGGGTTCGGATTCCCCGGGCCTGCCTCCTGCCGATCGATGGCAATCGCTGGTGGTCGGTCAATTGGTACGCCTGCATCTTGAGGCGTAAAATGCATTGCATTTTGCTGCAATGGTTGAACCCTCGTGGGAGTTTGATCTGGGATCACTGGGTCCGGAGCAGCCTACTGTTGCTGATCTCCGTCTCCCAAATTGACTAGATTCCCAGCACTCGCCACTCTGGATGGTGATCTACGTAAAGTATTACCTCTTGGTATCCTTTCATTAGGCATTTTGAAACCTGCTAACTTTCGATAGTAGCCTCGAGGATTTTCTTTTCTCCTAGTCTGACTACGAAGTTCCGTGGTAAGGAGTTAAAAGCCACCACTTGTTGTGCAGGTCTTTCCTTAAGAGGCGTAAGAAAAGATTGGGTCTGAACTGACCTGTTAGAACTGATCCCCTGGCTAAGCCTCGGTGATAGTGCAACAGTCCGGTTATCCCCAGACCTACAACAACAAAGAGAACCCTAACTCTAAATACGGGGGCCTTACCAAGGACCTCCGCAGTCTCTTAGCTGAGACAAGGAATCCCCTCAGGGATAAACTTACTTGGGTATAACCCGTAAGGGGTGTGAAGAAGAAAATAGTTTTGGTATAATTTGCATAATTTTTATAGAAAGTTTACTGTAGTTCATTTTAAATAATCGTTTTTATATTTTTATTCTTTTTCTATGTAATTAGTAATCCTGTCACTGGTTCCTAGCACCACCCGACCCAAAAATTTCAACATTGACCAAATTTCTTAAAAAACATCAGTCCTAAATTTACGAAATCTATACCAGAGCATATGTGGTTGATTCATTAGCCTTTGGCTAATGCGGTTTGGCCCTTATGCGCCTGTTATCTATTAATCTTAGAAAATGCTACTTAGTCAAACTATCTTACGAAAATATCCGACCTAATGTCCTATTCTTCCTTAACTTTAATGAAACCTAGGTTAATTTTACCTACCTCCTCCACATAACCTAACATTACCAGTTTTCTATAAATACCAATCTTCTAATAATAAATTTTAGTGTATTTGGTTAGCCTTAATTTTTCGCAATTGGTTAGTTTAAAATTTCTAAAGTTCGCTGTTGGGCATTTGGTTATACCTTTATCGAGCAATTATGGCCCCACGTTTGTTTTACGCACGGAAAAGTAGTTTTTTAAATTGTTAGTTTATTTAATAAAAAATCCCAAAAATCTTCATTTTTCATTTTGTCATTTGCCCCTGACAAAAGTTGGCGAGGCTGGTAAAATTTATTTTTGGATAACTTTCAAAACAAAATACAAAAAAAAATAATATAATATTTTTTCTTTGCTAAAAAATTGTTTTTACGAATTATCGTGCATGCTCATTTTTATTTTCTTTTTATTACAAATTTTCCCGTATTTTCGAGTCACATCAGATAAGGCGTAAATTATCTAGTGACCAAAGTACAATTTTCTTAGTGCACAACTTTCAGTTCTACAGCACGGTTCTGTATCAACCAGCATAGGACTTTTACAGTTAATTTTCAACTATTTTCGATAGCTATCAGATTCTTACTATATTTCTACAGCACGATTATTCACAGATAATCAGCATAGAAATTTATCATTATTTCTACAGCACTGTTATCAGTTTAAGCTAGTGATAACAAGCATAGGAACATTTTTCACACAGTTTCTACAGCATGATATCAAGGAAAGTTTGGTACTAAGCATAGAAACTGTTCACACAAGTCGTATTCTACAGCACAGCTAACGATTCATAAATCTTTTCTATTTTATTCGTTAGCTAGCATAGAAATTTGGATATTTTCCACAGGCTGGTGGAAACAAAATATTTTGGGAAATATTTCTTTTTGTGAATTTCTTAGTTTTTTCATTTTTGTTGGTTTTCTCAACAAAACAAAAAAAAAGTCCATTGTGGATAATTCAACACCCAGTACAAAACGTTTACGAGGTAATCTTTCAAATCCTAGTTTACCTCTGCACGACCAATTTGACAACATTATAAAAAGTGTAAAAGAATCAGTTTCCTCAAAAAATCTTCGCCAAACTTCAAAAATGAGTCAATTTGATCCTACTGCTTTAGAAACGACCATCAATAGCAGCCTGAGAAAGGTCTTAGCACCTCTTGATCAACGAGTAAATGATCTGTATGACAGGCTTGATGATGTAAATTTAACTGACACTAACAGAAAGATTGCCGATTTAACAGCAATGTTAGGCAATGTAAATTTAGTAGATGCTGCAGAAGAACTCAGAAGGGCAGCCCGTTTTAACCCTATCCTTTCCTTAAGACCGCCATCAACATTTTCAGGAACGTTAGGCGAAAACTTGACTGATTGGTTTGAGAAACTTGAGCAATATATGCGTCTGCAAGGTATTTCTGATAACGATGATGCCTACAAAAAAGCCTATCTTGAATCCAATCTAGCAGGCCCAGCACAGGCCTCTTTTCGTGAACTAAAGCGCCGTATCAATCCTCCTAACACCTACGATCAGTTTAAGCATGAGTTATTAAACATTTATCCTGATGGCAGAGACTCAGATGTTCACCAACAAATTATTTATGATCGTAAACAACGTTTTAATGAAACTGTGTTGGAGTACCTTGATTCTCTACGTAAATTAGCATGTGCAGCCTACCCAAATCTTGATGAAAATGCCAAACAAACTATTATAAAACCAATTTTTCTGCGGGGCTTAAAAAATAATGTTCGTGAAGCTATAAAATTTCGCGAATTTTCGACCCTATCTGATGCATGTAAAGCTGCATGTTATACTGAATCCCAGCTCATGAGGGACGATATTTACAACAGTCCCTCTACCACTAATGCTACTATTTATACTTTAGCCCTACAAGACCAACGTGTGAAGAAGTTGGAAAACGCAATTAATGAATTGCAAAGCCAACTCAAGATGAGCAAACAAAAACGTTATTGCAAAAATTGCAAGACAAACACACACACCACAGAAACGTGCTGGCGTAGCAACGGTTATCAAAACGATAATCATGGCCAAACCCGAAAGTGCATGATTTGCAACAGGGAAGGCCATTTTCCCCACCAATGTCGTTCCCCCTGTCGGAATTGCGGGCGCACAGGGCATAAAACATCATCATGTTCAATGTCGCCCAGAAAAGGTATGAATTTTCAAAATGGTGGACAGCAAAATTATCGACAAACCCAAAATAATCAATATACTGGCAGGCAAAATAGAAATCTGCATCGAAATACAATAAGTTCTCTTGATCTTGAGGATGAAAGTTTAGCTATGTTATATCCTCTATCAACTGGCATATCGAATGAATTCATCAACTGTAATTTAGATCCATTCTGCACGTGCAAATATTGCCCTCAACATGGCATCAAAAATGGTCAAGAAAATACCAAAACTGATACACCACAAACCGCGAATCAACAACTTGCACCACCACAAAAATATCAAACGGATTCAGTTATGGAAACTGATGATCGCCCAAAAACGCCACAAATTGATGAACACCAATTAGCAATTGACAAGCTCACATTCGCATTAAACACCATTGAAATGGAGTGTGAACAGGAAAATGATCCAATTGTCAAAGAAAAGCTTGTAAAGCATGCCTCGAACATAAAAATGCAATTGGCTCATGTTATAACCAGTAAGATCAAATCCATTTTTTCCTATCTTGCATCATTTCTAAATATATTTCCTATTACAAAGGCTAAAGATCATCTACCATTGATTGCCAAGTGCCAGGACCCAAAATCCATTTGCAGTGCCCAAACGACGTGTCTCAACGTTTGTAGTGATAAAATGATTTATTATTTTTACATCTTCATATTTTTAACCTTAATTTTTGTGACGCCTACATTTAGTAAAGAGTACCAAATATGCGGTGCTTCTAAATCTGGTCATGCTCTGGAAATTCCAAAAAATATAACTTGCCGACCACCAAATAAAATTTTTAAACCGTACTCTATCAATGTTTCTGTCTATGTCCCAAGAAGTGAACCAATACTGTCCAAAGCTTTTAAATGTTTTATAAGAAACCGTGTAATATGCACAAATATGGGATTTTTTGGATCAAAAGGCATCGTTGCTGATAAAATCTCTACAATAAATGTCAGCCCCCTTCAGTGTACTTAAGCAATCAAAAGTAAATCCTATTACAACAAACCGTTAGTAAAAATGCATGATGGACTTTGGTCCACTAATCAGTCTTTAGCACTGAATTTTTCTTGGTGTTGCAAAGATTTTTGCCAAAAGTCCGAAAATTTTTTCATAGAAGAAGGACATGTTGCCACCTGGGATGGAAAACTCCTGACTTCTGACCTAGGAGACCTAGGTGGATGCGTGCCCAATGCAGGCCGATGTACCAATCATGAAAGTACTATCATCTGGAACCAAACTACTATTTCTCACATTTGTCCAATAATCACGTCACTTAGTGACAATGAAGAATGTGAAAGTTTTCCTAACTATCTTCTTAAAAATGGTATCCTATACAAAAATGAAAATGACATTGGAAAAATTGTGGTCCCTCAAGCATTGATTAACTTGGTTATACAAACTCATCATGATGATGAATTAGCGGGACATTTTGGCTCAAGAAAGACTATACAGTTCATTGAAAAAAGATATTTTTGGCAAACCCTAACAAAAGACGTAACGAATTACTGTAAAACCTGCACAGTTAGTCAGAAAAATAAACCAATGCGTCGAAAAATCAAAGCTTCTCTAAAACCAATTCCAATCGATGGACCTTTTGAAAGAGTTGCCGTAGATTGCATGGGTCCCCTGCCCTTAACTGAAAAGGGAAATCGATTTATAGTTGTATTTATCGATTACTTCACCAAATATATTGAGGCTTTCACCACACCCGACATTACAGCTAATACCATAGCACAACTCTTTGTCAATCATATAGTTTGTCGTCATGGAGCTCCAAGCATTTTGCAATCAGATCAAGGGACAGATTTTACGTCAAAGCTCATGACAGAAATCACTAGCCTGTTTAATACTCGAAAAATCCACACTTCAGCGTACCACCCAATAGCCAATGGGGAGGTGGAGCGTGCCAATCAAACGTTGATCACTCGGATCCGTATGTATATTCAAAATGGCAATCATGCTAATTGATATCATCATTTATCTTATGCAGTTTTTGCAACGAATATACATGCTAATGCAAGCACAAATCATTCACCATTTCAGCTAGTTTACGGACGTTTACCAAAACTGCCAATTGATGCTGTCTTACATTTTAATCCCTCAGTCTACTTCGTTGATCTTGATGACTATCAAGTGGAAGTTAAAAAGCATTTCACACAAGCACTCACTATAATTCAAGATGAAATTCAAAAGGCACAAGAAAAATATAAACAAGCATATGATAAAAACCAAAACAATGTGACTTATAAAATTGGTGACTATGTTTGGAAAGAGTCACAAATGATCAGGAAAAACCAAGCTAAAAAGTTACAACCTATCTTTCAAGGTCCTTACAAAATCCTTGACATAAAATACCCCAATCTTTTTCTGAAAAATCCTAACAATTCAACTGGTGTTGAAACTATTCACGTCAATCGCTCTCGACCATTTGTTGGACGCCACAACGAAAATCAAAACAATTTTGATCAAGTGATAGCTCAACTAGATACAGAAGACAAAGAAATTCGGTTATCTTTGAAGTCGGACTTTGTTCAAAAGGATGATAATCGACAACATGGATACAACTTGAGAAAACGGAATTGACGAACGAGGACGTTCGCAAATTTAGCGGGGGAATGTGAAGAAGAAAATAGTTTTGGTATAATTTGCATAATTTTTATAGAAAGTTTATTGTAGTTCGTTTTAATTAATCGTTTTTATATTTTTATTCTTTTTCTATGTAATTAGTAATCCTGTCACTGGTTCCTAGCACCACCCAACCCAAAAATTTCAACATTGACCAAATTTCTTAAAAAACATCAATCCTAAATTTACGAAATCTATACCAGAGCATATGTGGTTGATTCATTAGCCTTTGGCTAATGCGGTTTGGCCCTTATGCGCCTGTTATCTATTAATCTTAGAAAATGCTACCTAGTCAAACTATCTTACGAAAATAACCGACCTAATGTCCTATTCTTCCTTAACTTTAATGAAACCTAGGTTAATTTTACCTACCTCCCCCACATAACCTAACATTACCAGTTTTCTATAAATACCAATCTTCTAATAATAAATTTTAGTGTGTATTTGGTTAGCCTTAATTTTTCGCAATTCGTTAGTTTAAAATTTCTAAAGTTCGCCGTTGGGCATTTGGTTATACCTTTATCGAGCAATTATGGCGCCACGTTTGTTTTACGCACGGAAAAGTAGTTTTTTAAATTGTTAGTTTATTTAATAAAAAATCCCAAAAATCTTCATTTTTCATTTTGTCATTTGCCCCTGACAGGGGTTTCCCAAAGCTTACCTGATGTAAGCCGGTGCCTGGGCCTCTGGCCCTCCGCCTTCGTCGATGCGAATAATCTAAATAAACAAACAAATGTATTAAACAATAAGTCCGACGAAATATGTAAAAGAATGTGGACACACCACAATGAATATTATGTAAAAACAGGACGAAGTGCTGGGAAGTTTTAATGGACGCCAGCAATAACAAGAATTAATATAAAAATCGACGATAATAGTGAACAGTGATTTCACTTTATCTTTTCGGTCCTTTCTTGGCGCTCCATTCTATGCAAATGTCTGCGCCCCTGGTCGTCCATCTTTGTCGATTTGCATGTCGATTTCCCCACACGAATTGGCATCAACAGGGTGCCCAACACAGCAAATGCAGTGAAAAAGGGCAAACATAAGAGAAACATAATGAAAACAAGAAAAAGAACAATGAGTGCATTAAACATGGCCAATGAAAAGACAAAGCCAAGCACTACAAAACAAAACATTAATAAAAAAGCAAACACAGCAAAAAAGAGCGAAGGAAAAAGTATTAAAAAGCGTGACAAAAGCAGAATAAATAAATTGAAAGCTTCACAACACAGCAAAACTGATAAAATAGGAATGGTGAAATAGACGACAACAATAAAAAATAAACATGATATAATAAAGAATTAAACCAAAGCGCAACAAAGAAACATAAATGCAAAACAAAAAAGCGGAAAATTCGCAATGGATCTTTTCAATCTATAAATCTGAGTCATCGCGGTATAAAGGCCAGAAAAACGAGGAAAAGTGGAACAACAAAACAAAGTGAAAGCACAAATGACAGCAACAATAAATAAGCAAAACAAAGCACGGTAAGAGTGAATGTGATACAAACGACAAAAAATGACAAGCAAAATACGATGAAAGCAAAACAGTAAAAGTGATGAATTATGATAAACCAAAAAAGTGAAAGTGAGCCAATACAACAGATTAAAAAAAGAGAAAAATTGTAACAAACAACAATAAAAAATAAGCATAATATGGCCAAAAATAAATAAACACTATAGACGATAAACTGAAATAATGAAAATACGAAAAATATTGCAAAAAATAGAAAATACGAAAAGGCAGGGAAAAAACAGCGAAATGAAAGAAAAATAGGACGTGATAGAAGCAAAAGATGTCTACATCATTGACATAGTGGTCAAAGAGATATCTTTTTGTATTTTTTGCAGGGTAAAAGATAAAGATATCTTTATTTATATTTTGCTATTTTCTTGTCTTTGTCTTTTATCTTTATCTTTTATCTTCCATTTTTATCTTTTATTTTTATAATTCTTCATCTTGCAAATTATCTTTACCTTTATCTCGCTGAAATTTATTACTTTTTGGAACACCTCACAACATATGAAGTAGAAGCCACAACACAAGTAACAACGTGAAAGTAAAACAAAAACATAAACCAAACGAAATACACTGGAAAGCAAAATAAAAATTAAACAAAAATGATGAAATTGAAAAGGTGATGAAAACAACAAAGAAACAAAACGAAACGCAGACAAAGTGGAGTTAAAACAAGCATCAACAACGAAATATAATCATACTACGGTAAAATCGATTCGTAAAAAATACCATAAAAGCATTGTAGAAACAAAAAACGGAAAAGATGAAAAAAGCACTACATATTGAAATAAATAGCGAATAAAGTAAAAATGAAAAAAAGGAAAAAAGATAGATTCAGTAAAGCAATGCAAAAAAGGAAAGAAGATACATGACGGTACACAGAAAGGGTGAGCACAAAAAAAAACAGCGAATATGTATAACAAAAAAGAACAAGAAAAACTGAAGAAAATGAACGAGAAAAAACTCATATAGATAGAACATAGAAAATGAAACTAAATTGATATAAGGAAAGGCAGTCAAAAAATTTTAACATGGAAGAAAATTATACAGAAAAAAAGGAAAATATAAATCAAATAAGTTACTATGTAGACAAAACTATACGTTTTAGAAAACAACACGGTAAAGTCAAAAATTCTAAACAAAAAAAATAGAAAATAATAAATAAGGAAGAAAAAACCAGCAAAAATTGAGCTAACATTGAAAACTTATAAGTATTCTCACTTTTTTGGAAAATCGGAGTAAAATTGAATGTGAAATTTTTATACAACGGCGATATTGTCGTACATCGAAAAGCGAATAATTGAAAAATCTTTATTCACTTCTACTTTATTTTCCAGCTATGAAATATCGACGGATAAGACGTAGAAAAAATGGCTTGACGTAAAGCTTTCCACTTCATAGTCATTTTCTTGGCGAGCACGTGACTTGAGAATGCAGTCAAAACTATCAACAAAAAATGTTCATGGATCATACAAAACTCTGGAAGTTGCTGGCATCAGACTTATTTCTTCTAATTCTTTTAATTCTAGAAATTATCTACAAAATTGAGAGATGGAAAAGTGAACCAAAACGCAAAAGGGATACAAATAGGCAGTGTCACATTAGATGAAATTGGAGCCATGTCACATTAAGTAAAATTGTGGCCAATCACATTGATGGGAAAACCCATGCCATATTGGTAGAAAAATACGGCCATGTCACTGTGAGTGACATGCTGTGACCCCGTTGGGTGGCTCGCTTATTTCATCTTGGGGAACCTGACCCGGCTAGTACTGGCTATAGGAAGGCCTTTAGGGTACTATGGTGCCATCCTGGGGTTCTGCTGTAGAGTAATAGACAACGCCCCCAGGTCAGGGGTGCCAATTCCTGGTCCCATTCAGTATGAAAGATGGACCAGGTCACTCGTAGAATGATGTGATATAGGGGACCCAATTGAAAGCCCAAGTCCCCTTTTCAGCCCTAATCCAAGAGGTACAAGGACTCCTCTAACTGAGGGGAATCTCAAGGGAAAAAGCGACTTAGGAAAGGGTTCTGCAAAATACACCCTCTACAACAATAATCCCCTGAGAAGACTTACCTAGTCCTGTTCTCAAATACGATTCGGAGTGAGGGTGACGGGTCCCTGTTGGTTCACGGGTATTGGTCGGTGGGAACGGGGAGCGGTAGCAATCCGGTTAGTTCAGGGCCGTGGGTTAGCTTGGGAGGTTGGCGGGTGATGCACAAATGGTCCAAGAATGGAGCAGCAGGAGAAACTAGGCGCAAAGGGCGACAGGTATATTCCTGGGTGAGAGTCGGGTGGTGGACACAGTGGACAAAATAGATGTATGCAGATTTATTGAGGAAAGGTAAGGCTGCGGATGCGATACAATGTAATAACGAATATATTTAAATTTGACGACGGACTTGGAGCTAAGACAAAAGCCAAAGTTGGAGAGCCCAAAACGAAGACACAAAACTAATGAAACAGGCCCTTTTAAGGACCTTGTAGAACTACAGTATGCCCTGGGCGGAGCTAATGATGCCCAAGCTAACTTCTGCAGTGGAAATCGGTGCTAGTTTCTACTGATAAGAGGTGCACGTGATGCTCCAATTATGTCCATGAGCCCATAGAAATTATCTGGCAGAAATTCTGATTAAAGGGTTACATAGGGTAGTCTACGTGCGGAATGGAAAACAACAAAAATGTAACAAAATGACACACAAGAATGCATGTAAAACATAATGAATGAAATGAAATAAAAGTAAATAACTGTCAAACAAAAAGTGGCAAGAAACATAAAGTACCAACATGATGTAAATCACGTGACATTGGGCAAATTGATCAGCACGTGACAGCAGAAACAAAAGCTTCAAGGAATCTAGACTGGACTGGTCGCCACACAAGACTATACTCCATCCATGTTGAAATGATCGATGCAGCGAGGTCGCAGCCAAATTTTTATTCCAAATTATTGAAAGCTCATTGACTTTAATCGATAATTTTTTTCTCCATAATACACAGTCTTTGATGAACACTCTTTTCAATCATTTCGAGATTATCGAAATTGATTTCCTGATCTCTAGTAAGGCTGCATTTACCAAAACTCCGCTGCATCGATCATTTAAAAATGAATGGAGTATGGAGTCTGTTTTTATCAATGTTGTCAAAAGAAAGTTTACGCAAAATGACAAAATGTTTTTTCTATCAAAAAGATGTTAAAAGATAGTTAAGTACGCTCACAAAAATTTAGTACGATGTGATAAATAGTCGAGCAACAAATCGTGAAAATTTAAAATACTGCTCGATTTCCACTGTTGTTATTTATATGCGTTTCAAACAATAGAAATTGATTTTCCATCTGCCAGTTTCACAAAATTCCACAATCAAAGTGTTCTCGATTGAAGAGCATTTCTGTTCAGATTTTTCCACTTTAGGACTTTTGCAGCCAGTTTTGCTTCGACATCACTGAAAATGCCAAAAGGATAGGATGTGATGGAAAAAAGGGCGCTTTCTTGCAGTATATGAGCCAGTCAGGCGAAAGCGTCAGATTTCAATCAAATAGCACTCTCAATTTGAAATAGTAGACGCGGCGGAAACCGAAAGAGTAGGTTCAAATGAATCCACAATTTTGACATTGTTGAAAACATTATACTGTAGAAAAACGCTAAATTCCTCCACGAAAATGGGAAAGGCCGAAATCATTGAAAAACATCACGCTTATCCACTATCGATTTGGACTGAACTGCGTTCGATACCTGAGTGCTACTCGAGAAATTTTGCCCACTTAACCAGCATATTGAAGAAAATTTTAGGCTGTTCTGGTTGACGTTCATTGACGAAAAGTTTTTTCTTGACTACTGTAATGAGCTTACTATACTCCATTTATTTTGAAGGAATCGATGCAGCATTGGAGTTTCGGCAAATGCAGCCAGCCTTACTAAAGATTGAGAAGTCAAATTCTATAATCTAGAAATGATTGAAAAGAATGATCATACTTGAAGGAATCTGTATCATGAAGGAAAAATTTATTGAATAGAATCAATGAGCCTTCCATGACCATGCTGCATCCATCATTTCAAAATGAATGGAGTTTAGTTTCAACTCATTTTTTTCAGACCTGCGTTTCTAGAACACCATAGCCTGTCCTTATTCCTTTCGATTTATTGAGCTTGAATTTCAAAATAGAGCTTGAATGGTAAAAAATATCCAAAAAAACGCAACAAATTGAAACCTTCGCTTCTGCTTTGACCCCATTGATATGTCTTTACCAACTAAAAGCTAGAATATGTATTTTATTTACAACCCCAGTCTACACCTTTAACAACATATGGACGATATCTTTAAAAACTTCAAAGTCTAATATGTCATTTTTTCTTTCCATGAACACATCACCAACATTGAAAGTTGAACCATCGTTGAATTCCATTTTAAGGGAATTGAATAAATGTGCGTTTGCTTCAGATCTATAATAATCGACCAAATATAAAGTGAATAAATTATTTTCGTCGTATTTTATTTTAGGATCCATCATGTTAGTCAATACCAAATGTGTTTCATTCAATTTCAGGACTGTCAGAAAATCATCAACGGTTTTGGATAGTTTGATGGACATGAATTCGGCAACATCGCCAGGTTGCAAAATGATCACTTTTGTTTCTTTCGTAAATGACAGAGGAGTTGGCTTCAGATTCAAACTGCCTGATTCATTGTAGAAACAGTAAGGCACATTAAGGATCACTGTGAGCTGATTTTCGATATTATTTTTATCGATATTATGTATAGTCAAATAGCCCAGTAGGATATTCTGATTCTTTATCGTCAATTCTACGAAGATCTTATTTTTGGGCAACGATTGAATTCTGATATTAAGAGTATGGCCTATATTTTTTACTGCATAATATGTGTCAGACAAGTCTATTATATCCTTATAACCTGATGTTTTGTTGTTTTCAAGATAAATCGTCGCGATTATTGGACGGCGTGAGACATCATTCGAAATTTGGTTACAGTGTGTCTCAATGTAAAAAATATTTTCCGTATCGTTACCACTAACCAGAATTGAGTGTTCGAAATTCAAATCGTTATTAAAGACATTCACATTAGCTGTGTCTAGTTGCGGATTTTGGGCATTGGTGATCAATCTACCATGGCCGATTGTTATTTTAGTCTGGTTATTTTCATCTGCGATAACGAAGACTGCATTAAGATGGTGTAAATCCATAACATGTTGAATTGCGCCATAGGGATTTTCGATGACTGGAACTTTACTCATACCAATAATTCCGTCTTTCCCAACTTGCACAACGAAATCTTCGAATAAGAAGTGAGTTTGGTTAAGATTAAAATCAACGACTGAGAGTAGAATGCCGTTTTCGAATTGAATTTCGAGTTGTTGTTGTTCATCATCAACGAGTCTTTGCATTTTCGAGACGGCACGTAAAGGCATATTAATTTTCACAATACTTTGAGCAGTGCTGTTGTCCTTACAATAATTTTTCAAGTAAACAAAACCCGACTTGCTATCTTTGTTCAGGTCATAGGAAAACGTGCCACTGCAGGCTTGATTAATAACGTGGGTATTATGCCACAGTGCGATGGCTAACCTATATTCACAAAATTGATCTGGTGACTGCAATATATTTATTGAATCTGAGAGCTGCTCAGTACTACCTTGCAAGTCGACAAACGACGTGCGACAATTTGTGACCATTTTATCTGGCGCATCCGGTCTGCCGACAAAATTTTCAATATTGTCAATATCCAGCCTGTAATTCGTTCCCGAAACCACCAGAATGTGAGCGGTTTTGTAGCCGTTATAAAACTGTATCTGCTGCTCTTTTTTTGCATACTTTGAAAAGTCGAGCAAATCGGAGCCGATTCCACCGTCTAGAAATCCCATTGCTACGTCTTCACCGTGCAGTATGAAAGTGTCCGGTTCGTCGCCACCAACGAAGTATTTGCGACCACCAGCGAAACTTATGACATTCGACCGGTCCCGAAAACCAATTATTGTATCATTTCCAGAGGCAGCCTTGAGAAAAGCTTTGGTACCTTTTTTCAGATTGTTGTCGAACAATGCCTCGAAACTGTAGCATTCTAATGCCAATTTTTCATTTTTAGGCGTCTTGCCTTGCGAAAGCCATGACTCTATGGTATATCCTAATCTGGGATACAACCGGTGTCTATTGTGCCCTGCATCAGCACATATTACTCTGTAATTGTTTGGCGTATCTGGCCAAGTCCTACTATAAAAATTTCCCAAGCGAGTAAAATTAGCGACATTGTTCTCAACTTCTTCGACACCGTTCATGCAAATATTTAACGATTTTATTGGTTCGCATGATTCTAATGAAGGAGTTGCATAAATCTGGAACTGCTCCATGTTTGACAGTATTTCGATGGATCGTTTCGCTTGTTCGTTGTTCAATTGTTTTTCTTTCATCAATTCTAAGATATATTTTTCGGGGCTTGCGTGCACAAATGCAAGTAAACCTTCTTCAAATCTCTCGTGTGCAGTCAGTTTTATTACAGAATCAATTTTTTCTACAGTTTTGACCGCTTGGTAGATATCAACAGCGACGAATATGATGGCACCAACGGCCGCTCCAATGGGACCGAATGCAAACGATATAGAGCCAATCAAGCCGAGAACTTCCAACGTTTCAATAGCTAAAGCAGCAATGTCTATGGTCAAGACAACACTGTCAGCGACAATGCCAACCATTGCATCATCTTGACCACTCTTATAAGCTTCCACTTGTTTGTAGAGATCATAGGCTACAAAAGCGCTTGTTACCCTGCTTAAGAATGGTGATGCCAACCTGAGGCTTGTTCCGAGGATCTCGCTCCCTTCACCCACCATAGTGGCGCCTTTTCTTGCGGCGTATTGCGCAGCATAGCCTAATCCGGTGCCGCCTGCTAGGAAACCAACGTTAATAGCCACGTCCTTGTAATTACCATCAATCAATGCACCCACTATATTTTTGGCCATTGTCCCGTGCATTAAGACGTTGGAAAATGTTTCTACTCTGCCCAAATGTTGCTCTAGATTGTTCCTGAAAGTGGTAGACTTCTGCACAATTTCTTCAAAATTCTGCATTTCTGATAATCGATTTGTATTTTCGATCAGAGAGTCTTCATGCTCATCCCGACGTATCTTTCTACAAAAATCATTACTTTGACGTTTAAATCGCCCAAACGATGGATTGTTTCTGCATATATCGTACAGGGGTCCATTAATACCATCTGTATACTCTACCACAGTGGTAAATTCTGAAATGGGTGATGCATCGAGTGAACTAGCAGCAGATATAGCTTTCAAGATGACTTGTTTCTTTTTCATAAATCTTTCATCTCCCATGTAAACGGTGCGTAAATCGTCTAACAGTTCATTTTGCCCAACGTCGACTCCAGATTTCATAAGTAAAGGTGGGAATCTACTAGTTGATCTAATGCCCAAAATGCTGGGGTCAACTTCGGGGAAGGGAAGAAATGTAGCGCGTCTCTGTGCTCCGAGGCAAAAGCTTTTGATTAGTATTTGTAGCTCGCTGCTGCTTTTAGGTCTAAGTCCTGCTTTCGCGGCTCGTCCAATGATCGTAGATATGAAATCTTTTTTCGTAGTGAAAAGAGAATAAATTGGAGGATACTTTTGGATATCACGTTCAATGGTTTGAAAATGCCCCATAATGTCGATGTTGTCCGAGACGTGTGTACTCGTATAATCTGCAGATATTGAATTTGCAGGAAGACGAGACAAAACGTTTTTGTTAAAATCTTGCGTTAGTCTTATGTTCCTGCAGTCGATATAAATGTTCAGTATTTTATTAGTCAAACCTATTTCATGATAATCTGGTGCCAGATAAGTGCCGGTAGATGATCCGTCAATGGGATCTTCGAGAATATGTATGGCAACGCCAGATGTCAAACGATTTCTTTTGAGCACGAAACTCACTCGATTGTCACTTGTTTCGGCATTTTTAAAAGAGTATACTTGCAAAGATTGATCACCGGAATAGGCTAACAGCTGTCCGAGAATATAATTTTGGAAAAATTTAGATGGTGGTTCTTCATTGCGCACGAAAAAAAATTCTGCGTCCATTTCCATTCTATGAATAATGGCGTTTATTTTTTCGAACAGTCTGTCGCGCCCCTCGTCATTTTCGATGATACGATATAGGTCGCTGGCAAGATAACCTCCATTAGCTGCTATAGCAGAGTCCTTCCTTTGTGTAATAGGACCTTGGTCAGACAAAATATAACTCACGACGTCTGCGGTGGTGGGTTTGCTATTGAAATCGCTCGGTATGCTTACCCTTCCACCTTGTTGCTGGTTCACCGCATCAGTTTCCCGATATGCGACAATGACCATAGACGGCCTATCACTTACCCACGTTCCTTTTATCACTTCTTGTACGAATAGCCGGTTATAGTTATTTGTGAAAAACTGAACGTCCAATCTGATTTTCAGATTATATAATGTTTTACAGTTGAACTCGAGTGCCCCTTGTACAAAGAATAGTAAATTTTCGGGAGTACTTGCCAGTTTATGCGCAGCTGCAGCCCTTTGGAATATGGTTGGAATGTTGTCCATCATTTCAGTATAGGCGTAGGTCCATCCCGGCGCACTGATCATGGCGTAAGGTTTGTACATAGAGTCGCGCGTTGCGGCCAAAGGCGCAGTTTCGGTTTCAACAACAAAAGGAGTTGCTTTGTTGGCTAAGTACATCTTCGTACCTTCATCAGTTAAGACGTTATAAACTGTTCCAAGGCGCGGCCTCTTGATCAAAACGTATTGGACTCTTTCAAGTGCTGATTTCAAAGCGAATTTATAGCCGTGTGGATTCTGATTTGAAATACTCAAAATTTTTTCCATCGACTCGTAATCATTGATGTCAAGTCGCTTTGGGGGCGTTGTCGGATTGATATCTATCACGAAAGCTCTATAGAATGGACTCAAGTCAACAGAGTTCTCTGTCCTTTTCGGGGAGTACTGCGCTAAAACTTTGATCATCTGCTCGTCCCTGGACAAGAAAATATTCTCAATTCCGATCCGCTTCTTCCGAGGATAAGTGGACAGATAACCCATCATCATGTAGAGCAAGGCGGCTGGATTCTGTAGCTTATGTATTTTATTCCGGTAACAGTACATTTCCAGAGCATTTTTGAAGCTGTCTGGATTTTCTATCGTTGCTAAATGATCGACGTCTTGACCAAAATTTCTAAAAAGCAAGTCGCCGATTTCGGTTGCTGAACTGGCCGCCATTCTTAATCGAAAGTTTTCAGTCTAACTGCAAGCATAATTTTACATTGTAAAAATAGGCATCAAAAATCGTACGATCACTCAAGCTGCGAAAAAATTGTTCGATTACAAATATTTGACATCGGAGATAAATGTATACATTAATTTTTTCATCAGGCGTTGTACGCTGTCTATCATGGAGAATGTATTGAACATAATATTGACTTTGAATAATTCTTTGATGGGCTGATATTGATCTGACCAAACATGGACGAGAGATTTTTTTTCTCATAGCTATAATGTATAACTTTCATATGGCTGATTCTGTTTTAGCCTACGTGTCAAATATCGGTTGGCGAAAGTTTTAGATAAGCATGCAAAAGATAGGATTATGCCTATGTATGGTGGACGTTGTTGGGTTTAACCCCTTGCAGAGTTTTACATAAACCCCAACAGATTTTCATTGATGGTAGATTTTTCGCGTTTACTATTCCTTGGTAGAGTCTCACTTTTTGCCTAAAGAGTAGTGTACAAGATCTCAGGTACTGATTATAATACGTCACATGGTCTTAGTAGCCCATGTACGAAGAAGTAGAGTAACCATCGATTCAGCCACCATGCTAGTTCAGCCAACGTTACGTTTCAGCCATCTGATTCGATTCAGCCAGCAAATTCTTTATTATTCATACACTTGTCATTAGTCGTTAAGCGACCGTATTGTTTTAGCCAATAGATTTTTGATCAAGAAATCTACAGTGAACACCGTTTGAATTAAAATATTTCACTAGGGTCATTTGCATAATGCGTAGGAAGCATGGGGATAAAAGTCCACTCGATTGGCAATTTATTTGGATCATTTATTAGCAGAGTACGCCTTTAGTATGGTCAGTAACAGGAAAGAAATTCGTGAACGGTAAATCAAGAATCGGGTTCACCAATCATAGACGTCCTGAAAAAGGGCATTCCATAGAATAATTATTCAAATATGCTCGTTATCATATTTAAGCACTGATTTTCATCAAATGGATTAGATGGCCGATAAGCAAACCTGTGATTTTCCCGAAATAACGAGTCTGCATTGAAAAAGTTGTCATTTTAACACAAGAATTGATCTAATTCATAACCCAAGACTAAAAACCATTCATGCTTTCAAAAAAAGTGATGCCATAACATTGATGTTCTTTCGAAAATCATGTAATTTCAGCATGAGAATTTGTGGGGTCAGACCAAAAACTTTTTCCAAATGTGCTTAGAAATTCGTCAAAATTTATCGATATGCTCTAAAGCTCAAGTTAACGACATTTCTCGGCATGCTCTTACAGCTCCAACTAATACATTGAACTATATTTGAAAAACATTTCAAGACTTTTACACCAAATTGCCGCAAGAATATCCAAGGTCCCTGAATTTCCTGGCTTTTTAAACAAATTTATTATTTCCAATACACAACATGGTACTTTTTTACTTAATTTTTGGGCATTTCTATGACATTTTGCTTTTTATGAAAAATTTTTTCTAATCAAGTCAGAAATTTTGAAAAAAGTACCATTCTGAAGGAGATCAATCGAAATATTGTTGGAGGTCAGCCTACGTTGTGCTTGATATCGTATTTGCGACAGTAACTGGAATGACACAGTTTCTGAAGGCTTCGAAAGCTGAGCTCCATTCATTTTGAAATGATCGAAGCAGTGAGGCCGCATCCAACTTTTATTTAGAATTATGGATAGCTCGTTCACTGTATAAATATCGGAAGTAATTGTTCGCTACGAATCAGAATATCATTTCGGCCACTAAGCTAAGAAATATAGAGTGCCTCGGATTCACAAAACTAGCAAAACACTATTGTGAAAAAACATGCATCCTGAGAAAGATCAAGAGTGTAGAAAAAACAATTCAGCATTAATAAAAATACGCCATATGAAAAAATAGATCTGACGTCAGCAAAATTTATCGAAATGTAAAAATTACTGTAGAAAAAACGAAATATTGAAGTCTAACGTCAGTATATGAGCAAAAATGAATAGAGTGAGATTTTCTACCATGTCAAAGAAATGTCAAAGACATTTCTATGTCAAAAAAAACTTGATCAGTCAGCAGATCAAAGCAACTTTTTGAGATCTGACGTCAGCAAGCCGTGTGTTCATTCCGACTAAAGATAACGTTTGGCGTCAGGAAAATCAAAATATTTGTAAAAATGCGGTACAAAAATGATACAACCTTCATAATTGCATGATGATGCTAGACAAGGTTCGTCAAGACTATAGTCTGTCTTTCCTGAAATGCTTCTAAATTATAAAAATGAAACGCAAGGACTATTTCGTATTTCTACGATTTATGGATGAACCATGAGTCACAGAAGACTCCAAATTTAAGGACTTACTCAACCAACTTTTAACAATTTTTTGAATGAAAAACCTTGCAGTAAAAGCTTTCTGTAAACGATTTTGATCATTATTGAATTTAGAAGCCTATTATGAAAAGCAGACTATAATTCAAGTAAATCCAAAATGTGTGAATTTTTTGTATTTGCCCATTAAGAAAAATTTGCCTAGTCAGAAACAATACTTTCGTCACTGAAAAACAGAGTACTCAGAGAAAAGTTACTCTGTTCGTGTCATTAATATCTCTTGAATCAGAACAGCTAAACATATCGCGAATCTTTCGGTACACCCTACTTCACATAAATAAATACCATGTAAGTTATGTTTCTAAAACTTTTTGACCTCCTGCAGCCAGAACATGCAGTTTCAAAAAAATAAACTCCGCACCATTCTGCCGTAGAGGGTCAATGTGTCATATTTGTGTATGAGGTGAAAGTCATACAACACTTTTCTTATTGTATTGCAAAGTAAATAAAATTTGAATGATAAATGGAATCTTACATTACTGTGGAATTTGGCATGTCGGAGATTTCTATTTGTACTGACACGTATACCACTGATTTGAGCCGTTTAGAAGTTCAGTTTTCGACTTTATCGTCTGCACCGCGAATAATCGACTAATTGAAAAGTTCCGATTGTAACAAATCTAATAGTTCCGTATTCAGTAATGTCTACTGCGAGATTTTCTGGTGGACAATACTTTTGATTGATTTGAATTTTTTTTGTGAAGCATAATCTCAAGAAAGAAGTGACTATCAAATCACTACAAACGACTAATGATTCATTAGAAAACCGACCATTCCTAGTACTCCGAAAAGTACTGGAATAATAAACTGTTAGAAACGGTAAAAGTTCTATAATCTGTTCTGTGCGTATAAACCACTATTATGTGTGTATGAAACGCACAAATATTTGTCGACTTGAACATCACGTACACAAGGCTTTTAACATTGAATTTTTATTTTTTGATCGATTAATAATTGTCAAATCTTTCCTTGATGCATGAAAAATAAAATAAAAATCAGGGCGCATTTAAAAAGCCATAAATTATTGAGAAACTTGATTGGTTTTTCAATTTCTGCAGGTTTTATCACCGTGTATTGATGCATCTTTTCAATTGGCGAATTGGATTTACAACCAGGAGATAATATTATATTAGAATTTGCTGAAGAAGATTGGTCTGCAAGTATAAATTTTAAAATCAAACGTGTTATAGAGCGTCCGATAGCCCATAACAATCTTAATCATGTTTCACTGACACCACTTTTGCCTGTGAGCTCTATTTGCACTGAAATTTCAATAAAGAAATCAAAAGTTTGCCTATGCTTGATCTCAGGAACTTAAAATATATGGAGGATAAGTAGAAAATCACATTCGATACAGCTCACTGAAAAGTTCATCGCAAGTTAAGCCTCAGTTATACTCACTGCGCTGGGCTGGGCTGCGCCACTGAGTATAACCGAAAATGGTTGCGCTGGCTTACGCCACAGTATAAACGAAATTGCGCCTCGCTACGCCTTGCGTAAGCCAGCGCAAGCCGGCGGTGCAAAAATCTTGTCGGCCGATTTTACGCCAGCTTAAAGGCCCTGTCATACTTCACCGCGCGGTACCGCGCGGCGTCCCATCAGGTTTCAACTAAACCAATACACATTTTTTGAGAAGAGCAAAATCCAAAAGTAAAAAAGCGGCGCCGTTTGTTAGTATGAATAGGACAACCGGCACCGCGCGGTGAAGTACTTTGAAAATTTCGGCACCGTATTTTTTGATTTCTAGCTTGATTCAGCGAAATTTGGGGTTTTCGAAGGCGGGAAAAATTTTTGTGATGTCTTTAAAACACGGAAAAGCTTTATTTTTCGTGAAATTTTGCAAAGTGCAAAATTTTTGATTTTCAACGGATATTCGACCGATATTCATCTTCATAGGCCAATATTCATCACTTTCTGTTTTTTGCGTCGGAAAAAAATATGGTGATGTTTTTGAACCATCAAAGTAGCGTTTTTCTTAATTTTTGTGAAGGAAAAAAGTTCGATTTTTTCACGAAAAAAGTCCAAAAAACGGTTTGAAAAATAGTTTTGTCTAGAAAATGATCAAGTGTAGTTCTGGTGCGAAGCGCCGATAAAATTGACGTTTTTAACCATTTTTTGTTTAAAAATGGATATTTTCCAGTATTTTTCCGATCGAGTGTATGGGGTCCCTATGACTATCATAGGGCTAGCCATAGGATTGGAAAATCCTGGGGGGTCGCGTAATGGCTAGCCATATAGCCGACGATTTCTGGTGGGGGTTCCCATATCACTCCCCCCAATTACATGATGTTTCCAACCCAAATAAAAGTTTTCATGATTTATCCATCCAGAAACTGCATCCTTTTCTGTGTCTTGTTTTATAAAATTTGAAACGGAGTGAATCGTGGCGTTTTAATCAAAATGCGGCAGCTTTTTCCAAAATTTGATAATGTTGGAGATTTTCTGAAAATTGTTGCGATTTTGGTTCAAAAGATGGAAAACATCAAGGAGCATACAACGAACACTTTTTGAAACCATTTCCAACATGTTTTAGCTAAAAAACCCACGATTTTTTGTTTGTATAGTGTAAGATTGGTTATACTCCTTATGCCACGCTGCGCTATGCGATGCATTTGTCACGTGCCGCTCAATTTCCCCAACGTCACGTGATCCAAATCATGTCGATATGTTGTTTTTCTCCATGTTTTGTTCTAACTCATTCATTTTTCGTTTGTTTTGTTTATTATTTTGCTGCACATGCATTTTGTGTTCGTTTTTATTTTTTTCATGCATTTTTATGTTTCTTTTTATTGTATTTTCATTTCTTTATGCACGCGGGCTACAGTATGCCCTTTAGCTCTAAACTTCCGCCAAATGTGCTTCACGAGCACATGGCTATTTTTGGTGCATTCCATGCACCTCTTATCACAAAAATTAGCATCATTTTTGTTATGCAAAAACGACTAGCTAAGAAGTTTTAGCTAAAGACGCTCATATGCTTAGCATAGGCACTGTAGTCGGCCCAAATACTAAACGCATGTGAGCGAAAAATGTCTACCTGCCCATAGGCACCTTCTGCATCGCGTCTAGCTGCAGAAGTTAGCTTGGACGCCGAGAAACTCCTCCCAAGCTGGAGCTGTAGCCAAACATGTCCTTAAGGACATGTTTCTTTAACTTTTTCGCTCACTTTTGGCTCATTCTGGGTTTATCCCTGCATCCGAATTGTTGTCAGCGTCCACCGCCTTTCGCCTAATTTGAATAAATTTGAATATTCTTTTTCTTTACTGCGTTTGCCGCCTATTCTACCTACCGTACCCATCGCTCATCCGTGCCAGGTTCCCGACCGCCCCAATTAATAGATAATAATTGAGAGTCGTTTCGTCGAATCCTTTAAAGAACAGGACTAGGTGAGTCTTCTCAGGGGATTATTGTTATTGTGGGATATTTTTGGGGAACCCTTCTTAAGTCGGTTTCCCAGGTCTCCCCAGATAGGTAGGGCTTAGGTTTGGGCTAAAAAGGGACTGTTTGGTTCATAATCGGGTCCCACAAATCAGGTCATTTTACGGATGACCTTGTCCCCACTCTCACAGAGCAGGACTCGGGGATTGTCACACCTAACCTGGCGGCATTGTCCATTACCCTACAGCAAGACCCCAGGACAGCACCAGAGTACCCTATAGGCCTCCCTATAGCCACCACTTGCCGAGTTAGGCCCCCAAATAATGGGAAAGTCGCCAGTGTCCATCAGGAGTCATAGCCTATTACTCACTGTAATAGGGTCAAGCTGACATGGTTCACCATCAATGTGACTGGGAAACAATGCTTTCCACCTGATGCGATACCCAAACCCCCATTAGTGTGACACATTCTACGCTGCGCTACGCCAGGCTGAGCTACGCCAGCCCAGCATAGCCTGGCATGGCGTAAGGAGTATAATCGAGCCTTTAGACAATCTGATCATGCACACTTTTCAATCCGCGTGCTTACGTCATTAGAGATGAATGCTTCTTCTAATGGATATTGTTGTAATGTTGATAATTATCGTTCCAACGCACGTCCAAGCATTCTCCGTTGTTGACATCTCATGTAAACGATCTTAGCGAATGTTTAGTTTATTTATGCAGATTTTAGTGTAAGTATAACCCATGCTCATAAGGGAGATTTGTGTAATGTTAATTCGCATGCGATTATTTCACTAGACCACGTTCCTTGAGTATGGCACGCCATGCAAAAGCAAAGCAAAATCAAAAACACATGGGTATCGTCGTTTATTGTTTGAATTAAGACATGATTTCTGAGAGATTCTACCTTTTTTTACATAGGCCTATGATAAGTTGAAAATTAATCATACCTCAAAATCAGATATTTTAGGTAGTTTCGTGCGCTGAGTTTCATGGTACCATTCGTTTTGCTTGTAAACAAAAATTCGCACTGCTACAGTATGCCAAAGTTTGAAAATTGATGATTTTTTTGCATTTTTCAGTGGTCTTGCTAGGCAAGCGATATTTCGAGATCTGTTTAATCTTATTTGATGGATGACTGTTCATTTTGTAGAGGACAGAATAAGCCATCTTTTGATGTATTATTTACAGTAAATAACTGCATATTACACTTTTTCATAAAGTTTAAAGTGTCAAAAATGAGCCGTCAAAATTGAGAAAATTTCGTTTATGGGCACTCCCGAGCACCTTCCCATCGGAAGCCGCAGAATTTCATTTTTCTATATTGTAGCCCATCCATTTTTACAGCTTTGGTTAAATTTTCATCAAAATTTTTGTACCGTTTTGGGAGCTGCACTGCTCTGAAGAAGGCATACTCATGAAAATTTTGTAGAAATCTTTGTATTTGCCAGGTGGCCCTTGTCTACCCCTTGTGATATATTTATTACCTATACCGTAGAATTATCAAATAACTAACAGTATTAATGATTTCACAAGCAAACATTTTACACTCTGCAAGGAAGTTTGAACAGTCAAAAATTAGAAGCAAAAATGAAGAAAAATCTTGCTTAGAGGCACTCCGGAGCACCTTCACCTACCATGCTGCAGAATTTTATCTTTTTATTCTCTTATTCATACATTCCTACAGTAGCTGTGAAAGCAGCATTGCGATTTGAATACCCCTTGAGAAGCTACAGAGATCCATAGAAAGCAAAACCCTGAAAATTGCTCAAAAATCACTTATTTTTTTTGTTTTTTTGCATTTAGCTTTTTGCACTTGTTAATGAAGTCAGTTCAGTATCTTGATACTAGAACCAGATAATAAGAAGCATAGGGAGAAAATGTGCTGAAAGTGATGTCAAAAGTTATATTCTGCTAGACCAGTTTTTTACTTTTTTGTTTATAAACTATAAACAACCTATCATAAGCAAAAAATTGGACCAATGAAAAATATTTTGTTTTTAAAAATTTCTGACCTGATTGTTAGGTTCACTTATTGATGGAGATGAAGTTTATTTTTTGGCATACTGGTCTATAGGGTATTATTTTATGGGCTTATATTAATTGCTGAATCTTTGAAGGCATGATCTGGTTATAATTGTGTATGATTCTTTTGATTAATAGAAAACAGGAATGATTCTTTTGCTTATGAGGGATGCTGATATTTTATTAAACACACTGTATGTTTCAGATTCAGTAATGCTCTTATTACTTGCCACTATTTTCATTTTGCCAGTGCTTTCTGACCTGTCTCCAGTTTGGATTAGTGAAATCAATTCGTGTTCTCCAAACTACCCCGAAACTGGTGAATTTATTGAATTGTATTATGACAGTTCCCAGAAAACACATAAATCCTTAGATAATTACTATTTATTAATAATCAAGCCAGCTGAATGATCAGATCCAAGGCCATGCATTTTTTTATTCACAAATTTATCGGGCTATCATTTTTCTAGTTCATACTTTGTAATTGGTGATAAGACTATGTCACCAGACATGCTGCTCGAAACTCCATATGTATACACAAAGTACAACATATTCAAGGATCGTCGAATTGACGTGATTGAAAGTGGAAATAGCTTTCCCTTAGCCATTGCACTGATTCAAACATCAGATGCAGCATTGATGAAACAGTTTTTCGAAATCCGACCTTGGCACCCCAATCCTTTGTTAGACAAATTTTCTCTGGATGTACTTTCATCAATTGTTGTAGATGTGGTTGTTTTTGGTCGTAGAGCACCATATTCGTGGTGTGATTCATTTGACAAACTTTTGATGAAAACATGTAATTCATTGATTCCAAGTTCCCAAATCTTTCGAGAATTGGACATTAATGGGCATATGGATTATTCATTGAATCGATGCAATGTCTCAGCTAACTTATGCCCCAACATCAATCCACTGCAGCTTGGAACACCCAGATCTGGCTGCCCAAATGACTGTTCAGGAACCACATTCTACATTGAAAGTCATTTCAACTTATCATCAACAAAGTTGCACATGGACAATCAAAACAGTGCCTTCAGTTGTTCAACAACTTTTGATCAAAAGAAGTTCCTGCATTTGCCCATGAAAGTGATAGCCAAAGAGCGGGATCAAACTATTCAGAACTTCCACAATCATGCTATATTAGGTAAGTAAGTCCAAATATGTATGGTAAAAATCATGTTTGATGTATCCAAGACAAATACATATTTCTGCTACATTTTTGGAAAAAAGCACAGATCCTGATAATTACTAATATCTAGAAAATGGTCATTGAGAGTACAAGCAAAGCATAGATGAATTCATCTTATTTCACCTAGATTATGAATAAACAGAAAACATTGTGTTGAACATCAAGTACAGTCAATTTTTCAATTTTTCAGAAGCAGGACAAAATGTGAATGATCCAGCTTCTCAACAGCCAATGCAGAAGAAGCTTTGCACAAGAGAGAACACCCGATCATTTGAAACCATGACAAGAATACCATCATCAAATGTGGCAACAACACTTACAATTGAAAGCAGGGAAAATCAAGCAACAGAAGCTACTTCAAACATTGTACCACTTCAAGCATGTTTCATGAAAGGTAGTATACATAATCAGGGAAGATGTGGTACTATCAATGATGAAGCTTTACTCTATCCATTGTCAGAATTAGCAAATACGATCATACCAGATTCATATCCCTATGCACCCGGAGTTAAGATACAGCGATGGGATTTCAGTGAACCTCAGCATGGAAAGGGTGTTTGTGATCAAATAGCAGCATTAGTAAAACATCAGGTACGCTTGTATGTTGATGAAAATAACAAATGCACAAATGCAGAAGAATTTGTGAGGTGTGCATCTTCTTATCAGGGTACCAAAGGCACTTCATTGATCTATAGCAAATTAACAACATCAAATGCTGTGCTTCAGAAGTTGCCTGGTGTAAATTCATATTCAAACCTTTTGTTTGAGTTGAATGCTATACCTGCTTGGCGTGCTTATAAAATTGGCACTGGAAAGATCCTATCAGTTAATAAGGAGAACAAGAGAACCATTGTCCCATCACTGGAAACACTGCTTGTGTATCATGAAAATCAGCTAGCTACATCAGCCATGCTAGGAAGCAATTTTTGGATTGAACTGAAGATACCATCAAAAGATACACAACAGAAACGCAACACCCAAATCCCAGAGAATGAAGATGCTACGGAACCAGCCCAGGCTGATTTAAGCCAAGACAATATGTTCAGTTGTCCAGAAGAAGGTGCATTATGTCATTTGCAAGGCATGGAAACCTGCTACGCCATCTTCTAGCAGACCAACATCAGTTGGCACCTCAGCGTGTTAGCCTCAAGGATGCTGCAATACAAAGCTACAGTGACCATCTCGAATCAGTTAGATTAACACCTGAAATGCCTGAGATGCAAGAAGCATTGCAAGGATTCTATGAAAATGAAATATCTGAACCAATGGCCAAAGGATGGGCATTGAGGAAGAATCACCCTTGTTATCCATTAAATCCGAATCAAAGATGCTTTCTCCTGTCAAAGTTTGAAAAGGGCATTGCTAGATGACAGAAGTTTGATTCCAACATTATTGCCCAAGAGCTGTGATGTGGTAATATTTTCAGCAAGGATGATTTCCTGACGCCCCAGCAGATACAAAGTTTCTGGTCTCGAGAGGCAGCCCGCTGACGTAATGACATTGATACTTATTATGTTGAAGAAAATGCGGATGAAGTGTGTGAAGATGAAGACGCATTGGAAGACTCTGCATTCTATGATTCTCATTTAGAGTTTGAAAGTGATTTGTTGGATAGTGACTGTTTTGATAAGTAATCACACATTGGCAAGAAATATCAACAGGTTTTCCTTAAAACTGTTGGTCTTAGGGGAAGTAGTTGATAATCTCAGAATAATGGCTCACGGTTTTCTCTGTCAATAAGTGGCATGGATCACATATTCTATAGTACAGGATCACATGATCTATAGTAATGACATATAAATCTGGAACATTTTTATGATGCCTATGTGTGTCAAAATGCTTATGCTTGCGCCATGCTTATAATTAATCAGCATTTCAAAAAATACTATCAATTCAAGGTTTTATTTATTATATATACTATTTATGTGATGCTTGGTCGAGCATACTATGATTATTTATGAAAGTAGATAATGCAGTTTTTGTAGAAATATCTGAAGATTTCCAAAATCTTTTCCATCCTCCTAGTGCAACCATCCATATCTATTGATCCATCACAGTTAAACAAAATATGATTCCTATGGAAGCTGAGATCCTTAGGTTAAAAGAGTAAAAGCTCATTCAACTTTTGGCCAATCCAGCTAGTAAATTTTGAGACAAAATATTTTTCATTGGTCCAATTTTTTGCTTATGATAGGTTGTTTATAGTTTATAAACAGAAAAGTAAAAAACTGGTCCAGCAGAATATAACTTTTGACGTCACTTTCAGCACACTTTCTCCCTATGCTTCTTATTAACTGGTTCTAGTATCAAGATACTGAACTGACTTCATTAACAAGTGCAAAAAGCTAAATGCAAAAAAAACGAAAAAAATAAGTGATTTTTGAGCAATTTTCAGGGTTTTGCTTTCTATGGATCTCTGTAGCTTCTCAAGGGGTATTCAAATCGTGATGCTGCTTTCACAGCTACTGTAGGAATGTATGAATAAAAGAATAAAAAGATAAAATTCTGCAGCATGTTAGGTGAAGGTGCTCCAGAGTGCCTCTAAGCAAGATTTTACTTCATTTTTGCTTCTAATTTTTGACTGTTCAAACTTTCTTGCAGAGTGTAAAATGTTTGCTTGTGAAACGATTAATACATCAAACTATAGTCTGTTAGTTGTTTGATAATTCTACGGTATAGGTAATAAATATATCACAAGGGGTAGACAAGGGCCACCTGGCAAATACAAAGATTTCTACGAAATTTTCATGAGTATGCCTTCTTCAGAGCAGTGCAACTCCGAAAACGGTACAAAAATTTTGATGAAAATTTAACGAAAGCTGTGAAAATGGATGGGCTACAATATAGGAAAATAAAATTCTGCGGCTTCCGACGGGAAGGTGCTCGGGAATGCCCGTAAACGAAATTTTTTCAATTTTGACACTTTAAACTTTATGAAAAAGTGTAATATGCAATTATTTACTGTAAATAATACATCAAAAGAGAACTTATTCTCTCCTCTACAAAATGAATATTGATTCATCAAATAAGATCAATCCGATCTCGAAATATTGCTTGGCTAGCAAGACCACTGAAAAATGCAAAAAAATCATCAATTTTCAAACTTTGACATACTGTAGCGATGCGAATTTTTGTTTACAAGCAAAACGAATGGTACCATGAAAATCAGCGCACAAAACTACCCAAAATATCTGATTTTGAGGTATGATTAATTTTCAACTCATCATAGGGAAAGTAGAACCTCTCAGAAATCGTGTCTTAATATCAGAAAGCTGAAGTCAAAAAGAATCAGCACACCCTGTTTTCAGCCGTATTCTTGCTGACGTCAAGGTTTATTAACATTTCTCCCACATAAAGCATAGGCAGCATAGTTATAAAGGAGAGAATACAAGGAAAAGCGGTAAATTTCTCATAAAATTAGTTTCAAGAAGAAGGCGGCGGATCGTTTTGGTGCTCGAAAGTTGAATGCGTAGTACTGGTTGAACCAGCCCGTCCATTGATGTCTTGCGGAATCCCCCGAGGAACGCGCGCCACTGCGGACCACGAACCAGCTACATATGAACGTCCACAGGGTAACCGTACCCGCATTGTCTGGATTCATATCTGGCCGAAACATCGGCCGAACACATTACGGAAAACCCGTTTTCTTTCAGTTTCGATAGAATAATACATACGAGAGACCTTTGGATAAAATGCAAAGTAATATTTAACACACTTATATCATCATCCATAATTATATATATAAAATTTCATTTAAAACGTGGAATATAGCAATGGGATAAAATAACCAATCCGTTTTTTTCGAAACGCCTCTAAGTTTTCACTTTTTTGTCATTTCTCGATTAACTCGTCACGCAGGACCAGAAGTTTATGAGACACACTAGCAATTCCTGAGTAAAAAGTCATGCTCTAAAAGCTCTATCTAAAAAACTTAAACGGCAATACCAATCCTTATCATTTTTATATCTAAAAGCTTTTTACAAAAAACTCGAAATTCAGTATCTGAAAAAGTAGTTGTGTCAAAGTTCATATTAACGAGGACTGTTCCTACTATGAAATCATGCTGGAATTTAGACTTTCTGCCAGTCACCTTTTTACATAAGCTACAAACTTGAGCTAATGGACTATTAAAGCCTAATGACGTGCTACCGAATTTTTCGATCATTGAACTTATTACTGAAGCGTCTAGAATAGTCAACCGCCAAAAGTTCTAGGTTAGTACTTTCAAGACAACTTTTTACGCATTTCACGCATAGATATGCAGAGTGAGCCAAAAAAAGGCGACCAGTGCTGACTTCCATAACTTTTGAACGGATGAAGCTGTTTTAATGCGGATTGCTAAATTAGAATGCCCTGCTTATCTTTGCTATCAAGACCAAATTTTATGCTCCTAGCGTTTATGGTTACTGTACAAACAAAAATTTAGTAAAAGTGGTTATTTTCCAGAAAGTAAAAATTGTGAAATCAAGGTAAAAGTTGTCCTATTGTGAGAATAATTTTGTAAAGCTTTGTACACCCAATAATATTTTAAAAGTCACCGAAATTTGTAAGTTACACGTACTTTAAAGTCAGTAACTTCCTATTCGAATATGGGGCAAAATTTTACCAAAATCAAGAACTTTCGGTTTGAAATTGGAAAAAAAGCAAAGTCAAAATAAAATCGATTCTGTCATTGACCAGATCGAAAAACGATTAAAATTATTGGTGAAACAGAAAGTACGACACACAAAAACGGTTCTATTGCAGTTCACAGCTGTTATATGGTTCTCATGATTGGACCTATTGTACTTTTCTGTTGTGAAACATGTTGATTTTGTCAATTTTTCCAAATTTATTTGCAAAAAAACCGACGTTTAGTTTTTTTGATTCTAGTCAGTCAGTATTGGAATTGGAGCAATCTTGCTGAAAGTCTGCAGTTTTTATGCCAGATGTTTTACCTATCGACCTCGGGAAACCGCATTGAAAAAGCTTCAGTCATTTGAAAGCTATGGAAGTCAGTACTGGTCGCCTTTTTTTCTTGGCTCACCCTGTATACTCAATATTTGAGAATTTCAGAAATTTTACCTGCCAAACTATTTGATATTCAAGAAAATAGCGATTAGCAGAAATTTGTTGACTAGTCTATAGCCTGATGAACTGTCAGGCGAAATATCTACCTGAATCTGAGCATCGCCTTCTCAACACATATTCGTGCACTGTAATTTTGCGACCTATGTTGAAGTCTGAGGTTGCAATAATTTTTGTATACTTTACCCTGAAAATCATGCACATTTTTGATAGGTTTCATAAGTAAAGCACGAGCTTCTAATCTATGTAGATAGCTTTGTGATGGAATTCCAAGCCTTTAATTGTCAATAATTTTTTGATCGGAACTTGAAAATACCATACGTTTTGTGAAAATTGAAAGCTTTTGCTAAGAGCTGATGAACACAAAAATCTATAGCGAGTGGGCTGGGATCAGCCAAAACTCCGCATCGAGTCAACAAGTATCCTAGAGTCTTAATCCCCCAAATCAATAACACGTGTGTCTGTACGTCAGCAGGGATCCATTTTTTCAAAACCATGAAGCCTCCACACTCCATAGCACATGTCAGTACTTACTTGGCAACCGAACTTTCCTGCGTTGTCATGCCGTCCCACGGATAACCGTTCAATTTCATCTCGTAACTCCCGAAATACTCCTGCGACTTGCATATACTCGGACTCCAATTCGTGCCCACTGCATACCTCAACAGGCCTACGACTTGCTTGTGCGCGTTGACCAATCGTAGTTTATCCGTTTCGTTAAGACTTATACAAAAATACGGCGGAGATGGAGTTGATGGAAGCGAAAGACTGCCGGTCGATCTAAGAATAAAAACGCCCTTATCGTTTGCTTTCCTTGAAATTTCCAAGGACGTCAGCATGGGCCATCCGACGGAAGCCACTTTTTCCAAGATCGTGGCCACGAGTCAGCGGGCGACTATGGTTTCGGAGCCGAGACCCGACCAAGGATATCCTTTCAGCTTAAAAATGGAGGAGTTGATTTTTTGCCAGCAGAAGTCTGCGTCGTAAAGAAAGGCAGTAACTCCTGAAGGTTGAGTAGATCAGACCTTTAATTAAGCGATTTACCGAACTATATGTCTTGATTCAGCCTGAATCAAGACCCGAAGTTCGGTAAATCATTCAGGCTCAGGGCCGTGCACAAGGGGGGCGGGGGGCGGCCGCCCCCCTCCCCATTGAGGCAGTATGCGCGCAGTATATCCGCGTAAGATCAACATTTTCTGGGGATATTCAGTGAAAAAATCTAGTCCGCCCCCCCCCCCCCCCCATGAAAAAATCCTGCGCACGGCCCTGTTCAGGCTTATGTAAAAACCCCATCTAATTTACGAGTTGAATCTACAACGTTATAACTGACAGGCTTGTGATGAATCAAAAATATTGATAAGATTTTTTAACCGAAACTTGATCATATTGTATGAATAATTTATATTCCTCCGAGAGGACTGGCTTGGATTGGCGAAGGAAGAATTCTGAAGATCCGTAAGATTGGCATAAATCCAAAACTGGATAGTAATTGTAGATTTATGATGTCTGTGTTTTGGCACAAAAAGAATTTCCACAGTTCACTGAATCGATTAAATTCAAGCTACTATCCTAGATTGAGGTCGATTTTGTACATTTTTTTATTGTCACTCATTTTTTTGTTTTGCTTTTCGTTTTTTTGCACAGTAAAGTAGAGCAATACTGATGATGACCCGTGAGACAAGAATGTATAGCTTAAAATTGATTTTAAAAGTTTAGCAAGCTGCATACCACCAATGTATTTTTACTTGGCGTTTTTTTTTAAATCGACTTTTGGTTGCTTATGAACAGAAGCAGACAAAATAAATGATGACTCATCCCCACGAAACTTTGTGTCTGCACTTTTTTTAAATATCTGGAAAACATATAAGAGGTAGGTTTCTGAGAATGGAGTCGGCTCGAATTTGAGGACTCTGTAGACCGCTTATACTACACACCAGTTCAAGACACTATGATTAACATAGAAACTCAATTTTCTTGAAGAAAAAGAGTCATATTTTTCCAAAAGATGCACAAAATTTTGTACTCGAGCTGAAATTATAACACTTTCATGCACAACAACTACATTGGACGGGTAGCCACTATTGATGGGAGTAGTGCTATGAGCTTTTACGGGCCTGAGACCACAGGCCATGCAGAACCCTTCCAGCTGGATAATCAAAAACGCGACCTAGAAATCGACTATTTCGAGAAAATCGAAAAAAATCAACACAATTGCGAGCTGAAAACAGGTAACTGAAATACAAAAATCAGGCAACGAAATCAAATTTGATTCTCCGCCAGCAAGGGCTTCTGTTATCTCCAGCACAGCTGTTCAGCATAGCTATTCTCATTTTCCTATAGCTTTCAAACTGTTGATCCGATTAATAATTTCGAAGAATTTGAAAACTTGAGCTGATCTAATTCGTCATTGAATATTTCTAATCATCTTTTGGCTTTTTGTTACAATGAGCAAGAAAACGACACACCTGGCAATCGATCCAAACTCTCCAAACAACGTCGGAATTGCTGCATTATCAAGAATTATGTTTATTGCAAATATGTTAATTTTTCTCTACATTCATTGCTTGACTTCACTGCCTCGTAAAACGGACATACGTGCATAACGAGTTTAGCAGTTGGAGACAGCCCCGTGGAATCACATGAACATAAAGTTCAAGCTCAAATGGAAAATTGGAAACCTATCCATCAAAATTTGTAGGGTTGCGAACTGTTTTGCAATAAAAAATTCACAAACTTACTGTATTGTCCGGTAGTCTTCGACTGATCCACGAATGCGCTGGCGCCTCCCATTCCTTGTCCTATCGGTGTTGTAACAACTCAGGGTCCGACTGGTGACCCCCGCCTATTCCTTGTGCGGGAATCGTGCCAATTCCGCGTGAACCCATGTAGGCGCTGAGTCCTACTGGTGATCTCATGTAGGCGCTAGGAGCGCCAATCCCTTGCGCGGGTGTCGTGTCAACTCCAGGCGATCCCATGAAGGCGCTTGGAGCACCTATTGCTTGTGCGGGCGTCGTGCTGCAAACACCGCGTGATCTCATATAGGCGCTCGGTGCACCTGAAATAGAAGTCTGTTTAATAAAGTGCGTAATCCAAGAAATGCCCATTCATATTATCTTTCAGTCAGATCATGACCCTGTAACAAACCTTCATTCAACTATTGATGTAACTAGTTTATTAGAAAATGCCCCGATGGGGCAGAAAAAAGGAGAATATACTTGCTTCGACAGTTGCGATGGTAGAAAAAGAAGTGGACTAGATTTTTGAGAACTTGGGTCAAAGTTGGGAAAAATTCACTTCCTTTACATTGGATTTTCATTCTTTCTCAAAAAAAATTGTCTATGTCTGTGAAAAAGTATATTCTGCAGCACGTGCATTTTGTCCTTCAACTGGCATCAACTACAGTAAACTTTTCCTATATGAAAATTATATGCACCTGACTTCAAGTGTAAAGAAATGGTAAACCGATAGCATTCTAACTCCCGATCAATTCAAAACTCCTGCCTTTCACACTAGCTGAGAAATAGTGAGGGAGGCATATTATAGTCATTTTCAGAACTACAAAGGAACCTGAGGTTCGTTGCACTAACCCAACATGAAGATAATTTCAACATCGGGATTAAATTGATGATCTTGAGTTTGAGCTATTCACAATGTCCAAATTATTTTCTTCCAATGCACAAATCATACTCACTTCAGGATTAACTAAAACTGAGGTTTAAGTTCGGGTTTGGGAATTGCAGAAATTTTTATATTTGCTTTAGAGATGAGAAAATTATCCGAAAATTTTGGTGCAACCCAACAGCTCGAGCTGGGGATAATCTCGACATTGAGCTCATTATGAACCGGATGACATTAAAATTATACCGAACTTGAGATCAAACTGAGTGGCCTTTTTTTCGAGATTACCATGAGCTTGAGCTCAGACCCCTTTAGTACAACTGGAATTTGGTTACAGTGATTGGGCACCGATCTGCAAATGGGAGAACAGAGTAAAGCATACAAAAACGCACCTGATTTAGGCCTGCCTATATCAGGAGTGTGCGCGAAATCACCTACCCGGTATTCCCGGACTCTACTCGCACTCCCACGGCAACAGTACGACTTTTTTGAAAGCAAGATTGGAGCGACAAAGATGGGTGAAATTGCTTCCCATATGCAATCCCGCAAAAAGCGCTTTTTCTGCAAATTTTAGTTTAAATCTGTGAATGATGCTCTCAAAAACTGTGAATGATGCTATTTTGTTCAATAGTCAAATAGAAGAGAATAAATTTGTTTCTAGCTTGCAATTGGTAGAACTTACGGAGTGAATTCTATGCGATATTTCATATAAAATGAGTGAATGAAACGTATCTTGCACAATCAATTTAGTTCTTAGAAGACTTTGTGCTGTAGCTCTTTTTCTAAAAAAGCTGAATGGGATTTTATAAGCCACTTTCCCACATGATTCCTTTTGTTGACACCAAATTCAGTAAAAATGTTTAACACAGTTGGAAGCAAACATGTGTGAAAGGGGACATGGGGGTACAAAATTCCACAAGGGTTTTGGAACTGGAAAATTTGTTATGCAAAAAATTTTTTGGTCAACCTTTTTTTGAATTTTTTGTCTCACAAAATGCTAAAACATCAAGGTCCACGCCTGTACCCTCCTAAAAATTTCAGAGATGCACATGGTTGGTTGGAAGGTGTGTTGATGCACTCAGCTGCAGAATATACTTTTTCACAGACATAGACAATTTTTTTGAGAAAGAATGAAAATCCAATGTAAAGGAAGTGAATTTTTCCCAACTTTGACCCAAGTTCTCAAAAATCTAGTCCACTTCTTTTTCTACCATCGCAACTGTCGAAGCAAGTATATTCTCCTTTTTTCTGCCCCATCGGGGCATTTTCTAATAAACTAGTTCACCTCTTTTTAGTGGACCTCAACCATGCACGAAAACCTTCATAGAAGCGCATTGAAGTTTTAAATTTGGTCATCTGCCCTTCAAAAAAGCAATAAAAAAACTTCAAGCAACGAATTCTCACCTCCGGCAAAAGTAAAGGATGTGTAAACCGCATATTACTTTAAAAACGTTGTAAGGATACTGAAAGGTGACCATATCTATTGAATTCCTCATGGTTTAGAATCCTTCAACCAAAAAAATCGCAGAAATACATTTGTTTACATGTGTAAACTGACTCCGTCCATTAAATTTCCCATGGTCAGAAACATCTTCCCTCGAAAATCGCAGAAATACATTTGTTTACGCTCAATATGAATTAGTGTGTAAAGTGATCACTTTCATTAAATTCCCAGTGGTCGAAAACCCCTCCCACATACAACTCACGAAAACATACTTATAATTTTTTTGTGTAAAGTGACACATCCATTGAATTCCCCGCAGTCGAAAACCCCTTCCATAAAAATTACGAAAAGACGCTTGTTTACACCCGCGATAGTTTTTTTGTAAGATGATTGCATTCATCAAATTCTCTGTGATCGAAAACCCCGCCCACCAGGAAATCAC
This sequence comes from Romanomermis culicivorax, assembly GCA_963922205.1. Classification (NCBI taxonomy): domain Eukaryota; kingdom Metazoa; phylum Nematoda; class Enoplea; order Mermithida; family Mermithidae; genus Romanomermis; species Romanomermis culicivorax. The sequence goes on along the minus strand of CAWUHX010000137.1, from coordinate 891,596 downwards.
GAAAATACGTTTGTTTACAACCGGGATAACTTTTTGTGTAAAGTGATCGCATTTATCAAATTCCCTGTGGTCGAAAACCCCTTCCAGCAAAAAATCACGAAAATACGTTTGTTTACACACTGGATAATTTTTGGTGTAAAGTGATCACATTCATTGAATTCCTCGTGGTCGAAAATCCCATCCACAAAAAAATTACGGCAGTACGCTTGTTTACACCGTGGATGATTTATTTGTGTAAAGTGAGGACGTCTATTGAATTCCCCGCAGTCGAAAACTCCCTCCACTGAAAAATCACGGAAATACGCTTGTTTACACCCGGGATAATTTTTCGTGTAAAGTGAGGACGTCTATTGAATTCCCCGCGGTCGAAAACTCCCTCCACTGAAAAATCACGGAAATACGCTTGTTTACACCCGGGATAATTTTTTGTGTAAAGTGACCGCATCCATCAAATTCCCAATGGTCGAAAACCCTTGCAGCCCAAAAATCTCAATAAGGCTACAGGTTTATTTGAAACTGCTAAAAAATTAGTAGTGCATTATGCTACAAAAAATTATTTTTTTGAACCCATAGTATTATATAACAAAATTGGGAAATTTGGCGTTTTCCGGGACTTTGGACAACCATATAATTGAATTGAGGCCATATTTCAAAAAAAGAAAAATTCGCATTTGAGATTACACCCCCAAGATGCTTAGGCCGAAGTATGGAGGTTGGATATGGCACACCGATTGCTGGGCATGGTGGAACTGGGGGGCCTTAAAAAGTGCGTTTTTTACCTATTTTTGGGGCCCCACCGAGCACCACTTGCAGATAGAGGCGAAATGACGAAAGGCACCCCATAGTTTGCCCCTATGCCCGATATTATGCAAAAAACCCGAAGGTTCTAGCTCTCACCGTTTTGGCTCTAAGGGGGGGGGGACATGAAATTTGGGGGCCAAGTATATTATAGGTTGACGCTGTCGCGCCACCTATGATGTATACTTGTTATGTTTCTTACCCATTATAGGTTGGCCCATGTACGCTACCGGGGCTGCTCCAACGTTGGCGGGCGGGTTGGAAATTGGGCCGGGGCCGCCCATGTAGACACTGGCGGAACCAGGCCTTGGCAACTGTAAGTAAAGGGAATTACACGCAGTATAAGTGCGGGGTGCTAGAACCAGTGTTTTTTTTTCTGCAGCCGGCTTTCTGCACAGTGCAGAAAAGCCAAAAAAAGTTTGTGTACTGCGGTTTTCTTCGGTTACCACTGTTTTTCCCCGGGCCTTTACTCCAAATGGGGAAAGGAGTCAAAAATTTTCCCCCATTTTCTCGAAGTCGTATTTTCGCGTCAAAGATACTCACAAACGCTTTATTCAAGTGTTTTTGAGCTTTTTTGAACATTCTGACATTTTTAGAGCCGTTAATTAATTCAAATTGAAGAAAACAGTAATTTTGGAGTTTGAAGTCTAATTTACAAATATTATGAAACAAATTTTTCGGCGAACAATCCAAAAGCATGACTATGAATTGCACGAGAAATCGCGATAGCGTCAACCTATAATATACTTGGCCCCAAAGGTTCATGTCCCCCCTACCCTACAGCGAAAATAGTAAGAGCTAGAACCTTGTGGTTTTTTCATAATTTCGGGCATAGGGGTTAACTAGGGGGTGCCTTTTGTCATTTCGCATTTATCTGCAAGTGGTGCTCGGGGCCCCAAAACATGCAAAAAACGCACTTTTTGAGGCACTCCAGTACCACCATGTCTAACAATAGGTGTGCCATATCCAACCTCCATACTTCGGCCTAAGCATCGTGGTGGTGCAATCTTAAATGCAAATTTTTTTTAAATATGCCCTTCATTCAATTATATGGTTGTCCAAAGTCCCGGGAACCACGAAATTTGACTATTTTGTTATATAAACATACCGCTTCAAAAAAATAATTTTTGCAGCATTGGTGCCCGAATTTTTTGCCGTTTCAATTGAACCAGTAGCGTTACTGGGATTTTTGGTTTAAGGATTTTTGACCGAAGCGAATTCAATAGACGCGGTCACTTCACACAAAAAAATCATCATCGATGTAAATGAGGGTACTCCTGTGAATTTTTGGAGGAAGGGGTTTTCGACCATTGAATATTCGAGGGACGCAGTCACTTTACACGAAAAATTATTACGGGTGTAAACAAGCGTATTTTCGTGATTTTATTGTGGAAGGGGTTTTCCCCCCAATTACATGTATGGAATCAACTGTGGGAAAGTGGCACATAAAATCCCACTCAGCTTTTTTAGAAAAAAGCTACAGTACTAAGTCTTCTTAGTAGAACTAAATCGATTGTGCAATATATGTTTAATTCACTCATTCTATATAACATATCGTACAGAATTCACTCCGTAAGCAACCAACGCCCAGTTGCACTAAAGGGGTCTAAGCTAGAGCTCAAGATAATCTCAAACAAAAAGGTGATTCAGTTTGATTTCAAGTTCGGTATAATTTGAATGTCATCAGGACTATAACGACCTCAATTTCGAGATTATGACTATATGCTTCCCTCACCATTTTTCAGCTAGTGTGAGAGGCAGAAGTTTTGAATCGGTCGGGAGTTACAGTGCTATTGGTTTACCATTTCTTTACATTTGAAGTCATGTGCGTATAATTTTCATACAGGAAAATTTTACTGTAGTTGCTGCCAGGGGAAGGACAAAACGCACTCAGCTGCAGAATATACCTTTTGATAGACACGGAAAATTTTTTTTAAGAATGAAAATCCAAAATAACGAAAGTGAATTTTTTCCAACTTTAATCCAAGTAGCAAGTATATTCTCTTTTTTCTGCCCCACCGAGACATTTTCTAATAAACTAGTATTAATCCTTTCGGTGGCTAGTGCCGCAAAATTTTTTTGGGTATTGACATTCTGCAACGCTGGAAAATCAATTTTCTGCACATTTATTTTACGAATTTGGTTCGAATTTTATGTTCAAAAGTCGTAATCTCTAGAATTGAATTATATGGAAAATTTTCAAACCAGTAATTTATTCGTAAACTCTCATGAACTTGGCCGAAGAGATATGACTAAGAAGAGTGGAAATGACCGAAAACTACTTCCGCGAAGCTTTTGAATTGATTTTACGTTAAGAAAGGAATAATCGCCTCAAAAAGTTCAGAGACTTGACGGAGCGGAATATTTTTTAGCAACGAAGTCCAAAACTCAACAAAATGAATATTTTTCGACAGCTCATCACCTGCAATGATCAATTCAGATTAAAAAAGTCAACTGGAAACAAGTTCACGCAAAATTATGCAAATTTTTTAGTAGTCAAAAATATGCAAATTGTAGTACTTATGGACTTTAGCGACCCCTGGATTTTTTTAAATGTGTAAGGTATATACAGCGTGCATGTATAGGCAACGTAGGCCCTGGTTTTCCAACGTGAAAGGAACACGCGCAAGTTTGCTCACCCCCGTCCATCAGCCAACCACCTTGAAAAATCGTTTAGGCATTGTAAGGATCAAAGTGTAAACTTCGATGTGTAAATCAGTAAATGCAGAAAAAAGCATCCATCTTTGTACACTTCATGCACAGCTGTCAGAATGGATTTAATTTTGAAGATGCCCCTGACGGGACGGGCCCTACGCGCCCGCCTACGTGGCTCAGCTTCGCTCCGCCCTAAACCTAAAATTAAGAATGAAATAGGTAAATGGCAGTCAATACACCGTAGTTCACGTTACTTTGGGGCAGATAGTTATCTTTACACTAACATCAGTTTACACTACTTAGTTCCTAGGTTTAGGCTTCTTCTTGTTCATTCATGTTAATTTTATTACAAGGTAACGTATACCATACATGTAAGTGGGGGCGGAAGTGCTATGGGACCCCTCCAGAAATCGTCGACCATATGGCTAGCCATTGGACGACCCCCCTCCAGGATTTTCCAATCCTATGGCTAGCCATATGGTAGCCCTAGGGACCCCCATAGCTTTAGTCGGAAAAATACTGAAAAATGTCATTTTTTTCATGAAAAATGTCAAATTTTGAACAAAAAATGATCAAAAACGTCAATTTTCTCGGCGCTTCGCGCCATAAGTACATATTTTATCATTTTTTAGACAAAAATTACTACTTTTTAAACCGTTTTTTCGGACATTTTTCATGAAAAAAATCGAATTTTTTTCCTTCAGGGACCCCTCCCCCAAAATTTTGGGAATTACTGACCCCCGGCCCCAAAAAGTGCTCCAACCCCCCCCCCTCCAGACCTCGGAGCTCCGTTACATGTATGACGTATACTTCTTCTGTTGAAATCGGTCAATCTTCAGCAGCATCCCACGCCTTCAGGAACCGTTTCCGCTAATCCAGCTCAGATGAAAAATGATCGGCATGATTTTCTGAACAAGATGAAAAACAAAATTATTGTTTCGGCACTTCGTGACCAAACAATAATTTAGCCGACTTGACTTATTGATCTTTCTCGAAAAAATGTGAATCTTCATTAAATATCATGGTAGTATATTGAAGATTACCGTAAAAATGATGAAAACTATAATAGATTAAGTGATGAGTGAAGGTAGACAGATAGCCGCGCCTGAGCTAGGTAATACATAATAATGTTATTAAAGTTGATCCCCAAAATGAAAATTTTTTTCTTTTTCCTGAATTTTTCCCCCGAAAAGCATGAATACGGGAAAAACAGTGCCTGTTACAACACAATAATAGTGAATATAGAAAAAAAAGAAAATTAAATGGGCAATTCAACGCTAAATTTAATGGAATTTATAATTTTTTGACTAGATATTTTAAAGTCATAGGATAAGAAAAATAATTGATTTTAAAAGTTAAAAATCAATTACTGACACATTATAGAAGAATATACGTGAGCAAACACATGACTCGAAAAATTCTGCACCAGTGCAGAAATCACAAAAAAATTCTGCACGAAGCCTAAAAAGTCTACACTGTGCAGAAAACAACACTGGTTAGAACTATAAGATCAAGAAAAGTGTTTGACTAGAAGCATGCTGGTGAAGCAATCATGGATAGACACACTGTAGCATAGACTTACTCTTTGTCGAATACAGGCGCTGGGCTGGGGCATCGGAGCATTTGGATTGGTCATGTAAATGCTGACGGGTATTTTCTTCGGCATTTTTCGATATTGGCTTCGATCAGGATCAAATGGGATTGATGTGCAGCTATAGTTACGGCTCGGGGTGTTCTTGATTTGGAGGAACACCAGCTTCCGTACGGTTCGCGGAGCGATGGAAAAATTCGACCGTACTGCTGGCTCGGAAAAGGGAAAATGACGATACATGTAACAAGTTGTAAACAATAAGAAACCTGCATTGTAAACAGACAAAGTTCTTACAGTTCTTCTAAAGGCAGAGTGTCACTTCACGCAGCAGGCGACACCGCGCGTGATGGCGATTAGCCCGCTAGTTTAGGACCAAGCGGTCGCCGGTAGCAATTTTCAAGGTTTACTGTAGAAAATTCAATCTGAATTTCCGCGGCGTTGCTCGCTGCACGAAGTTTAATTTTTTCATCGTTGCAATAGATAATTTGAACCAGAAAAACTTGTTGAATCAATTCTTTCAGTAAATAATGATAGTTTTAGGTTGGTATTTTATGACATTTTCGATTTCTTGTTCAAATATTACGTATATTTTTGATTTTTAGCTTGATTATGGTTAAGATAATATGGTCCGGGCGGAACTTGGAAGATCGATCCTGCTTTATTTCACCAGAGAAAGGCAAAAAATCATATCTGTAGTTTGGGGGGATCCCCCAACTTGGCGGACCCCTATACCCAAGTGTCGGGACACCCCAACTCGAAAAAATTCGGAAAAAGTGACTTTTTCTGGCCCTTTTTGGGAAAATTTTCGCAATTTTCGTTTTTCTACTCTTATGGGGACCGGTTGACGCCCTCAACTGGTCGGACCTCTTACATGTATGAAAGAAATAATATCTTAAATTTATATCGCCGCTAAGCACAAAGATTGCACGAAGATGGTCGAAAATTGGAAATTTCAAAAATTCGGCACTTTTTTACGAATTTTCAATTTAAACTCACCGGAAAGATATATTTTATCAATACATTTGATTAAAATAGCTGAACGAACAATGATTTTGCAAAAAATCGCAATGAAAATGATTTAAAATTAACATTTTGGTGCGAGCAATGTTCGCTAGCATAGGAAAATTTCTAAACTAGCGGGCGCGTCAAAAATTACAGTAGAATTGCTAGTTCACGCTCGATTTTGATTGGTCCATTTTTTATTTTTACTGTAGCGTGACGCGGAGAGCGTGAAGTGATATTCCGCCTTGATACCAGGTTTACCTTTACAGTAGCTTGCTTTGCTCAAAAGATTAATAGTTCAGTTTTATTTTATCGATGCTCTTTTCGTCCATTGGCATTCTATATTTTAATGCAACACCTCCAAGGCTCAATTGAAAAAATACGCTATGGAATCCTTGATTTTTGTACATAAAACGCAACGAATCTTTTGATTCGCATTGAAGAATATTTTGTAAATATTCCCCAGTGAAATGCGCATACGAATTCTTTAATGACTAATTCGGATTACACTGATCAAAAAATATTTGCAAATCAAATGCTAACTAGCTTATCAAAATTTTAAGCGTTTTTTAACTTCTACTCCTTTTTTTATGAAAAAATCGTTTGTTTTCGATGTTCACTCATTTTTCTGCAGCTCTGGTCATCAATGCTAGTCCACTGAGGACGCAAACAGATTTAGAATGTCCATTTTAACTAGAAAATATTTTTTTAACAAAAAATCGGGTTTTTTCGGCGTTTTACACATATACAGATTTTTTCTGATTTTTTGTAAAAATTTTAAAGGTTTCCTCTTTATAGATTTTAATTTCTATAGTCTGTTTTTTATAAAATGCTTCCAAATAGAAAAGTGACACAAATCAATACTGTCGTCAAAATCGTTTACACGGAGTTTTTACCGTAAAATTTTTCATTCGAAAAATTGTTAAAGGTAAGATTGGAATGCTCAGAAATTTTCAGACCTATATCGTGTATTGTTCATTAGAAAATCGTGAAAATCTGAAATACTACTTGCTTTCCACTTTTATTATTTAGAAGCATTTCAAGAAAAACAGACTATAAGCTAAGGCGACACCCGGCATTCATTTTTGGCTGGATACTTTAGAATCAGAATTCTGTTGTCTCTCATTTATAAAACGGTTGTTAATTACTTTTCAAATTTTTCCGATTTGAAAAATTAAAATCAATCTAGCTTAAAATGAATTAATTCTTGTGTGAGCCTGTGTGTGCCTCAAATGGAAAAATTACAACATTAATCGAGTGAATTAAATTTTTTCCACCGTTTTTACAGCATCATGGTCGAAAAATACAAATTTTCTTAATTTCCATGCTTTTTGTAGCAAAACCGCAATGTTCCAGATTTTACGATATATGTAACTGTGGCGGGATAGGACCAGAAATATCAGTCGGGAAATCACGGAAAATAAAAAAATTCAATTCTTCAGCTTTTAAAGATGTAATTCAAAATGTAAAGAAAAAACTATTTTTGATCATTTTAATTCGAATTTTCTATCAAAAATGTGCATTTTCTGTAAAACATTCACACATTGGCTCTATTTTTCTGGAAACTGGTTGTGCTTCATTGAAAAAAAATACATTTTCGATCGTTTCTCCATCAAGAATGAACACTTAATGTCGAAAAAGCTGAAATTTACTGACCAATGTATACCGAAGGATTAGAATTTATTTTTTCAAAAATGATTGCTTATTTAGCAAAATGTTTAAATTTGTTGCTCTTTGTTGGTTCAAAAATGACCATTTTTATACCTAAAAATTGACAATGTTTGGGTCACTGTCAGCCGACTGCAGTATCAGACTACGAAAAAATTTCTATGCTGTGCATGTATGGTCTCAGGTAGAAGGGTTTAGCCTTCACTACTTTTCCCTATGTGGATGATGAACCAGATCTATGGAATTATAACTGTGATTCAATCTACATTTTTTTCGTGCGATTTGAAAGTTTCCAATGTTTCCTGCATCTACATTATATCAGCATTATGGTATCAACTCCCAGAATGTGCAGACACCTGCAGCTAACAAAATTGTATGCAAATCCGACTGAACTTTTAACAACTTAGTGGCTAAAGAAATGAAGAAAAGTCATTCTGCGGAATCCTATGGGAAAGTGCCCGAAAAAGCTCTGACTTTTTTGGTTAATTTTGACTTCCGTTTTAATGCTTTAAAAAGCTTGAAAAGTGACAAGAAAGGGATTGAAGCTTTAGTCTTCATGGTCATTTGCATGTGTGTAATGAATATTTGAGCAACGGAGTGACGTCTTTTCTGAACTGTGAAAACCGAGAAATTCCAAAAAAATGTAAAAATACCGAACTTTGGCGCTCCGTAGCTATACTATGCAAGCGGATAGAATGCTGGCACGATAATCAGCAAAAACTAGTCTGACTATCTCATTTTTAGGTCCAATATTAAAATAAATCGTGTTGAACCATCATCAATGCGCAGATTGCCTACGGAAGTTTAAGAATCGAAGAAAAAATGAGTCGTCTTTGTTAAGTCCACCTAGCCATAGTCAAAAGTCATGGAGGAAACGTTCAGAAAAACGTCCCTGCCCACAAGCCGTTGTAACTTGAAAATTTTGTTCCACCCATTCAGTCCAAAAAGCCTTTCAGGCCATTAATCCATTGAGCCTCTTATGCGTGTCTCCAATTTTTCGGATAATTAAACATCCGAAAAATATGGTTTTCTGGGTCCAGATCCGATAGAACAATTTTTCAAAATCCAGATTCGGATGATGCGGTCAAAACAGTAAATCCGTCCTATCTTTAATTCCGATTTCGAAAAAATTCCACAAGGACTTCCAAATACTCCGCCATCGCGTTCTGCTAGTCTTCAATTCGAAACTGACATTTGGTCAAATAAACTCGAGGATTTAGCAGACATGGGCAAGACCAGAAATTGTTTTCCGCTTGGGGTCGCGCGGAAAATTTTTGGATAGTTTTCCGCACTGAACGGAAACTTTTTAATGTTTTTAGTGGTTTTTAATGGTTCTCTTTCATAGTCTTCAATTCAAAACTGACACTTGGTCAGATAAATTCCATGATTTAGCAGACACAGGCAAGACACTGATAAAAAAATGATGATTTTAATCAGATAGATAGTATCGTCAACCGGGTATGAAAAAATTTATTCTCAGATGACAACTGGCAAACAAAATCAAGAATAAGACAAACAATAGAAACATAGATTTTTCATTCTATTAGCTGGAACGTTTGGCAATTGTTCAGCACCAAGATTCAGAGTCTGTCCTTACCGAACGCATCTTGAATTTCAAATAAAACTTACTTTTTCTGCCTAAGGTTGCAAGGCGATGGCCTGGTGACGCAAAATGTCGATTCGTTCTTCCCGATACAACGACGTGAGCATTTTTTGTATGACGCCATCAATCGGCCTTCGCTCGTTTTAACGGCGGCATCTTTCAAAGCGTACGGTTTGACGGGAACAGTGACCGGAATTGTTGATAATTGTTCAGGGTATTGTTTGGCTGTTCTGATTACCAAAAAATAATAATAAATTCTGAGGAAAAGCTTTTAATTTGAAGCGTTTACTTCACTGTATCTATAAAGGTTCTATAATGATTATCAAACTTGATTTGAGCGTTAACCATAATTAAGAACTATGAGTCCTGAAAAATTAGCTGTAATTTTATTATTTTGAATTTTAACATTTTACTATTGATATCCGAATACATAATAGAATTCAATTAAATCAATTTTCTTTTATGATTGAAAAACCGAGTCAAAAATTTTAAGAATGTCGGGTTCAGGTCTAAGAATGTCGGGTCCGGGTTTAACAAAACAGTCTGGTAATTTCAGACCTTATTTCGGTTCCAGGTTCCCGCAACATCTCTAGAAACACACAAAGAGTTAATTATTAATTAATAGGACAAAAATTTTATCAGCTACTTTGAGTTTTTCAATGTCAAGGAGTGTAAAAATTTGTATAATTTTTGTGTAAATTTTCGCGAAAATATATATTCTAGTTATTCCTCATTTTCTCGTCACATGTACCATATTAGAAATCCATTAGTATTCTCTATTGTTTTCGAGAGTCTGGGTTCCTAGTTGGAAACCAGACTATTTTTCAAGTACTTTGTTTTTGTCACATATTTTCACACTCGTAATTTACTCAGCAGGAAACGGAAAGGTTGGCACATTCTAAAACAAAAAACACTTTTCCTCAAAATACAAAAATGGGTTCATATGTTTTGAACCCTCTGACAATTTGGAAAATAATTCACGTAGCAGGTGCTACTGTACTCTAACGCACAGCCAGGCTTCCGGAACCACACCCCAAAAACATGGATGTCGACTCGAAAATTGGAGAAGAGTCTGTTTTTTGGTTTTTAGGCGATTACGCTCGCTGCTTTCGGTGGTTTTTTCTTTACGCGACTTCGCTCGCTCGCATCTTACAGTCCATTGGACTTTGAAACAATTTGCCTTTTTGTTTGGGACAATTGTGTTGCCCATATACTTTACGGGATTCAGGCTTCGAAACCAGCCGTATCCCTGCTTATCAAATTGTCATCCGTTACCCGAAAACGACCGTTATTCTCAATTAATTCGTGTCAACCTTTTTCGTCCAATTGCTACGCGCCACTCTCGCACATCTTTGTCACGCCTTCGTACATATCACCTTATCCACCTTGTTTACTGTAAGTTATCAAATAAATAAAAAAAACCCTAGTTTTAGTTTGTTGCTACCTAAATCTACAGTAATTCCCGAAAACTCAAGAAAGGCTGTGACATCAACCAATTCAAACATTTAAATTAATCTAAACCTGCAAAGACCCAAAGCATCGAAGTTCTTGATCACAAGTTTTCTTTCTGTGCGCAATTGTACAGACTGAGTTAACTAAAATTTTCCTGTTGTTTCCCCACTTTTATTAGTCAATTAGGCTAGTATACAATATCAGAAAGCCGTTAATTCACCAAAGATTGAGAAAAATTAAATTTTCAAAGTTTTAAGGTCAGATAATAATAACAATATTACACCGAAAAAGATTGTTTTTAAATGATCTAATGTATATTAAGCATAAAAGAACAGATTTCAGAAAAAGTCCCGTTGCAGACATCCTGTCTTGAAATCTAAATATCGTTGATTGGAGTGTTTTCGTGGATTTTGACATTCTGGAACGCTGGAAAATGAATCTTTCTAAACTTTATCTACTGTCCAAAAAGCTGGCTGGTGATTAGAAAATTGTGAGTAAGGGGTGGGGAGAAAAAAATTCAGGAAACTACTTTCACGAAGCTTATGAATTTAATTTACGTTAAGAAAGGAACTATTGTTTTACGAAGTTGGAAAAGTTGAAGTGTTCATTTTTCTCGAGAAGTGTGTTGAGGAAAAAATGATCAAATATCAAGATAACATATTGAAGATTACCAATAAAAATATAAGTACATTTAAGATAATAAATAATATTAAAGATTAGTTGATAAGTAAATTTATGCGTACTAAATGCTGCGCTTGAGCCAGATAATGAAAAGTAATGATAACTAAAGTTATAATAACTGTTTTTCCCTAATCTTGCTTCTTGAGGAAAAATATTTGGAGGGAGTGAAAAAATTTTGGTCTCCCCCATTTGGGGAAAAGATGCATTTTAGAAAGTCCTATTGTCAAAATTTTCCGACGCTTCGCGCCGGCTACATGTAACTGTAACAATCATTATTTTCCATTATCTATGCAGCTCAGGCACGGCTTTCTGCATAACCTTCATTTATCATTTAAAATTTAATCGTTTTCATCATCTTGAACGTATTATCTCATGTTTTAATTGGAAACCTTCAATATTTCATCTTATTTAATGAAAATACGCATTCTTTCATCGACGCATTTTTTGAGAAAGATCAATACGAAAACTTTTGTACCTTTTTGATGCGATAGTTCCTTAACGAAATTGAATTCAAAAGCTCCGTGAGGTAGTTTTCGAAAATTTTTCCTGTAATCTTGCGGTTAGAGACATCCAGGGTGGCTAATCTGATTTTTAAACGTTCTCACTCAAACTTGAATCAATTAAAAATCAGGGCATCTGAATCCTATGTTTTCCCTATTACGGAATATGGTTCACCATTCTGGAATTTTTGTCTGGTAGGGGATACTAAAATGGGAGAGAAAGTTCAACGGAGGTTTACAAAGACTTTTTTGTTATAAAGATTTAAACTATGAGGAGCTTTTCGACAAACCTATCCTTGATGACCTCACATTTAGATGTACGTGTATCGACTTATGAAATATGTTCCTAATTTTGAAATTTAAACTTATTCCGCCCAGTTTATTTTTAACTTTAAGTCCGTTTAATTATCGCGCGTCCAACTCCTTCAAATTGTATAAATCGAGGAACAATTCTAATGCTTTAAAACATGACATTTGCTTGCGAAATATTGATGTTTGGAATTCCTCCCCTATGAGATCATTTGTTCAAACGATATGCCCAGCTCTCGATCTGAATTGAGTCATTTTTTAAGGCTCAATTCGCACAGCTTCTGTCAGGTTCATGAGCTTTTCTGTACTGCTCGTATTTACTCTCGCGTTTTCTTCGAATTTAATAAATTTCTTCCTTTTTCAAATAATACGTTCAAGGTGATGAAATTTAGTAAATATATTAAATGGTAGTGAAGGTAGACATGCTAAAAACCGCGCCTGAGCTAAGTAATAGATAATAGTGATTATTTTGAAATTCGAGCCTCTTAAAATGCAGCAAAACACATCTTTCCTATATCCGATCCTCAAAATTTTTTTCCCCAAATGGGAAAAAGCCCAAACTTTTTTCCTACACCGGATTCCCACCCCCCAAAAAAGGCCTGATTTAGGACTAAAACAGAAGCTTTTCTTCACTACTCGTATTTGCTGTCGTATTTTCGCTTTCAATAAATTTCTTTCTTTTCTCTTACTCATAGCTTTTGAGCTATGCTTATAAAAGTTTACGAAAGAATACTGGCTTTAAATTTTTTTCCAATGATAAATTCATAGAATTTATCATTTTGGAACAGAAAATTCGAATGTATTTTTTGGAATAAATGATCAGAAAACCGACCATGTATTCAAAGTCCTTATGGTCTTAGATAGATTACCTAAACATTTGTTCCACTACGCCCTTGCAAATTAGACTCCAAACTCGAAAATTTCTATTTGTTCTGCAATTTTAATGAATTAATCGCCTTTAAAGAAATCAGAATGTGGAAAGCTCAAAAAGACTCGAATAAAGCGCCTATCAGCACATTTAAGCGAAAAAACGAGTTGGGGAAAATAGGGAAAAAATTCTACATACCTCTTTCTTTGTCTATTGGTGGGGAAAAGATCGGCGGGAAAAATATCATGCTTATAACCGGTGTGTGTTTTAATGATAGATTAATGGAATTTCTAAAAACTGAAGTTTACAATTTGACGTGAAACGTGTGCATTTTGGCTACATTCCAACTATTCACGCGTTGCAATCGGCTTGAAATTAAAACTTACGAATCATATCTCTAGGTTTACTGTATATGTAGTTACGAACGGTGTGAAAAAAGCAAAGCTCGACTTCGACATTCATCCCATGTTCACTAGGATAAATTTTAACGACATTCAAAAAAATTCTCTGGCTTCAAATGACACATACGATGCGGGAAAAATAACTTCTGAGGTCGGCAAGATTGACTCTGATTCTGCGGAATCGATAAGATATGAAAAATAAATCTTCGCAACATTTTACACTATAAGTCTTCGACACTTTGTTAAATTTTGTCTTTGGACAGATCAATTGAGTTTAGGGAAAAAATACAGTTTTCCCAAGCATGAAGTACATAACCACGAAAAATTTGTACAGTAGATAATTCTGCCAAAGTTGGCACATATATCAAAAAAATTCAAATTGAAAAACTTTAGTTATTACAGAATTCTTCATGACAAAATTGCATTATTTTTGACATTAAAATCCGAATTGTACAGCCAGAAACGGCATTGGAGTACGGTAGTAAGCTCCATGAAAAAGAAAAGACAGGAAGCATTTACTGCCAATTTGCTGCTTTAAAACAGGGTGTCTCGAAATAAAAGGAGGCATATTTGGATTTGGCGGTCTATCTAAATCACACAAGACATCCAAAAGAAGACATATTAGTCATGTTTCTTTTGCTTAGTACAGCTCTGTGCATATTTTTAGAAAAAACTGATTTGTCGCTCCACTACAGCGATGTTAACTTCTAAAATCTCAGAAAATGATGACTGCCGACTAAATCGGCGAATATTTGACACGGTTTTGAACAATTCTTAGGGGCACATAAATACAGAACACAAAGAAGGGCCGCTTTGAAAAAATTGTTATCACTTGAAAAAAAGTTGTTACCTTTGAATACGTGTTGTATTGAGTGCTTGTATGCCCTCGGCTACCTAGCTGCGGTTCTTGGGAGATCCAATCTGGTAAGGCCCCTGACGCTAACCCAGTACTACTGATGCTGCTATGGTACCTATCTGAGACTGATTGTACGAGGATATTTATTATGAGTAAAATGAATAGTGCAATGGAATACAACAGTGAGGGTCACTAGAACAGGAATATGCAACTGCCAAATACGAGAAAACTGGGGCCTAACTACTCCCTGCCTTGCAGATCCTTTTCTTCGCCCCTGCACACAGAGCCACAGGGACTTTAGGATATCTCAACATGCGGCCTAAGCTGAAACTCCTCCAAAGATGAGACAGATCTACCTGTCTCCAAACAACAACTCACTAAGCCTCTTGATCAAAATAGGGACATCGTAAATCCTCAGGCCCCGTCGGCTCTCGAACATAATACCCACGCGGCGTAAAAACAACCATACAAAATAATTGTAATTGGCGAGTCGCCCGCACTCCTTTCCTAGTCACCGCGAAAATCGAAACGTCCGGCCAACAAGACAGGACAATAAGAGCGCAAAGAAGGAAGACGTTCTTTCAAGGTAATAATTTTGCAATAATGAATAAATGCACGGGGGCGTGCCTAACATCAACTTGCATGTATTATGCAAAACTTTCGCGCTGACCATTTATTTGTTTTAGGACCAAAAATGTGTGACACAAACCGTTTTATCGGTTTGTTTACTTAATAATAAATGGAAACACTTTAACAACAAAGAGACTTTAGAGAATGAAAATGAAGTAATTAGAGGACCAAAGGTCAGAGGAATTGACCCTCTGACATATGATGCACAAAATTTTTTCGAAATGCATCGTGAAAAAGTTAAAATATAAAAGATGTTTCACTTTGGCTTTTTTGGCTTTTTTTGATCTTGAAAAAATGAAGATGGGCGGCACATCAGAGGATGAAGATTTCTGAGGCTAGTTTTTGGAAGTTGCTTCGTGGATTTCTGAGGTGAGTGTCAGGGTTACTGTAGGTGCACATGTTCAACTTTCGGCGTCAGTGCGCAGGTGGTGGATGCAGCGAAAAGTGGCGAGAAGAAAAGATGAATTTACACAGATTTATTGTGCCACTGTTTGGCGTATTTTTGGTGTATTTTCATAGATAGTTTTTGATTATTTTTGATGCGTCGCCCGAGCGCCTTATTATACATATTTTTATTGTATTGGCGTCATCGTTTTATCATCCCAATACAAGCTCAACACGGTAATCGTTTTGTTTTGTGAGCATAGTGGAAGATTCAATAAGGATAGGATTGGAGACTGAGCTAGGCTCTTCTGAGGTATGCATCAAGGTGTTCTGCCTGAGACTTAGGGAAGTACTGGTGACAGTATCTGACAGTCGGGTGAGAGAATTTTGGTGTGTTCGTATTTTGTTAGCCTGTGGTCAGAGAACTGTTGCAACTTACTTTGTATAAACCCAAAGGTCAGTCTCAATTTATCAAGCCCACAGCAGCTCAACATCAGGACTTGCTTGCCAGGGGCGCCCTTGGTAGTTACGGAGGGTGGCAGGAAGGAGAGGGAAATGTTATTTTGCTTTGGGAACCTGATGGACATATTTTCTTCTCATAAAAATTTTATTCATGGAAATTTTCCAGAAGAACGTCAAAAAAGCTTGTTTTTCTCACAAAACGCAGTAATTCCTGGAGATGATCAAAATTTGGGACTTTGTTGGCTGTTCTATGAGCATTCTGTACTTGTTCAAGCTCGATTTTATTTTGATATGCCATCTTAATTTTTTCAAGATGACATCTTGATTTTTTTCAAGATTATCTTGAAGAAAATGCGATGATCTTGAAAAAAAGTCGAAAATCCAAAAACTCTTATGTTTCGATTTTTTTGCGATGCAACTTGAAAAAATGTTCTACCATGTTCGAAAGGTAACGATTTTTTTCAAGCGAGCTTCTCATGTTTCGTATGGAACAAGGAATTCATTGTTACTCAGTTACAGTGAAATCAGCCAATGGCAGACGGAGCTTTTTCAGAATAAGATTTAAAGATTTGTGAAAAATGCATTGTGACGAGAAAATTTTACAATTAGTCATGACTGTTATCATGACTGTTTGTAAGATGTGCTTTCTTACAGAGGAAATAAATCTGGTAAGCATTCACAAATATGATCAGTTTTTTATAAAATGCTCCTAAAACGAAAAATGACACAAACATTAGGTGACTTGAAAATCCTGTACATGAAGCTTTTACTGTAGATTTTTTCACTCAAAAAGTTTCGAGGTGTCAGTTGAGTGTCATCACCAAATTTTAGTTCAACCTAACGTACGGCTTGGCAGAAAATGCTGAAAATATAATATGGTACTTGCTTTCCAGATTCATTATTTGGAAGCATTTCATGAAAAACAGACTATAGTTTCTATAGTCCATCAATTTTCGATGCAGCGATCCGGTGAAAGTAAGTTCGAGCCGAAAAAACTAGTAAAAGTTATTATTGTTGTCAGTAACCAAAAACTAAACTCAGAAATATGCTCATTTTCCCAATGATTGATTTTTTGCGTAAGTGATCACAGTTTATTGAATCAAAGCATTAACTTTCTAAGGTCAATTTAATACTCTATTATCTATTCATGAGGATTCAATGCTCATCAAAAACTATCTCGATCCAATTAATTGTGCAATTAAGTGCAATTTGGCGATGGAAAATTCTTAACAGCTTTTCAAAATTCCAGATATCATTCGAGTACATTGTGTATCCATTAGTTTTTCTTCTACAATGTACAATTCAAATTATGTTACACCAAAAAATATATCAAAAAATGAATTTTAGTTTAATAGTTTCAACAAACACTTGTGGTACTTTGATTTTGAGTACCTATACTGAGAGAATAAATCTGTCAATAGCTTGTCATTGTTGTATTCATACGTGGGTTGGCGGCTGATGAGTCACAGGCAGGATTGGGATTCCAGGGTTCGTCCTTAATGTATGTGTTTCCCACACTCACGTTTACCTGAGTAACTTAACTATTTGTACTTAAACCCCAAAGCTAATTATCCCACCAATTAAGGAAAAGTCTAATTTCCTTAATTGTCTCCCTTATTACGTAAAATCGAAAGGCGAGAGTTTTCTACCTTTATATATTACACAATAAAAACAAAAGACACTTACGTACAGAACGGAAAAACGGGCGAGAACAATAAAATGATCAACTCCCACGCACTGGGACGAGAAAAAGGAAGGCTGCGTGGTGGGAGGCGACGAATAGCGAGGATAGTAGTGGCCGGCGAGGCGCATAACTAGTATATAATTAAAAACGAACAACAATAACAATAATTGAGAGAGACCAGCGCACGCGTACCGACGTGTGCTACAGTAAGACGGCTGCTAATGGTCCGCGTTGCTCTCTCCACTTGCCACCTGCAGGCCTCATACGGGCTTTGACAAAATAGCGAAAATCGGCGGAAAACACACTACAACATCATCAGTAAAACATTCGGAGTGAATTCTACTTGATATGTCATATAAAATGACTGATATAGTTTTATTGTGTAGCTTTTTTCTAAGAAAACTGAGTGAGATTTTGTGTGTCACTTTCTCACAGTTGATTGCTGTTTTATTGACATCAAGTTTAGCAGAAAAGTCCAATGCAGTTGGAAGCACATATGTGTGTGGGAGAACATGGGGGTACAAAATATCCCAAGTTTTGAAACTGGAAAATGTGTTATGAAACAAAATTTTTTGTTCAACTTTTCAAATTTTTTGTCTCAAAAAAACGGTCCTCTGCTGCACTTTCCTCAAGAATTTGGAGATACACATGTATGGTTGGAAAGTGGATGCACTCAGCAGCAGAATATACTTTTTAACAGACATGAAAAATTTTTCGATGAGAAAGAATGAAAATCCAATATTACAAAAGTGCATTTTTCAAAATTTAACCCATGTTCTCAAAAATATAGTCCACTCATTTTTGTAGCTTAGTAACTATCCGAGCAAGTACATTCTTTTTTCTGCCCGATGGTGCATTTTCTGATAAACTAGTCCATCTCTTTTCACTGGGCCTCAAGGGTACATGAAAACGTTCACAGAAGCACATTGAAATTTTTAAATTTGACCATCTTTGCATCAAGGAAACAATAAAAAACAATGTTTAAGCTACAAATCCTCACATTTGGTAAAAGTAAAGGATGTGTAAACTGCAAAGGACTTCCAACACATTTCTAAACAAGGTGTAAAGTGACCGAATCCACTGAATACTCCATGGTACAGAATCCCTTAATCCAAAAATGGGAAAAATAAATTTGTTTACACACAGGACATTTTGAGTGTAAAATGATTACTTTCATAGAATTTCCTATGGTCAGGAACCCCTTCCCCAAAAATTCGCGGAAATACGTTTCTTTACACCCAGGATAATTTTCTGTGAAACATGAGTGCATATATTTGAATTTCATAGCTGAAAACCCCTCCTCACAAAAAATCGCAGAAACACATTTGTTTACACACAGGACAATTTTTTATGTAAAGTGATCACATCTATTGAATTCTCTCTGGTCAAAACCTCCTTCCAACACAATATCACAAAAATAGGCTTGTTTCCACTTGTGATAATTTTTTGTGTAAAATAACCACATGGATTAAATTACCCATTGTGGAAATATTACACACAGAAAATCCCAATAACACTACTGGTTCTATTGAAACTGGAAAAAATTCTGGCACACAGTGCATTATGCTGCAAAAAGTTATTTTTTGAAGTCATAAGTATTATTTAACAAAATTGCTGAGCTCCGTGGTTCTTGGGACTTCAGACCACCATATAATTGAATTGAGGCCATATCTTGAAAAAAGCGATTGCACCCCCAAGATGCTTAGGGAAGAGTATAGAGCTTGGATATGGCATATCCATTACGGGGCATGCTAGAACTGGGGTCTCTTAAAAAGTGCAATTTTTGCATGTTTTTGTGGTCCCACTGAGCACCACTTGCAGGTAGAAGCGAAATGACAACATTCACCCCATAGTTGGCCCCTATGCCCAAAATTACAATAATACCCCCAGGTTCTAGATCTTACTGTCTTGGCTCTATGAGGAGGGACATGAATTTTAGGGGGCCAAGTATTGATGTTTTTGCACATGCACATCATGGTGGTACAGGTGCATGTAGTTTTTTCGCTTTGCTCACCTTTTTGTGTGTTATTTTTGGTCCTGCAGCAGATGTAAATTTATATGCGCATCTTATTTTGTGTATAAATAGTTTTGCCTTTGGCCAACTATTCATTCGTGCTATTTCAACTTCTCTTCATCTTTGGTCTTTGTTTCTGAATAAATAATGTTAATCAGCCTGGGTAACAGAGACCTCATCCACACTGCATTTGTGGGCCGCAAGTAGAAGATAAACCCACTGACCCACACAACAAGTATATCATAGGTTGATGCTATTACATCACCTATTGTAACGACCAGATTTTGTGTGAAGCACTTTACTTTTAACCAAATGGACGTTACGGCAGGAACGGCTATAATGGAACGGGGCGCAGGCAAGTAATATGGGGCGATAAGGCTTTACAATAATCGACGGCTGCTTTAGACGTCGATATGACAAACGATAAACGATAAAGGCGGCGAGTACACAGGGCTTAACTGCTTCCGAATAAAAATGAGACTCGCTCTCAGTATAAAAACGCTTGCAAATACGGGGCGTGGAAGTCGAAAATCGAAAATTACAATCATAATAAAATCATGCTTTGCTTCTTCTTTTATATGACGTTTTTGGCCACTCCCTGGGCGTCGTGGGAGGTCGAGCTTCTGTCCATCCTCTTCCGCCAATCGTTGCTTCCTGCTACGCTTTTTATGCTTTCTTAGTTACGCCTTTCTAATGATTTCCTGGTACTGTATGCTTTTCGTGCTTGGCTTGCTTTCTACGGTGGGCTTGGCCACACCTCTGTGCTTCTGTGCATGCTTCCTGTATCAGTTTCTCTGTATACACATGTTTTGTGGGGCCGCCGCTGCCGTTACACTTGAGACTACTGTCTGGCCGGGCTTCTAAGTATTTTACTGTGTGCAGGTGTTGTTTACGATTTTTACAGGCGATTATGGTAGCTGTGGAATGTGTAGTTTAGTATAGGTTCTAGGGGAACAGCTGCTGTTTGTGCAAATTAATTGGGGCATCTTAATTGGGCTACCAGGGTGTGAACGGATCAAAATGAAGTACTTCACATAATTTTGTAGGAATGTTTGGGTGTGAATCCCAGACACCCTTGAGACGATAAAATACGAAAATGAATAGTATTTAATAAATGTTTATCACATACAGTATGCTATGTATTTACAGTACTGCTTTAGCAGGTACGTTACATTTCCCTCCTTCCGGAGTTGAACATCCTCGTTCAAGGCTTTCAAGGTTGAGGAGGGGTGGGGGCAGTTGCAATGGGTGCGTTCCGAGGGTAGAAAGGGGTTGTCTCGTTGACATGTACCGTAAATGTAATATTCTTATGGGGGTGTTTGAGTGTAATGTTGGGGTACATGGAATTTGTTACTGTATAGGGCCTGTTTTGGTGAGGGAGGAATTTGGGAGTCAGCCCTTGTTTACACGAATGGTTTTTGTAAAGAACAAGATCACCTGCCTTGTAATGTATGTTCTGAGCATGCTTGTTATACTGATGGGTATAGTGGTCTTGAGCTTTTTGTAAACTTTTCTGTACGGTTGAGAGTGCTTCTGTAAAATGTGATTTTACACGAAGGGCGTAATCGTCTAAATCAACCATGTAGGACATGGGGAAAAAATTTAAGGCTGCGTCTGACGGCAGATTAGCTTGCCTACCATGGAGTAATTCAAATGGGGGATACGAAGTGCTATCATTTTTATGAATATTGATGGAAAAAATCGCATATGGGAGATAAGTATCCCAATCAGTGTGATTTGAATCGATGTACATGCGGATACGAGTGGCTAAAGTTTGGTTGCAACGCTCAACTTCTCCATTGGCAATGGGATGGTACGGGGTAGTATGAATTTTCTGAGTATTGCATAAACTGGTGATCCGTGAGAAGAGATCGCATACAAAATCGGAGCCACGATCAGAATGGATGATTTTTGGGGACTCATGACAGCAAACAATTTTGGTTACGAATAACTTGGCAATAGTGGCTGCAGTGATGTCAGGGGTCGGGAATGCCTCTACATACTTTGTGAAATAATCGATGAAAACGACAATGAATTGGTTGCCGTCTTCAGTGAGGGGTAACGGTCCCATGCAATCAACACCGACTCTATCAAATGGGCCAGTCGGCTGAATTGGTACCAATTTTGCATATATTTTGTGTCGGAGGGCTTTCTGTGTCTGGCATGGGTGGAAGTTTTGCAGTAACCTTTGATATCACGGTTCATTTGGGGCCAAAAATATTTTTGTCTGAGCAAGTGTCAAGTTTTTCGGGCAGCAAAATGACCTGTGAATTTGCTGTCATGATGTGAGGCGATGAGATGCTGGACTTGTGACTTGGAAATGTATAGTTTTGCTTGTTTGTCGACTATACGGAAGAGGATGTTTTGATGCATTGTGAATTTGATCAGGGTAAGGGGATGTTTTTGGGCGATTTTTGCTAAAATACTTTTGACAGTTGGATCAGTGCATTGGAGTTCGGCGAAATTTTTCTGTTGCTCTTCTTGTTCAGTTGCTTCGGCCTCAGAACAGAATTGATTGTTGATATTTCGGGGCGGGTTTCGAGTTGCTCAATGTCAAAGGATTGCTTCGCTGCCTGTGAGGGGAATCGAGAAACTGCATCTGCGTTGCGGTTAGCAGTGCCTTTCTTAGGTCGAATGTCTAGTTGAATACTGGAGAGGGCTAATCCCCAACGGGCAATGTGAGGGGACGGGTTTTCCTTTTGTAAGACTGCCTGAACTGCTGTATGGTCAGTGTGTACAATAACATGTTGCTGGAAAAGGTAGGGGTGGAAATACTTGACAAACTCTACTACTGCAAGGGTTTCCAACTCGGTTATCGGGTAGTTGCGTTCTGCGGGTTTTAGTGTGCAACTCCCAAAAGCAATGGGGCGATCCTGACCTTTACTATCTAGCTGACTGAGAATGGCACCGATTCCGAGTTTTGAGGCATCAGTTTGCAGAATAAACGGTTTGGTGAAGTCGGGATGCTGCAGTATTGGGGCATGAATGAGTAACTCTTTTAGCTTGGTGAATGCATTTTGCTGTTCGGGGCCCCAGGAAAATTCGGAGTTGTTTTTGAGTAGCGATGTGAGTGGGCTAGAAACTTGAGAGCAATTTGGGATGAATCTATGATAATACAAGGGTAGGCCAAGGAATGACTTAACTTCTTTTGAACTTTTGAGTGTGGGTATGTCACAGATGGCCTGTACCTTATGGGGGTCTGGTGAAATGCCTTGTTGAGAAATGACCTGGCCTAAGTATTGGACTTGGGGCTGGCAGAATTTGAATTTTTGTATATTGAGTTTAAGGCCTGCTTGTGAGAATCAGGCAAGAATAGTGTGTAAACGTTCCAGCATTTGGGCATGGGAGTCTGCGAATACCAAGACATCGTCGAGGTATACAAGGCATGTGTTCCATTGCAATCCCAAGAGGATAACATCCATTAACCTATGGAATGTGGCTGGGGTGTTGGTGAGACCGAAGGGGAGGTAGTTGAATTGATATTGTCCGGCTGAGCAATTGAACGCAGTTTTTTCTCTGTCTGCTTGTGCAATGGGAATGGAATAATATGCATTGGACTGATCGAGGGACGTAAAATATTTCATTCCACACAGGGTGTCTAGAATTTCGTCTATACGGGGCAAGGGGTAGGTATCTTTTTTGGTTACTTTATTTAGACCTCTAAAATCAATGCACAACCGATGGCCTCCATCTTTTTTGGGGACTAAAACTGTGGTGGTACACCATGGAGAATTGCTCTGGCTTATGACACCTGCTGCTGGGAGTTGCTCAACTTCTGCTTGTATGATTTGTTTTTCTTTTGGGGAAGTTCGATAAAGTTGTCTACGTACGGGTTGGGAGCCATTGGTGTCAATTGTATGTGAAACAAGGGTGGTTCTACCTACATCCATTTTGGATTTAGCATATAATGTAGGATACTTCGATAGGGCGCGTAGGAGTTGCATTTTCTCAGTTTCTGTGAGGTCACTGGAGGTTAAATTAACATTTTCTTTTAACCATGTGAATGTATCAAAACGGTTGGGCTGGTTTTGCGTGGAGGGGGTTACATTAACGGGAGCTTTTTGTTTTGGGATGTAACAGGAGACTGTACCAATGCATGTTCCAGGGTAAAGAATTTGGGCTGTTTCTTGTGTGTTTAGGACTGATATGCATATGCTACTGTTTTGGTTTTCAGAGACACAGGCTGCAAAATGGACTTTGGGATTCTGTTTGGGTTTCGGAGTAAATTCAAGCTGTTTAACTTGTAGGTACAATTTGGGCAAGGGGACAGTGAATTCGGTTACTGTACAGGGTGGTAATTCTAATTTTTCGTCTAGATAGGTTCCACCACGGGTCGAGAGGGGGCTATATTCTAGGCCATCACAGGGTAGTATGACATTTCCAAATTTGACCTGGGACTTCTGATTGTTGATAGTGTATTCCGAAAATCGACTGAGAAAGTTTTTGCCTAAAAGGACGTCTGCTGTGCAATCTTTTTGGACATGGACCATTATTGTTTCCTGAATAGTTTGGGCTGTTACTGTAACAAAAGTTGTTCCTACAAAGTGAATTGGAAGGTTATTTGCTGCTTTTGCCTGGACTAGTGGGGGTTTCATGTCTAGCTGTAGGAGTTGAGTGATTCATAAATCAATAAGTGAGTATACGGCACCAGTGTCAATCATGCCTTTTGTAATTAGCTTGCCATTAAGTGTGATCAGAATGTGAGGGGTATGTTTCTCAGGTACATTTTGGGGTGGCTTGTTTGATCCAGATTGATGAATTTGATTAATGAGTTCGATTGCAGGAGTTCGGGGGGTATCAATATCGACAAGGACGTATTTTTGCTGCATTTGTGCCCCATGACGATTAGCTAATCCTAAGAGAGCATGGCCAAATGATGGGGGAATGGTCTCATGTAAATGTCTGTTGTGTGATGGTATCTCATATGCATGTTCATTTGTGGCATGATGCTTTGGAGAAGGGAAATATTTTCGAAGAATGAGAAAAGAATAAAAGATGCCTGCAATAACTACAGTAATAACGGCTAGATTGATAATGATTTGCAGGGGTCCTTTGAGTAAATTGTTTAATCCGTTGGTGAGTCTTTGGGTGGTACCGGTTATTACATGTTCTATGCCTTGACCGGCGCCAGAGAGGGTATTTCCGATTGCTTGACCACTGCCTGAGATCATGTTGTAAACTGTATCTGAGTTGAGAGACATTTGGGCAGTGTAATTGACGAGTTTTTTAACAACATTTTCGATTGTGTGAGTTTTGTAAATGTATTGTTTCAAAAAGAGTAAGTTGGTTGAAATAGTTGCAAGTTGATCATGAAAAATGGCGGGTGTATTAAAATGGAAAAGGGAGAAATTTTGGTTCCAGACGATTTCTAAAGGTAAATTTGTGACATGGGGGGATCCTGTTTCACTGACCCATGTATTATTCTGTTTGTAGAGGGCTACATGCATATGATGGCAGTCAACGGTTTGTGAAAAAAGGGTCAAATCGTTGCCTCCGGGATTCGAAAACATGAGTTCGGTTCCTACGAGAATGGGTAAAAGTTTGTAGCATGTTTGGTTGATTTTATGGTTGTAAAAAACTTTAGATGCGTTTACCTGATTACAGGGCCAGACTGTGAGGGCTTCTCCCGTGAATTCTGCTATTATGTCTGTTCGCTGTAGGAATGCACACGCCCCAAGGGTTGCATCAAGGCGTAAAATTTGCCATACGAGATCAAGGTGACGCTGTGCCTGTCTGCATAATTCACTCTATACATTTTTGAAATTTTGAATTTAGAATTCCTGAATTTTGTCTGCTAGATAGTTTAGTTTTGCGTTAGTGGGTTCAAAATCGTCAAAATTGTAGAGTTTAGTATGAGTTTCGTTGGTTTTTGGGGTTAAAAATGTGTTACTATGCGGGGCACTTTTGTCTAATTGTACAATAATGCCTTGTTCGGTTAGAATGCTTTCTTGGATATCTGGGCAATTGGGGTTCGAAAAGAGTGTGTTTTTAACCAAGAATGCACCTTGTAGCTCTTCTATTATCATGTGGGTTTGAGTGAGTTTCATGGGATGTGTATTTTTGTATTCGAAAGGGCATAATTTTTTGAATGCTGTTTCATTCCAGATAATGGATCCGTCGGCTGTGACACAATGACCTGATGTTGGTTTGCATGACCCCAGGTCACCTAATGTACCTGTCATAGATTTTCCATTCCAAGATGCTATTTGTCCTATTTCTATGATGACGTTAGTGACCGAGGTACAGTGGTCTGTACAACACCATGTGTATTCTACGCTTAGGGAGTTGTTTGTTGACCAAAATCCTGGTTGAGTTTGGTATAATTTTTGACCTGTGTGTTCTTTATCTATAACGATTGGCTTACAAACATGTGGGGTTAGATTTTGCATTTCGGTTTGGTCGAAGACAATACCTTTTGAGCCAAAAAATCCTGTATTAGTACAAATTTTGCGTTTGCGAACACTGCATTTGTATGCGTCTATAATTTGGGGCTTAGTGGAGGGGATATAGATTTTTCCGAATGTCTGTACGGGTTTGTCTACTGTGGAAGGGGGCATGCATGATACAAGTTTTGGTATGCTGACTGAGTGACCGCTCAATGAAGTTCCACACATCTGAAATTGGGCACTACACGATGTGTGGATTATTATACAAAGAAAAATACAAAACATCGGCCAACAGAATGTTTTAGTGGAGGCGGCGGGGCACTGTATGTTTTCGTTCTGGCCAGTTTGGCGTGGCCGCTTTTGGTGTTGTTCAGTTTTGGGCTGAGGGGGTGGCCCGTTTGCAATCTGAACATTCTGTAAAAGTTCAGAATTTGAGTCATGGGATGGGGTCTGGACTCGCTTACTTGTGGGGGTCGGTAGCAGTGTTTGGCGGGGGCGGAATTGGTAGGGTTCAGGGGGTCAGGCCGTGGAGAAGGGACAACAAGTTGTGCCCTGCTTTCGATGGGGTTTCGGGGGCGGTGGGCGGCGTGGTGTCTTGTTTGTGGGGGATCTTGTAGCCTACGGGGATGGTGGGTGGCGATTTTTCGATTTTTGGGGCTTTAGGCGGGGGGGGGTGGTGACATGGCGCACCAATCCGGTATGTCCAGGTCGAGGACGTATTCGTCACTACCGTGGCGGGTAGTGGGCATAATGGTTCCTAAAGAAGTCTGAGGGCCGTTAGTTATGGTGGGTAATTTTGAGTAAAATGCGGGGTCATCAATTTCCATGAGGGGTTGGGGTTGCCTGTACTCAATGCAATTTTGAATATTACGACTCTGTTGATTTGGACAGTACCTGCTTGTATGACCTCTCTGCTTGCATATAAAACATTGAAAACTTGAGTAGGGTTTTGAAATGCAGTTATCAGATCTATGTCGTGTCTGGGAGCAGTGGATGCATCGGCTTTTACAATCACGGGTACTGTGATTATTACGAAAACAAATTTCACATGATTTTTGGGGGCTACTGATTTACAATTACGAGCTACATGTCCAATTTGTCCACACTGGAAGCATGTGGGTTGCCTAGGGGTGGTATTGTTCCTGTAAGCATTATTCCTGCTGAAAGTATTGTTACTGAAATTGTTGTAGCTTCTCTGGTGTGGCGGTTGAGTTTTTTGTTTGATCTGCAACTGTAAATCTTTTACTTGTTGTTCTAACTGATGCAAAAGATCCTGTTGGTCTGTATTTTTGGTTAGGGAAAAGATGGGTTCGGGTTTTGGGGGTATAAATGGAAGGGTGTTAGATTTTAACTCATTTCTAAGAATTTGCTGTTCGATATAAGCTGCTTTGTCAGACATTTCTTTTAGAGTCGCGAACCGTCTATACTTAATTGCTTCCCTGATTTCGTTTTGCATGCCTTCTACAAAGAGGGGTTTTATGATCATTTCTCGTGCGTCTGTGTTAAAGTTAGGGTAGGCAAGGGTTGCGAAATGTTCTAGATCAAATAAGAATTCAGTTACTGTTTCTGAACGCTTTTGTTTCCTTTCGCATAAAAATTGTTGATGTAGCTCATTATCTCTATTGTTTGGAAAAAATGCCTGTAATGTGACTTTATACTGTTCGTATGTGTGGGGAGGGTTTTTCGAATTTGCTAAACTTTTGAATTTTGCCAACGCGGCTCCTCCTAAATGAATTTCTAAACATGCCAACTTTAACTGTACGTCTGTATCTTTCATGCCTTGGAGTGCCATGAATTGTTCTAATCTTTTGTTCCATTCACCAAAATGTTGGGTCACGCCGCCCATGAATACTGTAGGTTTCGCATAAAAATTATTTGCCATGTTATTACGAATGTTTGCTGTTCTTAGATCGTCTATTAGGGTAGGGTTTACTGTATTCTGATTCAATTGTGTGCGTAGAGTACGAAAATGTTCTGAAAATAAATCGTTTATCTGCTCTCTAATGATTTCTTCTAAATGATCTTGCGTTTGGAGGGTCATTCTTGGTTTACACTGGGATTTCTGCTTAAATGCTTCAATTTTTGCTTCATGCTGTATTCGTTTAAATGTATCGCTTAATGTTTCGTTGGAGGGGATTTCCAGATTGCTTTCTACGAATACTGTCTTACTGTAGGAAATGATTACTACTGTACTATCTAATGCTTCTAAATGCCCGGGTAAGAGTACACCTAATTGGGGGCAGGGAGTTCCAGTGGTTAATGGTATGGTACGGTCACCAAAATATGTAACAACCAGATTTTGTGTGAAGCACTTTACTTTTAACCAAATGGACGTTACGGCGGGAATGGCTATAACGGAATGGGGCGCGGGCGAGTAATACGGGGCGATACGGCTTTACAATAATCGATGGCTGCTTTAGACGTCGATACGACAAACGATAAATGATAAACGCGGCGAGTACACACAGCTTAACTGCTTCCTAATAAAAATGAGACTCGCTCTCAGTATAAAAACGCTTGCAAATATGGGGGGCGAAAGTCGAAAATCGAAAATTACAATCATAATAAAATCATGCTTTGCTTCTTCTTTTATATGACGTTTTTGGCCACTCCCTGGGCGTCGTGGGAGGTCGAGCTTCTGTCCATCCTCTTCCGCCAATCGTTGCTTCCTGCTACGCTTTTTATGCTTTCTTAGTTATGCCTTTCTAATGCTTTCCTGGTACTGTATGCTTTTCGTGCTTCGCTTGCTTTCTACGGTGGGCTTGGCCACACCTCTGTGCTTCTGTGCATGCTTCCTGTATCTGTTTCTCTGTATACACATGTTTTGTGGGGGGGCCGCTACCGTTACACTTGAGACTACTGTCTGGCGGGGCTTCTACGTATTTTACTGTAAGCAGGTGTTGTTTACGATTTTTATGGGGGATTACGGTAGCTGTGGAATGTGTAGTTTAGTGTAGGTTCTAGGGGAACAGCTGCCGTTTGTGCAAATTAATTGGGGCATCTTAATTGGGCTACCGGGGTGTGAACGGATCAAAATAAAGTACTTCACCTAATTTTGTAGGAATGTTTGGGTGTGAATCCCAGACACCCTTGAGATGATAAAATACGAAAATTAATAATATTTAATAAATGTTTATAACATACAGTATGCTATGTATTTACAGTACTGCTTTAGCAGGTACGTTACACTATGATTGACATGAAAAAATTTTGAACTGTTGACAATCAGCAGTTCGAATCCAGAAACGCATCAATGAATTTTGATCCCCTGATTATAGAGCATATGTTTTACAAGAAAATTTTTTTTGTAGAAAACTGTATCTTGATTGAAATCCTAATTCCCATCGATGAGCGCAAGTTTCAATAGCGTGCTTTTCTCTAAAAAGCTTGTACATAATAAATGTTGAATGCAAGTAGTATTTCATATTTTTGCGATTTTGAGCTGTTGTTCTGTTTGCTGTTGTTTTTTATTGATTACAGTAATAAGCTCATCGGTTCTTCCACATTAAACTTTTTCATGGGATCACTATATCGATCATTTCAAAATTAATGAAGTTTAATCTGGCTACTCTGTGAAAAAATTCGAATTTATTACCGTAGAATTTTACGTATATTGAGAGGAGTTTTAAATTTCTTTTTTTTTGTGTACCGCGATTTGGATGGGACTTCTTGGCCTCCAATCCATGCATTGCAAACACAAAAATTGCTTGAGCACATTTCATGTTATCGAAAATCAACATGTCTTCAACTGCAGAAAAACATTTTTGTAACGACTAAGATAATCTTCGTTTTTTTGGGCTGAAATACTAAGATGATGACATACAAAAGCCAGGGAGAGATCATTGCGCTTTAATGATGAAAAAAACCTATATTTTATATGCGATAATATTCTTGGTTTTTTTAGAGATCAAGCCTCTCAGGTCTACCGAGAAAGAGATAGAGAAAAAAAGCTGCAAAATTACCTCATTCAAAGATCGTAAAATGAAACCCCTCAGTAACGAAGAAAAATGTTCCAAATTGGGTCGTTTCGTCGAAATGATGAGTTTTTCTTCAAAAAAATCCGCTTCTCCCCGAGGGTGACTGATGCCAGATTCTTGTTGATCAGGATTATTTGTCACATTGTTATTTTTATGCCATTGGGGGACGCGACCGCTTTCTTTTAAAAGAACGGCAAAATGTCCTCAGGATTTTCATTTTTATTCAAGAATTTTCAATAGTTTGTTGATTTTTAGAGACCAATGGTAACTGGACATCTCAGAGTAGAAGTGGCATGCCTTTCGCACCCATGCACGATAAGTTCATTTTTCTATCCTAAAGTGTAGGAAAACAGTGGCAAGATTCTTGTTTTATTGAGTGGCGGGATTCTTGTTTTAAAAATCAAAAAACTGTCACTTCATCAGGTAAGGGTTACTGTACCCCATTTTTTTGATTGGAATGTTCAGAGTTGAATCAAAATGCATCCCCCAAACGTCAACACCAAAAATTTTGACTTTTAGTTCACATAAGAATGGCGGAGCATATATTTCTGCAGTTAAACTTCAACTTTCAGTGACAAACAAAAGAGTAAGGTTCAATTTGATACGCAATTTTCACTGCATAGGAATCTGTGTACTGTAAAAGAACGCTAAATTTCTCCATGACGATGGGAACGCAAAAATAACAGAAAACGGTTCGGAATAGAACCGAATCTGAAATATGACTGTACTGAAAACATTTTGACCATTCGAAGAGCTTAAGGGAAAAAATTTTCAGTTTCTCTGCTTACCGCTTGTAGACGAAAAATTTTCTTGATTTATTACAGTAACAAGCCTTGCTAGTTTTTCCACGTTAAACTTTTTTTCATAGCTGGAAAGAACCACTAGTATATGTACGGAAATTATATAGTGTGTTTTTCTTGAAATGCTTCCAAATAATGAAAGTTGAAAGCAAGTAGTGTTTCAATGTTTCACGATACTCTGATACGATTCTCTGATCTGATAGGACTGGAAATTTGTGAGCATATTGATCTAACCTTTAGCAATTTTTTGAGTGGAAAGTTTCGACAGTACTGATTTGTGTCACTTTTCTATTTGGAAGCATTTTTAAAAGAACAGACTATAGAATTTCAGTGGCACACATGATTCTTGCTTTACAAATCAAAAAACTGTCACTTCCTCAAGTAAGGGTTTCTGTAGACCGTTACTTTTAACTGAAATTTTGTGGAGTTGAATTAAATGCATCTACTACACGTCAAAGCAAAAAATTTCCACACCTTGATCAGCCATTACATGAATGGAGGCATGAATTTTTACATTCAAAATCGAAATTGCAACAACAAATAAAAAAGTAACGTTCAATTGGAAAAAGTGGAAAAAGTTTTAAACTACAGAAAAACGCTAAATTTCTTCATAGGAACGTAAAAATAAACAAAAGACCCATAATGCAAATAGTCTATTTTGATTTGAATAGAACTGCATTTGACACCTGACTCTACCGGAGAAACTTTGACCATTCAACGACCTTCGCGGGAGAAAATTGTCTAC
The DNA here is from genome assembly GCA_963922205.1 of Romanomermis culicivorax. Taxonomy (NCBI): domain Eukaryota; kingdom Metazoa; phylum Nematoda; class Enoplea; order Mermithida; family Mermithidae; genus Romanomermis; species Romanomermis culicivorax. The sequence continues at coordinate 860,130 of CAWUHX010000137.1, read as the reverse complement.
TCTTCCGTTTACAGCTCATGGACGAGAAAATTTCTTTATTCATTACAGTAATAAGCTTTACTTAGTTTTTCGCATTGAATTTACTTTCATAAGATCGTCATTTTCAATTGAATGGAGTATGCAAAAATTAATAGGATATAATGTGCGTGGTCTGCTGCTATTGAAGTGTTTGCTAGCAAAAAGCAGGTACTATTCCATATTTTTACGATTTCCTGCTGAATCACACGCAATATAGGACTGAAAATTTTTTGAGACACTTAACTAAGCTTTCTCATTTTTTAAAGTGTAATAAATCCAACTATAGAAGCTTTGTAAAAAACGGGTTTGGGTGTATATTTGTCATTTTTCGACTATAAAAAACGGACCGTAGGTCAATGATGCGTTGGAAAAATTATGTAAATTTCAAGGAATTTCTACAATCTAAAATTTATATAGATATTGGAAGTTCGAAAAGTTGGTAGAATTCAGGGAATATCAGCATTTAGCCAATCTAAGTTTACATGACAACTTATTAACAGACAATTTTAGAATATGGCATACTGTATGTTGAACAAATACTGTAGCTGAATGGATAAAATTTTAACAGACAAAATAACACTACAGGAATCAAAGTGCAGGACCTGTAAATCATACCTTACAGAGAACCTGGGCGGATTACTGTAAGTTGCAAAAAAGGGTTGCTCTCACTTCAGCTGAATTGAAAAAATTCAGTAGATGGACCGCTCTAGAAAAGTGGTTGATGAATCAGGATCTTTGTGCCCAAATCTCATAAATTCAAGAAAATCTGCTCTATTTACTGTATGTTCGATAAATCAATAGTTACTGTAGCTATATAGGTCAAAGTTCTTTAGATGAATAACAACTGGTCTGAAGTATGCAAATTGGGTATCAATCGGTGGATCTTTTTGAGTCCGATTCAAATACAGCTATTCCTTTTTTAATTTTTTTGTTTAATCGAGCTTTAGTTATTCGAAAATTTGATCTCAATTTTCATTTTTTATCCCTAAATTTTAGCAATCGCAAAAAAATAAAATGACTCATTTTTCGCCGCGTTCTCCGCCCGCCGTCCTACTACTAATCGTCGCCGTTTTCTTCTACACTACGCTTTGGACGACGGAGGCGTTCGATCCGCGTTCTTACGCTTTCGGATTTGGTAAAAGGGCGCCGGCGGCGGCGGCCGCCTCTCCTCCTAACGACGACGACGTCGAAAAACGATCGACGGCGACCGAAACCAAAATTTGGCCGGGCGGCAACGACGACGACGACGAACGTCGCCGAAACGCTTGGTTTTCGACGTTGGCGTCCAGCGGAAATGGTGGCGGTTTGGACCCCGTCGTCAGAAAAATGATGCGAAATTTGATAAGGGCCGAAAAACGTCGATACCCAATTTCGTACGGTTATATGCCGAAATATTATTGGTAGTTGATTTTTTTCTTCTCAAATATATTTTGATCGTTCGATAGTACAATTTATTTTTAGATTTTGACGTCAGCAAGATGTATAAAATTTACACAAAAGTATAAATATCACCGTAAGAATCACTTTCGCATCTTGCTGACGTCAAATCGTCATATTTTAATGTTACAGTAAATTTTCTTCGAAATGTTGAACTAATCGGATCTCGCTTTCATATCATTTTATTTCCATTTACATGGTGATCGAAAAAAGAGTCACTTAAAAGTTCTACCCCACAGTAACCGTAATGGGATTCTGGTCATTTGCGTTCTAATGGCAAAGTGGATTGGTAACATGGCATTTGGTGTATGGATACTTATTTTTGTAGTTTTCATTCATTATTTGACTTACAGATTCGATAAAATCAACAGATGCATCCAAAAATTCGGTTGTTGAATTTAGTTTTGAAGGAAAAACGCTCACTGAAATCATAATCTATCAATAAGGGTTTAAAATTTTTTGAAATTACATCTTTTCCAGGAAACGAGTGCTTTCGTTCCTGATTCTCAAAACTAAGACTATTTAGTCCATTCAGTTTTTATTTTGTTACATTTGCACAGTAACAATACATTGTAATAGTTGGTTGCTTGATTTCCAAAGAAATACAGTAAAAATTTACAACGGAAAGCAATGGTTCACTGTGAATAAGCAGCTCCCGGTATACTGTATCTAAAGATGCGGTATCTTGGGGTCGAAAACTACAGTAAATAAGCCATCTATGAGCGAAATCCGTACACTCTATCTTTACTAGCTGTTGAAGAAAAGGCCGTTTTAGGCATGTCGTGTTTTCAGTATCTCAGTATTTTGAGAAACGAAACGACAATACGCATGGGACGGATATTCTGGATTGGGATCCGATAAATCCAATTTTTTGAATGCGGGTCCGGATCCAACGCTGTCGAAGATTAGGATCCGGTCGTAATGAAAACTATATTCAGTTGGGTTTACATTATTTTTTCAAAATTTCCAAATCAACAATAGGCAAATTATGCTTCACGAACAGTAATTTTCCAACTGTATCACCACTTAGACGATTTCTATTTGGATTGTAAATGTGACACTGATTAGTTTTGTCCGTAAAAAACAGATTACATCGTGAGTTTGAATTTGTTATCGACTTTGCAAATTTAATTTTACTTCTTGAATGAAATTATAGTTCAAAGCAAGCATTTTTATGCACAAATTTTTATGCAAATTTTTTTATTTTTAAATTTCTGATCGAGAAGCTGTCCAAGTTTTCGGTGTTTCTTCTACTGCGACAATCAATGAAACGATGCATTTTCTAGATATACAACTCGATTGTTCATATACTATATACAGGATCCGGATCCGATCCGAGTCCAGCCGGACCTGTTCTAAATCCAAATCCAACGATTGCAGTTTTCTAGATTTGGATCCGATCTAGTCAAAAGAGTCGATCCGTTAAACCTCTAAACAGAGCAAACGGGTTTCTGTGAGGAAGAAAATATAAAAAGAAACACAAATGCACTTCTTTCAATGTGAAAATTTCGCAAAATCTCCTGATATACAATATTACACTGTAGAACAAACTAACGATCAAAAAGGTACGGTTTTGTATAAATGAGTGCCTTGTTCTCAGCCAATCAGCTCTTGTGACCCATGTCTAAGCCTAAACCTAAGTTTCATGTTAAACCCTAGATCCCAATAAACATACATGATGTGAGTAGTAAGGCCGGACCGTATAGGTCGTACGCTTAAGGATACTCCTATCTTTTGTGTACGACCTATAATTTGTCACTTTTGACCGATTTATAGGTCGTACAGTAAACATACACGATTGGCTTTTGTCGGATTTACAGGTCGTACAGTAAACATATATGGTTAATTTCTTCGTCGATTTATAGGTCGTACAGTAAACATATAGGTCGATTTATAGGTCGTACGGTTAAAAATGTATGTTCTAGAGTTACCGTAATAGTAGAATTACGGTAATTTTTCGATTATGGTAATAAATGTGTTACTGTGGGTGGAAAAGGAAAATCAATGATGAACGCAAAAAGGAAAACTAAAATGAACAAAAAATGGAAAAGAAATAAAAAGAGATTGTGTGTAAAAACGGCTTCTCCTCTGGGAAGAGGAAGCCCACAAAAATTTGCACCCCGGACCCCCTTTGTCAAAAGGGTGCCACCTGCAGGTGTAAATATATTTTGGAGGTCCCATTTTCTGAACGATCGTTCAAGTCAACAAATGTCAGAATGGTCAATCTGGTCAGTAATGGTCTGTTTAATGAGTAAAATATCGGGAGAGTCATTACGCGATGAAACATTATCCTTACGGGTGCATGCGTATAAATTTTGATGTTCTGCCAAAAATGACCAAGAAGGTCTTTTATAAAACTGACCAGAGCGAGCTGGTCGTAAAAAGCATGTAGACAAATAAGGTCTTTTATAGAAAGATGACCAAACGAGCAGGTCGTAAAAAGTGTGTGGAAAATTTGACAAGTTAAAATCTTTACGTATCAAAAATTTTTAATTCAATGCAACATTCTAGTTTATTATTATAAAACTTTTGAAACACTATTTTATTTTTGTTTATCACCAAAATACTGTGGTCTAAATACAAAAATAATGATAACATGAACAAAAAACGGAAAACATAAAAGAAAGAAAGAAAGAAAAAATCCATTTATAAAATTGACCCCCTCCGCCCACGGAGGAAGTCCTTCAAAAAACGCGCCCTCGGGCTCCAAAATAAGAGGTGGGCTGTCTGCAGGTTCACAGAATAGCTAATCGGAAGCCCTGCATACTGAACGATCGTCCAAATTAGAACGGTCTTTTAGATAAGAATGCTCAATTCCACATATAAAAACTCTAAGAGTCTATAAAACTTGAAACATTATTCCTACGGGTTTATACTTATAAAGTCGTAAATGATCAAATTCTTTTATAGAAAAATGACCCAAAAGAGTGGGCATAAAGCGCATGTAAAAAAGTGAACAGTTGAGATAAAAAATATTCTAGATGTAAAAAGTAATTGATACTACAAAAAATATTTGAAGAAAAGAAAAAGAAGAAAAGAAAAGAACTAAATCATTAAGGGTAGCCATACATGAACGTTACTCTGCGTATAGAAAATTAATACATAATATTGTGTGATTTATGTAGGTAGATACGATTTTGTATACGGAGTGTTTCCCAGAGCAAACATAGAAAGGTTAGACAGCTGAAGCCATTTAGATTGTAAAACCAATTAGAAATGCTAGAAAAGGTCAAAGGTTCTATAAAACACGGTAACAAGAGACGCTTTACCAAAATAATTAATGTGGTGATTATTGTTATTTTGATAGTTTTCTAGAATAACCTAGAGCCTAAAACCTTTAAAGAGACGCAATACCAAAACAATTAAGGTGGTGATTATTGTTATTTTGATAGTTTTCTAGAATAACCTAGAGTCAAGAACCTTCAAAGAAAAACCGAAAAGATTCAACAAAAAAGCAGAAAAAACAGGAAAAGGTTTAATGAGGGTAAAGAGGTATAAATAGAAAAAATAGAAGAAGAAGAACCATTCTTATTTTTGTACTTGCGCGCGACACCCGAGACTACCAATGGAAGCCGTTTTCGTTACGTTTATTTCGACGTTGAGAGCCGCCTACGAGGCTTACGGTACATTGATTTTACAAATATTTTGAATTAAAAATTAATATGTATACTATTTTATTATTATTAATTTAGAGCCGTTTTTAACGACGGCCGACATTGACGCGTGGGCGTCCGTCTTCTGGGAGGAGGCCTCGACGGACTTCAAGAGCTGGTGGAAAAGCCAGCGAGGGGTTGAATATCCGGCTAGACAGAAACCCTTTTGGGGTTTCATGAAACGTCTACGCCGGATGTTTGAAAACCCTTCGCTGGTCAACGGCCACCTAGCCTCCCACCTGTGGAATATCCTCCCCACAGGTGCGAGGGCTGAATGGGAAAACGCCGACGGTCGCTACGTCGAGGAGAGGGATCTGTTTAAAAAATGTTTTGCTGATCAAATTAATTGGTGCTACAACATTTCCAGTAAGGTTATTGTTGGCGTCTGCTGTTAAAGTGCAAGCAGCACCATTAGCTTTCGTAATTTGAATAGTAAAATATATAAAATTTTTTGATAAGTCCAACATATATGAATCAGGTGAAATAACAAACTCGTAAGGTCCTTCATTAGTACAAGGATTTTGTAACTGAATTTCAGACCAAAAACTTCTACGAATAGCAACTTGTGTTGGAGGTAGGGTATCCAGTAATCAACGGTTTCAGGAATAAATCCAGTAATTTGATCCAGTAATCAACGGTTTCAGGAATAAATACGGTATGCATATTTTGCTTTGAAAATCAAAAGGAACAACAACTAAATGAATTAATTAATTAAGAGCGTTTGCCAAAATTCAACCTGACGACAACGTGTCCAAATGCAAATGAATGAATGAGTAAATAAAAATTTGATACTATGCTTATAGGAATAAAGGAGTACGTCGGCGAAAATGTAATTTAACTATAACATTCCCAAACTGAAAGGGTATAAGCTCATTCATACTGTTTTTTATATTAATCTCGAGTACTGTAATTTCTTTCAATTGAATGGGTATATAGTGAGGTGTTTCATATAATCGACTCACATTATCTTTGTATTTTCCCTGAACATTTACTATACGTAAAAGCGGTGCTAAAGTATTTCCAACAATCTGATTTTCAATAATATTACAGTAAACATAAAAATTCTGTAAATCATTCAAATTTGGTGGTTGAATACCTAACATGTATAAAACAGAGTGAAAACGATTTGTGGACTCGTGGACTTTCGACAAAAAAAAGAACAAAGTGCTTGAAATTCCTGACAAATGTTGATAAACTTTAAATATTTTCCTAGTCCATGCCAAAAAACTGACATGTCAGCAAAATCAGCAGTTTATGGCATTTTTCCTGACTTTGCACAAAATAAAAAATCCAACATTCATGAAAATTTTTTACATGTCAGCAGTATGAGTACACTTCTTTTAAAATGATATGTGTCAGTTTTTTGGAATTCTTGAAATATCGTTAAGAGCAGAATCATGCTGAAATCCTGACATCCAAATACAGGCAATTTTGGCACAGAGTCTTCAAAATAACTGACATATAAATGCACGTTTTTCAGGCACATATGAGGAAACTAGAAATTGTCTATTAATAGACATATATGCAAGACCAAAATTTGAATAAACTATTTAGGAGCCTGGAAATTGTATATTAATAGACAATCAATCCGGTTAAGGCTTTTATAGCCAAGATGAGGATTCTTACTATTATCTCATGGTATGGATAACTGTTAGTGATTTGTGTATACCAAAATTCCGTTGAAAAACCCGAATATGCAAATTAGATGTAAACAGGATTCCATCTGGATGGTAGAAGCTATAAAAGTCAAACATGTTGCCTAAATTACGCTATCTTAGCCCATCATATATGAAAATCTATTCTAGCTGGATCGAGCAGACAAGCTGTTCAAGTGAAGGTTACATCATTTTCATTTTAAAAAATCATCATAAATGATTTGAGAATACAATATTTTGATTGAGCAATAAATAACCTTTGGAAGAGTGAATCTTCTATTTGCAACTTTTGTCAGAACTATTCCCCACCAAAAATTGACTTTTTCCCATCAAAGTCATAGTTTAATGCCTGCTTGTGAGTTGCCTAATAGAGTGAGAAATTCTGAGTCTGGACTAATGGAACTACCATAATTTTTTATAACTAATCAAGTAAGACATTGTAAATTGTGTGAAAACAAAAAATATTATAGTCAGACTGAAACCCAGCTTAGAATTTGTTCACACACTTGATAGATCACAAGGAAAATGCAATCGCTGTCTTAGTGTGGAATCCAACCAATGAAAGTCATCTTTCCAAAGTGTAACTTCCGACTATAGAAAGATAATACTCCCCCCCCCAGGATAGGCTGGTTCTAAATGTACGCCAAAAAAATAAGACAATACAATATATACATTCTAGCATGGAATAATATGTCAAATGTAGGTATCACCACGATATCAATAACTAAATTTTCAAGCCTGTGATGAATACTTGTCAAGCTGTCCATCGAAAATCGGGAACCGAAATTCGAAAAGAAAACTGAGAATCATCAACAAGCGAAAATTTATATGATATGTTATGACACAATAATATATTACATTACAAGCGAATGTAGATCATAAAAACATCGAACATAGGCTAAACAAAATCTGGCGAAACTTCAGTTATGAATTTGTGATAGTAATCAGTCCTTTAACATACAAATTTAGGGTTTTGACAATCGACATGACCATGCACCATGGAAATTCTGCTGGGGGCCAGCCAGAGAGACCGGGTGGAATAAAATTTCCTTTCTATCTTGATTATCAAATGAAAGGTTTTGTAACATCCAACCAGGAAATTCTATCATCTATATAAGTCAAATATGTGAAAGTATTCACTTATTTTGCTTTTTTCAAGGTTTAATGCTACTCCTTTGGAATCAAGTACGTCTTGTTTAGAAAAAGTGTTTAACTACAGCATCATTTCCATTTTTATGACATCATTCTCTTCTTTTCTTTCTCATTTTCCCTTATCTTCTTGATCAATACTGGGCAGCAGAATCTACTGGGAGTCATCAAGAATCTTCTGGAGGTCAATTAGGCCCTGCTGGGGTCCAGACACCTAAAACCCCCATAATGTGTATGTATGGACATGACATGCTAAAGATGAGTTTTGAAAGATCAAAATATCAGAATTCTCTTTCTCTCCGAGCCATTTATGACTTAAATAAGTTGTAATGTTCAATCAATATGCAAATTTCAATTTTCATCAAAATATTGATTCTTGCCAGATAAAAAGAGAGATAAGATAAATTGTATTTATAGAAATTATTGAAGTTTCGTTAGTAGGTGGAAGCAGATATGCTAACTGCCACGCCTGATTGAAAACAATGACTAGTCTCGCTGGGAAATTTTAAAATTTGGCCTTCTCCAACTAGGTTCACCAACAAAAAAAATGGTTTGAACCCCTAAATTTTAATGCACAATGAGAACCATGCCCAAAATTTTTTTCTACACTTCTAAATTCCTCCCTCAGAAGACAAGACAGTATTTGAGGAAAAAACAATGAGCAGCTTTTTTTTGTGCATGGAAATTTGTGCCAACTGGGACGAGAGGCCAAAAAAATTGTGCCAATGGCATAAAAGATTTTATTTTAGAAGAAAAATTCTGGAAACTGTGGAAAGGTTTCAGGCCAAAAGTTCGATAAAAATATAGCTATAATCGAAGATATGTTTCAGTATAACGCATAATTTTCTGTAAAACTCCTGTAAAACCAATTTTTTAGCTAATGAAGTCAGTGAGATATGAAAAAACTGCAAGAAAATGGTTGATGACGAGTCAAAAAGAAATAGAATGCTGACAAAATTTAAATAACTGTAGAATTGTTCAAGAAGTTCATATCGATTAATTTTGGAGTATTAATAACAGTGTACAAAGACTGGAGAAAATAAAGTCGAAAATTGTATAAATTTTCAGTGGAAACATTGTACCAATGATATCGATTTTTCTATTGGAATCAATCAAACACAGAAGGTAAAAATTTCAGTTTTAAATCCAAATCTCACTGAATGAACAGAGAATATTCATAATTTCTTTTCATTCATCAGTCATTGACAGCCTAAAAGTTTGCTGCAAGGATACTAATACACTGTTCAAAGAGAACTCGTTAGAGTTCAGGTCAAATATACAAGTTAATATTATTTAAGTATACATTGACTCAGCACGAAGCCAGGGTTTTTTTAGTCCAATTAGGAGCCATGGCTCCTAAAAATACCGATTGGCTCCTGAAAATTTCGGGGCACAAGACAAATTGGCTTGTAACAATTATAGCCTAATGACCTTTTTGATTAGTAGCTTCCTGAGAAGAGACGCATTTTTATGCATTTTGAAATGGAAAATACCAAAAATTTGCCAGCGCTTCGCGCCGGATTTCAAATCATTTATGATTCCTGCTATCATTCTGTTGTGCGGTTAGAAAATGTCGGCCTAGTTTATGCTCATAGCTTTTAAAAATCAGCATATTATGGGAGAATGTTTGACCTTGTATTGTTTTTTGGCGTATTTGACAAAAATCAAGGTTTTTCTAGATTGTTTTTCCAAAATCGTTTTGCAGTGCTTTAGAATTGTCCGCTATCATGAACATAACTTTTTGCATTTGGAAAATGATGGAAACATCATCAGTGTGGGAAAATGGTAGAAGTTATTGCTATCTGAAGAAGCCATCCAAATTCTTTGTTGCTTGCCTAATTTTTGAATTTTAGTTTGCCAGACTGAAAACACATTGAATTCACTGAAAAATTGGGCACATGCAGGGAAAAGATATTTAAAATATTCATTTTCCAACACTATAGAACATCAAAATCTAAAACTTTTTTATGGTGCTAACAGCCAGAAGTAATTATCAATATTCATGTTGAAGTAAAATACCTATCGCACTTTTTTAAGCTTCCAATCATTTGAAAACTTTTTGATAAATAATCATGATTGGTACTGGCTCCACATATATCAGATTGAAAATGAAGCGAAAATTCTCAACCTCTTTTGCCAACCCAATGATGAAAAGACCATGATCGAACATCGGTAAATTCAGAAGAATGTGCTGAAAAAATTAATTTTCCGATATTTTAGAAGCCTCGAAATCACAAAACTTCCAAACAAGTTACTCTAATCAGCCTTTTGATTTTTTATTCAAAACTCTGGAAATTCAGTTTTAAAAGTCTGAAACTGACGTGAACTGAATAAAAGGATGTAAAATAAAGGGAATACAAGGGATGTAACTTCTAACCATTTTCTTGACATTTGGCGAATTTATCAGTTTTAGATTGAGCAACTGAAAATTTACATGTGCAATCAAATTTTTCCTCAAGTTACAGATCAGTCTGGCTTGTGCAAAAAACCCTGATGATTGATTTGAATAATTACAGACTTAATTTGTGAGCCTTGTGATTCTATGTGTGATTAAGAATGTATTCTGGATGATTGATCTGTTATGTGGGCCTCTAATGTGATTTTGAAGAGTGTTTTCGACTAAATTTATTGAAAAAAAACTGTTTTTTACTACCACATTTATTTACAAACTTTTTAGTTTTGGCTTGTTAAAATTCCTATTGGCCTGTAAAATTTTGACCTTAGGAGCCAAATGGCCTGTCAAGAAAAAACCAAAAAAAACCCTGTGCAAAGCATTGAAAAAATTTTCTATTTCCTGTCAGGCTTTTTTATTTTTGCACAGGATAGATTGCAATGTGGAACTTGGGGAAAAATTCGGTTGCACAAGAAAATTTGTGTTTGCTCACCACATTCGAACTGATAAATTCATCTGATTTTAACAGAAAAATGATGAAAATCTAGTTTTTTGTGTTGTATTTAATTCACCTCAGTTTTGGACTTCTAAAAGTGAATTTCCTGAGTTCTAGAGAAAAAATGGAAAATGTACCAATTGTAGCTTGTTCAGCGAGGGAAAGATTTAGATTTTAAGCGCCGGGAAGATTTAGATTTTAAGACCTCTTAAACATCGAAAATTCATTTTTTCATCTCATTCTTGTGCAACTATCCCTTACTTTTTTCACCATTTGGCAAAGAGGTCAAACATTTGTCCACCATTTTATCAATCATGATTATAAATCTCAAGAAATTGTTCTAAAATGATATATTTAAAGCATGGAAAAGCATGGCATTTTGTTTCAGATTCTGATATCAGTAATTTCAGCACACAGGGGCTGGAAAAAAATTTGTATCTTGACATTCTAGAATGTTGGAGAATGAATGTTTCCAACCTTTATTCTGTGGTGAAAGATCTTATTTTTCTGTGAATTCAATGAGTTTTCAGTCAGGTGGAAAAAATTGAAATTCCAAAATTAGGCAAGCAACCAAGAATTTGGATACTTCATTCTTCAACCAGCAGCAGTAATTTTTTTGCACACAGCAACCAAATTTTGGGCTGTGCAACCGAATTTTTTCTGTCAAGTTGCACAGTGAATTTGAAGTCTGACTGTTCTTTTGATTGGGTTATACGATTTTCTGTCCAGAGATGAATTTTAATGCATTATAAAGTGGAAAATAGAGAAAAGCTTCTGGCGCTTTGTGCCTCATTTTAATTATACAATAATTATTCCATATTATTCCATAACACGCTTAGCAAATGGCATTTTAGCTAATGCTTATACCTTATAATTATCAACATATTATGGATAAATGTTTGATCTTGTGTTTTGGCGAATTTTTTGGCGAATTCAATGAAAAGGAAAATTTTTCCAGTTATTTTCCCAAAATTTTTTTTGTGATCTTTAAAACCATTTTGAAATTTGTGTGATTTGGACATTATGAGTCCAAGTAGAAATTCCTACCGGTTAGAGAATTGAAATTTTTGATTGCCTCTAGTTTTTGAATTCTTGTCTGCCCGACTGAAAATTGATTGAATTCATTCAAAAATTAAATACTCTGACTTCGAAATAAAAGTTGAAAAGATTCATTTTCCAGCATTCTAGAATATCAAAATCCCGGAAAAATTATCAGCGCTTTGCGCGGAACAAGTTACTCGTGCCAACCTTTTCATTTTTTCTTCGAAACTCATAAAATTGGGTTTTAAAAGCCTAAAACTGACGCGGTTTGAATGAAATACAGGAAAAAATAGCTTGTGGAGGTTTTTCCGATTGAATTAAGCTATTTGATTGATTTTGAAGTGAGCAACCAAAATTTTTTCCCATGTGGCACATTGCAACCTGGCCTGTGCAAAAAAACCCTGCTTGTAGATTAGGCTTCAAACTCCAAAATTTCGATTTTTTCCTCAATTTTCAATGAATTAACATCAGAAGGCTTGAAAAAGCTCAAAAACACTTAAATAAAGCATCTATGATCATTTTTAGGCAAAAAAATGACTTCGGGAAAATGGGGAAAAAAATTTCCACCCCTTTCCCCATTTAGGGAAAAGGCCCAGAGGAAAAATACAGTGGGTCCAACCAGTTGGAGAAAGGTGAACCCATATATACCAATAAGAGGTCGGACGAGTTGAGGGGATGTAAACCGAAAATTTTGAGGTGGGGACCCAAAATTTCCAAAATTTAGGGGAGGGGGGTCGAAAAGACCCCGAAAAAGTCCAAAAAATTTCCTTAATTTCCTCAAAAAAGGCCAAAAAAACACTTTTTCGTATTTTTCCGAATTTTTCCTAGTTTAAAGGGTTCCATACCTGTAATTGGGGGGAGGGCTTGGGGGACCACCCCCAGATTTGAAAAAATTGGCAGAAAAGTGCCTTTTTTGGGAAATATTTCGACTTTTTCCGATCCCATCCCAAATTTCGGGTTTATCACCCCCCCCCCCTAACTGGTCGGACCTCTTACACCTATGGGGGGTTGAGTACAGGGTTGAGCAAGTTGGGGGTGGGGGTCCCAACCACCATTTTTTCCTCAAATGGGGTCTTTTGAGGGAAAAAATTTCGAAATGAGGAAACAAATTGTGGAAAAAATTTTGGGTACTTCAAAACCGAAAAAATGCGTTCTAGTGGACCTAAAAGGGTCAAAATCTTACAATTTTCCGGCGCTCTGCGCCGGTCATGGGTATAGTAATAACTATTTTCTATCAGGCGCGGCCGTCTTAGCATATCTACACCGACTTACTAATTAATGCTCAACAGTTTCTATCAATCAAGTTAACTCGTTTCATTTTCTAATCATTAAAAGTCAATTATGTTGCCGAAAACATAGATTTTTCATCAATTCACTCAATTTTTTCTCCCGATGCTTGCAATTTTGAAATGTTTTCAACAGGAACTTTTGCGTTTATTGAAGATGAAAATTGAAGACATCATTCTGGACAGCGATTTTAGAACTTCTGCTCACGAATATCCATTGGAGAGATTTATTTTCCAGCGTTTTAGAATATAAAAACCCGAAAATTTTTTCGGCGCTCCGCGCGCGCCGGACCAAGAACTACATAAAATTAGATGATTCTAATCGGAACCACAGAAATGTTAATAGCGGATAAATTCCTGCGGACTCTATCGTTAACATGCATCACCCGCTCCTGTAGAACAATGAGCTCATTTTGACTAACCTAACCAGAATTTTCTCAATTTTTTCGTCATTTTTACAGGTTTCTGACTCTAAATAAAACAAAATGCTTGAGTATGCTTCTAAAATGCATAAAAAAGCATCCGTAGCCACATTAAAAACGTCTTCGAAAATGATAAAAACTTTTGGAAAATGAGGAAAAAATTTTAGGTCCGGTTCTCATGTGGAAAAAATTTTCGAGGAAAAAAACGGTGGTTTGGGGGGTGGGTAAGGGTTGACCAAGTTGGGGATGGGACCAAAATTTTTCCCCAAGTTGCACATTGCAACCTGGGCTGTGCAAAAAAAAACCCTGGCCAAAAACCATGTTTTGGCACAAAAAAAATAAACCGCGACGCACTGTTTTTTTTTCCCCAAATCGTGCTTTTTCGGGAAAAAAAATTCGGAAAGGGGAAAAAAATTTTGGGCTCTTTCCCCATTTGGGGAAGAAAATTTTGGGGATCGGATACAGAAAAGATGCATTTTGGTGCACTTTAGAATGTCATAATCTCAAAATTTTCCGGCGCTTCGCGCCGTTTTAACTTTAATAATCATTATTATGCATTACTTAGCTCAAGCGCGGCTTTTAGCACGTCTACCTTCATTCATCATATAATCTATAATAGTTTTCATCATCTTGAACGTATTATCTCATGTTTTCATTCGTAATCTTCAATTTTTTATCATGATATTTGATGAAGATTCGCATTTTTTCCTTTTGAGAAAGATCAGTACGTCAAGTCTCTAAGCTTTTTGATGCGATTATTTCTTTTCTAACGTAAAATCAATTCAAACGCTTCATGGAAATATCTTTCGGAAATTTGTACCCTGCATACTCATATATTTTCGACCAAGTATGAGAGTTTACAAATAAATTATACTGGTTTTAAAATTTTTCAAGTAAAATTCTAGAAATTACGACTTTTCAACACAAAATTCAAATCTAATTCTTGAAATAAATGTTCGGAAAATTGATTTTTCAGCGTCGCAGAATATCAATACCCAAAAAAATTTTTCCGGCGCTTCGCGCCGGAAAGGTTAACATCCATTTTGGGTTCTCACTTGCTATCATAGAGAACCCAACCATCGATTTCTCATGTAATTCTCAAAGTCATTATGCTTTTGCATAGTTTGCTTGAAAATTTGTTCCACTGCTTGTAGATTAAACTTTAAACTCGAAAATTTCAATTTTTTCCTCAATTTTAATGAATTAACGGGTCTAAAAACATCAGCAGGCTTGAAAAGGCTCAAAAACACCTAAATAAAGCGTCTGTGAGCATTTTTAAGCGAAAAAAACGACTTCGGGAAAATGGGGAAAAAAATTTTGATCCCTTTCCCCATTTGGGGAAAAGGCCCGGGGGAAAAAAAACAGTGCCGCGACGGCGCCCCTTGATGCTAATTTCCACAGTAACTCATCATCTCCTTTTTGTTAAGTCTATGAAAAGGACACCTTGCTCAAAAAAATTTCGATTCCCTAAAGACGTTCTGAGAATTTTATTCGATTCTTTTAGAGTAAAGTATGAGACATGATGTGTTTCCATATCTAGCGCACATTAAACTCAAAATTTGAAATTTATCAAACTGACCCACAGCAGACTGACTGATAGTTCAATGCAAAAGTTTTTGGAGACATGCAAATTTGATGAACATTCACAACAGTGTTGAAAAAAGGGTTACATGACTATTCTATTCACCATTCGCACTTCACAAGACCTGCCCGTTGATTCACAATCATCAGTAATATTCATGGATTCTGTATCTGCGGCCCAAGCACTGGAGGCATATTGAAGAAGCGATTCAAGATGTATTGCAGGGTATCAAAGAGTTGTAATCAAAAGGCAATGAATTCTCAAAATATTAAGCGAAAGGGAGATAAACGAGATTACAATGATTTTCTCTTTTCGCCATAAGAAACCGAAGGAAGAAATCATTTCCATACCGAAAATCTACTAAAGTCTGTTCTGTATAACAAAAAGTTTATCTTTTTTTGAATTTACGATATCGTTTTTATGGTAAAGTGGTTTCTGCAGAATTTGCCCGAGTTCTCCAATGTGATTAGTAAAAAAATACGAAATTATTCATTTTGAAAGTTCAAACCTAAAAACTGTCTTGCTAAGGCTGGAATTGAATACCTTGCAAGAGTTCGTGTGGGGAAGACACCATAGACAACAAATTCCCATCACAAAAAAAATGTGAAGCTGTCCAAATGTTCAGGCAGCTTGTGAAGATTCGAACTGTTGAATATGTGTAATTGGAACATGGAAGGCCCAGTTGTACATCGTCCCCTCAGCTAGGGGCTTCATTCAAACAAATCAACTTGATTTTTTCGATTCTACTTTTTGATGTATAACCTGTTTTTTCTGAATGCTTCTAAATAATTAAAGTGGAATGCAAGCACAATCCTATACTTAACAATTTTCTAGTGAGTTGAGTGAAAAATTTTACTGTAGAAGCTTGTGCGAACAATTTGAACGATAATCTAATTTTTTCATTTTTTAATTCATATCGGAAGCATTTCATAAAAACCATCATAATTTTGATTTTCGTTGCCTGCATGCAGTTTTCAAAAATCTATCCAACGATGTTTCTTGAGTTTTCCAGATTTTAACTTAGCCGAAGGCACCTTGTGAAGGAGATGTGAGATCAGAAACCTACAAAAGTATGTTTATGGTATGCAAAAATAACGTGTCATTTCAGCTGAATCCCAAACACAATGGTACTGCAGTGACTGTTGGGTAAATCAATGTATGACAAGTGGTGATCACTATTTACAATTTGCTTTCAAAGAATGTGGGCAAATCAAGAAATACTGTTTCCTGAATTACATAAAAAATTCGTATATCTATTCGAAAAACTACTAACACTTACAACATGAAGATAGTCACAAATTTTTTGCAATGCCCTCAGCCAAAAATTGCAACAATATTTGCTAAATTTTTTCGGAACAAGAATTGTTCTATGATTTGCAGTGTTCAGTATCAGTAATGTGAGTACAGACAAACGGACCAGCTTGCTTGCAAAAGTTTAAAAAGTATCCAGCTGTCTACGACGAGAATTTAAACTTAATTTCTCAGTTTTTAGTTAATCCTCTTGAAGCTAATCCATTTTGCTTGGAAATGACACGTGCAGCGAACAAAGTTGCAGCAACTTCTGGATGAGGGTTTGAACAAATTTTTCTTTTTTAATACGAATTTTGCGGGTGTGTGCTTTTCTGGGATGTCTCCTACCACATGTCTTCTCTGAGAAATTGAAAATACATAGTCCACGCACGAAAAAAAGTTTTAAAAATATAATTTTGAGTCTAGTCCAAAGCAGGAGATTTTTCTGACCTTTGGATCTGTTTTTTGATATTTTTTTTACTTTACCTGAACACTAACTTCACGTTTATCTGTGGATCGAGTAATGTTTTTTATGTTTTTCTCATCTCAATTTTGCAGTTTTCACTGATATGGTCCCTTTTTCGAACTTTTTTATTAGAAAAAGATTGGATTAAAAAGACGTCTGTCTACGTTGTACGATTTCGGCCGGGTAAAATGCCAGTTACTGCATGCACCCTTGAAATGACATCGCTGTATGATTTTATAATGGCCGGCAAAGATGAAAATTCGTCTTTTCCACCCTTATTCTAATGATATGAAAACATTCCTTTGCGGCCGGCCGGAACGAAGATTTTTTTATGTTTCTTCCATGAGTCCTCTGCATAATCATTTAAGTGAAATTCTTTTAAGGTCCATCGATTAAGAAATGATTCGGTTTTCAACATTCTCATTATTGACCCCGAGGGAGTGCATAAAACAAAAAAAACACCATAATCCTTCGAGTAAAGATAGGAGACACTTCGATCAACGGAGTTGTCCTTAGCATAGACGTTATTGAGGTGTACTGGGGACCTAAACCTAGAGAGAACTCTCGCTGAGCCAACAGCTGATCGCATTAGGGACTCGAAATAATTTTTTGTCTGTGTACGAAAAAAATCAAAAATAAAATTTGTTGATTATAAAATGCTTCCTAAATTCAAAGACAACGAAAATCATCACTGTTATTAAAATTGTTTCCAGAAAGTTTTTACTGTGAAATTTTTGATAAAATTGATAAAGGCTAGCTGAGTAATTCCACAAGTTTTAAGTCCTGTGTGACTCTTGGCTTAGCTAGAAATCGTAATAATATGGAATTGTTTACTTGCTTTCCACTTTCATGATTTAGTATCCTTTCAAGAAAAACGGACAGAAAAAACAAATGGGTTTGTTTTCTGCAGAATTTTCAACCATAAATGAGCGGTCGACTGGAAGTTTTCCTTGACAGTTACACTGTCACCTGCACCTATTCTTCAGATTGTTCAACATCTTACCAAATTGATGGTACATATTCCACATAAAATGCTGCATGAGACCAAATGCATGTTTTCAATATTATTTACATGAGTGCTTGAAGTTCAGATGCATTGCAGACCGAATTTTATTTCTGAATTTTGTATTTTGCCAAACACGTTATCTATTCAGAATAATGTCTTTACCTTAAATATTTTTCTCAATTCTAGCAAAAGATTTGCACAAATCTGAAAAAATTAGTACTTAGCAGACTGGAAATCGATCTATCGACTCAGTGGCTTAAAACCTTTTACCCGCTGCTCATAGATCCGTTATGGCAATTTTTTCTAAAATATATGTGATAGAGCAAAGTAAATTGTAAATAACCTAAGGGCCAACTATACTTCGCCGTACGGCGCCGTTATAACAAAGAAAGTGCACTTGGACAGAATTAATTCAGTTTTCATAACAAACACTATTTCTACAGAAAAACACGAGGCCGTCCTGTTGCCACAAAAAAATCTGATGCTCGACCATTGGAAAAATAGTTCCGTAGCAGACAAGAAGAGAGCAGCATTTGGCACACAGTTTCGGGCATTATGCCCGTGAATATTTTTTAAATAAAAATGAATTAAATTAAAAGTTTAAACCTGTCAAAATGCAATTGAGGGGTTATTATATATTTTTATCTTTGCACTAAACTTTCGAAAACTTCTTTTTAGAAAATTGATAAGTAAGCACTACCCTTAAATTCTTAATGGCCACCAGAAATGATTATTTTTAAAAACAACTTTTCCATGTCTGTCTTCAATAAGTTGTGGTTCAACGTTTAGGATGTATAAAGTCTACCATACAAAGTGCAAAATCATAAATGGAATCCATGAACTATTATGCTATGTAATTTTTTGTTGAGATGTTCGAAGGATAGCAAGCATTTTCTGCGCGTCAGGTCAAGTAAAAATTTATTCTTTGCGTTCAAATATACTCATTTTTGTGAAGTGAAATATTATTCATAATGTCAAACATTTTTTGGGAGAATTTCTCATCGGTTTTATGCTTTTGTCGAAATCAAAATTTTCGAGTGCTTTAAACAGATGTTTTTATTGACCTTCGAAGATACATGACCACTGTAATGCGACTTTGTGATCCAACGTGTCTATATTTTTTCCTTCAGTTTTTAGTTCTTCATTAACTCTTCACTCGTATTTGCAATTTATAAGTCAGTACTTTAATATATTCGAGTGTTGTGAGAGTTGACAAATGAAACAATGTATGCATTGAAAAATAAGTTCCTAAGTTTATGGCTCATTAGGTTGAAAAAAATCTTCAAGGCGGTTTTTTGTAGCGATACAAGCAGGGCTGAGTATAAAAACACTGACAAACGAATTTTACCAAAACCCGTTGATACGAACTGTTTCCAAAGTTTACTCAAAACATACCACTGTTGTAATTCTGTTTTCCCTAATTATCCTGCACCGGAAATGAGAATCAAATCAATTCAGTCATTAAATTTTACTTCGAGATATGTATAACTGTTTAAAGAAATATGCCCAAAGTTATTCTGGCCGGCCGCAATGAAATCTTTTCATGCCATTGGAAATTGCAAGAAAGCCAATTCTTATTTTTGCCGGCCATCATGAAATTTTCTAGGCGTTCATTGCAATGGTGAATTCAATAACTCTAATTTTAGCCGGCCATTGCCCACCCGTTTTTAATCGATTTTTTCCAATGAAAAGGTTCGAGCAGAGGGATTATATAATAATAAAAACTAGATTTAGATTAAATGTGAATGACATGATAGAAAACACTAATCGCATAAAGTGAGTCAGGTAAAACAAAAAACCGAAAAGGCATACTTTTAGACAAATCTGACGTATGCTTTGGGCATAGAATAAAAAGAGCAGACTTTAGAAACTCATGTCGAAGGCACAGGTACTAAAATTTTTCTGCGACTGCCCCATGTGATATTTGGAAGAGGCTTCGTCTGCACTCTTAACTCCACTGATTCTGGAATAATTCAAGGCAAGAAAAATCCTCAAAACTGTCTGTTTTTTAATTAAATGCTCATAAATAGGAAAACGCTGAAATTAACAGTGTTGTTGAAGTCGTTTATAATAAGCTTTTACGATAGAATTTTTTCTTCTGAAAACTTTCCGACAAAGTTCGAGTAATATGGGACATAATCTCCAGCAGGAAACCATAAAAATACGAAAGAACAACATGGTTTTTCAATATTTGAAAGCAGAAAATCGTGAACTTTAGTACACTAAACCATAATTGATTTTCAAGTAGTATTTACTTCTCGACACTGATTCATGATAAGTTTCATCAGTGATTTTGCATGCTAAGAAGGAGTATGACGATGTAGTCGAATGATTGTTATTTGCAGAACCTTGCTCTCTATCTTTCGGCAATGAAAATATTTCTATAGACTCGTACTCAACACTTTATTTGCTGTTATAGTCTCAAACAGAAGATTAGAATCAGTAACCGAAAAAGTCATCTGAGGCCTTCTTTTAGATCTCAGCATAGCTGTAAATTTTTTTCCATTCTCTGTAATTATTGTAGCTGTTAATTTCCAACCAATGCGTTCACATTTCAATCTGACTTAAGGCCTATCTATACTTGTTTCGCTAAAAAACATACGCAAGCGATTTGCCCTTCAAGTATTGGAGCGATTTCAGGATATAAAACATCGCAAGGTAGATATTGAAATTTTCGATCGAAAGATACCTAACACCTTCAACAGGTATCTGTTGCGCGCTTTAAATCAAGCTTTGACGCAAAGAAACGTAAGAAACGCAAGATGCTTACAAAATACCTGATTTCTGCAACACTATGCAAATTTTTTTGCAAAATATACTTCACTGGATAGAACTCGTCAAGATCTTTCTTGTGCACAGAGATAATGAGGGATTCATTCGATTTTGATAGTTGCAATCACTCGCGACAGATTTTCGAGAAAAAAGTAGAGATGGGCCTTCACATACCGCTTGGGGAGCTGCAAATATTTCAATGCAATCATGTCGACATATGTTTACGAATCTGTAAAACAATCAACCAAATATGGTCTGAGGAGCGTAAAGTGCATCATCTATTTGACTATTTCATAAGCGGTACATATTTTTTTCATTATTCAATTCACGAGCACTTGCAGAAAAGATGCATATAGGAGAATGGTCAGTGAATGCCTAAAAAAACATGAGATCTCGTAAATAATAACGTGGGAAGCAAGTACTGCTTCATATTTTTACGATGCTCTGCTGAACACCTCATGCCATAGGGTTAGAAATTCATGAGTGTACTTAAGTTGGAATAACAAAAGTTTTAGTTTGATTGTGGCTGAACAATATGGATCAAATGACATAGAAAATGTCAGAAATTTTCATCAAGTTTTAAAAGTCATGGATCAATTGTTAGCATCCATTTATCAGAAAATAGCAAAAGTAATATAATTTTGGGCCCCAAGCGGTTTTGTGGATATTGTTAAGACTGCCATATCCATTCGAGCGGGAGCCAAAAACTATGGAGCAGGAACACAGGAACTGGAAGAGTTCTTCAATCAAGCGAAAAAAACAAACGCTTCCATAGATTTCACGTCCATTGCCGTAGTACAAGTATGTAATATTCGAGTGTTTAAAAAACTTCAGCATTTGCTGACTGTCAGGCTGTCTTGATGATTAAAAACATTTGTCGATTTTCAGATAGAATTGGATGATATTCAACAAGTACTAATTTTCATTCAGTTATCTGGTTCCAGCTTATAGATTACTGTATTTTACAAACCTGAAGATTTGAATTGAACGACACAATGCACTAGTGCACTATGCAGTTGCATATAAACTATTGCGGACCCAGATCTGTCATCATTTTGATTGGTCGAAAAAATTTATGTTTTTTTATACTTGTTTCTGGCAAATTTTCTGCCTTGGGCTTAGGCTCAGGTTTAGGCTTAGGTACAGTGCATGCATTCACCGTTTTTTCCTCGAAGATATCTTTCCACATGACAACCACTGTTTTTTTTCCCCGGGCCTTTTCCCCAAATGGGGAAAGGGATCAAAATTTTTTTCCCCATTTTCCCGAAGTCGTTTTTTTCGCTTAAAAATGCTCACATACGCTTTATTTAGGTGTTTTTGAGCCTTTTCAAGCTTGCTGGGGTTTTTAGACCCGTTAATTCATTAAAATTGAGGAAAAAATTGAAGTTTTCTAGTTTAAAGTTTAATCTACAAGCATTGGAACAAATTTTCAAGCAAACTATCCAAAAGCATAATGACTTGGAGAATTACATGAGAAATCGATGGTTAGGTTCTCTATGATGACAAGTGAGAACCCAAAATGGATGTTAAATGTTAATCTTTCCCGCGCGAAGCGCCGGAAAAATTTATTGGGCATTGATATTCTGCGACGCTGGAAAATCAATTTTCCGAACATTTATTTCAAGAATAAGATTTGAATTCGTGTTCAAAAGTCGTAATTTCTAGAATTTTACTTGAAAAATTTTAAAACCAGTATAATTTATTTGTAAACTCTCATACTTGGTCGAAAATATATGAGTATGCAGGGTATAAATTTCCGAAAGATATTTCCATGAAGCGTTTGAATTTATTTTACGTTAGAAAAAAAATAATCACATCAAAAAGCTTAGAGACTTACGTACTGATCTTTCTCAAAAGGAAAAAATGCGAATCTTCATTAAATATCATGATAAAATATTGAAGATTACCAATGAAAACATGAGATAATACGTTCAAGATGATGAAAAAGATTATATGATAAATGAAGGTAGACGTGCTAAAAGCCGCGCCTGAGCTAAGTAATGCATAATAATGATTATTTAAGTTATAAACGGCGCGAAGCGCCGGAAAATTTTGAGATTATGACGTTCTAAAATGCACCAAAATGCATCTTTTCTGTATCCGATCCCCAAAATTTTCTTCCCCAAATGGGGAAAGAGCCCAAAATTTTTTCCCCTTTCCGATTTTTTTCCCGAAAAAGCACGATTTGGGGGGAAAAAAACAGTGATGACAACCAGACCCACAATTTTTTTCATTTGCAAAAAATTTTCCACATTTTTAAATACGTTTGTAATGTGGCTACGGATGCATTTTCATGCATTTTAGGAGCTCACCCATGCATTTTGTTGTATTTGCAGTCAAAAACCTGCAATAATGAGAAAAAATTGAGAAAATTCTGGTAGTCAAATTGAGCTCATGAAGAATATATTGATGTTCTACAGGAGCGGGTTAAGCATGCTAACGAAAGAGTTCTCATGAATTTATCCGCTATTAACATTTCTGTGGTTCCGATTAGAATCATCTAATTTTATTTAGTTCTTGGTTCCACTGTTTTTTTCCACATTTGCACTATAATGTGGAAAAAAATCTGGAGTGTGGAAAAAATTTTTGAGGTCTTTCCACAAATGTGGAAGAAAAATTTGGGGTTTTCATATTGAAAAGATGCATTTTGGTGCATTTTAGGAAGTCCAAATCTCAAAATTTTACGGCGCTTCGCGCCGGTTATAACTTTAATAATCATAATTATTTATTAAGTAAGCTCAGGCGCGGCTTTATCATGTCTACCTTCATTTATCACTTAATCTATATTAGTCTTCATCATCTCAAACGTATTATCTCATGTTTTAATTGGTAATCTTCATTTTTTCTTTTTGAGCAAGATCAATACGTCAAGTCAAGTCTCTAAACTTTTTGATGCGATTATTTCTTTGCTAACGTAAAATCAATTCAAAAGCTTCATGGAAATATCTTTCGGAAATTTATACTCTTCTTACTCATATATTTTCGACCAAGTTCTTGGGGGTTTACAAATAAATTTGCAGTTTTTAAAATTTTTCAAGTAAAATTCTAGAAATTACAACTTTTGAACACAAAACTGAAATCTAATTCTTGAGATAAATGTTCGGAAAATTGATTTTCCATCGTCCCAGAATGTCCAAACAAAATGAGAAAATGAAATTTTGAGAAGTGATGGAAAATCTCAATTATCAACAAAACTTTGACTCTTAACTAGTAAAAAATGAAGTAATAAAAAAGAAGGAGAAAGAAAGTAAAAAGAAACTGTTGATAGTTAATAAGTAAGGGGGAGTAGATATGCTAACCGCCACACCTGATGGAAGACAATGACTGTTACACTGATTGACTGAGGTGAAGCGCCGTAAAATATTGAGATTTTTCTCAATGATAGACATGAAATCAACATATGATAAAGTCTCAGAAGGGCCCCTCCCTCAGCTCCCTACATACTGCCTTGACTATTCATGATTTTTAATTTTGATTTTTGAAATTTTAAGATTTTGACCTTCTAAAAATAAGCAAAATGCATCTTTTCGGTTTTGAACTCTCAATATTTTCAATTTTTAGTCCTTTAGTCTGATTTGAAAGGTGAATCATTTGGTGTCTTCCCTACAAAAATCAGTGCATTACACTTCATAGAAGTCATGAATTATCCCTTGATGTCATATCTTTGTCAAAAAAGTGTCACAAACATGCAATATTATATAGTCCTGAAAAATGTATTGACCACTTTATTATATAATAGATGCTCAAGGAAGCTTTTTTGCCTGGAACATGCTGTATAGGTACAAAAGTTCCATAAAGCTTTTCTACTGAAACATTTTCTTCTGTGCCCATACGTGAGCTTCAACTACTTGTGCATATGTCAAAAGCAATTTTAAGGGATGAATTAACTGACTTTTAATGTTTTCGGAAGAGATCCATAAGCGCTTCAAAAACATTTTTTTCTGGCAAAAAATTGACAAAACGTGATTGTGGTCAATGACTTTGGCTTTAAAAGCAGTTTTTTTGGCACCATGCCAAAAAATTGCCAAGAAGGTCATGCCTTGCAGAGTTTTCGCATGCTTACACCAAAATGCACAAAATTATTTGTGCTGTTCGAGAAGCCTGAATTTTTGTCCACAACTGGAAAAAGTTTTGCACCATGCAGAAGAAAAACACTGTAAACAAAGGGAACATGATACTGAGCATTGTTTTAGTGCAAAGTAGTGAATATTTTTCACTCGTTCGCTAATTCCTGCCATAAAAAATCATTTTCAACCAAAAAGTTTGTCAATTTTCAAACAGCTGATGATGAGGTAGCTGTCAAAAACTGAAATTGAGGTATGAGGGCAATCAATAATTGCCTATACGATTGAGTATTCTGGGGGTACCCTTCCCTCAGTCACTCCAAATACAGGTACCATAAGTATTCCAATAAATGGTGCACTGTTAATTATTTTTTGGGGTCCATTTAGTGTGCCATTTCCTTGAGGACACCATGAAATTTTGAGCTTCATCCAGAGACATTTTAATCTAATCTTGTTTTTTTATTCTTTCATGGAATCTCAACAATAATGTTTCATCATCGAAAAAATACCATACCTCTCTACACCAAGGAAAGAAAAAGAAAACAAATAAAAAGGAAAAAAGAGAAGAGAAAACAAAAGTAATGAAGGAAAACAAAGGAAAAATAAAATCAACTAATGAAATTAAAAGAAAAAGAATGGAAAATAACACCCTAGATTCACTTTTTTTGAGGCCGCTAGCAACTAGACAGTTTCTTCTTCTTTTGCTGCTGCAATAGTTTTCATCTTGAAATTCAAACTGTGCTTCTTTCTATTTTTGTGATTTGTAACAGATTCACCTATAGACCACATTTCACAGAAGCTTTGAAAAAAGTCACTAGAAACTATTGCAGTCAAAATGGACTTCAAAATAAACATGTTAAGCCCTTTTCAGGAGCGAAAAATCCTAGCATTTTTTTGGGCGACAGTTGGCGACTTTCTGAATTCGGCTTTATTTCTCTAATAAACAGTGCATATTGAGTTTACATTAAGGATAAATATTTATGATTCTAATAAATGGCGTGCTGTTTATTAGAGGATGCAGTTTAATATTTTTTATATTGTCAAAAGTGGGCCGTTTATTAGGGGGTGCCTTTTATTCAAATAAATACGGTATGTCAGGACCCAACAGCTAAATTAGCAAATATTCAGTGAATCTCTCTACTATATAAATTTTTTTTCTTCCATAAAATTGAATATTAACATCGGGTATAGGACGATGAGCTAACAAGCCCACTTTTATCCTTAAATCTTTTGAATCCCTAACAAATGTGTTTCTCTGAAGAAAGCACTATTAATTCTTTGCATTCATTTGACTTTGAAAGAATAGTATGAAATGCTCTTGAAAAGTTTGATAAAACAAAGTTTTCTGAAAGATCTTGATTTGACTTTTGTTTTTTCTCTATAAGGATATTCATAAATATCATAATAATGTTTCTGTTTTTCTGTTCAACATGTTCTAGAATTGGAGACATTCAGAATTTTCTCACTGTATTACCATGTAGTTGATTATCATGTATTTTTTATTGTTTACTGTCAATTCATATTTTTGTCCATTGTGTACAGGCCTGTAGGCAGGTTGGTTGGAGGACCATGGCCTTCCGAAATGTTATGGGTGTTGTTGGTTTTATTTTTCCCAAGAAAAAGTCAAGTCATAAATGCCAATTTTACAGCAAATTAGGTGAAAAAAATGTGTTTTTGCCCCGAAAAAATTCCTGGCTGCAGGCCTGATTGTATAATATGATTGTTTTTTTATGCTTTTACTTCGAATTGTTATGTATTGGAACCCCCTCAATTTCCGGATTTTCCAATGCAAGTGAGCAGGTTACTAGTTGTTGTTTTTATATGGTGTATAATAACTACGATTAACCTGTTTGATTGTGTTGAATCCGATCACTGGGCTCAGACTCAGGACTGTAAAATGTCTGTTTTATTTGTATATTTGTCATTAACCCAGTGTTAATACCAAGATGATTCATTCCCTTCAGTAGTTCAATTTTCCCACGAAAATTGTAGATATGTAGAATCATAAAAGCATCGATGTGACTAGAATTTTATAGTCAGCATGTCTGTCTCATATTCCCATTAAGAGAATTCTACTTCATGTTAATTTGAGTGAAATTTCACATCAGTGAAACAAATATTTAGTTCACTTATATCTGACTTTCAGCTCAATATCCATCCATCACATAATACGCATTTATTATTTCTCATTCTGTGTCTATTAATAGACTAGGCATGTGAGCATATTTGCAACTTTTTTTCAACAATCATGCTCTCCTAGAAAATGTCTATTAATAGGCAAATCTGTACAATACTGAAACTTGCCTATACCTTAAAATCTTGACATACAAATTCGAGTCAGAAATTTTCTATAGGAGCAAATATGCTGACATGTCTTTGCACGTCTTTTTAGGCTTCTTTTTTTGAAAAAACGATGTCAGAAAACTGGATATTATGAGTGAAATCGAATTTGACTTCTATCCCAGAAAACTGTGCATGTCATGTTTTCACACTCTAGAGTTGATAAAAATTTGAGCTCCAGCCCAAAAAATACAAAAATTAGTGAAAAATGCAAAATATGGTCATTTTACGTACATTAGCCAAATTATCATAAAAAATCACTGTAATTGCCTGAAAATTGGCCATCTAAAAGTCAAAAAGTCCAAATGTCAGTTATACCGGCATTTTCCATTGATTTGAAGAACATTGCACGTTTTTTTGAATCATTTTCTTGAAAATAGATGCCAAAAAAGTCCATAAATTGTGTAAATGCACGTTTTTCAAGCAAAATCACTGAAAATCCATGCATCCATGAGTCCATAAATCGTTTTCACTCTGTTATAAATGATTAGTTCCAGGCTCGGCAAGAAAAACAGATTTGGATGGTGGAATATGTGTGTTAGAATTTTTTGGAGGTTTCTCTCCAACAGTATATAAGTTAATATTCACAGCTCTATTTGAAAAATCATCAGCAGTTGCATAGGCCTCAGTATTGGTAGCGCCAAATTCGAGAAGCTCCATTAATCGTTTGCTTATTTCGATTTTACGTAAAATTGTACCACTTTTTATTTTCAAATTAACTAATCCTCTACTATGTTCATCGTATGAAAACATGATTTCCATGTTAGTTCCGGCAATAGCTGCTCCAACTTTTGCATTCAACTCTTCAATTAATTCAGATATGGTAAAGTAATGTTTTTCAAAAACTATTACTTTAATTTTTTTGACCTTATTTCCGACACCATCCGTAATTAACGTTATTACATTATCTCCACCATGATTGGTAAATGTAGCCCAACTATAGGGGTATATTATTTCACTTAGTCCTACCTCCCAGCTTCCATCTAGTTTTAAACGGTAAGGTAGATGGGCTGAAAAATCAGAGGGTTTCTTTCCATTTTTGCTATTACTAGGTAATGTGATATAAAATTGATCTTCAAAGGTTGTCATTATTTATAATGTTGTTTGCTGTTGCTATAGGTACGGTCTTCAATGAATTAGATGACTGTAATACG
This sequence comes from Romanomermis culicivorax, assembly GCA_963922205.1. Taxonomy (NCBI): domain Eukaryota; kingdom Metazoa; phylum Nematoda; class Enoplea; order Mermithida; family Mermithidae; genus Romanomermis; species Romanomermis culicivorax. The sequence goes on along the minus strand of CAWUHX010000137.1, from coordinate 831,907 downwards.
GTCGGTACGGGGCTAGGTAATAAATATCCTATACAAGCGCACAAAAGACCAACCCACAATTGTGTATTATTATTGTAGAGAGATAAATTTATTATAGCTGTAATGACTACAATGTATATTAGTATGACCTGACTGAAGAAAACTACTTCGTTTGGAGGTAGACGTTTTCCGAAAAACTCCCAAACGCTAATGCAAGACGTTTCTGAATGCGTACTATTACTACTATCCATTTCAAAATAAAAAATTTTTATTTAACAACTAATCACTCAGTTATAAATTTATAAAAAGGCGGAGCTACTAAAATAACCAATAAAATTATACAAAAATATAAAGGAGGTGGAGCTATCAAACTGAAGTAAAATTTATAAATAAATACATATAGAAGGAGTTAACTTTTTACAAACATGTACATAATTTATTTCGCAAGTGACCTTTTACAGAAAATTTACAATGAAAAAACTTACAAATTAATTTATCATTATAAGCAAAATTTGTGTTACTGAAACTTTTAAACATTTTATACATAGGAACATGTCGCACTTTATAATACAAAAAATATAAAGTATATATACCACAAACCCTACCATTAAAATTTTGTAAATGTTTCTTATTTGTATATATTATTAAAGCATTTTTGTTAATATAATTTATAAAAGCAGGAATAACTGGTGGTAAGCCATAAGAATCAAAATAATATACAGAGTTAGCATTATCAAAATACATAGCTATCCAATGACTTCCTTTTTGAAAAGATGTATCGGTGTTTGCAATTAAAGCCGCGGGTCTTTTAACTATCTTCAGTAGAGTATCGCAAGCAAAAACTCCTAAAAAATTTTGTGATAATAGCTCATCTTGTTGCACATAATATGTCAATTCAAAGTTGTTCATCATAATCGTCGTCGTCGTTGTTTTGTATATCCTTTTCTAAAATCCAACTGTTGAATTTTTCAGGATAACCCCACCACTTCACAAGTACTCTATTCTGACCATCTGGTAATCGTTTAGTCTTCAAAACCTTTTCAATTTTGTATTTTTTGATATTAGGATTAAAATCGATTTTCTGTAGTTCTTTTTCATAAAAACGTCCTTCTATATCTTCGCCTTCCAGATCTTGAATTGTATAAAGTATATGATTTCGGGTCTTCACAATATGTTTTACTTTGAAAACTTTTTCACTCCATTGAGGTAAATAACCTTTGTCAAATACACCTCTATGTTTACTAATTCGCACGTAATCTCCTATATCAATCTTAGACTTTTTAGTGTATAATCTTTCAGGGTAGAGTCTTTGCCATATAATTTTTTTGTTAGAATAATCTACATTAATAGGTTTTTCCTTAATAGATCTGTGAACAGAGTGATTGTAGTTGGAAACAACTGCGGGTAAAATATCAATCCATTTATAAGTGGTAAACTCTGTAAAATATTTAAATAATTTAGTTTTTAAAGTTCTATTAAACCGTTCCACTATTGAACATTTAATGTCTTCGTTTTGAGAAGTAAAAAAATGTATATCGTTAGTTTTCAATAATTTTTGGAAATCTTTGTTGACAAATTCTTTTCCTTTATCGCTGCGCACTCTCAAAGGGATTCGACCTCTTTTTAAAATATTTTGAAAAGCATCGCAAACATTCTTTGAGTGTTTTGATTTTAAGGGTTCAACCCATGCGTATTTACTTAATACATCTATACATGTAAGCATAAATTTGTATCCATTGTTAAAATCTGCTAAAGAAGACATATCTGCCAAATCAATTTCCCATTGTTGATCCATAGCTGTAACATAAATACGATTACGTGAAAATTTTTTGTTGACTTGTTTATGTAGAGTATAACTATCTTGTTTTGAAAGCCAATCTTTAACATTTTTACGTGTAATTGTTTTACGATGCTTTCTAGCTTCAGCATATAATTTTTCAATACTAGAAAAAGCTGAGGGATTTCCGTGTAAATTTTTGTATAATTTCGAAAGTAAGGTGTTCATCGCTCTAGTACAAAGGAGTATACCGTCTAAGTGCTCTAGCTTTGCGCCGTATCTTCTTTTCTGTCGAGTTTCCTTTATTAAAGAATGAATTGTCTTTGATATCTTCCTCGGCACCACTTGAAAATAAATCAACACCTTTCACAAGTGGTTTATTCAACCGCTTGACACTACTAACTGCATGATCATCTGATTCTTCCGGAGGTGTATGGTAGGAGAGTTTCCGAGGTAAAGTGAATAACATTTTATGTAATGGGTTTCCTATAGCCTCTAATGGTACATTATATTTTTTCAAAGCATTAACAAACTCATCTACTCCAAGCGTTTGCGTAATTTTTGAACGTTTACGAGACAAATCATGTAATAAATCAATAATATGTGATCCTTCAATTAATTTTCCATCAATTAATACTTCACCTTGCTTATTAACATTTATACTAGGGTTACGTCGCACATGCTCCAATAATAAGGATGCCGAGCGTTTAAACTGTTTAGGAATACCGCTAAGTAACTTTTCATTGTTCAACCAATTTTTTTCTTTTTGTTTCAAATCATCACTATCCTTCTCATCTTCTTCGTTATCAATAACTTTTTGTTTTAAAATCACTGTAGTAGGTTGAGCCTTTTCATGTTCAAAAGTTAAATATTGTGAAAATAGTTGCGAGTACATTTTGTATTGTTCTTCAGGTGTTAACATATTATCTTTCAAAATGCGCTCTAGCTCATTACGATACATGTCAACTTGCTTAGCTATACCTGTCTTTTCATTTGAACTCGTCGTCGTCGAAGAAGAAGAAGAAACCTGAGAGTTATTCAGTTTATTCAGAACCTCCTGAGGTATAAGAGCAAACTTATTAGCAAATTTCATTCTATAATAATTTCTCTGTAACAAAACTTGCTAATGTAGATATTAAAACGGGTAGTACTAGAGGTAAAAATGCTCCACCACTTCGAACAATTCTTACACGTTTATTATGTAAATCTTTTTTCTTGTTTTTTTCGTGTCTAGTAGCTAAACCTCTGAGCAATAATTTATGTTTGGCCAATTTCTTTTTTAAGTTTGAATTAATAGGAATATTACCGTTCAAAATGTTCAAACAAATTTCACATATACAACAGATCAAATCGGAGGAAGAATGTTGAAGAAAAGCACGTCTTTGAACACGATTTGAATTTTTCAACACATTGAGCTCGTGAATATATTTCTTTAATCTAGAAGCCATACAAAACAGACCGTACAGTACAAAAAAATTTTACAATAATGACCAAATGATGAGTAAACATTGAAATATTTAAGAAAACATTAATTGAAACATTAAGATAGTAATGAAGCTTCATTTTGTATGACGATATTCAACTCTTCGCGTCTAGAAAAAGCACACAAGTTATTCATATTCATAAAAAATAGTTTATGAGCTGTATCTAGTTTAAAAAAAAGATCTTCTACAAAAATAGCGCGAGTTTCGACCATATCCAACTCCGTCAGTAATAGTCTAGCAAAACACCAAAATTGTGTAACTTTTTTACGTCCCATAGGTAAACCAACTTCACGCCGTAAATGGTTGCACGCCTTAGCTATGTCTTTGTAAAAAATCTTGGCTTCGGGTGAGAAACGAGTCCAAAACAAATCAGCTATTTCGCATTTCTGTTTGTTGTTTAGTATTTTACCTTAAATAAAAAAATACTATAGTTTAATAAATAGTTAAAGAAGAGATATAAATTTTTACCTTTTACTTTATTTTGCACCATTCTGACAAAAACTTCAAATGCGGCGGACATTGTAATTGTCACAAAACAAACGAATTATAGAAAAACGACCAACCTCTTCAAAATTCTCGACTAGACTGATGAAGGGTATAATATTTTTTTCTGATTATGTAATAAAGCTATCGTATCAATATATCGTAATCTAGTTCCATTGATGTACAAGTTTTGAAATTTACTGCTTCGACTACAACAAGAAAATACGACAGGATTGAAAATATATATTTTGAAACACATTCGTAATTGCATAAATTGACCATCATTCTGAGGACAATGTAAAATTTTTTCTACAAAATGTAGTAAGGGTATTATATGTAATTTATAATTTTCCCGTAATAATAATATTTTCTGATCTGTAACATTTTTTGTGTTTGGTATCGTAAAATCTGTAACATTTTTTGTGTTTGGTATCGTAAAATCTGTAACATTTACAGGTTCTTCTTCATTTTCATAAAATTGAAAAGGGTATTGTACCCATACAATAAAAACAGCTATGAAAAGGATCACAGCGAGAGTGTTTAAAAAAATGTGTTTACTGTATATCATATCGCTAAAATAATAGGATCCGACTAACCTGTATAAAGTTTTTTGTAAAAATGATGAATCATTTAGGTGTATACAAAATCATATGATCATTGTCGGGGAATATATTAGATCTAAGTCGATATTTTTCAGGACATGTCTGTGTAAGATCTATTAATAAATAACCGTATGGTTTACTAGTAGCATCCTCATACGATTCTATGAAATAATTTGAGGTAGTTGGAAAAATCTGTCGAGCCAGTGTGCGGACTTGTAATCTATCGCTTGGGTTTTTTAAAAGAATTAAATATTGAGCATTTATCCTACTCGTACGCATTCCATCAAAAAAGGCATTCTGAACTATATCTATAATTGATATATTCCAATGATGCGATCCTTTAGTAAAAAGTTGAGTTAAACTTTGATCATTCTTCATCTCTTGCATCATATCATCCATAATTAATAATTTAGGTGTATCTTTACTTTTCTGAAGTTCATTCAAATCAGGCGAACCTTGAATAAATTCTACATAAGAACATTTCTGAACTAATTCATCGTAAGCTTCTTGCCATTCCGAATAACACCAATAAATTTTCACAGGAGCAGGGTGAAGCATTTCTTTAGCAAAAATTACAAGTTTTTTAACAAATTGTGTTTTTCCTGATTTTGTTGGAGCAGAAACTATACAGTTAAATGGATGTTTCCATATATAAAACTTTTCATCATCATCATTTGACATCTCTTTTTGACAACAACAAACAAAAACCAACCACTTTTTTACTTGAACATTTTTAAAATGATTTTTATTATTATTTAAAACAAAATGTTACATAATTATCAAAATTACAATATAAAACAGTGCACATGTAAAATATAAAGATAGATAGATGATTATATAAATAGAATAACATTACTGTATGCAAAATATATGTTCAATGTATGTATGTGTGTATGAAATTATATAACAAGCAAATACGTAAGCAATTACATAAGCAAGCAAACTATAGCTAATTAAAACATACAAACTGTAATGAATGAATGAATGAATGAATGTAAGCAAAACTTTTACAATTTACTGTTAATAAAATCGCGTAGTGTTTTGATAACAACAGCATCATCAAAATCATAATGATAACCTTCATCAATAAAACTAGCTACAGTATCCTTAAGAATTTTACGACCAGTACTTGTAAGTGGTATACATCTAAATATGTCAATCATCTGTTTAAAAGCGCGAAGACAGTAATAACCTTGAACTTCACCTATAACATATTCAAAGCAGTCAATGATAAGTCCCATCTTTTCATATAAACGATTAACTGTTGGTGAAATTGCGATATTATATATGGAGTTACGAGCTGGACACTGATGATCCTCAACAATTCCTACCTCTTTCGCGCAATAACAATCAAAAATACACCCATTAAAGATGTCTTGTATAACTAACTCAGCACATATAATTATAAATAATTTTTCACCTTTTACTTCTTGCTCATCAAAAAACCATGGAATATCTAAACCCGGAACACGTAACTCACAAATACGTTTGGTTTCGGCCTCCAACGAATTGGTATCCGACGTTGAATCGTAGTCAGGATCATTGAAACAGTTGATGAAGAGATCATTAATAAACGACATTTGAACGCTAGCTTCCTTTTGATCTTCACGAGCATTGCTTTGTTCTCCGGCGAATTTTGTAGCATGAATCCCTTCTTCTTCTTTAATAATTTTCTTATCTGCACCGACTTCTTCTTCTTTAACGATTTTCGGGGTAGAACCATCTTTTCCAGCTACGTCGTCGTTTTCGTTTGTTTTGCGTTTTATCGCTAGCTGGAAATTTGCTGCTAAAGCGTTGTACTCGTTTGAAATAGCTGGAGCTATCTCATGTATCATATTGGTCCAGCGCCAAAATTGCTAAAGAATAAAACATTATATTATAAAAGAAAGAAAGAAAGAAAGAATTCATATATCAACTCACTTCTTTAGATAAACACCATGTCGTTCCATTAAACAAATTGTTAAATTGTACTGTAACCCTGTCGCTCTCGACCAGCATTTTATAACCAAGGTTGATGCCACATCGACCTCCATGTGAAAATGTCTTTTCAATAATATTGACATTGCGACCTAGTATACCGTATTGTGGTAAAATGAGCTTGAATCCGCAACCGTACGCCTCTTTTGTTTTAGGGTCGACGTTACGAAAATAGATTGACACGTATCTACCTTCAACCACTACAAATAATGCCATGTTTTCGTCTAACATAAACTGGTGTTCCATTTTTGAAAATTCTTGAAGAAATATTAAAGAGAGAGAGAGAGAGAAGAAGCGAGTAGTTTTTGTAGCAACAAAACAAATAAATGTATAAAGTGTTCAAAATTTTTGAGTAAAAGGAGGTTATAGTTATAATAAAATAACCAAGATATATAGCTTATAGCTGTAAGAGGAGGAGTTATAAGCATAATAAATATTCAAGACATATATCCTACAGTATTCTACTATTCCGAGGAGTAATAAAATGTGTTTATGCTGTTCGGTAACCTTTGAGATAAAAGCTAGAAAAATATATGTGTTTTATGTGTTATAGTAATTATCAAGGTCAGAGTTATAGAAGCAATATAGCCACGTGCGCATGAGTTATAAGGGTCTTTAAAGCTTTTCCACATAAAAAGAAAAGATGGTGCAACAGGGTTATAAGCAGCTATTACAGTTATTTTATAGCTTCAAGAATCAAAACAAAAATACTAGGGTTATACAGTAAAACAGGTTTTCAACTGGTTTTAACTGGTTATATGCTAATAAAATAAGCTAAAGAAATGATATGGGCACGTGTTCATGAGTTATAGAGGTCTTTAAAGCTTTCCCATCATAAAAAAGAAAAGTACTACATTAACCCCATAAACAATAATTAAATCTCTACCATAAAATTAATAGTTTTTGCTAATTTATAAAAAATTTCTATTATTATTACTGTATAAGTTTTTGATGAATAGGTTGTTTTCTATTTTTCTAGTTTATAGTTTTTATATTTTCTAGATTAGATAATTTTTATAATGAAACCTATTTATGAGGATATTACTTCGGACGAAGACGACATGCCTATGGAAATTTTAGAAGATATTACTTCTGATGAAGACGATGAAACAATAGTGAATGAGTCTTCAGAGAATATTACCTCTGAGAAAGAAGAAGAAGAAACACTCGATAATAATAATAATTTTTTGGAAGAAGAAGAAGAAGAAGGAACTGTTTTAGATTATGATGATGAAGATAACCAATACAAAAGTTATACGCCTCACAATTCTGATGAGGAAGAAATTTACGAAACAGTTCAAATTGGTGGTGGTGGTGGTGGGGGTAGTGGAGGTGTAACGAATGCATCTTTTGTTGCGGATGATTTTTTCGAACCAGGTCAACCCAGTACCGTAAATATTAGGCGTTTTAATACCGAAGGTCGCGAGTACTCTGTGAACTTTCATAATACCGAACATATGGATGATTTAAATGCTCAAATAGTGCCAACGTTTCAACATATAGTAGAGCGAATTTCTGAGAATGTCGCTGATAATGGGTTTATAGGGTTTTCCTTTGACCATCCAGATTTGACGAAAGGTCGTGTTTTGATACCTTTTAGATCGAAACATGCTTTAACTGGAGACTTGATTGTAAACACTCTTAACACTGTTCTTCAATCAAATGAGCAAATACAAATTGATAATCGTCAGTCTACAATTCGTACCATTGTTATAACACCACCTGCGGGTAGGGGTAAGCTGATTAAAATTACTTATGTAAGATTTTTATTTATTTATTTATTTATTTAAGGTATTCACAATGCTCATCAATATTTAAAACATAATGATTTTCTAAAAGATAAATGCTGTATTATTCAAATCAGCAACACGGATGATTTATGTTTTGCTAGAGCTCTAGTTGTTGCTAGAGCTTACATTCATAAAAAAGATAAGAATGCTGAGCACAAATGGGAAAGTATTCGAAAGTCTGACAATTCACATCTGCTGCAAACAAAGGTTGCTAAAGAACTGATGACCTTAGCAGGCTTAGCTAATCATCAAGGAGCTTGCGGTTTTCATCAGTGGGAACAATTGCAAACTGTTTTATTACCCGATTATCAAATCAAAGTTTTTAGCAAAGAAAGCTTTAAGGATTTGATATTTAGAGGTTAGAGTTTTTTATTTGTCTGTTATTGTGTACGTATTTAGAGTTTTAAGGACCTGAAGCAACGCATGTTTTGAATATTTACCACCATAATAATCATTACTCCGTCATTACAAAGATGCCTGGATTTTTTGACCGCGGCTACTTTTGTCCTCATTGCGATCTGGCCTACAACAACAAAATGGAACACAGATGCAGAAACGTTTGTCCTCTGTGTTACAATACACCCCCCTGTAATCAATTTAATGCTCGAAAATGCAAAGATTGTCTGCGATATTTTAAAAACGATAAGTGTTTTGCTCGACACAAGCTTGTTTTTACTCAAAGATGTCAATCTAAACGTCAAAAAACAGGGGTATCTATTTGTGATCGTTTTAAAGTGTGCGAACAATGTGATACACTGGTTCGACGAGCACATTCTAATCCTCATAATTGCGGTTATTTTGAATGCAAAACATGCAAGAAAAGCGTACCTAAAAAAGGTATTAGATATGGTGTAATTATTTTATTTTATTTTATTTTATATGAAAATTTTTATTTTACATAATTTATGTTTTATGCAAGCTGTTGGTAGCGAACAAATTGAAGAGGAAGAAGATATATTTGAAACAAATGTTGATGAGGATGAGTGTCTAGATGATAATGAAACAGGAATTACCGATAAATGTCCTGTTAATCAAAAATTTGTTTTTTATGATTTTGAGACTACACAGGAAAAAATTCTACGACAAAGCGAATTAGGGGATGTGTTCGAACATGAACCAAATTTATGTGTTGTCCATACTGTATGCGATCAGTGTCGTCAAAACGAGGGAAATTTTTGCTGCAATACATGCGGTCAACGCGAACGTATTTTCAAAGGATCTACATGTCTAAATGATTTCTGCGAATACCTTTTTGCAAAAGGTATGAAAAACATTACTGCAATAGCGCATAATTCTCGAGGATTCGATGGACAATTTATAATGCAGTTTTTGTATCGTAATGGACATCATAAACTACATATCATTAATAAGGGTGAATTAGTAAATTGTTTATAGTTTTTCATTTTCATCTATTTATTTATTTTTAGGTTTAGAGTTGATGTGTATCAAAGTAGGGTCGATAAAACTTATTGATTCTCTGAACTTTCTTCTGATGCCTTTGGCGGCTTTACCGAAAACATTTGGAATAAGTGAAATATGTAAAGGATATTTCCCTCATTTCTTTAATAGAAAAGAAAATTACGGATATATTGGCTCATATCCATCACCCAATATGTACGGTTACAATGCTATGAGACCTGCGGCTCGTGCCACGTTTCTGGAATGGTATAATCGAAAGCTTGAAGCAGTAAGTTTGCAAAAGTATAAAGTTTTGCATTTAAATGCATCATTGTTTAGGGTTGTCAATTTAATTTTGATAATGAGTTAATTGACTACTGTCGTAGCGATGTGCAAGTTTTACGACAATGTTGTATGAAATTTCGCGATATTTTTATGGAAGAAACAAATGTCGATCCTTTTGAAAATTCAATAACCATTGCTAGTGCTTGCAACTTAGTTTTCCGACGTTTATTTTTGAAGCCAGATACTATTGGTGTAATACCATACAAAGGTTATGGTAAAGAAGAAAGACAATCTGTTATAGCCTTAAAATGGTTGAAGTGGTTAGTCCATAAAAATGAAAAACTGTATATTCGACATAAACTTAATGGTGGCGAAGTTCAAATTGGAAGATACAGAGTTGATGGTTTATCAGGTAATTTTGTTCAAATTTTTGAAATTTTAATATCTATATGTTTGCTCATTAAGACACAACAATTTATGAATTTCACGGTTGTTATTGGCATGGTTGCCCTAAATGTATGAAAAATAGATATCAATTAACAGTCGATAATAATACAAAAGCAGTTGATGCATAAGAACGCACTTTTAACCGGGTTATGGAACTTCAATCACTCGGTTATAGCATAGTCCAAATGTGGGAGTGCGAACTTTTACAACAACTTCACTCAGATCCCGAAATGAAAACATTTTTTGATACAGTCAAAATACCGGAACCTATAAATCCTCGAGAAGGTAAAATCTTGAATTGTTCTTTTTTATTTTGTCAAAAGTTTTCTTGTTTTAGCTTTCTTCGGCGGTCGCACTAATGCTGTAAAACTGTGTCATAAAATTAAGTACAATGAAGATGGTACACCTGCAGAAAAGATCAATAATGTAGATGTATGCAGTTTATACCCGTTTGTCAACAAATACGGGAAATACCCTACAGGTCATCCAAAAATCTTTACTGAAGATTTTGAAGAGGTCAGTTCAATGTCACAACGTTATGAGGGGTTAATCAAGTGTAAGGTTTTACCACCTCCCAAACTCTTACATCCTGTTTTACCGTATCGACATGGTGGTAAATTATTGTTTCCTTTATGCAAAACTTGCACGCATGATTCACAAAAGACCGCATGCGTGCATAACGACCAAGACAGAGCATTAGACGGTACATGGGTTACGATAGAATTATATAAAGCCTTAGAGAAGGGATATAAGGTATATTGTTACAGTAATGGTTCTTTTTCTATGTATATTATTTTTGTTTCAGATCCTCAAGATTTTCGAGGTTTGGCATTATGATAATATTGAGCAATATCATCCAACCAAAAACCCCACTGGTGGTTTATTTACTCAATATGTCAATACCTTTATGAAAATGAAACTAGTAAATTTTATATTATGTAAATGTGGCAGAATTTGATTGTAATTTTTATAGGAGAGTGAAGGCTATCCTGCTAAAGCTCAGACAGATGAGCAAAAACGTGAATACGAGATGGAGGTCTACAATCGTGAGAATATTTCATTGGATTCTTCAAAAATTTTTAAAAATCCTGGAAAGAGGGCTTTGGCTAAATTAATGCTAAATTCTTTCTGGGGAAAAGTAACTATGCATAGTTTTTTGTATTTCATTTAATTAATTATTTTTATGTTTTTTAGTTTGGTCAATGAAACAATATGGATAAGACTGTTATCCACAATGCACCCAAAGAATATTTTGAACTTGTGATGAATGTCGCCAACATTATTAAGAATGTTAGACTAATCAATGAACAATTGGTGTCAACAACATATTGTCAACATGATGATTTTGCCGGAGTCATGGGAAATACTAACGCTGTTATTACAGCTTATACAACGGCTCAAGCTCGATTAAAGTTATATTCTTACATTGAGCGATTAAAAAGTCGAGTATTGTATTTTGACACGGATAGTATTATTTACCTGTCAACAGTTGACAAACAACAATATCAAGTACCCACTGGTTGGTGTCTTGGTGAAATGACTGACGAGTTACGTGAATATGGTTCTGGATCTTACATTACCGAATTTGTTAGTGGAGGTCCTAAAAATTACGCCTACAGGTTGTACAGTCCCTCTACAGACCAATACCGTCACGTAATCAAAGTCCGCGGTATCACTTTGTCATCAGATACTATGAAAAAAGTTAATTTTTATTCGCTTCGTCGAATGGTTTTTGCTTTTGTAAAAAACAATGGAAAAGAAGAAGTAGATGTACATAGTCTCCGTATAGAACGTCAGCAAGATCGTAAAGTTGTTACTCGTAAAACTTTGAAAAAATTTCGTATAGTATATGATAAACGTATTTTGAAACGTAATTTTTGTACATTTCCTTATGGTTGGACTAAATAATTTTACAATAAAGTAGAATGTTGCATCGAATTAAAAATTTTTCTTTTTGATATGTAAAGATTTTTTCTTTTTTATACATGTCTTTTACGACTATTTTTTGATCATTTTTATAAAAGACCTTCTTGGTCATTTTTGGCAGAACATCAAACTTTATACGCATGCACCCGTAAGGATAATGTTTCATCGCGTAATGACTTTCCCGAGAATTTACTCATTAAACAGACCATTACTGACCAATTTGACCGTTTGAGATTGACTTGAACGATCGTTCAGGAATGGGGCCTCCGAGCATATTTATGCTTGCAGGTGGCGCCCTTTTGTCAAAGGGGGTCCAGGGGCGCAAATTTTTGAAAGGCTTCTTCTGCCCACGGGAGAAGCTATTTTTACACATGATCGCCTTTTATTTCTTTTCCATTTTTGTTCATTTTATGTTTTCCTTTTTCATCTACAGTAACACAGCTATTACCCTAATTCCTCTATTACCATAATAGAAAAATTACCGTAATTCTACTATTACGGTAATTCCCGAATCTGTATCCTTTACCGTGCGTCAACTCTCCAAATTTTCTACACGCTTTTTACGACCAGCTCGTTTGGTCATCTTTCTATAAAAGACCTTATTTGTCTACATGCTTTTTACGGCCAGCTCGCTCTGGTCATTTTTATAAAAGACCTTCTTGGTCATTTTTGGCAGAACATCAAAATTTATACGCATGCACCCGTAAGGATAATGTTTCATCGCGTAATGACTCTCCCGATATTTTACTCATTAAACAGACCATTACTGACCAGATTGACCGTTCTGACATTTGTTGACTTGAACGATCGTTCAGAAAATGGGACCTCCGAAATATATTTACACCTGCAGGTGGCACCCTTTTGACAAAGGGGGTCCGGGGTGCAAATTTTTGTGGGCTTCCTCTTCCCAGAGGGGAAGCCGTTTTTACACACAATCTCTTTTTATTTCTTTTCCATTTTTTGTTCATTTTAGTTTTCCTTTTTGCGTTCATCATTGATTTTCCTTTTCCACCCACAGTAACACATTTATTACCATAATCGAAAAATTACCGTAATTCTACTATTACGGTAACTCTAGAACATACATTTTTAACTGTACAACTTATAAATCGACCTATATGTTTACTGTACGACCTATAAATCGATGAAGAAATTAACCGTATATGTTTACTGTACGACCTGTAAATCCGACAAAAGCCAATCGTGTATGTTTACTGTACGACCTACAAATCGGTCAAAAGTGACAAATTATAGGTCGTACACAAAAGATAGGAGTATCCTTAAGCGTACGACCTATACGGTCTGGCCTTAATACTGATGTGTTTGCAGGTGCACATCATGTTGGTGCACGTGCATATAGTTTTGGGCTGGCAAATTTTGCCCACATATGATCGTGTGTTTTTTTTCGCCCACCGCGGGCTATGTAAATTTTACGTGTGCATCTTTTTTGTGTATAAATAGTTGGGCCTTTGGCCCAGTGTTGCCAACTGCGGGGTTTTTCCCCAAAATTTGGGGTTTTCTTTTCAATTTGAGGTTTTTTTGGGGTTTTACATAGTGTGGGGTTTTCTTCGGGGTTTTTTTTAAATTCGGGGTTTTTTGGGGGATTCTGTTCAGCAAGTAGCAATTACTTTTTAAAATAGAATACTGTATTTTTTACAAAGTATCATTCATCATCACCGTTTTTCTTTAGTGCTCTTTCTCCTTTTTTAGTCTAATATTTTTTTGCGACTATGAAGATTTTTCGGACTCTTTCCTAATTATTGAGAGTTTATCGAGTATTCCGACGTTTTTCAGCATTTTCTAGGGAATTAAGAATTTTTTGAAAATTAGGAAAAACATTTTAGGCTCATACATTATGTCTACTAAGAAAATGATGTCGCATCACAGAAAAACAGTATAATTGATAATATTATGCTATTTGTTTTAAGATTAATAATAACATAATGTCCGACGAAGATAGTGCTCATAGTCCTATTTGTTGAAATGCTCGACGGAATTTTTTCACTGCTGTCGAAAGAGTTTTTTCGATTATGAATGTAGTGAAAAATAAGTTGAGCAATCGTATGAGTGTTGAAATGCTCAACGGAATTTTGACTGTTCATTATTGTTTAGCTTTGCGTGGTGAAAGTTGTGTAACGTACCTGCTAAAGCAGTACTGTAAATATGTAGCATACTGTATGTGATAGACATTTATTAGATATTATTTCATTTTCACATTTTATTGTCTCAAGGGTGTCTGGGATTCACACCCAAACATTCCTATAAAATTACGTGAAGTACTTTATTTTGATCCGTTCACACCCCAGTAGCCCAATTAAGATGGCCCAATTAATTTGCACAAACGGCAGCCGGTCCCCTAGAACCTACACTAAACCACACATTCCACGGCTACCGTAATCCCCCATAAAAATCGTAAACAACACCTGCACACAGTAAAATATGTAGAAGCCCCGCCAGACAGTAGTCTCAAGTGTAACAGTAGCGGGGGCCCCACAAAACATGTGTATACAGAGAAACCGATACAGGAAGCATGCACAGAAGCACAAAGGTGTGGCCAAGCCCACCGTAGAAAGCAAGCAAAGCACAGAAAGCATACAGTACCAGGAAAGCACTAGAGAGGCGTAACTAAGTAAGCATAAAAAGCGTAGCAGGAAACGACGATTGGCGGAAGAAGATGGACAGAAGCTTGACCTCCTGCAACGCCCAGGGAGTGGCCAAAAACGCCGTATAAAAGAAGAAGCAAAGCGTGATTTTGTTAGTTATTATTCTTGTGGTTTTACATTTTTTCGACTTCCGCGCTCACCCCGCCCTTTTTATATATTTGCAAGTGGCCAATTGTCCAAAAGCAACTTAAACCGAGGCCCGTTCGTATTATAAATCGAGACGTGTTTTGTATTGTCGACGTTCAAGCGACCGTCGATCATTTGTGTATTTTTGTATTATCGTACCGCCCGCGCCCCGTCCCGTTAATCCCTCCCCGCCGTATCGACTGTTGGTTGAAAGTAAAGTACCTCACACAAATCTGGTCGTTACAGTTGTTTTTCCATGAATGTAACTCAGTCAATGTTGAAAAACTTCAATGTAAAAATGTATGATTTTAAGAAGTTTGAAAATAATAATGATGATATTGTGTGTGCTAATGAAGTCAATGAAGTTTTGGATGAAATTTGAATAAAAATTTTGAAGAATGTGTTGTTTTATCATACAATAATGCTAAATTGAGCAATGTTCCATACATATACATTTTGGAAATTTTGGGGTTTTTTTCCCAAAATTGGGGTTTTTTTGGGAATTTTGAAGGCAGAAGTTGGTAACACTGCTTTGGCCAACTATTCATTCGTCTCTTATCGCCTTCTTTTCATCTTTTATTTACCGTCCTTTGTATATATAAATAAATTATGCTAATCAGCCATCGTAATGGATACCTCAACCACATCATTGTATGTGTGGGCCGCCAGTAGAGGATAAACCTACTGACCCACATAACAATACACTACTACATTATTACAGTATTTGCATGTCAAATTTTCAAGTAATTTCTCAGAAAATTAAGAAATGGTGGAAACAACAAATTATCCTGTTTTCCTCGTCAAGAATATGGTGAAAAGCATGCCCATGGTTCATCGACTTTTTTCTCAGCAGTTACTGTATCTCAAAATTCGGACATCATATTTTATATACAGAAAATTGAAAACTTCCTAAGCAAGTCGCTATATTCCATTTAAATTTAAAATGATAGACGTTGCGAAAACCAAAAAAGTGAGTTCAATTCGTTGCGCAATTTTTAATTAGTGGTAAACTTTATACTGTAGAAAAATGCTTAATTTCTTCACAAAACTGGAAAAGGTCAATCTTCATGAAAAAAATTATGCTTGTCTTCTTTCGATTTGGATAGAACAGTTGTTCGTCCTACGTGACGTTAGAAAATTTGTTAAAATATGTAGCAGTACTTGCTTTGCACTTATATAATTTAGACAAACTTAAAAAAAGTAGACGTCCCGAAAACGGAGAATCAATGATAAATGTCGATATTTTATTTGCAATAAAAACTCTAAACAACAAAATAATTGACTTTCTGGCGGTTTTCGTTCTGCTATCAGCTGTTTGCTCATTTTTTTCCATGACTGTAAACGCTTCCTCTCATCCTACTGCCGGCGCCCGAAATGTTTGTATAGGTATAATATGTTAGGCTGCTGTGGGTGAAGGATGCTGTAACTGGCCTTTGGGTTTAGACAAAGGAAGTTGCAACAGTTCTGACCACAGGCTAACAAAAACAATAAACTAAGAACTCTCTCAGACATTTCACCAGATACTCGCCAGAACTTTCACCAAACCTCAGGCAGAACACCTTAGCACGTACCTCAGGAGATCCTACCTATATTCTGTTTTTTATAAAATGCTCTCAAATGGAAAAGTGACACAAATCAGTACTGCCGTCAAAATCATTTACATGGAGCTCTTACTGTAAAATTTTTCGCTTGAAAATTTGTTAAAGGTTAGACAGGTATGGTTACAAATTTCCAGTTCAATATGATATATTGTTTATCAGAAAATCGTGAAAATCTGAAATACTACTTGCTTTCCACTTTCATTATTTAGAAGCATTTCAAGAAAAACAGACTATAAGTCTCCACACCTAAACTTATAAGAGCCTCCACTACGCTCACAAAACAAAACAATTACTGGCTCAATTTGTATCGGGAAAACAACGGGCGACGCCAAACAATAATAATAACAATAATATTATAAAAAAACATTGGCGGCGATGCTCCATAAAAAATACAGTATTTTCCAGAATGAAAGAAAATATAAAAA
Organism: Romanomermis culicivorax; assembly: GCA_963922205.1. Taxonomy (NCBI): domain Eukaryota; kingdom Metazoa; phylum Nematoda; class Enoplea; order Mermithida; family Mermithidae; genus Romanomermis; species Romanomermis culicivorax. Next base: position 814,944 of record CAWUHX010000137.1, on the reverse strand, counting down.
CATGCGAAACAATGGCTGCATTTCTCTATGCAAATTTTATCATTCTTTTTTGCTACTTTTCCCTGCGTCCCACCGCCTGCGCACCGATGCTGGAAGCTGAACACGTGCACCTGTGGCAACCCCGACATCCCTTGGCCCTCAAAACCGACCAACGGGACGTGAAAACCTTTCTGCAGCCTGAGTCTCATACTGAGGCCCCGACTGCATAACAGTTTTCCCCTCAGAAAACAAATTTTTGGGGCTAACCCCTCCAAGATGTGATCCAGCCCCTACCAGGTCCTTCAGGTGACGGCGACTTTGATCAATCCATTCGGCAGGGCACTCCTTTTCAGGCTACCCGAAACGATCACGAACATGTAGACGCTCCAAAAACGGAGAATCAATGATAAATGTCGTTATTTTATTTGCAATAAAAACTCTAAACAAAGAAATAATTGACTTCCTGGCGGTTTTCGTTCTGCTATCAGCCGTTTGCTCATTTTTTTCCGTGACTGTAAACGCTTCCTCTCATCCTACTACCGGCGCCTGAAATGTTTGTATAGGTATAATATATGAGGGCTGGCTCATCCTCAAATGTAGCAGCAAGTTTGGCAGCTGTGTCAATTTTTGTAAAAAAATTAGAAAAAAGTCGAGTGCAAAAATGAATTCACACCTTTTTAAATACAGTAATAAGTCACAAATAATTGTTCGTCAAAGCATAGCACTGCTTGTCTCATTCTGAAGTGAAAATTCTACTACTACAGTAGCAACATTTTTGCCGATTCTTAAAATTAAATAGATCTTTTTACTTCGAGATCGTTCGCCTGGTAAAGACAGAAGATTCCGCTGCGGCATCGGCTGCTGCTTATCATCATCGTCGATTTCGTTTCGAGGTTCATCGTCTTGCCCCTCTCTCGGAGCATTATAATTGGATGAACGCCTGCCACCTGAAGAAAAAAATTTAATCATATAACGAACGTATTTTGAGTTTAAATCCAACAATTTATGCGTGATTTTCAGAAACGATTACATAGTCTGAAATACATAAATTCTCTTGATTTAGAGGATATAACAAAATTCATTATTTTGAAATGTCTGCAGCATCTTGTCGACGTCATTCAATGGCTGTTGGTTTCATTGGACCAAAAAGCATTTTACTGTTGGAATTTTTTGATTTGAAACTTGCATGCAACAAAATTTCAGTCGCATTCAAGCAGTATTCGCTTTCAACGAAGAAACTGAGAAAAACCTGCTCTTGCTGACGTCAAAAACAAGTTTCTTAAGACTAAGAACGTCTTGCTCGTGCAACGTTTTGCGTCAGACAATGTTCCATATTGTACTGTTTAGGGTATATCAAGAAAATAGCATAGTGTACATTTGACACGGAATGCAGGAAGAGCCACTGAAAAAAATTATTACAACTTGAAAAATTTATTACATCTTTAAAAAAATTTTTCAGAAAGTGGTCAATCAAAAACGTTGCTATACCTCTTATGTTTACATATGTATACGGGGAATCTTCAACGTGGATTTCCAGGGTCTCGGGGTTTGCTGTAAGAAGGCGCCCTTGGTTTTTACGGGAAGGGTTGTATTATAAAAATGGAAGGTCATTTTGCACGGAGTCCCTAATGGCTATTGATTTTCCATAGAAATTTTTATTCTTTGACATTTCCCTGAAAAAAGTCAAAAATAATAGTTTTTCACTCAAAATGCAATAATTTCGAAATATAATCAAAATTTTTGATTTCGATAACTGATGTTATTTATGTTCTCTACCTGCTCAGGAATTCCACAAAAGAAACGAAACTTTTTATCATTTTGTGAAATATCTGCATTTTATGTGAAAAACAAGTATTTTTCACGTTTTTCTGAAAAATCTAGAGAAAATATTTTTATGAAAAGTCAATTTGGGACCTTTTGTAGTAGTTCACCACCACTATTTTTTTCATATTTTTTTTATTTTTTTAGTTTTTCGGCGATTTTTTTTTGTCATCAGGTAGGTTTCGAACCTGCAACCTTTTGATTCAAAAACTCCAGTGCGTTAGCACTGAGCCAAACACTCACTTAATAATATTAACCTTTTAATTCCCATTTATTATTTTCATTATTTCAAACAACTTTGCATTATGGACACGGCCAAAAAGCTGCAATATTATTCAACAAAGCCTAAGCCTAAGCCTAAGCCTAAGCCTAAGCCTAAGCCTAACCCTAAGCCTAAGCCTAAGCCTAAGCCTAAGCCTAAGCCTAAGCCTAAGCCTAAGCCTAAGCCTAAGCCTAAGCCTAAGCCTAAGCCTAAGCCTAAGCCTAAGCCTAAGCCTAAGCCTAAGCCTAAGCCTAAGCCTAAGCCTAAGCCTAAGCCTAAGCCTAAGCCAAAAAAATAGTGGTGGTGAACTACTACAAAAGATCCGTCAATTTGTCTATCGGATTCCTCCTGCAAAATGACCTCCCCCTCTACCACCGCCCAAAAAAGCAAGCGCGCCCTCGGTCAGCAAGCCTTGGCCTCAGAAATTCATTTTGAAGGGTTCCCGTACATATAAACATAAGAGGCGAGCAACGCCTGATTAGCTATTTTCAGGAAGTCTCAGTAGAAGTATCATTAGTCGCCGTTGTGCATTGATTGAGCGAGCTCACCAGATCCGGAGGTGCACACAGTCAAGCACCAGTGTTGGTAGGAATCACTCCTAAAAAACATTCAATCCATAACCATAAATGTTCTTAGGATGGGCTTCGGAGTCATAACCCCGCGCAGAACCCCTAGAATTATAATTTTTTGGGATTTCTACATTTCCATCTATACATGAAAACTTGGGAATTTAGTGTAAAAATTTTTAAAACTATTTACGAAAAAAAGTTTTTTTCTGTCGCAATTGAAGGAGCATAACGAGAAACGTCTAAAAACAAAATTTTCAAGCATTCTGATCAATATTTACTGGTTTCTGAGCACTTTTGAGTACAGATTTTAAGCTGACCTATCCTCAACATTTCTATGCTTTCCTACCAAGATCTAATCGCATTTGAAGAAACAGGATTTTCAACTATAGTCTGTTTTTCTTGAAATGCTTCTAAATAATGAAAGTGGAAAGCAGGTAGTATTTCAGATTTTCACGATTTGCTGCTGAACAATATATCATATAGGACTGGAAATTTGTCAGCATACTGACCCAACCTTTAGCCATTTTTCGAGTGAAAAATTTCACAGTAAGAGCTCCATGTTAACGATTTTGACGACAGTGCTGATTTGTGCCGCTTTTCAATTTGGAAGCATTTTATAAAAAACAGAGTATAGACTCCAAATTTTTCTTATAACTTAAAAATTTTCCGCACCTGCTTTCTGCCACCTGTTAAACGTTAACTTGTCGCCACTGTTTCTTCGACCCGAGTAGTCGTATTGCGGTGCTGCTTTGTCCACATGTATCACAACCGCACCGATAATCAATAGTGGAATCAGCAAAAACATCGAGTCCGAAATTTAAAAGAAAAAATAGTCTTGTAAAATTTATCTGAAAGAAGATATTAAAATTATTGGAGAAGTTAAGATCTGATGATATCATGAAATAGAGGTTCATACAAATGGAAGCATCAAAATTGACGCTAGTATGATCTATGACTAATAATGTGGAAAATTAAAGTTACTGTAGAAACATACACTGACATTTTAGAATGAATTCGTGTTTTTATGCTGATCAAAAGCTTTCTAGTCGACGTTAGTCGTAATAAAAACAACTTTAGAACCTGATAAGTGGAAAAAGCGCAAAAACAAAAAACATTCCCTATTGTAAATGAGCATGGTAAATAGGTATTGATAAACATCATTCATTTGAATTACATTTAGCTGGTGCTTCGATTATAAATTTTTCGCCAAAGGTCGAATAACTTTCAGTCTGTTTTTCATTGAATGCTTGTAAATTGAGAAAAAAGGCAAAACTTGGTACTGTTATCAAGCTCACTCAGACCAAGCTTTTACCGCGAAATTTTTCACTCGAAAAATTTATCTACACTAGTTTAGTAAATTCACAAACTTCCACAAACAAGCATTGTTGTTAAGCTGCAGCTCAGCTGTAGCTTAACTGATACACACAAAACATATCGGGAAACATAAGCTGCAGCAAAGCTGCACCTTAACGGCAATGTTATAACATACAGAGTTAAGCTACAGCTCAGCTGCAGCTTAACTTACGTTTTGTGTGCATGAGTTAAGCTGCAGCTGAGCTACAGCTTCACGGCAGTGTTATAACATATAGAGTTAAGCTACAGCTTAAGCTGCAGCTCAGCTCTTTGATGAAACCGGCCACAGTTCTATTTGACATATGGTTTGGCAGAAAATCGAATAAAGAATAGTACTCTTTTGCCGGCACTCAATTTTCAGTTGATTTCTATACAAATTGATGTCGAAATAAAAAAAGTCAACTATTGTATAATTCCATAAACACGAAATGTGCATCGATATAGCGTGCAACGATTATACTTTTTTGTAAGGTCGGGAGCTTTATGAGATTTTGATACTTGAAAGGGAACATCCTAAACCTAGTTATAAAATATTTATCATCTAGTTAGCATATTGTAATTTTATTTCAGGTCATAAGTTGAAATGTTCATGTAAATTTCACTATTGTCGATCATAGAAAATAGTAAGGCACTAGCTATGGAATCGAAATACATACATGTGTTTTTGTATATGGTTTAGATTTGAAAAATGACAAAAATCATCAAAATCGTTGACATAAAGTTTTACAGTAAAATTCTACATTGAAGAATATCAATTTACAGTCGTTTGGTGTCAGATGGATTTGCTTTCCTCTAATATTATTTTGTAAAGAATATCAAGAAGACAGATTACAGATTGTAATCTTGAAATGGTGAAATCGGACAATTCTTTGAATAAGATTACTGTAGTTCGATCGACCTGCATAACACGCAACAATACTCCGAAAGAAAACAATATTCCATTTATTTTAAAATAATCGATGCAGCAATCACATGAAAGTAACTTCAATTCAAAAAGCTAGTAAAGCTTATTACTGTAATCAATGACGAGAACTTCTCGTCCACGACTAGTAAACTGTGCAGCTAGCTGAAATTTCTTTCCATAAACTCGTTAAATGACCAAAATTTCTTGAGTAAAACTTAGGTGTCAAACAAAGTTCTTTCCAAAACATAGCGGTTTTCATATGATTTTTAACTTTCTATTGTCATAGGGAAATTCAGCGTTTTTCTACAGTAAAATGTTTTTCATTCGGCGAAAATTTAATATCAAATTAAACATAATTTTTTCCTATTTATTGTAGTTTATTCTACTGTTTGCCGTGACTTACTGTATTTTCCTACAGTTTTTTACTGTAGTCAGCGAGCAAACCTAAAAATTATCACAACGAAGAAAGCTCAATCAGGGAGAGTGAACTAATTGGGCACTGAAGCAAGCATTTTTTGAACAGAATTCAGGCTGCGGGTATGCTGCAGTTCCAGAAGTCAATAGATTATAGAAATCTCGGAGATTGTGATTACTTTGAAATGACAAATGCAGCGAAAACTAAAAAGTAAGTTCAATTTTCATGGAGAAAAAAATTTATAGTGTAGCGAAATACTGTATTTCTCTATCACACCTGTTTACCGCTCAATGGACGAGAAATGTTGTTTATTCATTAAAGTAATATATCAGTTTTCTGTGTTTTAACTTACTCTTATGAGATTGCTACATCTTTTCAAAATAAGTGAAATACATCTCGATTCAGTTTTCACCAGAAAAAATTTCTATTGCTATATCTGTGCACACAGGCGATTCACTTCTCTCCTCTTAATGTGCATTATTGTTCTCCATTTTCATGGCCAAAGGTCATGAATTGGCCACACTACGCTATGTTAAACAATGACCCCCTTGTTTAGACAACCAATGAAATTTGAGGCAGCCATGACACTTGCCACGCCACAAGCGGTATAAAAGTGGCATATTTTGCACAGATGTATCATTTGCGCCATTTTTTGAGAGGTCGTGTTTATGATATGCGTGATCGGTTCGTGGTATATGGATATATAAAATTTGCATATTATATCACATACCGTTTGCGCCTATCTTGTACGATTTTGCTCCTCGACGAAGAATCCCGTTCCAAAATTATGGTCAATATATGTCGATTGTGGAGTCGGTGTCCACGTGCTCGTGATATGTTATATACGTGATGTTCATATCACAGCCCCTGACACTCACTCCCGATTGACAGTATGTAGTGCATGTGCGCTACAAGATTAGCGTGGCATCACCGGGTTCACATGCATCGAAGAACTGCGATTTGGTTTTGGACGTGGCTAGTTTTTCCGCTGGTCCTGTAGAGTCCATTTTGTCCCAAATCATCACATGATCAAGATATGGCACAATTTGAACCTACAATGAACAGTGGACTGCTGTTGCAAATACTGTGACAATTGCCATGTTTGAATTTTTCTGATTTGAAATATTTTAATCGCCAGTTGCCGACGGTGGTGTACTGTAAATATTCAATTGATATGATAGCCAACTAGCCACATGATGCATATATTGTTAAAATGTGTCAAAACTGGAATCGATGTAACACTAATATGTACTGTAATGTAATTTCATGATAAAGAAGATGATTTCATAACTGGTCCTTAAAATAATCCCAAGTTAATTGGAAAACTGCTCATAGACTTTGTGGGATACAGTTCTATAATTGCTTATCTGCTTTCATGGGATATTTGCTCAAAATTTACGTTATTTGTTTTTTACAAATGATTGAAGGTTACAATTTTCCAACGTGTAAAATTTATGAAAAATATTAAAATATATGAAAAATCAGTGTTTTCAATAAGCCGCCTGTGTGTCTGAATAATTCTAACTAACTTCCTGTGTGAATAATGGTCAAAAAACTTTGGTTTTCTGGACATGTAAACAGCTTATTTCTAATTCCTTCTAAATCTCAATCCACATCGCTTCTGAATGTTTTCACAAAAAAAAGATTTTTCTTATAGTACATTCCAACACGTCGCCCGCATGCTGATCCAAAATTATCATATCGTCAGATACTACATTTTCCCTGATTCTGCTCTCCTGCTTCATGTCATAAAGTATGCCTGACCATTCATCGGTATCCGTAACCGTTTATGCTATTCGACCATCAAGTTTTATTTTTTGATCACAACAAAAACGTCAGTATTCTAATGTAAGCGATTCCAAAGTGAGCGCGTTTATTCCTGATGGGGCGATTCTCGGATGAGCAATCGAGAATTAATAACAATTTTTTTTTTCTTTCGTTTTCTGTGTATGCGCGTTGTTTATGTATGTTTTGGACTATGCGGGAGACTATGGTTATTTAAAACTACAACTTGTAATGTATTGTTTGGTGAAAAAAAACTAGGCGACAAGAAAAAACGAAAGAAAACAGAAATGAAAGATGAAAAGGTAAAAAATACATAAACAACACACAGAGAAAACAAACGAAAAAAGAGATACATACAAGAGAAATATAAGATAGGGAAAAAATAAGATAAGGGAGTAAATATTAAGAAATTGGTGTGACATTCTCCATCGCTCGTCTGAGAATCGCTCAATCGGGAATTCGCTAATTTGATAATGCCTTCAGATGGGAATCGCCAACACGTGAATAGCTCATCTATGGAAATCGCTCACTAGACAGTGAAGTTTTGTGTTTTTGGACATTTCAAGTTTTCACATAGGCAAAAAAGGAAATTAGTAGCGAGAACCTATCATAGTTTCAAAGAATCAACACCTGAAATGAGTAATAATTTATCGTACTTTTGAAAAAGATATCCAGAAACACGCGATATTCTATACTGTTATTTTTAAAAAACCCGAAAAACGTTCCATATTCTAGCGTAGTTGTAAATATCAGGGTGTCCAACAGACCTGGAAAACCTGGAAAAGTCAGGGAAAATTTTTTTACGACCTGGAAAACCTGGAAAAGTCAGGGAATTTCTCGGGGAAAAGTGATACATTTTTTACCACTAATTTGAAACCTCCTCGTTCTGGGGCAAGTTGTTTTACCCTTCCCTCCCCTATTACTTTCTTTCTATCTATTTCCTTGCGTCTATGTTTCATTTTTTCTCCGTTTTTTTAATTCCTGTCCTAGTTGACATTGAGTGACTGAACCGAATATTTACTGTTTTATTTACGTCAATATGTCAGATAACTGGAGGAATAGCTTAGGTGAGTAAGTTAAGGTACGATTATATTACACAAATACTCTTTTCTCTGTTTTGTAAACTGTTTTTCGTCTTCTTCTTTTCTTTTGGTACTGTTCTCGTATCAATTTTTTGTTCCTGGTTTGCCTCTATTTTAATATATCTACTCATTAGCCACCACGACGCATAATAATAATCTCGCTACAGCCACCAGTGTCGCATATTTAAAGGTACCATTACAGCCAATGTCTCAATACAGCCACTAGGGACAACCTGTAAAATGCAATGTTATAAACAACTTGTACGTGATACGTGTATTGGCATTACATAATGGGCTTTTAAGTACGAGTATACGGCAAGCAATTAGTACATGCAGCACATGTCATGCCATTTAAAAAAATATTATTGTTGCATGGGTGAGAGCCTCGTCATCTCATTTGCATAAGTTTTGTGCTAAAAATAAAGAGGCCATGTTAACTGCTAAGCGTTGAATAAAAACTTAAAAGACCCCAAAATTTTGTACAAGCATTACAAAGACCAAAAGTAAAATAAATTTAAAATTTATTTTACTATTATAATTTTCTTTATTTTGATTCTTATAAAGTAAAAAAAATAATAAATATTAATACATTTATTAACATGTAAACAATTGCTATTTTTAGAGATAAAAAAGCAATAATTATTCAAAAAGAATCCCCTATTGAAAATATAAATAAATTTGAAGTTAAATTCATTTTATTTCAAAATGCATAAAAAATAGTTGAAGGAAAAAGCATAATAATATTAATAAAATTTTTTATAAAAAATATTGTTTCGAAAATGTTCGCCATGCTATAATGAATGACCAAAATAATGATCAAATTGTTCTTGAAATCGATCAGTTTTTGCATCATGTAGCCCATTTGATGGGTTAACAGTTATTTTTGCAAAAATAGACGGATAATTAAAATATACGATGCACAAAATATTTATTGTGCAGAAAAACAAGTAATTTTCTGCATTATCTGTTGAGTGGATTTTCCGAGACATAGGCTGTAGTGACACTTTTTGTATGTGACACTGGTGGCTGTAGCGAGATCATTATTATGCGTCGTGGTGGCTCTAGTGAGATTTTGGTGGCTATTCTGATACATTGGCTGTAGTGATATGGAGGCTATAGTGATACAGTGGCTATAGCGTGATCGTGGCTATAGTGAGACGGGCCCTAAATTTTTCGAGCGTGTTACCTATTGCCTTGCCATTTTATAAAAATGTCATGTAAAATGCCTTTCTTCTTTGAAATATTGCTCAAAAAACCTGGAAAATTCACGTAAATAAACCTGGAAAACCTTAAAAAGTCAGGGAATTTTTTTTTCTGAAAGTGTTGGTCACCCTGAAATATTTTACACTTTTAAATAATCAAAAATGTGCGATATCCTAGTGTACTTTTCAAAAATTCCCAAAAAAATGATCGATATTCTAGTGAATTTACAACCGAAATTGTTCGACATTATATTTTGTATTTTTGTAGATACCGAAAAATCTGCGATCTTCTATTGTAATTTAAAAAAATTTACGTTTTAAACATGCAAAAATGCTTGGTCTCTAAGTTCAATCTACCGTAGCCGAAATCGTGTACCCAAACCTACGAACCAGTCTCAAAGGTAAGCAAACACCATCCTAGGGAATTTTCTCCCAATAGCCCCGCCCATATTCTGTACTTTAATATGTGTATATGCTCAGCCATATACTACCTGGATCGTTATTCTTACTGGATTGTGTTGTAACTTGGCACCCGTGTCCCATTTTTGCGACTCCTTGCTACTGGTCTCACTTTGGTGCCCGTGTCCCATTCTGGCGACTCTTTGCTGATCGTCTCACTTTGACGCCCATGCGTTGTACTTTAGCCCCGGTATCACATTGGCACATAGTATATCCTAGTATACTAGCGACCTGTTGTCGTTCACGCAAATTTGGCGCGGAGTTGTACATCAACACTAGATATTGGGGCTAGGGATGCTCACATTTTTAAAGAGATACATATATTATAACGTATCCTATGTTATAACATATCCCGTGATATAACATATCTCATGTTATAATATATCCCATATTAAAACATATACCATGTTATAACATATACCATGTTATAGCATATATACCACGTTATAGCATATCCTCCATTATAACACGTTCCATGTTACGACGTATCTTATGTTATTACATATCGCATGTTGTAGCATATGCTACATTATAACATATCCAGTGTTATAACATATAAGTTTTTTCAAAAAAAAATTTTATGTTATAAAATATGGCTTCGATATAAACTTTTTTCTGAAAAAAACCTTTTTTTATGTTATGACATATACCATTGTTGTAACATAGGCCGTTGTTATAACATAGTGCCATGTTATAACATACGGCGTGATACTTATAATACATTTAACGTATAGCATGTTTATACACTGCTGTATATGGCGCAAAGGTCTATTTTGCTTCAAAAGGTATATCTTTTAACAGGCAGCTGTATTTTGTATGTTGTGACAAATATAACATGGCATATATTATAACATGGGGTATGTCATAACATGTATATCCTTTAATGTGGTATATGTTATGATGTGTAACATGTTATGAAATACGACATGTTAAAACATACCATATGTTATCACCCTATGTTACAGCATAGCTCCTCATGTAATAACGTACCCTGTGTTATATCATCCTCCCATGTTATAGCATACCCTGTGTTATAACATAGCTCCTCATGTTATGATGCTACGTAAGACTATGTTATAGCATGTCGATATGTTGAAAAAATTTTGTTTGTATATTATAATATAGGTCTATCTTACATAGGACTATGCTATAACATGTCCGTATGTTATAACATGTCGAAAAATGAAAGAAAAATTCTATGTTATAACATTGGACCATGTAAAAAAATTTTTTTGTATGTTATAACATGAGACTATCTTGTAACATAAGACTACGTTATAACGTGTCAGTATGTTATAACATGTCGAAAAATGAAAAAAAAATTTTGTGTGTCATAACATAGGACTGTGTTATAACATGGGATTATGTATAACATATGGAGTAAATAGGTATTTTTTATGTACAGCATATTTATACATTGCACTATATGGTTCTGAGTCGCTTATATTCTTTTTAAAAGGTGTATTTTATAACGTGCTATATACTTAAACTTATAGTGTTGTGAACCACACAAAAACGGACACTTGAATTTTAATATTATATATATAGATATCATAGGTGGCGCGACAGCGTCAACCTATAATATACTTGGCCCCCAAATTTCATGTCCCCCCCCCCCTTAGAGCCAAAACGGTAAGAGCTAGAACCTTCGGGTTTTTTGCATAATATCGGGTATAGGGGCAAACTATGGGGTGCCTTTTGTCATTTCGCCTCTATCTGCAAGTGGTGCTCGGTGGGGCCCCAAAAACAGGTAAAAAACGCACTTTTTAAGGCCCCCCAGTTCCACCATGCCCAGCAATCGGTGTGTCATATCCAACCTCCATACTTCGGCCTAAGCATCTTGGGGGTGTAATCTCAAATGCGAATTTTTTTTTCTTTGAAATATGGCCTCAATTCAATTATATGGTTGTTCAAAGTCCCGGAAAACGCCAAATTCCCCAATTTTGTTATATAATACTTATGGGTCCAAAAAAATAATTTTTTGCAGCATAATGCACTACTAATTTTTTAGCAGTTTCAATTGAACCTGTAGCCTTATTGGGATTTTTGGGCTGCTAGGGTTTTCGACCATTGGGAATTTGATGGACGCGGTCACTTTACACAAAAAAATTATCCTTGGTGTAAACAAGCGTATTTCCGTAATTTTTCAGTGGAGGGAGTTTTCGACCGCGGGGATTCAATAGATATGGCCACTTTACACCAAAAATTATCCAATGTGTAAACAAGCGTATTTTCGTGATTTTTTGCTGGAAGAGGTTTTCGACCACGAGGAATTCAATAAATGTGATCACTTTACACAAAAAATTATCCCGTGAGTAAACAAGCGTATTTTCGTGATTTTTCGGTGGAAGGGGTTTTCGACCATGGGGAATTTGATGAATGTGATCATCTTACATAAATGAACTATCCCGAGTGTAAACAAGCGTATTTTTGTAATTTTCTATGGAAGGGGTTTTTGATTGCGGGGAATTCAATGGATGCTTCACTTTACACAAAAAAAGTTATCCAGGGTGTAAACATGTGTATTGCCGTAATTTTCTTGCGGAGGGGATTTTCGACCACAATGAATTCCATGAATGTGATCACTTTACACAAAAAATTATCCCGTGAGTAAACAAGCGTATTTCCGTGATTTTTCAGTGGAGGGAGTTTTCGAACGCGGGGATTCAATAGGTGTGGTCACTTTACACAAAAAATTATCCAATGTGTAAACAAGCGTATTTTCGTGATTTTTCAGTAGAAGGGGTTTTCAACCACGGGGAATTTGATGAATGTGATCATCTTACATAAAAGAAGTATCCCGGGTGTAAACAAGCGTATTTTCGTGATTTTTTGCTGGAAGAGGTTTTCGACCACGGGGAATTCAATAAATGTGATCACTTTACACAAAAAATTATCCCGTGAGTAAACAAGCGTATTTTCGAGATTTTTCAGTGGAAGGGGTTTTCGACCATGGGGAATTTGATGAATGCGATCATCTTACATATAAAACTATTCCGGGTGTAAACAAGTGTATTTTCGTTATTTTTTGTGGAAGGCGTTTTCGACTGCGGAAAATTCAATGGATACATCATTTTACATAAAAATCTATCTGGGGTGTAAACAAGGATATTTTTGTGATTTTCTATGGAAGGGATTTTCGACTGCGGTGAATTTAATGGATGAGTCACTTTACACAAAAAAATTATTCTGGAGTTAACCAAGCCTATTTTCGCAATTTTTTTGTGGAAGGGGTTTTCGACCATCCGGAATTTAATGAATGCCATCACTTTACGCAAAAAAATTTTCTTCGGGAGGGGTTTTCGATCACTGAGAATTCAATGAATGTGATCACTTTACACACCAATTCATATCTAGTGTAAACAAAGGTATTTCTGCGATTTTTTGGGTTGAAAGATTCTAGACCATGAGGAATTCAATAGGTATGGTCATTTTTCAGTCTGTTTACAATGTTTTTTAAGTACTATGCAGTTTACACATCTTTTACTTTTGCCGGAAGTGAGAATTCGTAGCTTGAAGATAGTTTTTTATTGTTTTTTTAACGTGAAGATGACCAAATTTAAAACTTCAATGTGCTTCTATGAAAGTTTTCGTGCATGGTTGAGGCCCACTAAAAAGAGGTGAACTAGTTTATTAGAAAATGCCCCGATGGGGCAGAAAAAAGGAGAATATACTTGCTTCGACAGTTGCCATGGTAGAAAAAGAAGTGGACTAGATTTTTGAGAACTTGGGTCAAAGTTGGAAAAAAATGTACTTCCTTTATATTGGATTTTCATTCTTTCTCAAAAAAATTGTCTATGTCTGTGAAAAAGTATATTCTGCAGCTAAGTGCATCAACACACTTTCCAGCCAAATATGTGCATCTCTGGAATTTTTAGGAGGGTACAGAGGTGGATCTTGGTTTTATGGCGTTTTTTAGACAAAAAATTCAAAAAAATTGACCAAAAATTTTTTTGCATAACAAATTTTCCAGTTCCAAAACCCTTGTGGAAGTTTGTGCCCCCATGTCCCCTCTCACACATGTTTGCTTCCAACTGTGTTGAACTTTTTTACTGAATTTGGTGTCAACAAAAGAAATCAACTGTGGGAAAGTGGCACATAAAATCTCATTGAGCTTTTTTAGAAAAAAAGCTACAACACAAAGTCTTCTAAGAACTAAACCGATTGGGCCCGATACGTTTCATTCACTCATTTTATATATTATATAACATATCGTATAAAATTCACTCCATAAGTTCTACTGATTACAAGCTATAAACAAATCTATTCTCTTTTATTTAACTATGCAACAAAATAGCATCATTAACAGTTTTTGGATTTAAACTGAAATTGCAGAAAGAGCGCTTTTTACGGGTTTCCAGATGGGAAGCAATTTCGCCCATCCCTGTCGCTCCCGTCCTGCTTTCAAAAAAGTCGTTTTGTTGCCATGGGAGTGCCAGTAGAGTCGAGGAGAACACCCTAATATCTAATATAGCGACAACCCTAATATAGGCACGGCTGAATCCCATTTGCAGATCAGTGCCCAATGACTGTAACAAAGGCCCAGTTGCACAAAAGGGGTTTGAGCTCTAGCGCAAAGTAATCTCGAACAAAAAGGCGAATCAGTTTGATCTCAAGTCCGGTATAAATTGAATGCCATCAGGATTATAACGAGCTCAATGTCGAGATTATCCCCAGCTCGAGCTGTCGGGTTGCACTAATATTTTCGCATAATTTTCTTATCTCTAAAGCAAATAAATATAAAAATTTCTGCAATTCCCAAACTCGAACTTAAACCTCAGTATTAGTTAATCCTGAAGTGAGTGTTGTTTGTGCATTGGACGAGAATAATTTGAACACTGCGATTAGCTCAACCTCAGGATCGTCAATTTAATCCCGATGTTGAGATTATCCTCATGTTGGGTTAGTGCAACCACCCCAGGTTTCTTTATAGTTCTGAAAATGACTATAATATGTCTCCCACACTATTTTCCAGCTAGTGTGAGAGGCAGGAGTTTTGAATTGGTTGGGAGTTAGAATGCTATTGGTTTACCATTTCTTTACATTTGAAATCATGCGCATATAATTCTCTTATAGAAAAATTTGATTGTAGTTGATGCCAGGGGAAGGACAAAATGCACGATGCTGCAGAATATACTTTTTCACAGACATAGACAATTTTTTTGAGAAAGAATGAAAATCCAATATAAAGGAAGTAAATTTTTTTTCAACTTTGACCCAAGTTCTCAAAAATCTAGTCCACTTCTTTTTCTACCATGGCAACTGTCGAAGCAAGTATATTCTCCTTTTTTCTGCCCCATCGGGGCATTTTCTAATAAACTATATATATATATATAGCGGCAATAAATAGTTTGGGTCACCCTGAATAGCCCAAGCTTTAGGTCAAGCCTGAGCCAACATTTCTCGTGGTAAATATGATTATGGGCGCCAAAATGAAACTTATTCGAACATGAAACTATTGACTGCAGAGTGAAAAATTTTCACTTAAATCTTAAAAACTACTGTTTTCAAGACCGAAAAGAAGATTGATTTTGAAATTTTCTTCTCTACTTAATGTTCACACGTGGAAAAAAGCAATAAAAATAAACGACAATAAAGCAACCGATCAATCAATTTTTATGATGGACGAAATTTTGAAACAAAAATTCTTCCCCACGTACGCTCACGCCATATTAACCCCACATGGACGAGGCTTTTCCCCATACTGCCGTTCGTCTTTTGCCCTTAGCATTACGTAATCGACGTCTTGACGGTGCTTGATACTCGGATTCCACTCCGTGCTTAACTATGGAGGAAAAAGGTTCAAGAGCCGCCTACTTTGCAATAACCCATTGATTTTCATCAAGTGGAAAATTATGTACTGAGCTTTTAAAAAAAAATAAAATTAATCTAATTAAAAGCTATAGCTTAAGCTGCAGCTCAGCTAGAGCTTAAGTCTCTTTGATGAAACCGGCCCCGGAACCTTAGACTTGTTCTGGTTATTGCAGAGCAGCAGTTTTCAGCGAATCGTTTTTTATTGAACCATATTGTACATAAAGCTGTCCAGATGGCCTTGGTGCATAAAAAGCTTAGGGTTTTCAAACAAAGTAGAAACCAAGTCTAAGTTGGCGAATTTGTCGTAGAATTTTTTATACAAATTCTAGGGCAATGCTGGGATTTCTCCGATAATCGGAGGATTCCTAGCATTGTCGTAAGAATCCGGCCATCATCGTAAAAATCATAGGATTATCGTAGGAATCCTAGAATTTTACTTCTGAAGCAAGCTTAAATTAGACACCGATCGGTAGGATTTGTTCGGATTCAATTATAGGCCCTCAAGTTTGGAAAAATTGTGCAAAAAAAACACGTTTTCTCAGGCTATCAGTATCTTCTGAGTACGAATGTTATTGAAATAGACATTTCTGAATATAGAATGGGGCTTGAAATCATTTTCAAAATTGGGTCACTAGAATAAGTGAAAATCACAATAGTATTTGATGTGATTCAAAAGTTACTGTTTTCAAACTTATCAAACACGCGGTGGTCATCTAGACAATCATCAGGTTTTGATAATTATAACATACACAGTAAATTCACTCGCTACAGTTAAGATTTAGATTCTTCGGCAACAAAGGAAATTTCAAATTTTTATTCACGTTTTCATAACACATAAGTAGAGCACGAACTTTTAAGTGCTGCACTTAATCTTTTTTTCGATGAAGTATACTTCCCATGCTTAGAAATGCAATTATCCATGGTTTCTGATGCAAAAGAATGCTAATTAGTAGCACTTAATTGCACTTAATTTGGGGGTCTTGCATTTAATTTAAACGTTTTGTAAAAGTTGCACTTAAATGCATAGTTTTTATAAAATTTTGTACTTTGTAATCATCAAGTTCAGTCTGGTAAGTGAATTTTGCGTTTATATACTGTAAGTGTTTAATTATTTTATATAAATTTTTAATTACTTTTATTTTTTCTAACGTTACTACACATGCTTTCTTAATCGATTCCATAGAAAAACTTGAAAAGCAAGGTTTAACGAAAGATCAACAGTGCAAAATTTTCAGTGATGCCTCTGATTTTTTGGATGGATTTGCCCGCAAAAAATACACAACACTTTCGGCCAAAATCCTGATGCTCAATCGTTTGTTTCTGACTCCAATCCGAAATTTGAATTTAAAACGTTGTTCGGGCCTTTGGTTTCTGTAGACGTGGAGCATTCGTTTTCTCAATATAAATTAATATTGTTTGATTGCCGCCAAAGCTTAACATTTGAAAATATTGAAATGATGAATATTGTTATGTTCAATAAGTTTCTTTTCGACTAAACTTAACAGTTTGCTGCCATTAAAACGTCTTATTGCAATTTATTAAAGCCAAAAATTAGTGTAAAATTGTTTTTTTGCACTTAACTGTGCATTTGCCATTTTTGCACTTAATTTGGATTTTTTTTGCACTTAAAAATCTGTGCTCTACCACATAAGTTTAGAAAATCCGAAAAATGTCATGGTCGACAACATTGCTTAAAAATATTTATCATATAGATTTTGGAATGACGAACAAGCAACCAAAAAACTCACTCAAATCTTCTTCTGAATATGGGCGGTTTAACCAAGGATGTTCTTCTTCATCCGAAAAATATTCGGGATCAGCGATCGTCTGTCCGACAAGTAAAATAACTACGACCAGTACAAAAAACAAACAATTCATAGTTTTCGATCAGTAGCTGAAATTCGTAATGAAAAGAAAGTTGATATGAAAAAAGTACAAAACACATTGTTTTATTGAAGAATAGCGTGCTTACTGTATTACAGTAATGAGTAAGAGTAAAATTTACGAAATTCGTAAATGCAGGTAAGAATCGGCACCAAGGAAACCATGGTTTACTGTAAATATGACCATAGGTAGGCAGATATGACAGAAAGGCCAAAAAAAACAGTCCGGATTTTTCAGATCTTTTGAGTGTGCTGAATACTGGATACTTTTTCGACAAAACTATAAACCGGGGCCCGCTTGCACCAACCTAGAAGTTCGTAAGTTCATAAATCCAAAAGTTTACGAGTTCAGATGTTCATAAGTCTAGAACTTCATAAGTTTATAATCTCATCAGTTCAGGAGTTAATAACTTCTGAAATTCATAACTTCAAAAGTTCAGAAATTCATAAATTCAAATGAATTCAGATGTTCAAAAGTTCAGCAGTTTATAAGCAGTCGATGTCATATTAGTAGCTGAGAAGTTCAGAAGTCTGGATAAAAATCGAGTAACTTGTATTAAATTCATTAGTGGACGATTTCGCCTCTAGATTGAAGTTTACAGGTATTTTCACTGTCCCTACTTCTGTCCATCATCTCAATTTAAAAAGTATAGCACTGACTCGATCATTATAGTCTGTCTATTTTTAAATGGCAGATGCAACGAGTAAAGGAAAGTAAGTTCAAATCGAAAAAATTATCAAGCCTATTACTGCAGTCAATGGCATGAATCTGACGAAATATGCAAACTCCTAACTGACGATACAGTTCCATCCAAATCGTAAGGAATAAACATAATATATAAAATAATAAAAAATCGTTTTTTTCCTACAGTATAGTCTTCTCTCAGTTAAAATTGCCTACCAAATTGAACTTACTTTTTTGGTTGTCGCTGCGTTTGCAACTTCAAAGTGAATGGGTTATAGAAATGTGTGCTAGAAGACTTCTGAATTTCTGGAATTTATAATGTTTATTTTATAAACGGCTTCTAAATAAAAAAATTGTAAAAAATTAGTAACGTCCTCAAAGTCGTTTACACAAAGCCATTACAGTAGGATTTTTAGTCAAAAAGAGGTTTAGAAAAGTAGGCTCACAAATTTTACAAGCATTTCAAGGTTTTTCTAAATGAATTCCAAATCTCTCTAAAGGTTCAGCAGTCTAAATTTTGGTGCAAGCGAATATTACACTTCGAATCGTTGATTTTTCACAGAATATTCTCATACGAAGTTAAAATGTATTTTTCTACTTGAGCGACGCCGTCTACTGTAAAAATCCGATATTGTTGATATCAGAGTATTTCGATGTTGACAATGGCGATCCGAATGATCTTGGAAAAAATGTAGAATTTCAGCAAACACGAAAAGCGTTTTATCAAGAATTAGAACTTTTCTGAGCCTAAATTTTTATATTATATCGAAAAATAACGATCATATAATTCTCGGAAATAAATCCAAAGTGGTTTATTTTCACATTTTAACGGTATTTTTTGTACTCGCACTTTTCACGCTTTTAAAATGCATTGAAATGCCATTAGGATGGGAAACTATAGAACACAAAATTTTCAAATTTCATTCAAGTTTAAAAAAACAACGTTTTAAATTCCGCAAAAAAATACGGTCATATCAAAAAAATTTCCTTTTCTATTTTTACTTATGTTCACATTTGGAAGAAAACAATAAAAATAGCGACAACCAATCAATCGATCAATCATTATGATGGACGAAATTTTCGAACAAAAATTTTCCGCGCCGCCCGCGGGTTAACCCCACATGGACGAGGCTTTGGCCCACGACGCCGCTCGTTTTTTGCCCCACATGCCCGACGCTTTACCCCAAGGCGACGAGGCTCGTTTGCCCCACATACCCGACGCTTTGCCCCACGGCGAGCCTCGAGACGCTACGCGGGGGTAGTAGCTGTAGTCTGAAAAATTTTAGGAATGAGGTGCCAAAAGTCAGGGCACAGATAGGAGTGGAGTAGATTGGGTAAAGGACAGCCGATGGAATAGGAAAGAAAGAGGCTTTGAGGGTCGAGGATACACGTAATTAGTGAGGAGGCGTCATAAGAATCCCCAAAAATCTTCGGCCATGTGCTGACCCTCTACTCAATATTTGCCAATCCTACAGCTGAAATGGACAACCTCCCATCCTTTTGGGCGACGAAAAACTGAAAAACGCCAATTTTTGGTCGAAAATGGCCATTTTTGAAGAAAACGCGATAAAAAACGGGTTTCTGTGCTTCACGCCGTCATTTTTTTATTGTTTTTTGCCCAAAAATTGTTATTTTTTGTTAATTTTTGGAGAAAAATCGATTTTTTCCTCACATTGACTTCCTACCAAAAATTTTGGTAACGCCACCCACAAAAAAATCCCTTCATTACCTGACCTTGGACCACCTCTACATGTATGAGGTCAACAGAAGCCATAAAAGATGAGGACAAAGGTCGAGACCATACATTTTCTTAGGGAGTTCCTTGGAGTCCTGACCCGGGGAGGAACCACGGCTGATCCCCAGAATTTTCATTCTTTTCGGAGACCATGAAATGTGGAAGAATTGATCATATAAGGACTTGGAAATTTCAATGAAAAATGTTGAAAATTTCAAGGAATAAATTTTTTTTCGGAACTGAATGAGTACACTGACAAACATTTAAAACAAAGTTTTAAAGCATTCTGACCAATTTCTGAGCATTTTTGAGAAAAAATTGAGTCTGACCCCCTGAAAGTTTTAATGCTCTACATTTATAGTAGGGACCAATGTTGGAAAAAATGGGGACTGAGGCTTCCAAGCAGGATTCGAGATACTAAGGATAATGCTCACCAACGGATCTTTTTCCCCACATGCCCGAAGCTTTTCCCCAATTCCTTTTGTCCATGTCCATATCTTCGTCATCCATGGAAGCACCATTTTCTTCGAAGACTTCTAAAGGCGCTGCTCGTTTGCCCCACATGCCACCTAAAAAAGTGGGTATTTTATGCAGAGGAAAACTTTTTAGGCTCTAATTTAGTTCCGAATGATGAAAAAAATGCTTACTAGCTTTACCCCACGGGTTGGCCCTTTTGTAATCGACGGCTTCGGGCGCCGTCGACGCCTCAATTTGAGAGTATAACGTACAGGCCACGAGTAAGAAAAGCATATTCCAGAGTGGTGAGACCTTGATGGGTAAGCTGGAAAAAAAGCAAAATGATTAAATTTTCAACAAAACCCTGCAACTATACTCTATTCATTTTGAAATGATTGATGCAGAGATTCCATGAAAGTGAGTTCAATATGGAAAAAAAACTAGCTGCTTATTACTGTAATCAATGGAAATTTTTTTGTCATCAGAGCAGATCAAAATTTCGCTCAATAACGTGACTGAGTGGCAAAAATTTCTCAAGTAATGCTCAGGTATTGATGCAGTCCAGTCCAAATTTGCAGTAGATGTGACATTTTTTCCTCATTCTCATGAATAAATTTAGCCTTTTTCTACAGTATAAAGTATCCACTAAGTAAAATTTTCGGATCCAATTGAGCCTAGTTTTTTCTGGATTTCGCATCGTCTGTCATTTTGAACTAAATATGCTATAGGATAGCTCACAAACAAATCAAAAAAATTTGGACAATAATGATTTTGTATTCTAGGATAGCATATGTGATTACTGTAGGTCCAATGCTTCTCACACAAGATGATTGGTGTTACCCAGATTATGCACTTCAAATAATGTTTTCTGGCGATATGAGGACAAATATAATTTGGAACTTTTCAACTGGCAAGGTTCTAACTTTTAATCTTGAAAAGACCCACGTCTGAAAGATATGTTAGAATCACAAAAAGAAATTATTGATGAGAGTGATAAATCTAACATAATATTTGTTTCCGGATTGTTTGTTTTCATCTACTCCAAGATTTTTAATTATTTGTTTTCGATTCCGAATTTTTTCTCTTTTTTATTAAGCCGTATAATATAAAATTCATTACGCGTCCGAAAAAATGATCGAATAAAAAATCCAATTATTCAGAGAAAAAAAACAAAAAAAAACGGAAAAAGAGCTTGCGATTCAAGTGAAAAAATTTGCGTAGATCAAAATGTTAAGGACCAATGTGCTTGATATTTGGAGATCAATCAACTCCTTAGCCCATTGATATACTACTAGTTGGAAAAAAGTGGAGCAAGTTTTCGTCGTTCGAGCTCCCAAAGTATCCCTTTCCAAATTCAATACTAACCATTTTCAACTTGTTGATCTAACTTTTCTTTCAATTATTTCACCACACCCAATCATTCTGAACTTATTTCTGTCATCGAACCAACTACGCAGTAATCTCTTTTTATCGAGTTCTTTCAATTACAGCCACAAAGTGCTAATTTGATATAGCACTACATAGAGAAATAGTATCAACATTTTAGCAGAAAATATAGCCTACGGCGTCCTAGGCGAAAAAAGCTACAATTTTGATAAGGAGTCATTTGCCTCTTGTTTGCTATGAATGTACGGTAATGGCAGAAGTACTTTTTGATGTTGAAAAGGACAAATTTTGGATTGTGACCTGATTTTTCAATTTTGAATGCCTCTTTTCGGATGGATTTTTGGTTTTCTAGCTGGTTCTAATTAGAAAACAGCAACACATATGCAAACTACCCAGGTTTCAAGTAGAGCAAATGAAAAATAACGTCGTAGTTCGTAAAAAAGTAATTATGGGTCAAAACACTGAATGATAGTAGTTCTGCTGAATGAACAGTATGCCATGTCTAGAAAGTATAACTATGCATGAGTCCATCCAGTCTAGACTAATGCATAATTAATTGGTGTGACATACATGGATCTGATCTATGGCATGCAAAGAAAAAACATGTTCTAAAATAGTCGAGACTCAAATCTGCGAGATTTGCCCAGAGACCGTTTCACAGACATTCGACAAAAATAATTTTCTCAGTGAAAAGCTCATTGAAAATCAGATTCTAATTTCAACTACACCTGAAGGATTATCATGGGGCTAAAATAATAATAATATCGTCATGAATCATATCCTGAAATTTTCCTTGGTGCGACATGAAAACTATGAGTAAACATAAAAGGAATAAACTTTGATGTTGCAAGAATATTTTCCTAATTTCACACATTCAGTAAGATAATTTCTTAATCATGCACACATGCTGAGAGTAAAATGTGATTTTTGCTAGTAGTATAATTGTTACACAAATCCACAGATGCACTCTAGCCAATGCAAGACCCAAATTTTTTTCACAAGTGCTCAAAGCTAGGTCAAAATTGATCAGAATGCTTTAAAACTAAGATTTCGCTGAGTGTGCTGTTTTAATACCAAGAAAAAAATTAAACTTTTCTTCCTGATAATTTACAACATTTTCACACGAAATATAATCGCGTCTTCAGAGAGAAGTGAATTTATTTCATGCTAAATATATTTGTTCGCAACATTTATTTGGGGAAAAATTGACTTCTAAAGTTTTTGGTGTAAAAATCCAAAAAATGAAAATCCTGGTGGGGAGTGGGGGCAGCCAGGATTCTGCGGGGATCAGCCAGGACCCAACCGGGTTATCCTACGTCCAGAGATTTTCGAACTTCGCCATGCAGACCACGGACATTTATTCCCTGAGCCTGAGCCTAAGCCTAAGAAGATTGCTTAGACTAAGCTTGAAAATAAGCCATACGACAACATCAGATCACTGTTGGATGCTGAGATCCAAAAATCGAAAATCTTTGGACGTAAGATAACCCAGTTCGCCCACAGCCAGGGTTGAGCCCGGGATCAGAACACCCAATAAACACCCAAGAATATGTATGGTTAAAAAACAATCATATCTTCGGAAAGGTGCATAATTAAAATGTAAGTAGACTTTTCAAAATAAGTCTACTTTACAAAATTTTGATACTGTAACTCTTCGATTTGCTAATCGTGTAACTTTTTGTCCAAATAAAGTTTTAATACTTAAAACTATAGTCGCTTTGATCTTACGTTTTAGAGTCTTGTGTAGTGTAACTTTTGGAGACGCACATCCACAAGTAGCTCCACAAACTTACCTATTCATCATAATATTACGGACGAAGCTCTTCACGAAATGAAAACGACCACCAATTAATAACTAAATAATATTAAGAAACTGGCCGATCTAGCAACATTAATTACAGTTAGTTACAGAGACGTATATTCAAAGAAAAAGAAGAAAAAAAATTTCGCCGACGGCGTAAAAGATATAATATTTTCCCTCCTGGACGCAATAACCGGGTTCCTGAGCTTCTTTTTTGGGCACGAAAAAATGATCCCACAAAATAGTATAAACCTACGGTTGGGCGAGAATTTCGATATAACCAGATTTCGAGGATCAAGGGCTAAATTTGCATAATAAATATTCAAGCTCGGAGTAACACTGTTTACTGTAAGTGAGAAAATGAATTAATTTTTTGGAATTCTAGGGAGACAATAATATCCCGAGGATGCGTATACAGGAATATGTACGGTCTATACACACAAACATTAAATACATGTGTTCTTTTTTGGTCTATAATATATATGCATGCTACGCCTGTTAATTAGAAACGTGGGTATTATTGCACTAAATTGGAAAAAAAGCTCTGATCCACCAACATCTAGAAAAACCTCTCCAATATGACACCCTGGGCTTTAATACAATATATGAAGAAGGGCCCAAAGCTAAACACACTTGAGATGAGGCGAAATATATAGCTCGGATTTAATTTGCATAAAAAGTCGCTTTAAGCAAACTATATTATCAATGGTCGGATGATGGGAGGAAACGAAACAAAATCAGAGTCAAACCAAAACCTATAAGCAAATTGTGAAACATTAAAAACGAAAGTTCACTAAAATCCCCGCAATTAAACGAGGGGTGTAATTGGAATGTTCAACGAAATTGGATTGAAATTTAATTTGCGAGTATTGAAAAATTAATTAAGTCTAATTAACGAGTCGTTCAATTGTTTTTCTTTTTAATTAGAATATGGTCGGATGAATAAATTTTTAATCAGAAAAATTGACGATTTTACACGCTATTTGTTTCGTTACGCAAATTTGAATTAAATTTTAATTATCGAATGCGAAATCAAACGACCTTGATTAATAATCTTGAAAAAAGCGGAATTAATACACTGCGAACAGGAAGTAATTTCAAAGAATCCTCAGAATTCAGGTTTTATGCTCAAAATATAAGTATACAGTATCCAAAAGGATTTTTTTGCAAACCTTCACCAATTTTTTGTTCATACAGGTTGTCCCATAATTCTTATCGAAAATTTAGGCTAAGGATCAATGCAAAATGAGAATAAGATGACTATTTCTATGGTATTTTTATTTTGAAATGATAGATGCAGCGACAGGATGAAAGTAAGGTCAATTCGGAAAAAAATAGTAGCCTTATTACTGTAATCAATGAGGAAAGTTAGGACGCCGGGACATTAGGACGCAGGATATTAGGACGCAGACAATAGAATGCAGGATATTAGGACGCAGACAATAGGATGCAGAAAAGACGGAGCACATTAGGATGCAAGGACATCAAAACGCCAGGCAATACGAAGCAAGGACATCAGGACGCAGAGGTTAGGATGAGACATTAAAACGTTGCGGACGTGGACGCAAGGACCACATAAATCGGGGCATTAGGTCATACAGACATTAGGACGCAAGGAAATCCTTTTTATTACATGCAAGAGGATTATCCTCGTTCTCCAGTGCTGATAGCACTTTTTTGGATGTATGTTTTTCTCAGGGCATAGTGTAAGTTTTGCTCAGGGTTCGGCTGTAGCCTCCCCAGATTTCGGGGTAATTTTAAAAATTTTATCCCTCGTCCCAATTTTTTTGGAAATTTTTAGATAATAGCGCCGTTTTTCGATTTTGTTGACTGAAATTAAGAGTGTTCAGAGCTCAGCCAAAAATTATCACAATGCTCTAAAACTTTTTTTTTTAATTTCTTTCATTTCGAATCGAAAAAAAAGTTGAATTGTCTTCCAAAAAATTTCGAAATTTTTAAAACGAAATTTCTTCCAAAAAGCAATCAAATGCTACAAATTTTTAGGCTTTTTAGACAATTTCGTAACTTTCAATTCACAGAAGTGTACTTACTAAATTTTTGCACAATTTTGTATCATTATGTTACGTTTGGAAATTTTTTTAATACTTGGAAATTTTCTAGAAAAGCTTGCAATTCTGAGAGGATCAGCCAAGATTATGCTAGGGGTCAGCCAGGGTTCTACCCGGTGTCAAGACTACGTTCAAATCTCTTCCCAAAGATAATGTAGGCAAAGCCTAAGCAAGCCGAACTTGAGCCAGCCGTTTACTTAGTTCTGCAGTCTAGCGTCTGAGTCGTAATGTGCTACGTCTTAATGCCGTGCGTCCTAGTGTCCTGCGTCCAAGTGTCCTGCGTCCTAGTGTCTTGCATCCTAATCTCTGCGTCCTAATGTCCGCGTCCTAATGTCCTTGTGTCCTATCATGGGTCAAATGCATTTGGTGTCGATTCTATCTGATTCAAAAATTGATGGATACGATGTTGTTTTTCATTTTTGGTCCCCCATTTGGTTTGAAAAAATTAATATTTTTTCTACAGCATTAAGTTTTCTACTCCGTGAAAACTTCATTTCAAGTTGAACTTACGTTTTTAAATATTGCTGTATCTGCCATTTGAAGGTAGATTTGTTTTAATGGCAGAAATGAGTTATGAAATGTTCTGCAGATAATACACGACCGTAAATGAATTCTTTGTATAAAGACATTTCACAGTACAAAGAAGTAAAATCATAAAAATGAACTATTAAACTTATTTGGCCTAAAATCTCACTTTTCCGATTAATGCTACTTTGATTTGGAATACCAACACAGAAATGGATGTGAGTTGTATCATGAATGTGAGTTGTATCATGAAATTGTACATGCTCATTACGTCCGTGGTTAAGATCTGAAGATTAATTATTTTTGGAAGCTATTAAAATATTTCCTGATAAATCAAAATTTAATCCGAATGAACTCTAAGCAGTCAATTTCTACATTATAGGAATCGGAGATGATAATTTTCCAAAAACCTTTTCCTTACTATACTTGACAGTAAAGTGGTGAATCGCCCACGTAAAGCCAGCTTCGCAAAATAGTGAAGTGATATCAATTCAATTAATTTTCAGAGGTGTTTTTAATGCACGAAATTACAAAACTGTTTTTTGTATACATTTTATCTGTAGAATTGACATTTCATCCAGTTCACGAGCTCCGGACAAGGCCCATTTTTGTTGAACCCTAGTCGGGTTGGTCACACCTACCCTGATCCTGGGCAGTGGTGGGGCTGTACTAGCGCCACCAATCCTATTGTGATAGTCATACTGTGAAATTAGACTGAACAGAGATTTTTGAATTGAACTGACTGATTAGAAGAAAGCTTCAAAAACGATCGATCTGCAAACGCCAACGTTTGCAGATATTTATTAACATCTTCTCCCATGTTTTCTACGAAATTGCATTGCGTGATGATTAACTGATCGGATAAATGGGATGGCATCCCAAATTAAGTCTGTAGCTTATTCCGTCGACTTCACATCCACTGACACGTGGAAGTTCGAACTTCTTTATTTAGAACTCCTCGAGCTCACCACTAAATTATATTTTTTGTTCATGTTCAATTTGATCAGACAAAATTGGCGACTAATGCATTCTTCTCTCTGCTGGGAGCTCGCAAAACTATGTAGTTATGTATCGGCCTTCTGTGGAGGCAACCTCTTGTTCAGGGATGTCAGTAAAAGTAAGGATGAGATCAGGACATGGAACCAGGACTTACAAACATTCATTTGCTATAAGGACCTATTGTTGTGGTGGTGCATCCGGCTGTTCATAGAGCGATTTGCTCCGAGTGCAAGCCACCAGCACCACCACCATCAAAACCACAATCTTTGAACCACCCATCTGAGGTGAGGGTCGAAGGCTCGAGCCCGCAACCGAGTGTTATTTTTCTGGCGCGCTGGCCATTGAGATTTGAGCATACAATATTGGTGTTGTTCAAGGCTTTTCCTCTTCGACTGCTCATCATGTGGCCTGCTCGGCAAACACCACCACTACAACTACGATTTCCAAACCATCCATGTGGCTCCATTGGAGCAGTTGGTTATGCGCCCGGCTTGTATGCGGAAGGTCGAGGGTTCTAGCCCCTAACCAAGCTGATTTGGGCATACTACTTTGGCGGCTGTTTAGGGTCCTTAGTCCTCAAAGTGGGAGGGGTTTTGTACCGGTGTATTCAACTGTTCATCATGTGCCCAGAACAGCTCACACTACCACTACAAATGCAATGTCCGAGCCAATCATGAGCTCGGTTAATGCATTTAGTAACACATCTTCCTTGTATGCAGAAGGTCGATAGTTCAGGCCTATAAATAAGCATTTTTTGATGTGCCAGCCACGTCCATTTGGATGTCTGATGTGGTAAGTGTCGATGCACCTTCCTCCAACAATGGGATATAAGTGATATGGTGGTGCATCCAACTGTTCATCATGCTCAGACATGACATGCTTAATGAAAATTTTCCAGGGTTAATCCTCGCATTCGAAACTTCCACTTTTGTTGGGGATGCACTTACGGTAGCAGGCATCCCATCCATGCAAATTGTGAAAATGGCAAGAAGGCATCATTACGTGGGCATGACTGCCTTTATAAGGCAATATGTGATACGTTATGATCATTCTTATAAATTTATGTGTATTGTGAGCCGCCCGACCGACATTTTTTGTTATTGTTCTGTTACGCCAATAAAGTGGAACAGATGCTTGTTGTTTATTTATCGATTGTTTGGTGGCAATCAAGATTTATATTGGGCCACATATATTTTTCTGCAGCAGCGTCTCACATCCCCGACTTTTACGAGAACTATTGGGTAAGGTTCTCTGGAGTATTCTGGTAGTTTTTCAGGTGCAAGCTGTTGTATTCCAGTTGCTGTATAGCAACTGAAGGTTGTGTTAGATCTGCTAAAGAACTGTTGCACTGTATCAGCCTTTACCAATAGGAAGCTCATTTGAGTGACCTACGGTAGCTAGTTTGGTACAAGGCAATAGACTCTTTAGTCATATTGCTGACATCCTCGGACTTCAGCAAAGACTTTCTAACATAACACTTTTCTGAATTTTCCACGCTGGATACTAATTTACTTAAAATACTTTAAGCGTAATAGGAATTTTTCAGTTATGATTAAAATATCATAGCACAATTAGCAACTATTAGAATTGGAATAGACCCGATTGTAATGATTCTAATATTCTAATCTTTCATTTCTGATATTCCGATTCTAAGCCTAACTTGCGCTAACAAACAAGCAAATTTAAAGACAAATACAATTACAATAATTGATCTTGATATATTGAATGTATTCCATTCAATTTTTTAGCTACGATCATAATTTTATGCATCATTAGAATCAGCATAGAAAACTAAATAAGGTCACAATGAGTTAAAAGCGTAAGTTCCACAAGAAAATATTTCGAATTAATCATTAAATCGCTCACAGAAATGATACAAAATTCTTTAACAGCTCTCTGTAATCTTACTGCTAGGCGTGAGAAAAATTTGCCAACGATATACACGCATTAATAGAAAAATGAATGAGCTACCGAACGGTATCAATCATGTCGTAGTCTGTAAAGTATTTTTTGAATAAACTTATTTCCAAGTTGATCAATTTTTTCGGAAAATCGAACTTTACAAAGTGCGTCTTAAGGCTCATTTATACTTGCCTTTTCCGACGGAACGGAACGAATCGTCAACAGCTTGAAACGTTCAGTTCGAAAAGTCGGAAAGGATAACTTTAATTTTTCGGAAAACGACCGATGGTAACCTTCAACCGAACGAAACGAAAATTTGCCTTTCGTTCGGTTTTGTTCCGTCGATTGCATTACGTTCCGTCGGAAAAGGCAAGTATAAATGGGCATTTAACTTTCGAGCCGCACTGTACGTCGTCAACTTTGTTATCATTATTCCACGTCAATTAAAAGTATGGACGCCGCCTTGATTTACATATTCATTTATTAATATTTCACCTAATTATTTTTGATGAAGTGGGGGAATCGAAGACGAATTGGACCAATGATATTACCCAGAAGATCCAATCTTTGTGGACCTTTAATTCTAGTGATCAGTTTGGAGAACTTTGCCCGCTTTTTGCTAAAGTTTTTGGCTATGGGTTATTCACAACTTCGCTTAGGCAGTAAAAGCCTAATTTATACATCATTGATCGATCTAGAATGGGAGTCAAAAGGGCAGCAAGTGTTCCAAAAGTGCAGCCGAAAATTTAAAAAGCGCAGGAACACGAAAGATATGTAAAAGCGAAAGTTTATTCTCACAACTAATTTTAAAGATTTAAAATACCAAAAATTATAGTAAAGGACTTAAATAAAGTTAAAGAAGAATTTTTAACGTCATAAATATAAATGTTTGTGAAATTCTGTCATTTAGTTTCTTTTTCTACATTCCTGTACTGGACGTGGTTTCTACTATAGGGATGGGCCGGGACTGCTTGTATTTTAAATCATACAGGCATTAAAAATTTTTTTTTGTATGACGCAAAGCATGACGCAAAATTTTGGACGGAATTAAGTTCCGTAGTTACTCAGAAAAACATGCAGGACAATGAAGCGGAAAAGAAAGAGCAGAGAGACAGTAAAATGGAATAAAAATAAGGCTAGACAGAACAAGGACGTAAATACAACAAAATAGAAAAATGAAAAATAGAAATAGAAAAAAAATTTGAAATGTAATAAGTAAATCCCAGTTTGAACCCTAATCTACCTAGTATTATACTCAAAAAATTATCGATTGAGTGCTCCCATGAAAGTTGGTTCAACACAGAAAAACTGGTGAGGCTTATTACTGTAAGGAATGAGGAAAATTTTTCGTTTATGAGCGGTAGACAAAAGAGCTGAAATGTTCATCCCATAACCTCGTTGAATGGTCAAGATTTATCGAGTAACACACAGGTGTCAAACACGATTCTATGGAAATCAAAAGTGAATAGGAAGCGTGGTCTTTTTATGATTTTGGCGTTCGAATTGTAATGGAGAAATTCAGCGTTTTTCTACAGTACAAATCTTTCCACTCCATGAAAACTGTGTGCCAAACTGAACATAATTTTTTAAGTTCTCACTGCGTCTGATATTTCAAAGTAATCTACCTAGTCATTTTAAGGTATTCACATTAGTTTCACAAAATTTATTGACTGAGCTTTCAAAAATTCAGTTCGAAAAGGCAGAGTTTAATTTGCATAAGTTTTGCATTTATCTAGTTTTGAAATCACGATAGTAGGGATCTGCGCGGGCCACAAGAATGTGACTCGGGTCCGGCCCGGTCCGTAAAAGCTCAAATTTTTAAAAGTGTGTCGCATATCATGGAAAAGTTGCAATAATGCAAAACATATGACTCCAAATGGAAGCGAATCGGAATCTATTCATCAAGATATATCTGTAACGTACCTGCTAACGCAGTACTGTAAATATATAGCATACTGTATGTCATAGTCATTTATTAAACATTATTTCATTTTCATAATTTATCGTCTCAAGGGTGTCTGGGATTCACACCCAAACATTCCTGTAAAATTACGTGAAGTGCTTTATTTTGATCCTTCCACACCCCGGTAGCCGCTATTGACCCAATTAAGACGCCCCAATTAATTTGCACAAACGGCAGCTGGTCCCCTAGAACCTACACTAAACTACAACTACACATTCCACAGCTACCGAAATTCCTCATGGAAATCGTAAACAACACTTGCACACAGTAAAAAGTAAAAGCCCCGCCAGACAGTAGTCTCAAGTGCAACGGTAGCAACGGTCCCACAAAACATGTGTACACAGAGGAAACAGATACAGAAGCATGCACAGAAGCACAGAGGTGTGGCTAAGCTCACTGTAGGAAACAAGCAAGACACGAAAAGCATGCCGTACTAGAAAAGCATTAAAGGGCGTGACTAAATTAGGGAGAATAGTAAAGCAGGAAGCAGCGATTGGCGGAAGAAGATGGACAGAAGCAAGACCTCCCGCGACGCCCAGGGAGTGGCCAAAAACGTCGTATTTAAAGAGAAGCAAAGCATGATTTTATTGATATTCGTAATTCTCAATTTCTCGTTTTCCGCGATCTTTCGTCTTATTTGCAAGTGCCGTTTTTTATATGAAAGCAGTTAAACCGAGGCCGTTAATTATTTGCAAGCTGAGACTGCGTTGTTCCTGTATTGTTATCGACGTCCCAAAGCAGCCATCGATTGTTATTCGTATCGCCCCTATCCGTATCCCCCCACCATATCCCCGTGCCGCCTGTTGTAACCACCGTCCCTAATTGGATAAAGTAAAGTGCTTCTCAAAACTGGTCGTTACATATCATATCATCAATTTTTCCGATCACAAATTTGTAATAACATGTCTTGTTGTGCTGAAAGGACATTTACTCGCAGCACTGGAAGCTACCGTGATCTTAATTAGCCACGTAATTTAATTTCGCAGTATCCCCCTGCAGTTTATAAAATTTTTGAATTTTGCGAATGTAAGCTTCTGACATTTCAAAAATGATTACCACATTATCAGAATAATACAACGACAAAACGTGTTCAAGAATTTCAATTCTTTGTTGCTTGCCTGGAGCCTGTGACTAATGCTCCGGATGGACTGATGCTCAAACTGTAGCAAAAATATGGTCTGTTTTTGATAAATTCCTTGAAAATAATGAATCCGAAAACCGAGTACTTATATTTTCTGCACGATCTGTCAAGCTTTGCGTGGGCTGGAACTAAAACATTGTGACAACACTCCACTAACACTCAAAAAATTTTTTAATGAAAAATTGTACAGTAGATTCATGTAGAAGAATTCCAAGTCACCAGATGTATATGTCATCCATCGCTCAAAAGAAATATTAAAATATTCAAATTCAAAAAAGCATAAATAAAGCATCGGTTCATATTTTTACGTGAAAAAAGTGACTTGCAGAAAATAGCTGAAAGAATTTTGAGCTCTTTTCCCCAAATGACGAAAAGCTTCATGCGGAAAAGTATGTATAGTTTGTTTTTCTAGAAATGCTTCTAAATAATGAAAGTGGAAAGCAAGTAGTATTTCAGATTTTCACAATTTTCTGATAAACAATATATCGTATAGGACTAGAAATTTGTGAGCGTACTGATCTCACCTTTAAAAACTTTTCGAGTGAAACATTTTACGGTGAGAGCTCTATGTAAACGATTTTGACGACAGCACTGATTTGTGTCACTTTTCCATTTGGAAGCATTTTATAAAAAGCAGACTATAGATTTATTATCTCCATTTTCTGATAAACTAAGAAGAATTTGACCAGAAAAGATGCATTATGGTAAGAGTAGTGAGAGGAGTTTTTGAATCCGACAGAATGCTCAATATTATAGTAAACTTAAAACTGCACCTGAAACAAATGTATATTATGGCGATGGTAACATTTAAATAATTATCGTCTGTTTTTTATGAAATGCCTCCAAAATGAATAATGACAACAATCAGTAGTAGAGTCAAAATCGTTCACGCAAAGCTTTTGCAGTAAGATTTGTTGCTTAAAAAAATGCTAACGACTGGTTGAGTAAGCTCACAAATTTGCAGTTTGTTGTTACGTATGGTTCAGCAGAAAATCGTAAAAATATGGAATAGTACTTGCTTTCGACTTTTATTATTTAGAAGCATTTCAGGAAAAACAGATTATGAATACGCTTCAAATATGATTTCAGGAAAATATTTCAAATTAAGAAAACATGGATAAAAAGGAAATCTTCGTCCAAAAAACATCAATTTTTCAGTTTCTTTTCTAATCCAAATAGATGGATTTCCATGGTTAACCCTAAGCAAGTCATATGATTGGCAAATCTTGGGGATCAACGTACGGCCGATGTTACAAGAAGGAGCATTACTCTCTATTTTGTACGTTACGCAGTGGGGACTGCTATCTCAAGTCCCCCGGTTGGATATGTGAAAACTCCATTCCCATACTGAAAAAATAGGTGGTGCCTGTCAGGGGCTAACAGTGATGTGAAGCTTCTGGACATGCTGTAGCTCCCTCCACTAGTCAGCGTCAGGGTAGATGTGTCCATCATAATCAGGACCCGACCAATCGCCTAGGCCTCATGCGCCTAAATCCATGTGGTTGAATCCAGGGGTTCGAACTCTCGACATTCTGCATACAAGATAGTCACGCAATGGGCGTATTCTCATGTGAGCGAATTCCTAATCGGGCGATTCCAAAACAGCGATCGAGAATGTAATAGCACTATTTTTTCCTTTTTTACCTTGTATTTTTTTGTATGTTTTTCTTTGTTCTTCGTTTTCTGTATGTATTGTTTATATTTTCATTTATGTTTTTACGTTTTCATCTTTTGCCCCTTCTTTGTTTCATTTTCTTTTTTATTGTCATCTATTTTTTTCTTTTCTGCTCATGGTACAATACATTAAAAGTTGTCATTTTTAATGAGCATAGTTTCCCGTATAATTTTTATACAATTCGGTACGCTCTATATCCTATTTAATTTTATTCTTCGTGATTTTTCTTCATTTTTACTTTCTTTTTATCTTAGTTTTTCTCTTTTTCTTCTCTATCTTTCTCTTTTTCTATTCTCATGATTCTTTCTTTTTTGTTATTTTTTTCACAATTTTTTCTTTCTTGCTGCTTTCTCTATGTTTATTCTTCTTCCTCGTCAGTTTTTTCACGTTTTTTTCTGATGCTTCTCCACTTATTTTCACTTATTCTTTATGTCTTCATTTTTGGTGACGTTTCCTTTCTCTTGATGTTTTGTTTCTTCCAGCATTCTTTTGTTTATCTTTTTTATTAAGATTTTCACACTTACAACGACGAAAGACTCAAGCATGCGGAACTGTAGGTACAAGAATTACGTGGGAGACTAAAGTTATTTAGTGACAACTTGTAAAGTATTGTATCACGAAAGAAAAATTTAGATGACAAGAAGGAAAAAAATGAAAGAAACCACAGACAAAAGCTGAAAATGTAAGAATATACATAAACGAAAACATAAGCAATACACACAGAAAAGGAAAGAAAAAAGAAATACATACGAAGAAAATTTTAAGATGAAGAAGCAAAAAATGTAGAAAGTGTTATTGCAATCTCGATAGCTCGTTTGTTATCGCCCAATTGGGAATTCACTCACATGGGAAATCGCTCAATTGGGAATTTCCTAAATTCGGAATTCGCTCAATTCGGAATCGCTCACATGGGAATCGTTCACTTGAGAATCACTGACTTGGGAATAGACTTCGCTATGCTACCAGCTGCGCTATTTGATTCACGTGCATAGTTCGGAAATTTTGGTTGTAGTAGTGATGATGTGCGCAGGCAGGACGCATGATGAACAGCTGTATGCTTCACTGAAACATGGTTTTCAAGAACCTGTGTGTCACAGACAATTAGGTATGATATTATGCAATGATAGATATAATTCAGTCACCAGGTTTCAATACGGAATGTCGATCCCCTGAGATCTTTCAGCCACTGTCTCAATTTGGCCACTTCTCTTTTTCTCCTCGTAAAGCTACAAAAATAAAAGTGAATAGAAAACCGAATATTTTTTCGTTTGAAAACAAAGGTTATTTACAATTTATTTCTGATGCTAAATCACTACTGGTGTACAAGTATTTATGAATACATAAACTTATGGTGGCTGAATCGACTCGGTAGCTGAAATGATACAGTTGGCTTAATCAATACTCCATGTGATAAAAAGTTGCTGAAATGACATAGTGGCCGAATCGGAATGGTGGCATAGAGTCAACACACGATCATAAACGAAATGTGCAAGATTAGCTCAGGCCCAGGCAAAATCCAAAATCGAAACCTGCCTCGATGTGCGTCAAGCCTCTGATCCCGGGAGTATAAGATGAAGTCGGAGTCTCCCGAATCAAACAAATTTTGGAGTTAGGCATCACGAATAATGCTTAGGCTTAATAGACTTCTCGGACTTAATCCCAAAAATTAACGTATCTTTAGCCCGTCAGATTTTCTGCAAGCCTTCCAGGTTTTACACAGGTCCTATCAACACTACATCGGCATTTGCTATGTGAAACACGCTGAAAAAACTTGAAGCGGTTCCTGTGAATAGTAAGTTAGTATTGATGTATGGGTGTGAAGTCTGATTCTATGATGCCTCTGGAGCTTTTATTCAAGCGCAGAGAGATTTATGCACAAGGTAAACAAAAACTTTGCGACTCTCCTTTGTTCTCTGTAACTGGAGAACGCTAACTTTACCCAATAGGTCTCCAAGACGAGAAGAGTTCAACTTATAGTAGAATAATGTATAGGTAAGAGAAGTCGTCAAATTGAAGCTAAAAACACAGCAAAAGCCCAATGGATTCTGATTTTTTAACTCTAAGCCTTTAGATTATGTTAAGGCGTATTTTTTTGTGCACTACTTTAGGTTGGAAAGTTTTGCAGCCGCAAAGTAAAGTGTACCTTTTATTGCCCTACGTATGGTTGCAGCTCATTAATTAAGCAAAAGTCGCGTCAGCATGGGTCCTAATAAAAGACTAATCAAGCATAAACAAGGGAGTGTGAAATGCAATCGAACGGTGTGTCCAAATAAAATTCGTGAAGAATTAAAATTTTTTCATTCTATTTTTTAAATTTAAATCGCAAAAAATATTTTGAAAAGTGCACAAAGTTTCGATTTTTATAATTATGCATGTTTTTCAGTTAACGACTATATTGCATTCTAAAGTTGTCGAAAATTCTATTAATTTGAAGCCGGAAAATAATGTTTAAAATTAATAATAGAATTACTCAATTATTTTTTCAGATTTATGGTGCGTGTGGAGGACAAATTTTTAAAAAAACATCAACTTGAACATTAGTGACATTAAACGAAGAATTGGAAAAAGAATGATTTCTGTTTTCATTGAGTCTCGAATTGTATATTCCCAATGTTGACCGGCTAAATTCGTCATTTTTCTCTATGGGGGCCCCTTTGTGGAGATTTTGGGAGTTATGAAAGTTGACTGAAATGTCACCAA
Source organism: Romanomermis culicivorax (assembly GCA_963922205.1). Lineage (NCBI taxonomy): Eukaryota > Metazoa > Nematoda > Enoplea > Mermithida > Mermithidae > Romanomermis > Romanomermis culicivorax. The sequence goes on along the minus strand of CAWUHX010000137.1, from coordinate 778,379 downwards.
ATAACTTCACCCATAGGATTACACTGGCATGGATGAGATCCCACAGGACGCTCAAAAGTATTTTTTCATGCAAATTTGAATTAAATCATGATAAGTGTAGCAAATTGATAAATTTCATAGGGTGCATGAGATTGTGGTAACGTGGCCGAATTTGCGGTGTTTGAGCAGCCTAACATCAACAATTCCACACATTTTGTGAGTGAAAGGCTCTGTACTTACATTTTCAGGGCAAGATCTCTTGGAAAGTGCTATGTCGAAAAAACTATTCACATTTTGTCATTCAGGTCTTTTATAATCTTGTCTTGCATTTTGACGTCTAATGACTTATGAATCACCGCCTTGAAACCTTCCTAAATAAATTTTTTAATGAGTGTTCCTTAGATCGAATAAATTTACACAAATTCAATACAGGAGGTAGTGCAAATCAAAAATGTCTACCATTGGCCAAATATAGCCAGAATGCATGAAACTTCCAGTGCACCAATAAACTAATGATGTAATAGGACTCTCTCCCATGAAAAACAATTCTTACAGTCCACAGGTTTCAAATCCGGTCATTTTTGTTGACCCATGATCGGAATGGTCACACCTAAGGCCACACTGACCGGTGGTGGTGGGACAACTCGAGCGCCATCCAGGAAGCCCTCCAACACTGATGACAGTACTTGGGCACTCTTTTGCTCCAAGGGGCGAGGGATAAAATTTCTGTCATAAGACTGATGTTTCTCCCTCCCAGTGCGTGGATTCTGAATTCGGTCATGTTTGTTGAGCCTTGGTCACACCTGTGGTGTGAGCAGGTTGTTCATACAACATGAGCGTCAAAATATTCTTTACTGTAACTTAATGTGATAGTTTATAGATGTTTTTCATTTCCAGTTATTTTCAGTCTGTCTCTTTATGTGACTATTTTATGTAAATTATTGCTGCTTCTAAAATTTTCACAGAAGTATAAGTTAATGTTAAGGGGAATTTAGTATGTTTTTTCATTACCGTCTGTCTCTGCCTTCTATTGACCAAGTCTTCTTTCCTGGGTCATTGAGTGATTCTATTGCCACTCGCTCCTGTTATTTCTTGTAGTTTGTTATCGGTCGTTTCATGGACCTTTTGTAGTAGTTCACCACCACTATTTTTTTTAGGCTTAGGCTTAGGCTTAGGCTTAGGCTTAGGCTTAGGCTTAGGCTTAGGCTTAGGCTTAGGCTTAGGCTTAGGCTTAGGCTTAGGCTTAGGCTTAGGCTTAGGCTTAGGCTTAGGCTTAGGCTTAGGCTTAGGCTTAGGATAATGAAAATAATAAATGGGAATTAAAAGGTTGATTTTTAACTGAGTGTTTGGCTCAGTGGTAACGCACTGGAGTTTTTGAATCAAAAGGTTGCAGGTTCGAAACCTACCTGATGACAAAAAAAATCGCCGAAAAACTAAAAGAATGAAAAAAATATGAAAAAATAGTGGTAGGGAACTACTACAAAAGGTCCCGTTTCATTACAATAAACTATTATTCTGATTTCGTTGCCTTTTCTCTTATTTCACTATTGGATAATGATCGTCCTTCAATCCTTATTTTTGGTCAAAGCCTCTCGTACTCTAATGGACAGTGACAATTGACGACTGGCAATGTGGAGGAAAATTCCATCGGCTCAAGGCGATCACTCCCTTCAGGCGAGAGAGCAGGCCGACCTGACTCTTACAGGTACCCCATATGATGACGATGTTCTTAAGGTAGCAGTCATCCCATATCTATGCAAAATTGAAGACCAGAGCGATGCCACAATATCACATAAGGAAGAATGATAATTCATTCTTACAAATTATTCATTCTTACAGATTTACCGTGTTATGTCATATTCTCTTAGTTGTTGTTGTACTAACTATGCTAATAGATGAGGATGCCTTTTCATATTTTATATTTACATAATTATTTATTATTATTACCCTCGCATTATAAGCGGAGGTGGGCGCCAACAGGGAGACCAATGGATATTACTGAAGACGACTTGGCCTTATCTGGATATCGAGTTCATTGTGAGTTTCCAATTAACAGCTTGAGGCGTTCTATCCCACTTTGGCGTCCGTCCCAACTTGGCATCCGTCCTAACTTGGCGTCCAATGCTATATTAGAGGCTAAATATAGAAATCTTAACTTGGCATCTATCCTAACTTGGCGTCCGTCTCAACTTGGCGCCCTGTGTTGAAGGAAAAAATCCTAACTTGGCCTCCAATGCATCATAAAATCAAAGTTAAATTGATTCTTTCATTTTTTCATCTTTTTGATCATCGAATTCATCTTTATTTGTTTTTTTCTTCTTTAACTTTATTTCATCTATTTTTTTCTCCTCTGAGACTCTTTATGTAGGGTGTATCCCTATCTATAATTTGTCTACTAACTGCATTGATACAATTTAATACATCAACATTTTATTAGACTGCTAACCAAATGCAAAATGCATAAAAGAGAGTAACAGAGAAAATGGAAGAGAAAATAGAAAGAAGAAGAAAAGAGAAACGGAAACATAGACAAAAAAAATCAAACAGAAAAAGAACATGAAGAAAAATAAACAAAAAAAGATGAAGATAAGATGAATAAGGAAAAACCAGGCTACCATACAGCAGAATCAAGTGGGGTCCCAATAACCTGGGAATTAAGTAGCAAGATAGGAGCCAAAAAATCAACCATAATTAACCCAGGAACTTATTTGTGGCATTCCTTTTTCAGCTATGTAAACTACAGTAAACAAACGGAGAAAAATGTACGGAGCTCCATATCTTCCATCGCTGATCTTCCACAGCAACGGAGCAGCACAGCAGCTCAGAACTCTAAATAATCGAGTTGAGAGTTGATCTATAGTTTATCAGGAAATTATTTTGAATTTGTTGTTTAGTGTTCCTCCATTCCTTCATTCTGTCCTTAAACCTGTCTTGTTCGCGTCCTCCCCCTTTACATATTCCATCAAATAAAAAAGTTTAAATGAACAAATAAAAAATAAAGGAAAAATACATTATGAGAAATGAGATAAAGAAAGAAAGAAGTAAAAAGAAAATGTGAACGGATTGCAACGATTTATCGGGCGATCTTTTTGCTTCTCTCAATTCTCTTTGCTTTTCCAAAATGACCCATATTTTAGAGAACAGTGCAATGAATTAACTATATTTAAAAGCTCAAATTCAAATGGACATTTTTAGGAGAAGTCTGTTAGATTTTGAGAATGTCGATAATTTATTCAGTTTTCAAAATTTTGAGAACGTACGAGTTTGCATGCAAAAAAGCATTGTTTCTTTGTGAAACTATGTGCTTTCTTCATTGGAAAACTGTTTCTATATATAGAAACTGTAATGATATATGTGTATTACTCTCAAATGAATATTTTTCAGTAATCAATAAAGAGTGAGTTTGGCTTAATTTTGATCCAAAACATATAGTTGATACGGATGCCAAGTTAGAACAGACGCAAATTAGCATCGATGCCACGTTAGGACATAAAATGGACGCCAACATGGGACTAATATGCCAAGTTAGGACAGATGTCAAGTTAAGACGGACGTCAAGTTATGACACAATCGCTTGAGGAAACCCTGCACGCTTTTCTCTTGCAAACTTGTGTTAGTTACAAGTTTCAGCAAACTTAAGTTAGGCTGCAACTGAAGTTTGTGTTTAGACTGTAAAATACCTGTTGCACTGTAAAAACCACAATTTACAGGAAACTCTTTTGAGTTACCTTCGGTAATCGATCGTGTACAAGCAATGAGCCCTTTAGTTATATTGCTGATGTTTTTTCAGTTAAGTGGAGACTAAGCCAAATACGAATTATGATTGGATTTATTATTCTTCTGCACTCCAGGTCAGGATTGACTATTAGCCATCAACAACCAGCAGAACGGGTGAAAATACCGGGCCCCTTGCTATGCGGCGAGTTAGCTAAGAACTCCAGAGGGTGTTGACAATAGTCAGAACAACCATCTCAACTACAAATTGCTGCAAACTGAGAGCGCCCTTTCTATTGTTTAGTTCACTCAGTTGGCTGGAGCAAGCAAACGGTAGCCGCAAGGTTCCATTTTCCAGCCGAAGACTGTGCCTTACTTTCACTGGCAATCAAAGCAACAGAAAGGGGTTGCCTCAACAAGGGTGCTAAGGTAATACGTGAATCCCACACACCTACTCTAGCACTGGTCAGTGGTAGGACAGTTCAGGCTCCACCTAGGAAGCCTTTCAACATGTTGTAGTGTGTTTCCGTCGATTCTGTTGGATTCTGTATAAGATTGTCCTTTTTGAAGAAATGCCCACAGGCACGTATTTGACTGAGTGTAGGGAACCATTCCAGGCTGTTTATTGTAAGTGGCAGATTCAGTAAGTGTGGGTGTGAGCTCTTTTTTCATTATTATTGGTGGTTGCTTTTCCCGTGCACCTTGGTTTTGTGCCCTCTCTCAGCACACGAGAAAGCATTTATTAGCCACGCCCATGTGGTTTTTATTGTGTACTAGTCACTATTGTGCAATCATCCTGGTTTAGTAAGCGTGTATATTTTAGATTAGGTAAAATTCGGGACCTTTTGTAGTAGTTCACCACCACTATTTTTTAGGCTTAGGCTTAGGCTTAGGCTTAGGCCTAGGCTTAGGCTTAGGCTTAGGCTTAGGCTTAGGCTTAGGCTTAGGCTTAGGCTTAGGCTTAGGCTTAGGCTTAGGCTTAGGCTTAGGCTTAGGCTTAGGCTTAGGTTTAGGCTTAGGCTTAGGCTTAGGCTTAGGCTTAGGATAATGAAAATAATAAATGGGAATTAAAAGGTTGATTTTTAACTGAGTGTTTGACTCAGTGGTAACGCACTGAATTTTTTGAATCAAAAGGTTGCAGGTTCGAAACCTACCTGATGACAAAAAAGATCGCCGAAAAACTAAAAGAATGAAAAAAATATGAAAAAAATAGTGGTGGTGAACTACTACAAAAGGTCCAAAATTTGTAGGAGACTGTGCTCCCTTTCCTCTAAGGTAATTATTGGGTTAGACTCAAATTGGCAAACCAAAGGTTTACCAACTTTGGCCATTATTTGTGGGTTTAAGTACTTATCTTTTAGGTCCATGTTGGGTAAGTATGGGATGGTAGGAAGCACGTGCATTAATGTCGATCCCAGGCTATCTCTCCTGCGACTCTCGGACTAGGACCTTAGGGATCAATACCCCTCAAGCATTTCAAATATAACGAACACTAATAAATGATAATGCCTCAATCGCTGCAACTTGTGTTACACAATTGGTGGCACACTACACCAGGAACCTCTTGTTAGGCAACTGTGGGGTCAAGAAGATGCAACAGTTCTGACCACAGGCTGACAACAACAACAACCACAAAACTCTCCCAGATGTTTCACCAGATACTCGCCAGAACTTTCACCAAACCTCAGGCAGAACACCTTGGCACATACCTCAGGAGATCCTACCCAAGTCTCCTATCCTAATCTTATAAGAGCCTCCCCTGTGCTCACAAAACAAAACAACTTATGGGCCCAATTTCTATTGGGTGACGACTGAGGACGCCACAAAATAATAATAAACAAAAATTATTATAAATGGAGCGATGGCGGCGATGCTCCCCAAACATAATCTTTTTAGTAATGATAAAAAGACACCAAAAACGCGAAACAGTGGCAGCATAAACCTATGCAAATTTATCATTCTTTTCGGCCACTTTTCGCCAGGTCCAACCGCCTGCGCACCGACGCCGGAAGCTGAACACCTGCACCTGAGACCACCTCAACATCCCTCAGCCCTCAAAACCAACCAACGGGAGGTGAAAACCTTTCTGCAGCCTGAGTCTCATACTGAGGCCCCGACTGCATAACAGTTTTCCCCTCGGAAAACAAATTTTTGGGGCTACCCCCTCCAAAATGTGATCCAGCCCCTACCAGGTCCTTCAGGTGACGGCGACCTTGACCAATCCATTCGGCAGGGCACTCCTTTTCAGGCTACCGGAAACGATCACGAACGTAGTTCGGCCTGGACTTTGACGTCGATCTGTGCCTAGATCCGGGGCGTCGCCGTTCCTCTTCTCCCGTGTACTGGTTTTTACAACTTCGGTGCTGAGGTACCCCAGGTGCGCTTCCTCTATGATCGGCCGCTCGTCATGTCGCTCCGTCCAATACAAATCTACTCAGTAAAAAAGCTTTTCTATAAAATACTTCAAATTTTACAAAATAATTTTATAAACGCAAATAATATTTTCAAGTCTTCATCTTTTTCAGGCCCTGAAAATAAACGAGAAAAATATGAGGGCTATGTACACGCCCGAAATAAGATGGACGGAAAGACAAATTTCACCGGGCAACTTTTGGGCACCAGAAACAAAAAAAATTTTAAAATTTAAAGCAACAATAAAACGAGATAATATATTTTTTTTTGTATTTTGTATTTTATTTGTGTTTTTGTATTTTTATATTTTTGAAATAAAATTTGTACGAAATAACGAATTTTGGTCCAAAAAGTATGCGGCTATATGAAATTATTGTTGCCCGCCGCCACCATAACCGCCGTATTGGAAGCTACCACAGCGAGGGTAGGGACCACCCCGAGCTCCACAACCCCTGAGGAATCCCCCAAAAACTCCTCGAGGTTGGGCCGCACGAGGGGGTCCGCCCATCACCTGTCCTCTATACGGTTGCGGATTAACCATTCTAAAGGGTCTTGCTTGACCCTGTCCCTGACCTCCGCCTCGGCCATATCCCCCTCCAGTTCCCCTTTGGTACGAGCCCTGAGTGGAACTTATGGAAGATACTCCAGAAGCTGAGGTACTGGACCTTCCTTGACTCTGTTGATTTGCATACGGTAATTTGAATACTCCAGGCTGGTGCCGACCCTGCGAGTGAGACGATTGTCGCGAGTGCTGGCTCCTGGACCTGGATGTATCTCTAGGTTGTCTTTCTGTTAAAATGGGAATCTTGAAGGGTTGCCCCTCCTCATCCTCAGCTTTCTGAAACTTACCAGAAAATTTCTGAACCATATCAGACAACCTTCTTTTCGCTGCCATATCCACTGCAGTTTGTTGGTGTTCCTGCATTCGGTTGGCATACGCTTCCCTGAATGCAGTACTACCTTCTCCCCGCAAATAGATAGAATAGTATCTCTCCGTGACAAATGACTTGGCCCGTGCATCAACTGCACCAATATGTCTCGGGCCTAACTGCTGCTGTTCTAACTTTAGCAACACCATGGTACATAAGTATCTCACGGCTGCCATTACTATTTCCGCATCAAAGTGATGAAACCAATTTGGCATGAACTTGAGCCAAATATACTCTCAAATGGGCTCAGGAACGTTTACATGATCATAGAGGAAACCACCTTGAAGATCAAAGTGATCCCCATAGTTCTCGTAAAGCTCCTCTACTCCATTATTCACCAATGCCCAGATGATTTGATTCCTATTATCATCTGGCATATCCTGAGCAAAGAATTCGATCACCTCCGGTGTCAAAAAATCTATTCTTCCCTTCACTATGGGAAACTTCTTATGGACATCCCAATAGTCTTTCAAAACAGAACTCGTGTACTCCGAAGTTACTTCCTTATCTATACTTCTCTTGACCGATTTAGTTGGTTCTGACGTAGAGGGTTTAGAAATAACTTTTTTCCCAGAGGAACTGCTCTGGTTCTGCTGAGAAGTCTTATCCACTTTAGACACGGGCTTAGCCAAAGTACTTTTCGTCGTTGCACTTGCCTGAGATGCAGACGATTTACTAGGTACTTTAGCGGAAGCAACCGTCGACTGCACTTGACTCGGAGAACTTTTGGTTCCAGGCATCAGGCTCGTCGGCGTAGTTCCAGTCTTGGACTTGGTTGAATCCATCAATAAAGTAGTAGATCCTGCAAACTTCAAGTCCACAGACGTAGAACTCCCTGTCTGTTCTCCTTCACCATCACTAATTTCAATAACATCTTCTTCATCTCTTCTCTTAGCCCTATTGGCCCTTCGGGCTAACTTCCTCCTTCCTAATCTTTTAATCTGGTCGTCCGTACGACTTTCCGCTCTGAACTTTCTAACCTCTTCGGCAGTATACGTACCTGGTATACCACCGTCTATACTTGGATCTCTGGGCGCTACTTGAACTGTCGGTGTAACCTTGCTGACCGCAGGTTGGATGGCCTGCGTACTAGCAGGTTGTGCCGGCAATTTCGGGATATGATAAGCAGTAGGCGGCTTGGCTGGAGCTTGCACAACTGTAGGCGCTGCCAGAGGCGTCGGCTGCACCGTAAAACCAGCCAATACCTGCTCCAGCTGCTTCTGCTGCTGATCTAATCTCGCTTTTTGCTCCGCAAGCTGTTTTGCGAAAATCTCTTTCTGCCTTTCGCTTTCCTTTTCAGCTCGCTCCCTGAGCCTTGCTTCAATTTCCTCTATTGTTGGACTTGCAGCAATCGTTATCAGATTGCTTTCATCCAACATTTGCTCTGCCCTGACATCCATTCCAGAAAGTAAACTTTCTGTCTGATCTACTAAAGAGGTTACCTGTGTTTCTTGATCAGGCTGTATCAACGATTCAACAGTGACCTCACTGTCCACTTCTAAATCGTCTCCTACCTGATTCAAGTCTATGGGGGTGTTGAGGTCTGCAGGTATCGCTTGTTGCTGTGCTTTCGCTGCAACAGGCTCAGCCTGCATCCCCTGCACCTGATCCACACTACTCATATCAACTCCAGATTGCTGACTCACCGTTGTGCTTACCTCAGTGCCTGTAACCGGCACTGTTGGCTGCTTACCTATCGGCGTCACTACAACCTTGTCGCCAACATGCGTAATTTGAAAACCTGGAGCATCGGACGGCAATATCGGCTCGAAAAATAGCGGCTCGTAACCTAGAATGTATTCCGGTTGATACGCTAACACGCTCTTCTTCTGATTCTCCTTCGTTGTGTCCTCACTCATATCTATTGGGTATCGCAAACCTGGAACTCGGACAGCTATTTGGCGGAAGTAAAACCTCTGATAGCAGTACGGATTATTTTTGTACTGCGGACACTCCGCCAAATGCTTCCTCTTATCTTCCGGTCTTTGCTCCCATGATTTTGTCTTGGGCCAAAATCGGATCAGCAAAAATCCAAAACGATTTCCCCAACATGTAATAGCATTGCCCTTAGTTGGCGTATGTACCTCTGTTACTGGAAGACTATTCAAAAATGATAAGTACTGACCATACCTATCTCCCCTCCACAACATCTTCAAGAGTTGTTCCTTTTCCTCAGGGCTAAAGGATCTCAAATAGTTATGGTCAAGGAGAGAGGTAAGGTACTCCTCCGCTTCCTCTCTACAAGCTGGTCAAAATAAATGAAACGTAAGCGAAACTTTGTTACACACTGACTCCAAATTCTTAAAATTGTCCTCAATCAATATTTCAGAATAAGGAGCGATATCCATACTCCAGTGTTGTCTTACATACGACTCTTTACCATTCGAAACTCTGACTGGTTCATACTCGTGGTAATCAACTTCCAGAGATGTTATCTCCAACAACTGTTTCGTTTCTTTCCTATACCTTAGGAAATTCTCGTACAACACCATAGATACTGGTTCATCAAGTCTACTGAAACTCTTCCCTTGATTAACCATATCTACCACCTTCTTTGTAATTCGAGTTCTAATCTGCTTTTCCGACAAAGCTTCTTCAAACTCTTCATCCTCACTTACCGTATCGTTACCATCCACATTCTTACTTTTCTCTTTGACGGTATAATCGGGATGAATACCTTTAGGGATACTTACGTCTCTCCCTCTCTTCGGATTTGACTCGTAATGAGGGAAGCCGTACTCCGTATAGCCTCCAAATGAGGTATCCATTTGGGCAGCCATACGGGCATACACTTCCTGTCTCATCATGTGATAAATAGCCGATGACTGCGGCTCCTCTACTTCTGGACTTCTGCAAAAAGTCTGTGGAAAATTCTCACCATGTATCATGTTAAAAAACCTGTATAGCCTGAAAGCCATTATCTGGATTTGATCCGCTTTCATCAAATCATGCGGAAAATATTGGAATCCGACCTCGACTTCCATAGCTAACTCATAGTGGAAAAACGCTAGGAAAACCAACAATGAGTAGTAGGCGTCCAGTGCTGAATACCGTATTTCAAACTGTGTCAACGTGTGCCTACAGAATCGCTCACGTTGCGCTCTCTGACGGAAATCGATTTGGAAATAACCAATATCCGCCAGATACAGCTCCGTGAACAACCCTTTCAGCTTAAAAGTCTCCGGGCAAAGTCCCAACTTCCTGGACATTGCCAAAAATCTCCCATTCAACTGGTCTCCTACCTTGGCTACGTCATAATAACAGCCATACAAAGACGTTACTCTATGCTTGATCTCCGGTGTTAGATCAACATCTTGGTGCTTTCTAACTGCGCCATTAACATTCCAGATGGCAACCAGATCTGTAACCAAGTTGTATCCAACGAGAAGCATGTCGGAATCTAAGAGCTCATGAATGAGCGTCCATTCCTTCGGCATGATTGTCGTAGTATCTACAACAAAGGTGTCTCCAGTCACCGTCGAGAAGCTAATGACTCTCGCAAACTCCTTCCCTTTTGGGTTATCAACCCCAGAAGTCTCGAAAACCTTACTCACATACTCTTGAGTAACTTTCTCGGTATCGAAACCGATAATTGGCTGTCCTCGAAACCTACTCACCTTCAAGGTTTCGATCATTTCCGCCACCTTACCTATTTCAACCATTTTTGGTTCCATTAATTCCAACGGAAATCTTCCCAAATTCGTGGCGAACCATCGCTCTAATTGGCCGACTCTGACAATGCGCTTGACATTGTAGTCTAAAAAATTCATACAAAATGTTTACAACTTTTAATGAAAATTTCTCAAAGCGGACACACATCGGTTAGAGTCTACCTTCACCACAGATAGTAAGCACAAATAGGAAAAAGAAAAAAGAAATTGCAAGCAGGGGACAATAAGGTACCAAACATATATTGGGTTAGTGTTGGCAGATAGTTAAACACAAGTGCAGCCCCGACTTCTACCTTATACGGGAGTACACGCACAGACCACCTGCGTCTTCCATCATTCGACTGCTAGCCGTCTCAATCCAATGCCCAAAACGGCCTATCCAACTAATAAATTAAGAATTTCCAAGAAGAAATTTATAATATATTTACTAATTTACCCAAAATGTGGAAATTCGTAGAAAAATAGATCAAGATGGAATTTAGAAATTTAAATAAATTTGAAATTATCTAACCCTAGTCGACTAGTTGCTACACTCCACTTCTTCCCCATCACATAGACGATTTTATTCAACTCGCTATGTGTGTAGAGGAATGATGTAGTTTCGCAAAAAGTCCAAATTTTGCGCTACGGGCAGCTTTGCCACACTTTTTCAAGTTGACAGGACAATTTTGTTCCCACTAAATTTTGACAATTGTCTAGGCCTTCATCTAGACACCCGTGGGCTATAACATCCTGCTTTGCCCAATAAATTTTAAGATTAACTGAGTTTAAAAACTTAGGTCGCTTACCATCGACTAAAAAATACGGATTATTTTGCCGCACCTGTGGCTGACCGTAGATCACTTGGGGGTCTGTGACCAAATACTGTTTTGTCCGGGGTCCATTGGGGGGCCGGGACATTTCTTCCACTTCTTTTTCGAATTCTTGGAATTCGGCGCTATCAATTTTCGAAAATTTTTTGATAAAATTTTTTAAGAGCTGAAAAATCGACAAATTTTCCACTTTCGCTACTTTTTGTCTATTTTCACTCTAAAATTTCAGCGGTTTCCCAATTCTTCCAATATTCACAGAATTGGGGGGCAACAACTACTATTTCCTCCGAAAAAATTAATCGGACTCGGGGGAATTTAAAATTTAGGGCCGCGAAAAAAGTTTTAAAATTTTAGGTTTTTGCGAAGAGTGGTTTTTTACCAGAAATTTTTGAAAAGTTTAAGATTTACACGAGAAAAATTTAAAAATACATGATAAATACGCGATAAATACATAAATAAATACAATTAATTACAATTTGTACCTAAATACACAATTTGGGACGAAAAAATATGGGGGGGGGGGGTAATCATACGCACACACACACACGCGAAAAACAGCGCTACGCGCTACGGCAGTTTATAATTACTAATTTTTGAATCTACAGTAAACTGCGTGTCCTTAGATGACAGGTTGTTAGACTGCAGCCATCTGCCGGTCTCGTAGCGAAAGTGCTTTAACCCGCTCATGGATACCACCTGCTTTTTCAGCGGCTCTCTCCAGTGCACGATTTCAAGCACGTTTTCTGATAATCTCCTATTATCAGTAACAACATACGGTCCTTGCCATGGCAGACCCAGTTTTTTCTGTTTATCGACATTCAGCAAAACCCAATCATTGACGGAATAATCATGAGCTTTTGCTTTACGGTCAAAAAACTTTTTACTGCTCTCCACAGCCTTCCTGATATTTTCTGAAATGGTCTCATAAGTTCCTACTAAACTTTCGGTTAGTATATACTTATAAGCCTCATAGTTCATTGGCAGAACTATGTTTCTAGCAACACCAATACTAATGCCAAAATTAGCCTCATGACCTCTCAATAAGGCAAATGGAGAACATTTCGTTGAGGTATGAGGTGTGGCATTATACGCAAAAACGACAGATTGCAAATATCTGTCCCACTTATCTGAATCTTCTATAGCAACCTTTCGCAACTGCTTGATCAAGGTTTGGTTAAACCTTTCAACCATTCCATTTCCTTGTGGATGGTAGGCAGTTGTGAAAATCTTCTGACACTCCAACAATTTACAAACTGACGTCATCAAATCAGCTGTAAAGCATGAACCATTATCACTCAATAATTTCACCGGGGTTCCATGCCTGAAAACAATATTCCGAAGAAAATTGTCCACAATGGTTACAGCAGATTGATCCGGAATCATTTCTGCTTCCACCCATTTTGTAAAGTAATCTTGAAATATTATCACATATGGACTCTTCTCACTCATGGGAGTGATTCCCACAGTATCAACAGAGACTATGTCAAATGGTCCTCTAGGAATAATTGGATTTAACGGCGGTATTGTAGCTTTTCCTGGAGTCGCAATTTGACCTATTGGACAAAAGCTGATCCAGCTCCGAACATCCTTCTCGATGCTCGGCCACCAGAACCGCTTTTTAATAATAGCAAGGGTTCTCTTAAACCCTTGATGCGTCATCATCACTGCTCCATGATACTGATGTAGGACAACTTTTTTGAGAACAGAGGGGACAACAACTTGATCCTCTGCCTCGCCAAAAGTCTCTCTATATAGTATCCCTTGATCGATATAAAAGTTACTTTGAGACTTAGTGCTACTACTAGCACTTAGTTTCTCGAAGATCACCTTTAAATCTTTATCCTTTCCTTGCAACTGAGCCATCAAGGCGTTTGAGATAAGCCCTTTTGGTTTACCATCTTCACTCTGAGGGGCTTCTTCAAACTCCTTCTCCTTCGGTTCAAAAATTCTCTTCACTTCCTCTTTAGGTTTTGCTTGCTCAGGAGGATGTCCTTTTTCCTCCTGCTGCAAGTTTTTCGCCATTTGTCTAGTGACTACCACCTCAATTTCATATTTCTCAGGCGTTTGATAATTATCAAATTCTTGAGAAATATTAAGTCGAGTCTCATCACTAACATCATACTTTGAAGCCACTGAAGGTGTGACCATCTTCACCGGAGTGAAGACTCCTACAGCCTCATCCACTTCATCTCCTCTGAGTTCCCGAAGTTGTTCCACTAAAACTTTATGGTTTTGGTTAATGACTTTGTCTTCAGTAAGAGATTTCACTTCTTCTTTCTGAAAGATAAGCTCCCATTTTGGTGGCAACTTCTCCTTCTGCTCATCCGGTTCCTTCTTTCTGGAGAGAAAATCTGCCATGGCATTCTGTCTGCCAGGCACGTACTCCAACTTGTGATTAAACTGGCAAATGAATGCATACCACCTCTTGAGTTTGTCATTAGTCTGTGTGTTGACCCTCATTGATAATAATGGTTTGTGGTCAGTTTGAATCCTGACCTTCTGGCCCAAAAGATAATGTTTATAAATTTTAAGGGCGTAAACCACAGCTAAGCATTCCCTTTTGGTGGCGCACCATTTCCTTTCCTCTGCCCGCAATATCCAACTATTGTAGGCAATCACCCAACATTCCGAGTCAGTCTCTTGACATAACACTACTCCCCATGCAATTTCACTGGCATCCCTTTGAAGAATGAATCGCGCAGATCCATCCAAAATTGGATGTCTTAAGAAAGGTACTGAGGTCAATGCTACTTTGAGCTTCTCAAAAGTTGTGTAATGTAACTCCGTCACATTCCATGTTCCCTTCTTGCCTGTTAATTTGTACAAGGGTTCAGCTAGTGCTGCTAGGTCCGGTATAAATTTCTTACACCATTGTAGCATACCTAGGAATCTTTGCATTTTCTTAACAGAATCCGGGAATGGAAATTCCGTTATCGCCTTGACCTTCTTAGGATCCGGAGAAATTCCATTGGCGTCCAAGATGTGCCCTAAAAAGTGCATGTTGAAGGGCTTCCTGGGTGGCGCCGTAGCTGTCCCACCATTGGCCAATGTCGGGGTAGGTGTAACCATCCCGACCAGGGCTCAACAAAAATGATCGGGTTCGGCACCCGTGGATTGGCTACAACATCAATCCTACGGGTGGAATGTTGTATGTTGCCATACAACATCCCTCCCCCCTTGGAGCAACAGGGGGGCCCCTGGTACGGTCACCAGTGTTGAAGGGCTTCCTGGGTGGCGCCGTAGCTGTCCCACCATTGGCCAATGTCGGGGTAGGTGTAACCATCCCGACCAGGGCTCAACAAAAATGATCGGGTTCGGCACCCATGGATTGGCTACAACATCAATCCTATGGGTGGAATGTTGTATGTTGCCATACAACATGCACCTTCTCGGGAAGAAATTCACATTTCTCTGGCTTAAGAGTCAATTTCGCCTTCCTCAACGCTTCTAGCACCAATTTCAAATTCTCTAAGTGTTCCTCGAATGTATTCGAGAAGATGATAATATCATCTATGTACACTAGGCTAATTTTCCATACCAAATCCCCAAGGATTCCCTCCATCATCCTTTGGAATTCAGCAGGTGCATTCTTCAATCCAAACAGCATCACTTTAAACTGAAACAAGCCCTCTTGGCATATAAAAGCCGTTTTCTCCTTGCTCTCCTCCTCCATCGGGACCTGCCAATATCCCGACTTCAAATCTAGAGTCGTATAAAACTTAGCTCTTCCAAGGCAATCTAAATAGTCATCCATTCTCGGGATGGGATATTTATCATCCTTGGTCACTTCGTTTATACCCCTAAAATCAACTACGGGTCTCGTAGTTCCATCTTTCTTTCCACCAGGAACAGAGATGCAGCCCACGGTGACTTCGAGGGCTCTATCACTCCCTGATCCAACATCTCCTTTATATGTTGCCTTACTCCGGGCGGACTATTAATTGAAGCTCTGTAATATCTTTTTGCTACAGGTCTTGCATCTCCTGTATCCATCTTGCACGTCAGAGCTGGGGTCGTAGTAGCCGGATCACCAGGCAAGCTAAAGACATCTCTGTACTTCAACAAAGACTCTATAGCTCCCGTTTTCTGCTCTTCTGATATTTTCGCCTTTGATATCATCTTGCATAGTGAAGTATAGAACTCTACAGAATCAGCTTTTGATAATGCAGGCATTCCTTCCTTTACCATACAGGTCTGATATTCCTTTTCCTCCTCTAGCTTTTTCATTTCTTTCACCTTCTTGTACGTATCATCATCTTCAATAAGCATAGATTCTGTATAGCCAATGATTTGATCTCTCTCAAACCGACAACCAGAACCCATGGTATTGGAGATTAGTACTACAAACTCCTCTTGTGATCCGTCTACAACCGCTTTCTCCATTCTGAACTTCCTTTCAGAATCTTTCAATTCGACAATAATTCCATTCAACGTGGCATCTCCATGTTGATCCCAAAGTTTTGCCTTCATCAAAACATCTGTTCCATATGGAATGTAGGTTTTACTACATGCAACAATTGCAACAGTTGTCTTTAGCAGACAAACTTTTGGATAAACAATTTGATTTATGCAATCAGTCGACGCCGCACTGACTTTAGTCACTTCTTCCATTACTGTTTGCACAGTAGTTACAGAAGGAACTTGAACTACGTCAATCTTTCTCTCAATGCCTTGTATTGTCATGGCATTTCTTTTGAAATCAATCACCACATCTAAATCTGAGTGTGCTAAAAAATCTGTGCCCAAGATCAGGTCCTCACCTGCATCTGGCAACACTATAACATTGACTGGAAAATTTCCAAATTCAGTCTTCATACAAACTGGTACATACCCGTAGGCATGTACAATTTTTCCATCAGCTACAGTCACTTTAAGAATATGAGGGTACACTGTATAATCAACGTCTAATGCCCTTTTCAGGAGCTTAGAAGACATGACCGTACACTGAGCTCCTGTATCAATTAAAGCTCTGGTAGCTGTTTCTTTAATAACTACATTTATATAGAATGGAACCGTTTTCGGATAATTTTCCAACAACCTTTTCTGCATGTCCGTTGCTTTCCTTCCATACTTTACATGAGCCAAATCTCTTTCCTTTACCTTCTCTAGGGGTGTCACCTTATCCAGGTGAATAATACTTCCGAGAACCAAACTAGAAGATTTGTTTCTACTCTGATCACTTTCATCATCCACATCCGCATGGCTTGTCACCATTACGTTATGCGAACTAGGTTGGGACTGGTTCGAAACAAATGATCCAGATTGATCCTGGACGGTACTAGCCTGAATAGCAGGTTGACTAGTTGATGCAGGTAACATCAACTGAGGCTGCCTCTGCAACTGGATGCCTTGCTCCCTAAGTCTGCAGAATTCCCTGTATCTCTCAAACTCTGGGTCATACCCGTACATTTGATCTTCTTCGGGGAATCCTACATAATAGGCACCTCTTCCTCTTCCTCTAAATCCAAACTGAGGTCCACCTCTACCTCTAAAACTTCCTCTAAACGAAGCATTCCTATCACCACCATAATACTGATTAGACATGCCACGGTTAAATCCACCGCGTTGCTGTTGCTGACGCCGGTATGCTAATGTTTTACACTCCTCCGTAGCATGAGTATTATTCTTATGATATATGCAGTAGGGTCTCTGCTGCTTCAACTGCTTCTGCTTTTCAGCAGACGCAGTCTTCACAGTAGTCAACTCTTTTAAAGCTTCATTCTGAGTAACTTGTAATTTATCCACCTTCTGAACCAATTGTAGCCATTCCTTTGAGAGAATAGCTAAAAAAGACTCATTGGCCTGCTCCTCGTTAGACTTTTTGACATCACAAGGCGACAGACCAGGTTGCATCTCTTCAGCATTCTCCTCATTTCTCTCCTCTTCCACTGCCTTTCGCAACTGATTTTGTGGTCTTGACTTCGTCTGGTTATACTTTTTAGTACTTCCAAATGGAGCATTCCCTACAAAAGCAATTTCTGGGCACTTCTCCTCCATAGCTACAACTTGATTCACCACAATTGGTTTATCCTTGGCTCCAAAAGTAGTAAACAAATTCTTATATTTCTTATCAATCTGAGTTACGGCGTATGCAAGGTCTTGCCATGTTTTCATCGATGGCAATACATCCTGCAACTCCGTCTGATACAACGGACTACTCTTATAAATGAAGGCATTAATAATATTCTCTTGCCTTACTTGATCACTCTGATCTCCATAGACCAGATCCACATGATTACTCAACCTCTTTAAAAACTCTAAGGCTGACTCGCCTTCTTCCTGTTTCATATTAAACAACTCTCTTTTGAGCATCGTCAAATCATAAGTCGGCGCGAGATACTTTAAAATATTTCTCCGCGCTTCTGTATAACTTGAGGATGTTCTCGCTATCCTCCTCGCCCTGTTCTGAGACAACCTTCTCAAACCCTCCTTTTTCACTTTATCGGCAGTATTCTCCAGAAACTCACTTTCCAGATCAGTAAAAAATTTCAAAGCCTCCGTCGGCTTTATACTATCATGTAAAGGTCTATGTTTCAAGGCCTTTACCACATCTCTCACATCAACTTCTACACTTGAGCTAGAGTTCGACGTAGATGAACTGCTATTATCACTATCTGAGTAATGTCTACTCCTAGCTCTTGACCTATGAGATCTCTTTCTACTCTTCGACCTCTTCTTTCTCCTCCTCTCAGGGCTAAGGTCAGCTCTATTTGCGGTATCTCTCCAAGGAGTAGGACGAGAAAATCTATCCTCTCCCTGGGACGATTCCTCGCAAATAGTCACCTTCCTTTCCCTAGACCACCTATTCTCTGAGTAACCATAGGCATTCGATTGTGCTTGTTCAGCATTCCTCGAACTCTGCGGCTCCTCAGTCCAACCTCTATCTCTACCAAAATATTTGTCTCTATCCTCTTGAGACCTTACATAAACCTCTGAATGAACCTCTCTCTTGGGTTCACTTACTCTCTCAACTCTATTCTCAAGGTAAGAAGACTCACCTATCTTCTTCCGTTGATCATCTTCCTTTTCCTTTTCTCACTCCTGCGCGGTTTCGATTACTTTTATCAATAATTCCATTTTCTTTTCCAATGCGTTAATTTGCAAATCCTTGGGATCGACTCGATCCCTCTGCTCCTCTCGGCGAATAAAATTCGCCATTTCGGGGTCGTATCCCCTCGAATATTCGTCGTCGTATAAATCGGCCAGCGGGTCCTCGTAATATTCGTCGTAGTTCATGTCCACCATATTTGACCTCCACGCTGGTTTCGATTTCCATCTAATCTCCTCCAGCATTTCGGCCATCGGATGGACCAACTTCGGGGGTGACGTCGGCCTCTCTCTTTCAAAGGTCTGCTGACCTCTGACACTACCACTTACCGTAGTTTCAATCTCGGCTAACCTAGCCATCTCAAAACCACTTCTCTTCAACTCTTCCTCCATTTTTGCCACTTCCGCATTTCTACTCTCTCTCCTTCCTTCAGTCTCAGGCGCCTGTGCTTGAACGTGTTCTACCGCTGCGTGTTCTTCAGCAGAGTCAAGATTCGAAACACTAGGTTCATGTGACCTAGGAGGAGTCCTCAAAGTTCTCCCTACCGGAATACTCATCTTTTTAACTTTTCCGGTATGTGCCTGTAAATAAAACCGAGGAGGTTTAGTTATTTTTCTGGTGGTTCTCCGGTTATCCGTCGTGAGAGGCGTTAAGAGTCCACCACTTGTTAGGCAACTGTGGGGTCAAGAAGATGCAACAGTTCTGACCACAGGCTAACAACAACAACAACCACAAAACTCTCCCAGACGTTTCACCAGATACTCGCCAGAACTTTCACCAAACCTCAGGCAGAACACCTTGGCACGTACCTCAGGAGATCCTACCCAAGTCTCCAATCCTAATCTTATAAGAGCCTCCCCTGCGCTCACAAAACAAAACAACTTACGGGCCCAATTTGTATTGGGTGAGGACTGACGACGCCACAAAAGAATAATAAATAAAAATTATTATAAATGGAGCGATGGCGGCGACGCTCCCCAAACATAATCTTTTGAACAATGATAAAAAGACACCAAAAACGCGAAACAGTGGCAGCATAAACCTATGCAAATTTATCATTCTTTTCGGCCACTTTTCGCCGCGTCCAACCGCCTGCGCACCGACACCGGAAGCTGAACACGTGCACCTGAGACCACCTCAACACTCTTGTGGAAGGTGTAAAATTCCTTTGAGGTCATTCTGCTTAATGCACAAAATACACACGATCTCACAGATGCCCAATCGGCAAAAAGGACATACAGTATGTCCTTCAGACCAGCATGCCCCACAAATTGGATCGTAACTTCAAGACTGAGAATTTACAGATCTTTTCCCTCAAGAGATAATGGGCCGAACTGAATGCAACTTGGTACTATATGGAATAACATTAGTGTCACATGATTTCGTTCTGATCACCACATCACCTGTATGCAAGACCGATTCATAAATTTCAGCAATTTTTTCACCAATTTTTTACAGCACCTTATGTAGTGTATAGACACTGAAAGCAGGCCCAACATCAATTCTTATTGCACTATTACCAGTTCATATATTATTGAATTGTTGTATATAAGTCTTGCTCTCAACACCTAATCAGAGAAAGAGTTTTCAGGAACCAATCAGACTTATGAGCTGGTTGGTACCAGATGAACCAATAAGGTTGGTCCTTGTTTGACAGAGGGTAGCACTTATTTTATTCCAAAAAGGCAGTTTATAGGGTACCGATCTTAGTTGAGATTTATAGAAAATATAATTCATATTGTCAGGAAGTACGTTTTTTCGTAGTGGCAATTGCAGGAAATAAGGCAAGTGAGAAAATAAATCTAAAAAATAGAAACAAGTTACAAATTTCAGATAAAAATGTTTAAAAAATGGGAAATCAGAAAGATGATTATAAGAATCAGGAAATCTGTGACTTGAACCTGGGACCACGTGACTTTCTGAAAACATTGGGTAAGCAAGCATTTTGCAACAATTTTAGTTGAGGTAGCTACTTCGGCTACCACAGTAAAAATGTCCATTTTTCACGGATTTGAGGGTCGTTAAAGTTGGGTTAGAATTTCACTGACCATCCTCATATTTTGCTTCCAACTCACGTACGATAGTATTCCATAAGTTTTTGAACTGTCACAGATTTCATAGATAATTCTTTCCATGCATGTTCTTGGGGGCACAATATTTTTTGGGGGGATCTTCATACAACGAAATGCTTAATTAAATTCGTTTCCCCAATAGATGTTGCAAACAAATATTTTAAACATAAAATAGATGTGATATGAAAATAGTTTAGTGCACTTTGAAGATTTGTTCATGTAAAAAGTTGAAATTCTAAAAAAATTGAAAATTATCAGGAAAAATAATCGTTTTTTAGCACACTGGGAAACATCTTAATACCAAGTTTTATACCGTTCTAATCAAATTTGACTGAGTTCTGAGAACTTTTGAAAAAATTTGGGTCTGAACACGCAAGCTGTACATGTATGAATATGATTAACAAGTGATCATAAAATGAAACAAGAAAATGGGTTCACTTTGTTCGCGGTATTTATTTAGTGGAAAACTTCATACTGTAGAAAAACAATAAATTTCGTCATTTTGATGTGAATGGCTATTGAAAGACATCATGCTTAATAGTTTCGACAGAAATGAGTTGATACCTGAGTTTTATGTGAGAGATTTTGACCATTTTTTCAGCAGTCCTGTTTCCTACTCACAGCCGAAAAAAATCTTTCATTGATTACAGAAATTACTAGGTTTTTCTGTATTAAACTTACTTTCATGCTATTTTTCTCATGAAAAATTTTTCTCATAAAATTGTACACACAGTACATTTAACTGTAAGCTCGACAATACGAACAAGTTCATCTTGAACAATAACTAGCTTGTTGCCCAAGTTTGAGCACCAACAAACAATAGAGATATAAAATAGTCTAAGAAAGACAAATAACAGAAAAAATACAGGAAGCTTAACAAACAAGGTACAAAATAGACAAGTCAATTGACTAATAATGAACTGTAAGCCTTATCCTGCTGTATCGATCCTTTCGCTAACCGCAGGACAAAAGTTTCTGTTAATTAATCAATCACTAATGGATATTATCCCGTTTTTTACTAGAGTGGGAAAAAAATCTTTACGGATGCATACATGGTCAAAAAAAGATAAACATTTTTTAGGACTCCTTGATAACCTTGATACGGAAAAATATCCAACGTAACACGGAAAGAAGGACGTAAACTTTCCGCACAGCTAATATGCAATAAAAGCATAAAAATGCAAATTGGTCTTTCCTTTTGCCCTCGAAACGTGCGCAACCTATAGGCCGGAATGGGGCGAGGATCAACGAAAAGGATAAACGGGATATGGAGTGGAAAAAAGAAGAAAAGGATCAAATGACACGCCTGGAATGATGAACGTCTTTAGTCAAAAAATTATCAATCCGTGTAGTTCAGTTCCGGAGCTTTATTGGTTGTGGTAGAATGATAAAAATATGCACCGAAATTGGAGGCAAGTCATGTTTTTTTGGTCGCTGGCATAAAAATTAAATCAGAGCCGTTTTAGAATGAGTGTCGAGGGAACAACAAGCTTCGGGGAATAACACAGCCCACGCAAATTTTACTTCACCGGCAAATAGATTCAGGCGGTGTAGAGTAGTGACCACAAATCAGAGCAAACCGAGGTTTTTTTATCGAAACAAAATTATATCATAAATTTTATTGGTCGAAAAAATGTACTTTACTGCTTCCCGTAAGCCTAAGCCTACGCCTGAACTTAAGCCTAATCCTAAGTCTAAGCCTAAACCTTAGGCTAAGCCTAAGCCTAAGCCTAAGCCTAAGCCTAAGCCTAAGCCTAAGCCTAAGCCTAAGCCTAAGCCTAAGCCTAAGCCTAAGCCTAAGCCTAAGCCTAAGCCTAAGCCTAAGCCTAAGCCTAAGCCTAATCCTAAGCCTAAGCCTAAACCTTAGGCTAAGCCTAAGCCTAAGCCTAAGCCTAAGCCTAAGCCTAAGCCTAAGCCTAAGCCTAAGCCTGAGCCTAAGCCTATGCCTAAGCCTAAGCCTAAGCCTAAGCCTAAGCCTAAGCCTAAGCCTAAGCCTAAGCCTAAGCCTAAGCCTAAGCCTGAGCCTAAGCCTATGCCTAAGCCTAAGCCTAAGCCTAAGCCTAAGCCTAAGCCTAAGCCTAAGCCTAAGCCTAAGCCTAAGCCTATGCCTAAGCCTAGGTTTCATCGTTGGTGGTGTGAAAATCTTTGTAAGAAACATAAACAAAAAAATTTTAAGGAACAAACCAAAAAAAGGAAACAAAAGATCAAGAGAAAGAAAACGTCAACAAAAATGAAAGCATTACAAAGAAGTGAAAATAATAGAAAAGTATTAGAAAAAGAAAGAAAACATGCAACATAGAGAAAGCAGCAAGAAAAACCAAAGGGGCCGTATTGGTCTAGTGGTTATCGTCTATAACTTCTAGTCTCAAGAACCAGGTTCGATCTGATGTGTTAACTGGTTTCTTCTGGTAGCTGGCCTGGGCAGACACAACCTTTCATCCTTATGAGGTCGATAAATTGTGTAGGCAAGCTTGGAATGCTTTATGCCGGGCTCCAATCAGGCGAATAAATACTGATAGTCAGGCAGAAGCTAGCCTGTGGAATGTGCCCCCCTCGCACCCAACGAGGGCCTCTCAAAGGAGGTGAACACTAATATGACCGTATAGTCTTGTAGTGCCTGCCTTTCCAACTGAAAATGTGCACGAGTGTACCCGCGAAAATTAAAAAAGGACAAGGAAATAATGTTGAAAAAGAACGAACAAAAGAATCAGGAGAATAGAAAAAGAGAAAGCAAATAAAATCAAAAAATGAAGATGAAAAGTAGGCAGGAATGAAGAAAGTAACAAAGAAAAAAATTGAATAGGAAATAGAGTAGGCCGAACTATATAGAAAATTAAAGAAAGTAGAAGCAACACATGAAAACATAAAAACGTACATAAACAAAAACATAAGCAACACACACACACACACACACACAGAAAAAAAAAGTCAGTAAAACCTTAGTGTAGTGGATTTTTTCTTATTGAAAATCTTCTGTGAACTTTTGAATGAAGGAATCATTATTTGAGAATTAGAATCATTTGGAAGTGGATTTATTGCGGTGGTGAAAGACCTCAGTATTTTGTAGTTAGAATTATCCTCCTTCCATATTTTTTACTGAAACAGGAACGCGATTTATTTTTAGGAAAAAATATGATTGTAGCAGTAAGCGTTTGTTCGATTAACCGAATTTTTGAGTTTTCCACCATTCTTTAGATTGTGTAGATCAAGAATATAGAGCCTGTCAGAAATTTAGAATTTTTCAAAGTTCCGATTTCTCTAAAATAATGAAATTTCATCCAAGATACTCGAAATATAGTCTAAAAGACTGCAAATTTATCAAAAAAAAGGAAACGAAAAATTCAGTTCGTAGCGTTATATAGTAAGATTCGTCGAAACTGATCAGAATTGCGACACTTCATTTTGTAGGTAAAAAATGGTTCTGGAATATTACAAATATGCGACTGTTTTACATGAGCCCACTGCAGCCACTTTCGAGCAAAAAACTGTAGCTTCTCTAACTCCTAGAAGATCAAATTTTTCCCGACCACCTACAGTCTGTATGGAAAAAACGGACATGATTGCATGCAGCACATTTGGAAACCAGCATCTAAGAATGGCTAATGACGATTCTAAGCGGATTCTATGCTGCTCAGGAATCATATCCTATTAGATATTAATCATTCCTGCGTGGTCATGAATATAGTAGCTTATGACCCGAAAATAGTATGGAATTTCAAAATATAGCCGAACGTACAACTAGGAATTAAAATAAACAGGAGCAGATACATTTTTCAGATTTCAATCAGAATAATTAGTGCCGCATGATCCTAGAAGACAAAAATAGAATGAGATTTTGAATCAATTTTTCACGTGTCAAGTAAACATTAAAATAGCACATCGATTTATACAGTTTAAAAAGCCATTAAATACAAACAGTTCAAATTTGTACGCCACTCTTAACAAGCCGCTTTTGTACTTTTTATTGGAGAAAAAGCGCCGATGTTAAGCCTGAAATGTTCCAATTTTCTAATGTGTGCTATATACGTAGACATTCCGAAAATATCGAACTGCCAAGAAAGTTTCTAAAATAAGTATTGCAGTGGCAGAAGAAGATCCAAAATGGTAATACATCAGAAAACATATAATCCAAGATTGTAATGAATTGAAACATTTGAAATCAAGACTGATACTTATCTATAGACTATTTTCCTTGAAATGCTCAATAAACTATGTTATATTTCATATAATAGAGTATGATTTTTTCTAATTTTTGTCGTTTTTTCAGTTTAAAGGCAATTAGCAATATCGAATTTGTTAGTAATTTTTTGAAAGCAAGTATGCTAATTTTTTAGACTATTCATATTTTCATAAGCAGAATTTTTATCTCAAATTTTCCCTGTTATTTATGACCAGGTTGCCTTTTAATCTGCGGAATTTTTTAGCCCAGCGTTGAAAAAGTTCATAGAAAGTGATATCGAGACTGGAAGTGTTTTTTAAATATATCATATTCGAATAAAACTCATTGTTTAACTGAATTCATATTTCTTGAATGTAAATTTGTGCTGTCAATATAATTTATGGGACCAGATTTATGAGGTGGAAAAACGATTTTATCTAATCACTCATAATGAACAAATTGTGCTTCATTCATTTGGAAATGATCGATGTAGCGGTCCCATGAAAGTAAGTTCAATACGAAAAGAACTATAGCCTGTTTTTCTTGAAATGCTTCCAAATAATGAAAGTGGAAAGCAAGTACTATTTCAGATTTTCACGATTTTCTGATAAACAGTATACCATATAGGACTGGAAATGGGTGAACATATTGACCTCACCTTTAATAATTTTTCGAGTCAAAAATTTTACGATAAGGGCTCTATGTAAACGATTTTGCCGATATTACTGATTTGTGTCACTTTTTTATTTGGACGCATTTTGTAAAAAACAGACTATAGTAAGCTAATATCTGTAATCAATGAAAAAATTTTCCTTCAGTGGGCTGCAAACAGATTAGCTGAAAATTGCAACATGTGGTAAGTGGTGGAGGTGGTCAGGTGGCGCTCAGGTGGCGCGGAGGGCAAGGTCCAGTCGGGGTTAGGTTGGTGAAGGCAGGTGATGAATTGGCAAATATAGGAAGGAGGTTTGAGAGTCAGTCAGGCTCGCTTAAGACGACTTTTATTTCCAATTCAAAAAGATATAGACTAAATTATATGACGAAAAATGCCTTTATGACAACAAAACAAACGCATTGATTTACGCAAAATATTATAGAACGAACGAAACAAAGACAACAAGCAAGTACAAAATTATGTTGTTTTTGCCGTTGGGATAAGTCTACTGTAATTTAGAAAATAGATAATAATATATGGTTTAGCTCAAAGTGTTGTATTCTATCAAATTTCTCTCAGTGACTTGTGTTGGATCTATAATTGAATCCAGGCCACCACGCTGAATTCATGGGTGAGCCTGCTGCACTGATTCACGGATCTTATAGCCGTATTCAGAAGTGAAAAGTCATGAGATTTTTGTCACCGACAATCGGCGACAGTTGACGATTGCATATCTGAATTGGGCTTCATACTTTCAGCTAGTCCCTCAAACGTCACGAAACACTTTACCCTTTGAACCTGAACCCCTAAAATCGTGATAAGTAAACAGTGTTGAGAGTGGTTACAGCAACCATCTCAACTACGAATTTCCCCAGACCAAGCATAACTTTTACTGCAGCCCCGGATGGCAGGAACAAGTTGCCTCAACAAAAGGGCACCTTGACTCTAACAAGAAAACCCTGCTCCCTGACCATAAGGAAATTAATCCAAGTTTGTTACTGTGGTAACTGCGAATTAAATCATAGATTGATTGACAATTGAAACTAGAACGTCCGAATCTAAACACTAGACTCGAAACATTACTGTGATCGACTAGATCGAGATCAAAGGCGAGAGTAGTTTCTAATATTTATTGTGAACGAAGTGGCCAACATCGTAAGTTTCACAAAGTAGAATCGGGACGACAAAGGCGGCCCAAAACACAACCTAAAGAAGATGAGAAAAGAACACAACCTCTCGAACATCAACTCTGATTCAACACCTAAAACTTCTCCTAGCGTCGGCTTTCTCATCTATGGAAAAAGACAAAAATGTAGAAATGTCGAAATGTGACTCCGGTTACTAATAAAGAGAATGAAAGGACCTAATCAACTACTCCGCTACTTCACTTAATCAGGCCAAAACCTTGAGTAGAAATATTGTGCAACAGTTCGGTCTGTCTCAATCTCGACACTCAATTAACTGCTTTCGTTCAATAGAACTGCAGATGATCAGACAACGCTCTGAGCTGAAAGAACTTCCAATCAGCGGGTAATAACAAGAAGTCAGGCCGAGAATTGTGTTGTAAATGTACATTTGCATGCAGGATGGCACTCCAGAGATCTGGGTCCAAACCTGCATTCCCTCTGCTGCGAGAAATAAATAAATTGTCCACTCCGTAGCGGATTTTGAATTTCGGGGCTAATTTACTCCACAAAATATAACCGATAAAAAATTATAACTGTTGTAGTGTGTTCCCGCCGATTTTGCCATCTTTTTGTCAATCCCGGCATGAGGCCTGCAAGTGCCAAGTGGAGTGAGCGACACGGACCATCAACAGTCGTCTTACTGTAGCGCACGTCGGTATGTGTGCGCACGCCTGTGTTTGTTTTTCTCTCCAGTGCGTGGGAGTGAAATTGTTTTCTTCCTCGCCCATCACGTTTGTATGTAAGTGTTTTTCATTGCGTAAGTAAATTTGAAGAAAGGGATTTCCTTTCTTGTATTCAGTTAATTTGGGGGACAATTAAGGTAGTTACCTTCCCTTGATTGATGGGATTATTAGTGCCGGGTTTAAGTACTAATAATTAAGTTAATCGGGTAAGCGTGGGCGTGGGAAATACGTACATTAAGGACGAACCCTGGGATCCCAATCCTGCCTGAACTCAAAGACCAAAGTCCGGACTACTTATCAAATACAAAAAAACAATAAAGGCCCGTCGGGCCTGTCAATTTCTTTCTGTAATACAAAATAAACACATTGACCAAAAATGTGAACAGACGGCCTTTTTATGCGCGTTGTCCATGCAAATCGGCATCGGTGTGCATGGACTTCGGCTAATTTTCATAATCTGGAGATACACTATGTCCACCCCCCCCCCCGACGCAAAAATAAGGAAATGAAAAGCGTCCAAAAACTACCCACGTTAAATTACGGTAAGAAAATAGGGAGTGAAAAAAGAAGATTGATCCTCATGTTGTATGAGCGATGAGTTTATATGACACTTACTTAAGTGATCAACATTTCTATGAACAACACTCGAGTGTCAATGCAATTCTGCCCAAATCAACAGTGGATAAGCATAATATTTCTTCAATGATTTTGACCTTGCCACTGTGGAATAAGAATTGAGCGTTTCTCTACAGTATAAAGTCTTTTATTATGTCAAAATAGCATATAGAATTGATCCTACTTTTTTGGCTTTCGCTGCATCTATCAATGGGCTATAGTAGTAAATTGAATCATATCAAATTCAATAAAACCGATTATCTATGCGATTTTTTCCTCGAAGTGCTCACCATCCTCAATAGCAAAACTGAAAAGTAAGTATAGCACAAACACCATGAAAAATTTTTGGGCTTCAGTGAAATTCTACAGTAAAAGATTTATATAGTTAGTATTTACGGTGGCAATTTTTGACATTTTTTAGTTTCATTTTTATTCGATATTATTCTACTTCATATTTTTGAATTTCAAAATTTTCAACTGGACATTTTCCTGTTATCGACCATCTACTTTTTGATCTGTTGAAATTTTTTAAAACATTTGGAATCGTAAAATTTAGATTCCAAATAGTAGTAGTCAGTGAAAAAATTATGATCGAAATTACATGTCAAATTTAATACCCTAATTTTTCTCGATCATTGTCATATATGTGCATTTTTAGCTTGGATTAAAAGCTTGATATTTTAACGGATGCTATCGCAATTCTGTTCAAATCATATTAAACGCGAAATTCTGATGATGGAAATGATTCTAGTAGAATCAGCTCACTAATGAGTTTTTGAAGTACACATGACTTAGAACTAAAGGTGTGTTTGAGTTAATTTATAGAATCTTCTAGCAGTAGACTTTTGTGCTCACAAACGTCACTCTTTCTTCCGCTTATGCTTTTTGCTATAGCTCATTTAATTTAAAATGATTGACCCAGCAAAAATCAAAATAGTAGGTTCAATTTGTTACGCAATTTACTTGGTGGAAAACTCTATGCTAAAGAATAATGTCAAATCTTTCCATGACATTGGGAAAGATTAAAATCTTGAAAATACCTCATGTTTCTCCACTGACGATTTAATCAGAAGTATACATGGGGGTGTCTGCTCGGCTCCTGACTCCAGGAAGAATTCTAGCTGATCACCAGCAGAGTCTGGCAGACCTCGCCCCCACAAATCTCGCCCCCACGCATTTTGTACCATGTAAAGTAGAGTTAAATTTTTTTCCAAATAAATGCTGAAAACAAATGTTGGGGATGTACTTACGGTAGTATCAATCCCACATCTATGCAAAATTGGTGAATCGACAAAGTCACGATTCGACCAAAAAGATGAATGTTTATCATTCTTACAATTTCGTTGTGTCCTGGTGAGTCGCGTCCGTTTTTTATACTTGTTCTTTTACGCCCAGTAAAAGGGAGCATCGACAGCCCGACGCACATTTACATAATAATATTATATTATAATATTATATTATTATTATTCATTATTTTTTTATTATTATTATTTTATTTACTCATGCAGTGAGTGGAAGCAAGAGCCGACTTACATGGGATCCCAAGCCAACGTAAAGCCCCGGCTCCTTTGGATATTATTGTAGTGAGTTCTTTATTTGTGTGAACCCTTAGGCGGCATCTGGGGAGACCCTGAGTGCCCTTCAATTGCAAGAGGCCGGATTTCCAGTTACTTATTAGTGACTGAAGATTGTGTTTATTTCTGCTTAAGAACTGTTGCACTGTGTTTAGTAGATTGCTAATAGGAAGCTCCTTTGAGTGACCTACAGTAGTCAGTTGGATACATGCCAATAGTGTCTTGAGTTATATTGCTGACGTCTTTTGACACAAGCAGAGAAGTAAACATAACACAAATATGTTAAGCATAAAATAAATATGATTATAGTTCCATGCTCTGCGGGGACTCAGTCATATAAAAACAAGAAAATTTCATGTAAAAATGTTGAGAATTACTACCGAAAAAGTGTAACTTTTTGTTGGAACTAAAAGAGTGAGCTGAGAAACATCTAAAACCGAATTTTTAAAGCATTATGACCAATTTTGACTGAGTTCTGAGCAGTTTTGAAAAAAATTTTAGTGCGACCCCGTAAATTCCTTTATTGAATTTGCTTTCATGGGATAGCTGTATCAATCATTTCAAAATGTATGGAGTATATAGTCTGCTTTTATAAAATGCTTCTAAATAGGAAAGTGACACAAATCAGTACTGTCGTCAAAATCGTTTACATAGAGCTCTTACTGTGAAATTTCTCACTCGAAAAATTTTTAAAGGTTAGGTCAGTATGCTCACAAAGTTCCAGTCCTATACGATATATTGAAAATGTGAAATAATACTTGCTTTTCACTTTCATAATTTACAAGCATTTTAAGAAAGACAGACTATCGACAAAGTTCCGAAATGTGGCTAAAATTCTAAACCATAATTTGTTGAAAGCTCTGTATTTACAAAAGCAATTACAAAAAGATTATTTAGATTTTTGTTTTCTAACATTTAATATTGAATTGGATACATTTTGATATACCAAAGTTTCATATGCTATACTTCCAAAAACGCTATTTTTTAAGATCAAACAGTGGAGCAATGCTTTTTAATTTTTTGACAAATTAGGCAAAAAAAGATTTACACATTTCCAGAAAAAATACTATGAAAGCTGTGATTTTGAAACTTGCAACTAATGATTTCGTTGGATTGTTATTTGTCAATTTTTTTAAAGTGATATTTTTCAAAATTTCCAGGTTGTTAGTGATGCAAAATGGACTGATGAAACCGAACGATGGCTTACTGTGGATAAGCTTAACTACAGAATCAGTATATGTTGCCTCTTTTTAAAAAATAGGCAAAAGCCGCAAAAATGTGTTCTGTCCCGTCTTGAAAATGACAAAAATCGAAGCTTTCGTATTAACATTTTAGAGAAAAGAAACTATAGCCCATTGAAATAGGCTGGACTATCAGGTTTGTAGGAAACTGAACCTACAGTAGCATAAATTTGTTGGCTATTTTCCTGATTAGCACGTATTTTTCAAGTCAAAAACTTTCTCAAAACCTTTGCTTTTTCAACAGATTTTAAATCAACAACAAAAAACCTAAACGCATCGCCATATAAACAAACAAAATTCAAAAAACAAATAAATAAAAACGTACATTTTCCACAACACAGTTTTTTTCGTCTCACTTTACCGAACATGCTACGCGAAAAAAAACAAAGACTGAAAAATCCTTCTTTTCCAATATCTGAGATCCAACGTTTTTTTCAACGTTTTTTTCGCTCATTTCCGAAAAAACTCCCATCATTTCGACGACGTCATCAACGATGGTCCGTAGGAATTGGGACCGGGTAGGGCGGCGAAGGCGTTCATGGCGGCGAAGGGCGTTATGGAACTCATGCCGCCGAATCCTACAAAAAGTGGATGATAAAAAAATACGAAATTTCGCTAAATATAAACAAAACAATTGAAGAAATATGGGAAATTTTTCAGGCTTTAAGGTGATTGACGTCAGCAAGATTATCAAAAATTTGAGAATATAATCCATCCATTTTGAAAAAATCGATGCAGCGATCCCGTGAAAGTAAGTTCAATACGAAAAAAACTAGTGAGCTCATTACTGTAATCAATAAAAAAAATTTTTCGTCAGCGAGCGGGAAATGGAACAGTTAAAAATTTCTTTCAACAGCCTGGTTAAGTAGTGGAAATTTGTCGAGTAGCACTCAGGATTGGTGCAGTTCTGTCCAAATCGACAGCGGATAAGCATGATGTTTTTACAATGATTCTATTCTCATGAAGTAATTTGGTTAGTTTCTACAGTATAAGGTTTTCCATTGGGTGAGAATTGTGCATCAAGTTGAACTCATTTTTTCAGTTTTTTCAGTTATGCTTTGTTTAGAAAAATTGTTAAACTACAGCATCATTTCCATTTTTATGACGACTTTCTCTTCTCTCTTGCTCATTTTCCTTAGTCAACTTCTCAATCATAGCTAGTTGGGTCAAATCTGCTGGGGGTCAGCAAGAATCTGCTGGGGGTCAATAAAAATCTGATGGGCGTCAAAACCCTCCAACCCCCCTCCCCCACTTTCATGTATGGCTCCAACCATGGGTGCCTCACAAGTTCCATCATATTTACCAGACATTGCACCGTCAGATTATTTTTTGTTCCGGTCATTGCAGAATACCCTTGTTGATATGGAATTAGAAAACAATGACCAGGTCGAAACGTTCGTTCAGAACTTTTTTGATTCAAAGCCCCAAGACTTCTACTATGCAGGCATTGCAAAGCTACCTGCGAAATGGCAAAGTGTGATTGATATCAATAGGGCATATTTTGATGATTAATCATGCTTCATGCAAATTTAATAAAACTTTGAAAATGTAGTCAAATTTTCGATATTGCTTTCTTGCCAAGGGTATAACAGTGCAGTAAAATTGAAGACCCTATCAGTAAATCAGTTTACACTGTTGCTTTTTGAAGATCAGAAGAATTCTAGGCTTGACGTCAGCAATACTTCATTATTGCAATGAAAGCTATGAGAAAGCTTCAAGTGTTTTTTCTTCTTTCAGAGTCTTACTCTACACAGATAATTTGTAGTATTAGTATATTATCACTGATAACAATATTAGTAAGTTAGAATCTTGGATTTTGAACTCTGCCCATAACTTTAAATTAAATAGTCTATAAAAGATTCATTTTGTAAAAATAATAAAGATTCACACCGATCATAACAGCAAGATAAATTTTAGATCTCATAATTTTTAACTAATACCGCTTAAGTATATTTTCTTTCATTAAAATATTTCAGGAATAAAACTGAAAAAAAACCGAGGCACGAGTCAAAACAGGTCATAATGAGTATGATGCTGGTTATGTAAATCTTAAAGCGAATTCACAAAAACCATGTTTTTTAAAATCACAATCTCCTGTATGTTGCTGATCTTGAGCCAAAAGTGCAGAATCTGATGTGAAAGATGGCTGAACTGATCAGGTATTTATCAAAACAGAATTTTCCTTGCAAATTCATGGCTTCCTCAGGTTTGACGTCAGCAAAATTAACGCAAATCACAAACAGAAAATACATTTTTGATCCTTACCTCTTATTCACTATATAATTTAGGAGCGCAGAAAAAAATTATTCGGAAAAAATTACAAAATATGAAAACAAGGTTGCAAATTTGAACTTGGAAGTGAACTCATGAATTTTAGGCAGATCATGTTTGATGATGTGATAAGAAACTGCGAATACTGTAGAAAATCACTTGTGAACTATAGCTGGATTGGCTGATCATGAGCCATAAGTGTAGAATTCGATTACGAATTTAAACCAACTGATGAGAAGTCAGATGCTTGTGTAAAAATTCGAAGTTTATTCAAATTTGACGTCAGCAAGATACGGTAGAGCAATACATTTTGAAGATTATGACGTCAGATTATTCACTCTTCACTACGATTCATGCTTTATCAAAAATGGATCAAAATATTCAAATAGACAGTCGACGTAAAATAAGAACCGAACAATATAAGTTGAGAAAAATCAGTGACGGAAGTGATCTGAAGTACAACATTTTTGAACATAATGATCTAACTTCACATAAATAAGTAAATTTTTTATCTTCTCAGGTTATGCAAAAATATACTTTTTGTTTCTCAAAAATGAATAAATTTCACCATAGCAAAGAAAACCTAACAGAGGTTAACCAAATTTCACCCGAACGTTAACCATAAACAATTCCGTCCATTAAGCAGGTAGAACATTTGAAATTCTATTTTTGGATATTTCTAGGTGAAATCTATCGATTGACACCCATTTTATCGTGTTTTGAAGGAAAAAATTTCTGCTCACCTTGAAAAGTCCCTATTTGTGGAAGGTTCAAACACTTTCTGGACGGATGAGGTCAAAGTTTTCTCATGCCCAAAATCCCCAACTCCAATGTATAATTTTAACACATCTAGGTGGACGTCGATTAGAAAAACGACCAACCTGCGGCGCTGTTGAAAAAATTTGGCGACGCCGGTACGGACGCCGGGCCGTAGGCCGGCGGTTGGTACATGGAACTGGGCACGCCGCTAGCCGCCGATGGATTTTGGCACCCGTAGGTCCTGGGCGACAAGGCCGAACCTTGATTTATTCTCGCGTAGTCTGTAAAAAGCGGAAAAAGGATTACTATAGTGCAATGAAAAAACTACGAGAAATGTGATTCGTGCGATATTTGTTGATTTTCATTTAGAAACTTTTCCCGAAAAAAATGAGTGCTTGAAAAATGTTACCGCTCATTTAATTTAAAATGATAGACGCAACGAAAACCAAAAATTAGGTTCAACTTGATACGAAATTTTTACTTAATGGAAAGCTTTATACTGTAGAAAAACGCTAAATTTTTTCGTGAGAATGAGAATGACTAAAATTATTGAAAAAACATCATGTTTATCCACTGTCGATTTTGACAGAACTGCGTCGATACCAGAGGACTACTCGAGAAGTATTAGCCGCTCAATCAGACTATTAAAGGAAATTTTTAGACGTTTTGTTCGCCGCTCATTGACGAAAAACATTTTTCCTTGATACAGTAATACGCTTACTATTTTTTCCGTATGGAACTGAATTTCACGAAATCGCTGCGTCGATCATTTCAGAATGAAAAGAGTATTGAAAGCCTGTAGTGCATCAAAAAATTCAAGCTAGAGGAATCGGGTTTTGCTCAGCAGGTAGCTTATCTACTCCTGATTCTCAGGTCGAAGATTCATTTCTCTATCTGTAGGATATCATAAGCTGTACTTGTTTATATTCATGATGTTTTTGATTTCAAAATTTGAATCACTCAAAAACATCAGAACAAAAATATCTAAACGAAAATTCAAAAATAAAAACTCAAAAACGAAAACCCAAAAACAAATACTCAAAAACAAAAACTCGAAAACAAAAATTCAAAAACAAAAACTCAAGAGCAAAAACTCAAAAACAGAAACTCAAAAACAAGAATTCGAAAACAAAACATCAAAAAATCAAAAGCAGAAAACGAGAACATCAACATTATTCAACAATGACAATATTGGCTTATTGTGAGAAAGCTTTATCACTAATTAAAATTGAACGGACTAAAGAGTGAACATTTGGTTTTTAAACTATAAAACCTTTAGTCTTGAAAATCATGAGTTCTTTCTACGAAAATTTGCAGTATTCTAAATTTTTCATATACTGCTTTGATTGAGAGTCTCAAAATGATGCGAAATTTGATTCAAACTCAAGTCTTCATATCTAATGATCTTACTGAGCATTTTATATTGGAAATTCACATCTTCAGCAGTATTTTACCATAAATTTTTGGATTTTTCTGGAATTTCTCAAAGAATAATTCACGAAATATCACAAAAATAAGTGGTTTTGCATTAAACTATGCCAAAAAGTCGATTAATTCCGAAAATTGTAACGCACACACCACATCCAGGGGGGAGTTTATCTGACATCTCTCCATTTTTTTGAAATATTCGAAAAATGAAAAAAAACTTTTTAAATCAAAGAATAAAACATACAGATTAAAGGTTACGAGCTGGATGGAATGATCTCTGGTCAAAATCCAAATAATTCTCATAGAAGTGCTTTTCTACAATTTTCAAATCTCAAGGTTTCTAGCAACAAAAAATTTAGCAAGATATCACTTCGAATCAGAAAGTAACAGATATGATATTCGTCTTTTAGTCTGTTAACCTCGGCGGTGATTACTGGAAATTTGCCGAAAAAACCAATCTTTGGAAAAAAATTGCTTCTCGCTATTTTCGAATACTCAGGAATCCTAACGAAGTAAAAAATTAAAAAATGGTGAATTTACAGAATTTCAAGAAAATTATCTCATTCTTCGAAAATCATTGACTTGTTAAAAAATCAAAAGGTAAATGAGAATGAAATATCAATCAGTGTGTGATTTGAACAGTGTTACGTGATCTGTATCGATATCAAGTTATGCAATCCAAGGAAATAAATCATCTTGTAGATAAAAAACGTCTCACTGTCGAAAGAAGTATGTGTCTCCAAACACTGAATTTTGTGTAATTTTTGGGAAAAAACAAACTTTTTGAAAATCAAAAATCTAAGGAAGAACATCAGCAAAATATGAATTAGGGTACGCATTGATCTTTATATTTAAAGAAAAACCCATCAAAATTGATAACATTGTCTAAAAACTGGTTTTAGATTTCCACATAAAATCAATACTACTTCATCATTGTTTTTTCGAAAATTATGGAAGACCGAGGATCAGAGAAATAGATTGAAGTCAGCGAAATCTGGAAATCTGAATTAACAGAAATGTTGATGATATTCATAAGACAAATCAGCCTAAGTGACAATATCACACTTCTCTGAAAAGAAGGGTCACCATAATTGTTCAGAATTCAAAAACTATCTGAAATTAAGCTGAGAATCTGAAGTAGAAAATTTTCACTTCGACACATGGATGGCGAAGGGTCAAGTGGTATTTCATAAGCCCATTAACTCTAGCAATAAATTTCTCACATCAAGAGAAAAGCTGACCCTTCTTTGAAAAAAATTAGATTTTCTGGAAAGCTGTTTCAGAAATTTGATAAGTTATTAAACTCTTGAAGATCTAGAATCAAATAATAAAAATTAGCAGAGTGTGGATGATCAGTATTCTCTTCCAAAAACTCATCAACTTTGACGACATATTTTCTTCTATACAAAAAATTATGATCAATAAAAATTCGTTTTTCCGCACATTCTTCGTGATCGAAATGCAAAGGATCAAAAATTAGAATAAAATTCAAGTGGAAATTGAGCAAAACCGCTTGCATAAACATCATCAACTTTGACCATGGCTGGAAATTTGCCTAAGAAACACGTTTCTGAAGTTCATTTTTCATTAAAAATTAGAAAACTATTGGCAATAATTAAAAATTAGAATCTGAGGAAAAGAATGGTGACGTAAACAACGGAATTCATGAACTCATAAATTTCGAAAAGATCATATTTTTCTGAAAATCTGTTTTTCCACATTGCTAGAACAGTATGAAATTTTTGAAGATCAGGATCAGAGGAAGAAACTCAGAATAAAGTCGGAACCTCAGAAAAAGGGACACATTATGTGAACTGAACTGCAAAACTTTCGATTGCCAAAATACGTGAATTTTGATTTTAAGAAATTGTCACCAAATTGAAGCAGATATTCAAAAAAATTTCATCCTGGTCCTGAACATAAATTGGCACATTTTTCGAGGGTCATCAAATTCTTGAAGATCAAGATCTACAGGAGAAAGACACAATTTCCTTAAAATCAAGGAACAGAATTGTGACATCAGTAGGGTACCACTTAAATGTAGAAACAAGCAGTGTCGACAAATCCTGCATCTTCAAAAAAAAAAAGTCAGCTCATAAATACATTTCGCAAAATTTGCATATATCCATGCATCAAAATGTGCTTAAAATTTGATTTGACGTCAGCAACAATTATAGAATCATGTACAACCTACGGTAACACATAGCTGATTATACGCTTGCCTCTACCTTCCATAGGCACCGAATAGGGAGAAGGATAGGGCGCCGTCGGGCAAGGGCTGCCTCGGGCGGTTAACGGCGGCGGGGGCGCCGAGGGGAAAGGTTGATGGTGCGACGACGGGCCGGCACCGGCTTTGTACAAATTTTCCATCAATTCGGCGGCTCGTTTCAAAATGGACTCGCGGCTTTGGCGTTCGGGGTCGCCCGGGTAACGGGTCAACTTTTGCAGCCGTTGGAACCATTGGTCCAAAGATGGGTCGTTGACTTCTGCGGGAAAAAGCTAGATTAGATTGTAGGTCAAGAGGTGGAACGCCAGATCGAAAATCGAGGAATTAACCATTAACGTCCTGTATATACAGTGTAGTAAAAATATAAAGCCTCAGTAAATGCAGCATATCTAATTCAGTTCGCGATAAAAAAAATAGTGTCGTTTTTTATTCGATTCGCAAGGTTTTGCGCTTCAGGAGAAGCTGCTGGTTGTGTTTGGTATACTGTAGTCAGCACCGGAAAATTAAAATTTCCGTTCAGCGCTAAATATTTCGGGATCTTTTGTGGTTTTTTATTTTTCGCGCCCGAGGTTAATTTTGCCAAGGAATTCGGCTAATGCAGTTGAAAAGCGCATCCACTTTTCATCAGAATGCTTTTCATCGCACCGAATTACATATTATGATTTATTTTTGATAATTTTTGAAAAACTAACTTTTTTTTGCTTTTCAGGTTGATTTCACGTTATTTTACTCAATGTCTAAATGAAAAGCGTCAAGAATTATTGGCGATTTGTCAATTTTGAGTGATTCTGAGGTATATGTGCCGACGAATCCTGTTTCATCCGATCTGTTATCTTCTAAAGTAAATAAACAACAGTTTGCATGCAGTTTCCATGGACAAAAGCACTCAAAGATGAGAAGAGAAAAAAAACATTGGGTCGATTCGACCCTAAACAGGACGTAAGGGGTAAACACTGTGATTTTAACTCCTGCATTCTACATTGCTGATTTTTCGCATAATCTACATCACGCACAAGAAACTTTCTTCATATTGCTGACGCTAGTTTTGGCATTATATATCACTTTTCGAAAACGGAGAAATTCATAGAATTTCATATCTTAAACGATTTTCTTGATTACTGTAATTCATTCTTGCATCAAGTCTGTCTAAATCAAACATTGGCTCTTTTTTTCGATGTTACTGTACTATGTTCATTTTGAGATGATCTATGCAGCGATCCTGTGAAAGTAAGTTCAATACAGAAAAAGCCAGTAAGCTTATTACTGTAATCAATGGGAAATTTTTTTTCGTTAGTGAGCGATAAGCAGAACAGCCAAAAAATTCCTAAAAATAACCTGATTAAATAGTCAAAATTTTTCGAGTAGCATACATGTATCGACGCAGTTCTGTCCAAATTGACAGTAAATAAATATGATGGCTTTTAAATGATTATGGATCTCCCCATTCCCATGATGGAATTTAGCACCAAGTGAAAATTGCGTGTCAGATTGAACTTACTTTTTTGGTATTCAGTGAAAATATAACTGTGAGAATTCATACTAATAACACGTTTTCTGCAATAGTTGTTAACTTGTGATCTTTTTTATACAATTTTTCAAAAATGAGTCGAAAAACGGAAAAATTCATGCAATATTTTAGAACTCCACATCCTAAGCGATTTTCTTGATAACGGTATTTATTTATAGCATTTCAAGTTCAAATAAAAAACTCTTTAATTTAAAACGATAGACGCACCGAAAACCAAAAAGTAAGTTCAAAGTGATGCGCAATTTTCACGCGGTAGAAAATTTTTTGGTGTAGAAAAACGCTAAAGTTCTCCCTGGTAATGGAAAAATCCAAAAGCCATCCTTATCCAAAATGTCGATTTGTTAGGAACTGCATCGTCACCTGAATGATACTCGAGAAATTTTGACCACTTAACCAGGTTATTGAAGAAACTTTTCAACTGTTCTCTTCGCCGCTCACTGGCGAAAAAATTTTTCCATTGATTACAGTAATAAGTTTACTAGTTTTTCCGTTTGAACTTACTTTCGTAGGATCGCTGCATCAATCCTTCCAAAATGAATGAATTATGGGTGGAACACTAGATCGAAAAGGTACTATAACTTGACCTCACTATTTTCTACGGTACTGAATCTTAATATTGTTCGAAATTCTACGCAAGGCGCCAAATTTTTTTGAATTGCTGACGTCAGCTTTATAACTATATCACTTTTCGAAAACGAGAAAATACATAGATACAGATTTTGAGCAATTTTTTGGATTACAGCAATTCATTTCTGCATCAAGTTGAAATTAAACATGACTGTTTTTTTCGAATGTGACAATGACTTTCAATTGTATTGAAAACATGAATCTATCAGTTCATACTAATGGCAGATAGTACGGATTGTTAGAAAAGTATCAAACAAATGAAATATTCGGTAATCAAGTTTTTGCTTCCATCTTCTAGTCAGACGGCAACTTTGAGAAATGATTGACTTTTTCTAAACATAATCAAGAATTGTAAAAGTCAGATTTGAAAATGACCTATTCTGAGCTATACTTTTTGTGGTTCACTGTTTTCAGTAATCTTTCATATTGATAACTTGTAGTAAACGTATTCTGATATTCTGGAACAATATCTTATCAGTGTTTGTATTAGTTTTTTACTAAGAGTATCAATTGGCCATATTCTTACACCAGCAGATTTCAGATTAAATTTTGCCTTTGAAACTCTAGTAAAATTTCACCTACAGTAATTCAGAATCAATTCAGAACATCTTTTGTGCCTTTTACTGATATCGATTATTTACTGGTGAGCTAATATGTCTACTATTAGGGAATTCAATATTAAGCTATTGACATCCATTCACATGTCCATTGACTCTAGTGACAAAATTTGAAACTACAAGTGATTATTCTTAATAGCATTTATGTTAGTTTATTACCAGTAATATTCGTTCATTTTTACTAATGGACTATAGTCTGTTTTTCTTGAAATGCTTCCAAATAATGAAAGTGGAAAGCAAGTAGTATTTCAGATTTTTGCGATTTTCTGATGAACAAAATGTCATGTAGGGCTGGAAATTTCTGAGCATACTGGCCTGACCTTTAGCGATATTTCGAGTGAAAAATTTTACAGTAAGAACTTTATATAAACAATTTCGACGACAGTACTGATTTGTGTCACTTTTGCATCTGGAAGCATTTTATACAAAACAGACTATAATTTCAAATGGATTGAGGACTCAGATTAACATTATTTTCAATTTCTTGCCGATGTCGAACACGATTTTGTGTTTGGAAAAGTTTCAGTGCACTGTTGGATAAAATTGAAAGTACGATTAGTAAATTATCTGGAACAATTGCCATTTGTCTTCTTAAAAGAATATTAGAATAACGTTCCTGACGTCAGCGACTTTTGATCGTTGCAATTTAAACGTAACCTATTTTAAAAAATTTCCAATGATTTTTTTCAAAGAATCATTTATTAACATCATTATTGAATTAGAATGTTGAATATTTTGAACATTATGGTAAAAAAACATCTCGCATGATTTTTTCATTCTAGAAATAAACCATGAATAGTGTTTATGTTAGTTTGTTACTAATAATATTCGTTCATTTTTACTAATCGACTAATGTCAAATAGATTGAGGAATTAAAGTAACATATTTCCCATATCACTGATGTCAGACATCATTTTATTTTCTTTCGAAAAATTACACTGCACAAATAATCCATACTAATACTAGGGTAAAATTGAAAGTACTAAATTAGCTTGTACAATTGGCGTCTGTCTTTTTGAACAATAAAAGAATGACATTACTGACGTCAGCAACATTGGATAACATTTTTAAAATTATTCAAATGATTCGAAAAGTGGGAGAAGCTATTATTGCATTAGAACGTCGCTCACATTTCAAAACATCTTCTTGATTTTTTTCATCAACAGTCTTACAGTTCATCAATAATTCACATCAATAGCATATTTCACTAATAACATTATTAGTAAATTAGAATGTGGGATTTTTTACATGAGGGTGATACGTTTGACTTCAAAAAGTGGGAAAAGCTATCATTGCAGTAGAACATCGCTCATATGGAAAAACTTGCTTAATTTTTTCTAGCAATTTTACTCTCGATTGATAATTCATATTAATAGTATATTACCACTAATAATGTTATCAATAAATTATAACTTTTTATTTATGACGATAATGCGTTTGGCTTCAAAAAGCGGGATGAGATAAAGGTATCGCTCACATTAAAAAACATCTTGCTTGATAATAATAGACGATGGATGATACTAATGATATTACTAATAAATTAGAATC
The DNA here is from genome assembly GCA_963922205.1 of Romanomermis culicivorax. Lineage (NCBI taxonomy): Eukaryota > Metazoa > Nematoda > Enoplea > Mermithida > Mermithidae > Romanomermis > Romanomermis culicivorax. The sequence continues at coordinate 736,626 of CAWUHX010000137.1, read as the reverse complement.
TTAGATTAAGAGTCATTTTTTGAACATTAGAATAGTGTATTATTGAGGAAATGAATGAGACATGAAATGAATGAGACATTTAGAAAAAAATTCTAATTCCTTCACTGATTGTTGATGATCCAAATTAATTATACCAATAGCATTATTAGGAAATTGGTATCTACGATTCTTATAGTCACCTTTTAAATATGAAAAAAAGGATATTTCTGACGACAGAAAAATTTGAAAAAAATCAATAACTGTAGTCAAGATAGCCCATGTAGAAGAATAATCTTGCTGACGTCAAATTCACTGAAAAATAAATCGATAAATACTTACGTATATACATAAATTTTCCCGGACTTCCTTTACAGTAAACTTTCGATTTATAAGTCAAAGTGACGTCGACGAGGCCGGGCGTCGTACGGGGCGGCACCGTGGCCCGGATGGCGTGGTGGGTGATCATTTCGCCGAACGCCGGCGTCTGGCCGAACATCACTTGCAAACCGTCGAAAAAATTATCACCCAAAATGATCACAGTGGAACCGCCGGCCGTCCATCCTTCGTGCGGGCATACGGTTTTGATGACCGGGCAGGCGACGACTGAAAACTAGGGGGTTTGAAGGGTCAAATGGAACCACGGAATCTTGGAATATGGATACGAGGTGTAAAAACTGTAATTCTTGAATCAAAAAAGCAGATAAGACGTTGAAAAATACATTTTTGGATAGATCGCGTCGAGATCTTTGCAATGATACCCATGTTGATATATTTTGGATGGGTCAACTTCGATATGAGACCCTTATAGGGCCAACTCCCTTGCGAGACCCCAAGCCCCGAACGTTACCTTCGGCTGGCTCCAGGCGCCTAGAACGTCGACCGTGCTTCGAATTGTTATGTACAAACATGTTCTCGGAAACGGCCAGTAGTTGACCGTCCACACGAGGTGTCGTCGTTAAAACGACCTGGCGGTAGAAAAGGTATGGTCATACTGTAACTCCCGTGCTTTCGGCTACAGTAAACTCGAAATTGTACTTGTTGATCTTATAAGGCCACTGGTGCGAAAATTTATCTTTTCCAAAAATCAATAATCCTACTGTATATTTTTACTGTAGGAGGATTATCTACCAAACGACAGGTCATCTAAGGTTGACAAGCGCCAGGCTTTGTCCATCCGATCGGAAGACAATTGGCTACTTGAGCGTTTAAAATCCGGACGCGTCAACAAGTGGTTTGTGTGTGTGTGTAGATTTTTCTAAATGATCTTCAGACTATAATACATTTTCCTACAGTAATCAACCCACCACCCTCGGCGAGATTAATTAACCAGAAACACGAGGAGCGCCTAATTAACCGCCGCGAGACCGTAGAAAAATGACCACCTGCTAAGATTTTCGGATCAAAATTTTTTTTGCCTAGAGAATCAAGTTTGATTCATGCATAATCTTGGTCAGAAAGCGAATTACTGTAAATTTACAAAAACGTGTGAATTACAAGTGTCATTTTCCAGATCAGTTTCAATTATCAAAATTTTTGTTGGTTGTATATAAAGTTCTACAGTATGTAAGATACAGGTTCTACCAAAAACAAAAACATCAATGAAATTTCAAAGTTTCTGTAGTTCACAGTGTGTGAAATAAAACTATTTCTACGCGGAAAAAACGTATTTTTTTGGTAAGAACCATCTTGCTGACGTCATTACCTCATAAATGGAAAATTTATCACGTGAGCAAATTAAACAAAAAAGACACATAAAGGTTTAAGAAAATAGAATAAAATTCTGTAAAAGCGGGCTTCAGCAATACAAACTAAAACATTTATTTTTCAGAATCTTTCCAAGAGACTGTTTGACGTCAGCAAGAAAAGTTTCTGACGTCAAATGATGCGCAACAACTAATTTTTTTAATGATCTGAAACTTCTGTTCAAAAGTTTCCAGAGGAAATTTCCTACAGTAAAATCTGCCCTAGAATAATACCATGAAATGCTGAAACTAGGTTGATCCAAACCAGTTAAAGTGGAAATCATCTTGCTGACGTCAATCTTCCCAAGGTCAGTTTTAATATGATGCTTGTAAACTGAAAATTAAAAAAATAAATGTCTTTAAAATCGTTTACTGTAGGATTTTTTACACGGAAATTTTCGAGAGTTTGTTCAATTAACTACTCGCAATTTTTCGCGATTTTAGCAGAAAGACACGAAAAATTTGAAAAGGCACTTGCTTTCCAGTTTTATGACTGTACGATTTAGCATAAAGCAAGCAAATAAAAAAATAGAAATAAAAACAAAAACATGTCAAAAAAACAACGTTTTCAAGATTCTGACGCAAATATTTTTGACGTCAGCAAATTCACGAAAAATTCATGCCTGTTTCCAACTTGCTGACGTCAAATCGCGCAAAAGCGGGGAAAATTTCCTGCTGTTTGTAATTTATGTAATTGATGCTTAAAATAGATTACTGTAGCAGCAAAACTGCCCCATCGTATTACGTCACGGTTGACTTGTACATCTGCGTTTGATGACCTTTTTCCCGGTCTTTCTTGCATCTTGCCCATATATAACTCATATGCAATAAATCACAAACTAATCAAGCTAATAACAATATATACCGCTGAAGCTAATTTAAGCCTCATTTGCATATTGTATGTGTGTGCCCCGCTATGGGTTCACCCGATCGTAAATTTTCCATTTAATTTTCCAGCCCCCTTTTTTTACTGTAGCTTGATTTAATTATACTGTAACTATTGTGCAAGCGGCATTATATACCTATCTAAAATCTCATGTTTTATTCATATATGTAACATGAGACAGGCGTGTGCAATCGATACATTAAATATACCTACCTGGAATCGTCTCATGTCGCGAGGATTTCCGGCGTTTTTCAAGCAATTTTGGTTGCATTTGAGGAAGAATTTGAGGAAAAATCTAAAAAGAGCGAAAAACGTTAAAATTGAAAATAAATTATGATTATTTTTGTAAAAGCCGTAACATGGTCGAAAATGAGTTTATGGTCATGTAAAAAGACTACTATAAAGCCATCATTTCATATGCAACATGAGCACTTTCATGATCCGAACATGGAAACTTAGATGCAGGTTTGAGTCCACACATCAAGTTGTCGACATTTTCTTGGAAATGAATTTTTTCTACATCTTCGATGGTCTATGGTCCATGAGCCATGAAGAAAAATCATGACCTCAAATTGACATGTATCAATCAGGTGTGCAACTCAAGAAAAAAAATTATGACGTCAGTAGAATTAGAAGATAGTCAAAAATGAGCGTTTCATTCATTTCTACTTATTCCTGCGTTGTTGCAGAACACTGAAAAAACGATCGTAAAATTTTGAGCTTTTCCCGAAAAATAATTCGGTTATCAGATACTCATTTTTGAACACTGTCTTAAGAATGCCTCAAGATGTTTTGGGACGTCTCAATACCTCGAGACCCTATTCAGAAAGGCCCCAAAATTACAAATTTTGGCTGCATGGTTCTTGGAAGGTAGATTTTTTCATATTCATGTGCTCTCTGTTTTCATGTTCTATAAATCATAACCTTCTCAAAACTTGAGATATAATATCAAAATATCAGATTTAACGAAATCGAGCGTTTTGTATCTAATACAGCTCCTGATATGCAGGTTTATTTTTCATAAGAGCGGAAATTCTCCAAAATTTTTTATTTCACAAAAATTTTTTTCACATAAGCAAACTTTTTTCCGATATCTAATTTTTCATATATCAATCGATACATCTCATGGAGCTGTTTCCAAAAATTTTCTTTTCAATCGTCTAAATCTTTTTGTCGTCAAACTATGACGCTTGGAAAATCGTTCAAAAATGTCTAGTCGAGCTCCTTTTGTAATTGTTCTTCAACACCAATTTTCGCTCCTCTCTTCCAAAACAAGGAAAAATATGCAAATTTTTAGCGGTAGAAAATCCAAACGAGGACACACGCAAAATAGGGCAGACTATAAGCTCATTTGCATATAAACTAGAGTCAATTTTATCGAAAAACACTTCGTTTAGCCCTTCAATTTTCTTGTTTGTAGCTCGCGGCCCGAAAATCGCATATATACAGAGAAAACGGAAGAAATAATGTATAATTGCTTTCGCCTTTCATTCCTTTTAAAAATGATGCTTACATCTGTTATAATCTTCCCCTTTCCGTCTATATGCAATTACAGTAATACGCGAGAAATGTAGTTTTTACTGTAGCAAGAATTTTCGGCCGCGTATAATTTGGACGTCAAAATGAGATTACTGGTTCGGCTCTCGCAAATCTATCAGTTTTGCTATAGAGAGAGAAAGAGATATGTTACGCAATCTAATCCCGAAATGATAAGATCTCTTGTAGCATTAGAAGAAACGGATTCCATTTCCGATGATATGTGTACCAAATTTGGCGCGGGTACACTCAAAATTTGTCCTCTACAAAAATATACACTACATACTCCGAGGCATTGTTGATAAAATGGGATTACAAGCAGATCAAGATCAATTCTTTCCAAAGCTCATGCAATTGAGTAGTCTTGATCATGCATAGAGCATAGAAATTTTGGAGGGCAAATAAAATTTTTTTCTCTTTACAAAATGCTCAAAACAGTCAAAATTGATCAGAATGCTTTGAAACTTCTTTTCTTAGATGTTTCTCGCCGTTTTACGTTATCAGGTTCAACAAAAAAAGTAAACTTTTTTCCTGATAATTTTCAAAATTTTTGCATGAAATTTCCAAGTCTTTAAATGATTGGTTGAGTGCCACTAGGCCGACTATCCCGGTAAGTCGAACATCCCAGTAGGTCGACTGCACGGCATTTCAGCATGTCTCTTTCACATAAGCCTAAAGCCTAAACCTAAGCTTGAGCCTAAGGCTGAGCCTCAGCCTAAGCCTAAGCCTAAGTCTAAGCCCAAGCATGAGCCTAAGCCTAAGCCTAAGCCTAAGCCTAAGCCTAAGCCTAAGCCTAAGCCTAAGCCTAAGCCTAAGCCTAAGCCTAAGCCTAAGCCTAAGCCTAAGCCTAAGCCTAAGCCTGAGCCTAAGCCTAAGCCTAAGCCTAAGCCTAAGCCTAAGCCTAAGCCTAAGCCTGAGCCTAAGCCTAAGCCTGAGCCTAAGCCTAAGCCTAAGCCTAAGCCTAAGCCTAAGCCTAAGCCTAAGCCTAAGCCTAAGCCTAAGCCTGACCCTAAATCCAAGCCTAAGCCTAAGCTTAAGCCTGAGCTTAAGCCTAAGCCTAAGCCTAAGCCTGAGCCTAAGCCTAAGCCTGAGCCTAAGCCTAAGCCTAAGCCTAAGCCTAAGCCTAAGCCTAAGCCTAAGCCTGACCCTAAATCCAAGCCTAAGCCTAAGCTTAAGCCTGAGCTTAAGCCTAAGCCTAAGCCTAAGCCTAAGCCTAAGCCTAAGCCTAAGCCTAAGCCTAAGCCTAAGCCTATGCCTAAGCCTAAGCCTAAGCCTAAGCCTAAGCCTAAACCTGAGCCTAGAGCCTGAAAGCAACATGATCTCGTAAAATTCCATCACTAAACTGTCGTGGAATTTGGCATATCGCGTTCTAATGGATTTTATCAGCAAAGTCGACTTCGTTTTGACAGTACTGGGACGGTCGATAACTTACTGGACTGTCGACCTATTGGGAATTTATATGTATAAAAAATGATCGTTATATCATTGGTCGACCAAGTGGGATGGTCGAGGGAAAAAATTTATTTATAAATTTAATGGTGTAAAAATCTAAAAAATGTAAATTCTGCTGGGGTTAGCCGGAACTCTGCCCAGCCAATATCCTCCATGAACGTGTATAGTCTTGATTAGTATGGTCTTTATCTATTACAGTAGAAATAAATTTTCAAATTGTTGCCATTATTTGACCTAACATATTTAATTGGAGGAAGTGCTATAAAAGCTGCCATTAAATTGTCGACCATATGCTGACCCTCCACTCGAGATTCGTCAGTTCTTTAGCTGAAATGCGCTATCCAAAGAAACCGTAATCGTTTTGGTCGAGAAAAACTGAGAAATGTTGATTTTCAGTAGTAAATCGTCACTTTTTGAACGCAATCGCAATACGAATACATATTTCCATACTTTTTAAGACAAAAATTACTTTTTTCCATTTAGCCCAGCTCCTTAAGTTTTTGGACAATCGATTGGCCTAGCAATAAAAAAGTCGTCTGACCCTCCAGACTTTACCCTGATAACAAAACATATAAATTATTGGTAAGAGTATTCCAAAGCGTACTGGGCTTTTTCAGACTCAAATTTTTCTTGAATCAAAAAATTTCATGAGATACCAGAACATTGATCGTCAGTTTGAAAACAAAATAGCTATTCCGATTTCTGATTATCTAGAGTAATTTAAACCAAGATAATCTTGATCAAATTTATCAAGGTTTGAGAACACACACCAAAACTATTTCAGATACCGCTCAGTTTATCACCGTTTGAAATTTTCAGATTTGGGCACTGAATATCAGCAGTCGAATTTTCGCTTGACTCTGATTCAAAAATTTTTTGGAAACAGTGCTGACTTTTGGCAGACATTAATAGCTTCTGTCATCTATCCTGTATTCGGGATAATCCGTGTTCGTAAGAATAACTCTATTTCATAATCCGTGTTCGTAAGAATAACTCTATTTCATAAAAGCGATGAGTGCCTGACAAGAATGTCTCATTTTGTGAGGAACAGAAATAAAAAAATCAATTGTCCTGGTATAAATATGGCTTGAAATGAGCATGTGGACTAATTTCTGGAAAATTTGATCAAAACTATTACAGTTTGATATTTTTTCTCAAAAAACACGTAAATCCTATAGTCTAGCAAAAAAGTACCTCCCTCAAATTTTCTGAAAAATTCCCAAATTCTGAGTCCTATGCAACACACGGTTTTTTTTGATGGAATAAGTGATTTGGATTCTGCAGTGTCAACAGTTCTCAGATTAGGAAATCAGTCACATTTTTGTGTAGAACAGATCTGCATCTGTATGTCTACATTGTCAACAGGGTTTCTAATAAATCTAGCACTTTATGCGAATTTTTGAACGACGGAAACGCGTTTTCAGGTTTAAAAATGTGTCAAAAATGTAAAACATTTTCAGTATTATTTTAAATCTTGAATTCTGAGATTTAAACAAACAGAAAAATCGTGAATTTTGATATTCAAAAATTTGACAGAAACTCAAATCCAAATTTTCAAATAGTAATTTTGCATAGTCCACACTTTGTTGAATTGCAGTAGATTACTGTACCTATGTATTTTGTAGAAAATTTTTCGCACACAGGTTTTCTTGTGCAACCGTTGCCATATGCCGTTTGTATATATTTCTTACAAAAATTCTGGAATTATGCTCGAAATTTTTCAATGGCAAAACCAAAACCACCGCCGCTAGAATAAGTATCCTTTTGTACCATTCCACGCCAATTATCAAAAATTGCGTGTTTATGTAACAACAGGTGACCAATATACTCCAAAAGTTGCCCTATATATTTTCGTCACTAGAAGAACCGAGCTTCCGATTTTTGTTTATTTCTTGTACATATCTACAGTAATAAAAAAGATAAGAGCCTTCAAATCTTTTGACGTCTATATAGAAAAATGGCGAATTGATCTCAATTTCCTAAAAAGAACTGAAGCGGCGACAGATGGACCTTTTAATAACTGCGAGTCTGTGCATTTGGAGCTACAGTAGGACGTGTAAGAAAAACGATTAATTTTTCCCTTACTTATCTAGTATATTTGGATCCGAAGGCGTTTCGTCTATAAAATTTTGTAATAAGAAAATTTCGTTTCCGAGAAATTTCTATATTTTTTTCCGCTCACTTCTATTGCCGCAACTCTTTTTTTCGCAACATCGGCTGCAAAGCAAGGAAAAAATTGAGAAAAAAGTAAAAAAGAAAAATATATATACCGGGTGAGTCGAAAAAAGGGACTTTTCAAAACGGTTGAAGCTTTTTTAATGAGAATTCTTGCCGTCGATAGATAAAACATCTAGCATAAAAACTGCAAAGTTTCAGCTAGTATTTCTTGAATATTGACCGACTAGGATCAAAAATACTAAACGTCGATTTTTTCGCAAATAAATTTTGAAAAATTGACAAAATCAACATGTTTTGCAGCAGAAAAAGTAAAATAGATCCAATTATAAGAACCATATAACAGCTGGAAACTACAAGAGAGCCGTTTTAGTGTATTCTACTTTCTGTTCCACCAATAATTTCAATCATTTTTCTGATCTGGTCAATGACAGAATTGATTTTGCTTTAATTTTGCTTTTTTGTCAATTTTATAACAAAAACTCTTGATTTTGGTGAAATTTTGCCCATATTGAAACAAGAAGTTGCTGACTTTAAATTACGTGTAACTTTCAAATCTGAGTGGATTTTGAAGTATTATTCTGTGTAAACAGCTTTCTAAAGTTTTTTCACTATATTACAACTTTTACTCTGATTCTACAACTTTTACTTTTTGAAAAATTACCACTTTTACTAAATTTCTGTTTGTACAGTAACCATAAACGCTAGGAGCACAAAATTTGATCTTGATAGCAAAGATAAACAGGGCATTTTAATTCAGCAATCCGCATTAAAAAAGCTTCATCCGTTCGAAAGTTACGGAAGTCAGCAGCGGTCGCCTTTTTTTGGCTCACCCTGTACAAAAAGGAAATACCTGCACATAACTTCGTGGGTCAACAAAACTCGCCTCATTTCGGGGTTTTTGTCCTGACCCTCGTAAACGATAACCTGAAGTATAGTAGGAAAAAATGGCGCCGTTTAGTCTCTTAAATGGCCCATTGGGCAATTAGTACGTATATACAGTAAAAAGCGTAAAGAATGAACTTGTTTTTCCTTTTGTATTTTTTTTTGTTGTCGTGAAAAACAACGCCATAAATTCTGTCGACACGTCATTATATTAGTTTTTTTTCTATATAACGGGGCTCCGAAAGTCCCGTTAGGTTTACTGTAATTGGAATTGTATTCTAAAAACTGTAAAATTGAATTTTTCTCGTTACTGTAAAAATTTGCGAATTTAAATTGTTTACAGTATACCGCGGCGAACTTTTTCTACAAAAATTGAGCAGTATTCTCACTTGTTTAGTCACACTGTCGATAAGTCGCACGTAAAGATCCTGTTCTTGTCGGATTCCTATATATTATAGAAAAATAGTTAGCCGACGATTCGGTAAAGTGAGACAATTTACCACTTGAGTAACAAAGCCACAATTTATAATGGATCCCGTTGTTGGTTCTGGCCAAATCGGCATCCTGTAAAAAATTTTTGTAACCCAAAAACTCGAGATTCTGCAGAAAGAATGGCATTTTTAGAAATTGATGCCAAACATGAGGATCTTAAGATTGAAAATTTCAAATCACAATCAGGTGTTAGTCGATCCATGATGAAGTTGCACCTAGCACAAAATTCCATATCTGTGAAAAATAGAGCACTGCATTATTTGAACTTCAATAGAACTTGTGGAAAAAAAATTTCACATGTTTTGCAATAAGAAAAAAAGATAATTTTAACAGGAAAAAAATTTCACATTGTTCTACATGATTTCAAATTCCACTAAGAAAAATTCGCAGATTAGGCAGAAAAAGTGCTATTTTTAAAAATTTATACCAAATATGAGTGCGTTAAGATTGAAAATTTTGAGGAATCATAGCCGGATTATTCAATAATTTACAAAGTTGCGACTTGCAAAAAGTCACAAAAATCAGCATGTTTTTGTGAAAGTTGAAGCTCGATATGAAATCTGCAGCAAATAAGGAATCATCCAGGAATCGGCAAAAGAGTGCCCCAATTATTAACCTGTTGAGACTTGTGACCTCAAGTATTGGACTTTGAGCATGATTTTCACAGTGGTTTTGGATCTGCACTTTATCATAGCTTCATGCACGATCCATTTTGTGCAATTGAATTCAGAGTAATGAATTGACGTCAGCAAGAAAAGACAAATTTTGAGATGGTGTTCCAATTCCTGATATTTTATCTGAAGATCAAAATTTTCACTGCTAATTACTGCACATTTCAGTGCCCTAAAGTGTGTTGATTCTGAGCTAGATGACCTACACAGAAAATGAACAAGGATCAATTTTTTGACCTTGCAAAATTTTTATCGACCAAAAATCTGTAGCTCAACCCTTGATGACTTCACTTCGACGTTTTATCAAATAAGCAAAAAAAAGTTTCACCTCAAATACTGAATTTTTGGCATGATTTTCACAGTGATTTCGGATCGCAAACTTATTACACTTTCGCGCATGATCCATTTTGTAGAATTGAATTATTGACGTCAGCAAGAAGCGAAAAATTTTGATTTATTGTTCCCACTTTTGATGTCTCGTCTGGAGATCAAAATTTCTACTTGCAGGTCGAATGAATTTTATTTTCAACGTATTGATTTTGAGCTAGAAGACCCCTACAGAAGATGGTTCAGGTGTCACCAAGTCTAACTGGCACCCATCCATTCTTAGATTTGCCGTTCTAAAAGCTCTATCGAGGATCAAGTTGACCAAATTTTTCTTGACCATCAGAAATATCTCGTCTTACTGTAGCTCGAGCCTTGATGACGTCATTAGGAAAATTCAAAAAATCAGCCACTCACTTTTTCTTTTTCTATAAAATCGACGAATTGCGTTTTTTCAATTTCGATCGGTTGACCGCGGCGGTCGAATAAAGCGACGGTGAAATTGAAAAAATTACTTTTCCTCAAATTACCGGGCGGCTGTTTTTCGAACGTGGCTTTGGTCAATTGGGCGCTGAAGAAATATTTCATAATTTCCAGAGGAGAATGAACGGAAAGAACTTTTTCTTTCGGAGAAGAAGAACAAGAATGTATATATATATATAGAATGTCGTTCATTTTCCGAAAGGATATGCTAATTTGATTTTTGGTCTCCGTAGAAAGATGATGATATTTATGCAAATGAGCTCGGCTCATCATCTCGGGATCAAAAATTGAAATTTTCCTCTATTGGGACATTCTTCTAGAAAAGATATCTCGAGAGAGAGAGAGAAAGAGTAAATGATTCTAATTAGCATTTTTAGTATTACCTGGCCAAAACGTTAGGATCAACGATCGTCGGCGGAATCCATCGTAGTAGGCCGGAAGAGCCACTACCACCACTCGTGCTGCTGCTGGAAATTTGAGTCATGAAAATATTTTCATCCTTATTATTCGAAAGTTGCCCTCTCGGGGTTTCGTGATGCAGGAATTGATGGCGCAAATGATGATTATTTTGAGGATTAATATTATAAAGCGAATTTGCCGCACCGTTCGCCAAAGCCTGCTGATGATGGAACGCCGCTGCGGGAAACATGGTCGCTGAAAAAATATGCAAATACGATGATGCGCCACTTGAGGGAACTTTTCTCGTCCAGTGACGCCAGAGACTGAATTCCCAAAAGCCGTAAAAATGAGGAGTCGGGGGCACGTAAAAATGGCCGAGACGTAACTCCGCCTACCGATGATGAGCCTAATTTGCATAATCTTACTGTAGATAGGTGATATGATAAAATTTTTGGGTTCAGCTTTTTTCTACCATCTCGATGATAACTATTACTGTAAGTCTTCGGGGAAATTTAGCAATCTTTTATTGAAAACAAAAGAGTGAGGCCTCCAGAGAAATCGCATATACAATAACGATAAGTACAGTAGACCGTCGGGAGCGGAAGAAAAACGACACGGTTTCTTCACGCCTAAGGTTTAGAGTGGTCTTCGGAGATTGGGAAATATAAACATAATGATGTATACAATTGGTGGGCCGAAGAAAAGCGACACGCCCATTTTTTCGACCAATAGAAATTGGGCTGACATTATAATGAAGAGACAGACGGTTTTTGGTGGTCGATATATCTGATTGTATATGATATGTACTTTATTTTCTTTTATTCGGAAATTGTAATTGTTTGACGTCAGCAAGAATGTGATTTTGAAGTAAAATTCCAGCTTCTTACTCATCTTGCAGACGTCAGTTTTTTAACCGACATTTTTTCTACATACAATAGAATTTCTTCAAAAGTTTTCTAGAGAAACTTGTCAAGTTTATCTGTAGTTTGTTGACTGTCGGAGTTGTCTTGATTTATTGGAAAATGAGTATAAATTTTTACATGTAGAAGAAATTTTAGGCTTAGAAGTGCATGGAAGTATATTATTCTTGTGCGATGAATTGAATATCGGATGTGGGATTTGATTTTATGCTTCAATTGTCCTCAGAAGGTCTAAAGAAATCGCTTTCTGAGAGAGATTAATATGTTAAACTAATTGACTCTATGAATAGTATTAATTGAATTAATAAGAAGTTAATTAACATCGAAAATGAATATCAGACACTTGGGAGTCGAAATTCGCTTAGTTACGACACCCCAAAGTTTGGAATTTTTATATTTTCTATCATTGTCAGTATATTTACGTGTTTTAACCATACATGTACTGCATAGCAATCTTGAGGACGTTGGCAACGATTTTTTCAAGTGCTCGGAACTCAGTGAAAACAAATTAGGGTGCTTTAAAACTTGGTTTTTTAGTGTTTTACAAAGTTTTCTTTTGGTTCAAAAACAAAATAATCAACTTTTTCTCATAATTTTCAACATTTTTACCTAAAATTTCCCCAAGTCTTTATATGATCAAGTTGTTAAAAATCCCTGAACTATTTAGAAATCATATTTATTTTATTCTTAATATATTTGTTTGCAACATTCATTTTGGAAAAATTTACTTTTACAGTTCATGGTATAAAAATCCAAAAAAATAAAAATTCTGCAAAGGGTCAGCCAGAATTTCTGCCCGGGTCAGGACCCCCAAAAAGCCCACCCAAGAAAGTGCATAGTTTTGACATATCACAGCAAATTGTGACTATGCAAGAAAAAATATTTTCTAATCACGTGCTTTATGCCTTTTAAGCATCAAAAAGGGAAAAAGTTATTTGGAGCCCTCTTCGGGCACCTTCCCATAGAATTTTCTTCTTCATTTTTGTAGGCACTAATTCCCAAAATATCAGATTTTCGTATCTTTTTGCAAGCCGTATGTGTTTTCACCTACTGCAAGTTGAATATAAACATGGTGTGATTAATTAAAGGCCGTCACATAAGGAACACGCTCATATAGAATTTAATACGAAAACCACGAAAATTTAGCCCAAAATTCTGGAAAAACCAAAGCAACTTATTCGCAAAACATGGCAAAAATTAAAAAAATAAAAAAAATTAAAAAGACTCGTTCAAAAAAGCATATCGTATTCTATTTTTTTACAAATTTTGAGACGCGGTTTCTACCAGATTCAACCTTATGTTACGTTAACATATGATAACTTTGGAATTAATAATATTTGGAAATGATGTATTTTCAATAGTTTTACGTGCTCAGTAATGTGGGGGCATTCATTCTGCATAAAAGTCAAAATTCGCACAGCTACAGTTCCAAAAATTTGAATTTTTACATTTTTTTACATTTTTCTATCAGTATAAGTGTTTCAAAATAAAAAAGCTCGAAAAAGACCTGACTCTGTAGCCAAATGTTTATTACTTGCGGGAGAGCATACGCAAATTGGAAGAAATTTGTCAATTATTTAAGTTACACTTTTTACGAAATAGTGAAAAATGAGATCGAAATAAACCGAAAAAGTCGTTTGGACATTATTTTGGGCACCTTCCCACAGGATGCTGCAGAGGTTGTTTTATCATTTCTATAGCCACTAATGTCAAACTTAAAATTTCAATCAGATTTGCATACCGGTTTTGAGAAATGTAGGCGTCTAGGCATTCTGAAAATCAATATTGCCACAATGGTCGTGCAACAGGGTGTCTCGGAAGAGATGGAACAAAAATTGCTCTCTTCAGTAATCTAATTAAAAAAAATTCAATCTGCAATTTTAATTGTCGGCTGTCTGACTCCGGCTAATGTTATGAGCTGACAGAAAATGCTGTACAGTTGGGGCATCCTGTTTGAAACCACGTGATGTCAGCCGGACGAAAATAAATTAAAAGGTAGAAGATAGTAGTACCCCAATGAAAACCTTGAAAATTTTCGACTTATCACTTGAAGTATATCGTTCAGCAACTATAGAAGAAATCTTTTGAGGATTTCGAGCCGCATTTTTCCTTCTAGTGTACTAGTCAAAAACGAATTCTGTGCACTCAGATCTTTATTGTTTGGGGGTTTATTGATATTCAAAAAAATATTTCAACGACACTGCAGTGTGTGAAAATCTTTATAGCTTTCAAATCTATTAGCAAATCGGACTGAAATTCTAATACAAGATGTCGGACATTAGTGGCTACAGAAATAATAAAAAGTTTTGCAGCATCTTTTAGGAATGTGTCCAAAAAAGGCTCCAAAACTTTTTATGGGCTTTTTCCCTTCACTTTTTGATATTAGCTTCAAAAAAGTAAAGAACAGGATTATAAAAAATTTGTCACAGCAAATGATACAAGATTGTTCCGCTTTAGAGTTATTTCTTTTGTACGGTTTGATATTTTAGACTGCAAATACACTGAAAAAAATGATAAAAAATTCAAAAATTCAAAATTTTGAGACCCTGTAGCTATGCGAATTTTAATTTTCATGCGAGATAAATGCCGCAACGATACTCAGCATGCTAAATTAGAGAATATACTTGATTTTCAGGTAAAATTAATTTTTAACAAAAAACGCGTCTTAAAAACCGAGTCGGCGTCAATAATCATGGATTTTAGCTGACAATTTTATACTGTCGAAACATAGTCGATTCAAAGTTTATGTGAATTTTTAAAATCTAAATCCGTATTTTATGCGTTAATTATAAAAATTCCTCGTGTTTCTTGATGAAAACTTTCTTAATCACTTTCACGGTCAAACAAAAAAGTACCTCTACTTCTCGATTTGTAAATTTGCAAGTTTCAAAACCCTGTCATTTTGAGAGCATACTGATTTGCTTTATCCGGCTAAGAAATGCATGAGTTGCTGTAAGATATTGTCGTCGTGACCGCGATTCCAGACTGGCCCCAGTTTTTTTGTAACCAACGTCTCTTAGCGTTCAACATCTGAATTTTTGAATTTTGACCGTTTAAAATTAGGTTAATAAACTTAGTCAAATTTAAATGGTGAAACATGGGATTTTTTTTCTTTAATTAATCATCGTTTTGTAAATAATTTTGGAGTGCTGATTAAAGCAGAAAATTACGTTTTTGAAAATATTCCGAATTCGTCAAATGCTGGCCGAGTTTTTGCCTGGGTCACGACCCGGACCAGTACAGGGCAAATCGGCATATCTAAAAAAATATACTCTATTCATTTTGAAATGATGGATGCAGAGCTCCTATGAAAAGTAAGTTCATTACAGAAAAAAAATAGTAAGCTTATTACTGTAATTGATGAAAAAAAATTTTCGCCACTGGTGTCCGACAAGAAGAACAACAGAAAATTTCCTTCAATAACCCGGTTCAAAATTTTTTGAGTACCACTCGGTTACCGACGTAGCACCGTCCAAATCGACAGTGGATGAGTATGATTTGTTTTTCAATGATTTTGGCCGTTCGCGTTCTAATGAAGAAATTCAGCATTTTTACAGTATAAAGTTTTCCGCCAAGGAAAAATTGCGTATCAAATGGAACGTACTTTTTTGTTTTTTATTGCATCCGTCATTTAAATTATTGTTTAAATTAAATTATTATTTAAAATTATTTAAATTATTTAAATTATTATTTATTGCATCCGTCATTTAAATATCATCCGTCATCCGTCATTAAAGCTCTAGAAAGTGCAAAAAGATAAAAAGCACTGTTTAAAAAAGGCTAGATTGTTTTTTTGCAGAAATCAAAAGTCTAGCAAATTCCAATGCCACTTGAGATATAGAAAGTCAAATAAAAAAATTCTGACATCAGTCACATGACAGAAAAATACTTGAGTTGTATCTTCTTTTTTCCATTCTGTGCGGCTCAAAAAGTATCAAAGTCCTGGGTGAATACTGTAGGCAAATTCGTCTGGATTATACCGAAAAAATTTCTCGATACTTCAATTTTTTATAATTTCCTAAAATTTCGTAATCAACAGAAAGTTGAACCGACGATAGTATGATTGAACAAAATTGAAAATTATCGGCTTTGCCATTTAACTTACAGATTTTACAAATTTTGTGACTTAACAGATTCAATTTGAAACGACAGTTGCTACAACAAAAAAGTAGGCTCCATTTGATGCCCAATTTTCAGGTAGTTGAAGGCTTTATACTGTAGAGATGAAATGAATTCCTCCATAAAAATCATGCTTGGCCATTTGAACATTTGAAGTGTATTTGACAAGGTTATTGGAGAACAAAATCAGTCGACCAATTTTTCGCTGATGAAGGATAACATTTTTATCATTGATAACAGAGATAAGCATAATTTTTCAGTATTAAACTTACATTCATCGGTTTGTTGCATCTACATTTCAAAATACATCGATTTAATGAGAAAAATTCAACTGTAAAAGTTTCTGACAAACAAGACCAGTAGTTGTTTTTTCCATTTTCAAATTTATAAGTATCTCATAAAAACTATACTGTAGCTGAAAATCGGTCTCAACCCGACTGTTGTGCATTTTTCAGATACAAGAAGAGCCTTGCTGACGCCAGAATATTCTCAAGGTTACCCTTCGTGTTATCACGAATCTACCGGTCTAAAATTTAAGAATTCATGGTCACTTACGTGAAATTTTTTGAATGATTCTTACGTCAACAAGATCCTGTATATCTTGCTGACGTCAAGCTTCTGCTTGCTTTTAATCTCTTTGCAGGTTTACAAGATCCTGTATATCTTGCTGATCTCAAGTTTTTGCTTGCTTTTTATCTCATTGCAGGTTTCTCCGTATTTTTGGAATCAAATGCATAGACCTAGATATCATATTTCTATTAAGGAAGAAAAATGTGTCCCAAAAATTTTGGAACATTCATCGCCGACTGTTACAAGATCCCCCATAGTGATTCTAATTAACTAAAATTTCGTGTTTAATTATTTAAGTATAAAAATTAATATATTTCCAATAGAAGACGGAAAAACTTCGGGGCCAATTATGTCATGGGCCAAAAATTAGGAAACGGGGTTTTTGTTGCGAGAAAAAACTTTTCCACCCGTTTTTTTTCGACACCATGAACTTCAATTTTTTTTTATTGCGATATAAAAAGCGTTATAAAAAAACTCGTACCATTTTTTTCTTTTAAAGAAACATTCTTTTAGACGTTCCAAAAAAAAGATTTTTTTGCTGGTTTAGAGAACAAAAAAAAATTTTTTGGGATCGACCGTTTGAAATTTGTATGATCGATGGAGTTGAAGGCCATTCTTATAACGTTTTGCGCGACGGCCTGCAGCTTGACGGCCTTAATCGTTTGTTTGATTATCGGACCGATGATTTATTCGGAAATTCAAAATATTCGGGCGGAATTTGATTCGGAAATCGAAGCTTTCACAGTAAGGCAGTTTTCCTGTAATTTTCCCAAAAATTTAATAGAAATTTTGAGCGATCTCGAAAATTCTATCGATTGGTATCCAATGTGGTGTTTGATAATGCACACGGAGTGACCATGAATCATTTATTTTTAGATCCATAGTTTCGTGATTACATGATTGTTATCTTATGAACATACATTTTCTGACATTAGCAAGATTCACCTTGTCTCTGGAAAATGGAGAATGGTCAAGTTAACAGCATTACAGTAGGTCTTTGCTACGCCCGTTTGAGGCGTAACTATGCACATCTTATATAGATGCGCACGTTGTTAGCCTGAATCGAGCTCACTCACACATTAGAAAAAGAGTTCTTGACGACGGGATCGAACCCTCGACCTTCTATACACTCACAGCAGAGACGACTGTGCTGAATGAGCCATGAATATGGTTCCATAATTCTGGTGTGTCGCGCAGTCGATGCAGCACTGCAACACCCCTCTCACTCGCAATGAGTGAAATGCATGGTCGTTTCCACCTTTTAGTGTATACTGTCATATGCATGTCTGAGGGTCAGACTTCTAGGGAATTGGGTTGAGTTATTCTTCTCTGGCGCCACGTCTCATCCTCATGTACTATTGATCTGATATATATAGATATATATGTACCATGAATCCGTCATGTTCTTCCTTACAGATAGTTCATAATGAATTTCCAAGATTATGTTGTGTTGTCAATAGATTTTCGATCCATACTTGAAAATTCTGCACATCATTTGAAAATTGAAGGCTGCCAGAGGTGAAAACATAGTCTGTAGTCTGCATGAGATCAATTTTCACCACCCCCTCCACAAAAACATGCATGCATGCTACCAATTGCACTGATCCCCATCCATGGTCGGATAAGGTGCTCGTGACCTGTATGTAGCAACACCCCTCCTTCTTCTGAGGATCTGGAGTCCCAGATGAATGAACTGCTACGATGAATTCCAATGTGCTCACAGCCGGCATAGAAACTGCACGAGGTCCGTGAGGGATTCAAAGTGAATGAGGTGGTGTGTTCATTAGCTGTTGTTCAATGAAGTGATGATGCACAACTACAACTCTCCCAATGTGAAAAAAACCGTTGGTGGATCAATGCTCCATGCCGAAATCCAAAAAAGCCCTTGATGAGAGAGACTCGAGCTATCGACTTTCTGAAATCAGATTAGACGCAATGAAACAGAAAAATTAGGATGTTAATTAATTAACTCATATGTCCATACTATAGTCTGCTTTATATAAAATGCTTCCAAAATTATATTCTTTACACAAGTTTACAGTACGACTTCATTCTTCGATTCAGTAGAAAATCGCTGAATATGGAATAGTACTTGCTTTCTACCTTCATAACTTGCGAACGTTTCTGGAAGAACAGTCCTCAACGAAAGTTCCGTTTTACAGACTTCCTCCAACGATTTGTGGACGGAAATGATGACTATGGGTAAAGTAAGCCGCTTGACTCGACAAGCCTACGGCGGACGCGGCGACGCCAAAAAACTGGCGCCTAGCGGCGGTGGAGCTTCATCGAATGGTGGTGGTGGTGGCGGCGGCGGCGGCAGCGGTTGTAGCTGTAGCGCAGGCACTGGCTCGAAATGTCCAGCCGGACCTCCGGGACCGAAGGTTCGACATTCTTGATATATTTTCTTTGCTTTAATAATTTTGGCATATTTTGCAGGGTGCACCAGGTATAGCAGGCGGAGACGGTTTGCCCGGTTTGGATGGCAAACCTGGTAAAGACGCTGCAGACATGAAACAACCAGTGGCGCTGCCCACCGGATGCATCGCTTGCCCACCCGGACCGCCTGGCAATCCTGGACCGCAAGGGCAGTCAGGCCCACAGGGCATGAGTGGTGCAGGTGGTATGCGGGGTATGCCGGGCCGAGATGGTCAGCCAGGTATGAAAGTATCCTCGAGCACAAAGAGTATAGAGATTCTTGACTCTCTAATAGAAAATTCACAGTTTGAGTTCCATCATTGCAAAGATGTCTAATCTAGAAACCAGTGTATTTCAGGAACGCCCGGCGATATTGGCCCAGTGGGACCTAACGGAGCAGGTAAAAAACTCATATAATTCCGAAATTTGCAATCGCAATCACTTTCACCTTCTAGCTGGTAAGCCTGGACCTAAAGGCACAAATGGTTTGGGTGGTCAACGAGTCCGTGGTATAAAGGGTCAGAAAGGTCGCCCTGGGGGCATTGGTGAACCAGGCGACAAAGGCCTCAATGGTCGAAATGGAGCAGCTGGTGCAGCGGGAGGTGCTGGCCCAGCTGGCGGTCCTGGCAAGCAAGGTCGAGCTGGTAATGCTGGAACGATCGGGTAAGCTAATACCCCAGAAGCTTTCGAGAAATTCAGTACTTATAGTCTGTTTTTCATAAAATGCTTCCAAATAGAAAAGTGACACAAATCAGTACTGTCGTCAAAATCGTTTACATAAAGTCCTTTTTGTAAAATTTTTCACTCGAAAAATTGCTAAAAGTTAGGTCAGTATGCTTGCAAATTTCCAGTCCTACATAATATTTTGTTTGTCAGAAAATCGCAAAAATCTGAAATACTACTTGCTTTCCATTTTTATTATTTGGAAGCATTTTAAGAAAAACGGACTATAATTCAGTTCATTTCAGTACTGCTGGTCCTGTCGGTCCTCCTGGATCCGACGCCAAGTATTGCCCGTGCCCAAGCCGTTCGGAAGGTGCAGGCGGAAACGGTGGTGGCTCGTTCGGGGGTAGAGGTGGCTCATCTGGTGGTTCAAACGGCGGATCGTTTGGCGGTTCGGCTGGCGTATCGAACAGTGGCTCATCAGCTGGAGGATCATTTGGTGGTTCATCTGGAGCATCGAACAGTGGCTCATCAGCTAGTGGATCATACGGAGGTTCAGCTGGCGCGTCAAGTGGTGGCTCATCAGCTGATGGATCATATGGCGGTTCTTCTGGAGCAACGAACAGTGGCTCATCAGCTAGTGGATCATATGGAGGTTCAGCTGGCGTGTCAAGTGGTGGCTCATCAGCTGATGGATCATATGGCGGTTCTTCAGGAGCATCAAACGGTAGCTCATCTACCAGTGGATCATATGGTGGTGGTTCATCAGGTTAGTTGATATCAAGAGTAAAATTGTCGAAGAGTGCCTAATTGAATCCATTCATCTTTTCAGATGCTGGTCAAGCCTCAGGTTCATCTTCTGCTGCAGCACAATCTTCATCTGGAGGATACTCTGATTCCGGAAAAGCTGCGCCACCACCTCCTGCTGCACCATCATCATCTGGAGGATACTCAGATTCTGGAAAAGCTGCACCGCCACCACCTCCTGCAGCCGCGTCTTCATCTGGAGGATATTCTGATTCGGGAAAAGCTGCACCACCCGCTCCTGCAGCACCATCATCATCTGGAGGATACTCAGATTCTGGAAAAGCTGCACCGCCACCACCTTCTGCAGCCGCGTCTTCATCTGGAGGATATTCTGATTCGGGAAAAGCTGCACCACCCGCTCCTGCAGCACCATCATCATCAGGAGGATACTCAGATTCTGGAAAAGCTGCACCGCCACCACCTTCTGCAGCCGCGCCTTCATCTGGAGGATATTCTGATTCGGGAAAAGCTGCACCACCACCTCCTGCAGCCCCATCTTCGTCTGATGGATATGGTGATTCTGGAAAAGCTGCGCCACCATCTCCTGCAGCCCCATCTTCGTCTGGTGGATATGGTGATTCTGGAAAAGCTGCACCACCGCCACCTCCTGCGGCCCCATCTTCATCTGAGGGATACTCTGATTCCGGGAAGGCTGCACCACCCGCTCCTGCAGTACCATCATCATCTGGAGGATACGCTGATTCTGGAAAGGCTGCGCCACCCGCTCCTGCAGCACCATCATCATCTGGGGGATACTCCGATTCTGGAAAAGCTGCACCGCCACCACCTTCTGCAGCCCCATCTTCATCTGATGGATATGGTGATTCTGGAAAAGCTGCACCACCACCTCCTGCAGCCCCACCTTCATCCGGAGGATACTCTGATTCCGGAAAAGCTGCACCACCACCTCCTGCAGCCCCATCTTCATCTGGAGGATATTCCGATTCTGGAAAAGCTGCACCACCCTCCCCTGCAGCACAATCATCGTCTGGAGGATACGCTGATTCTGGAAAAGCTGCGCCACCCCCTCCTGCAGCCCCATCTTCATCTGGAGGATATTCCGATTCTGGAAAAGCTGCACCACCCGCTCCTGCAGCACCATCGTCGTCTGGAGGATACGCTGATTCTGGAAAGGCTGCACCACCACCTCCTGCAGCCCCATCTTCATCTGGGGGATACTCCGATTCCGGAAAAGCTGCACCACCACCTCCTGCAGCCCCATCTTCATCTGGAGGATATTCTGATTCTGGAAAAGCTGCACCACCACCACCTCCTGCAGCCCCATCTTCATCTGATGGGTATGGTGATTCTGGAAGAGCTGCACCACCCGCTCCTGCAGCACCATCGTCGTCTGGAGGATACGCTGATTCTGGAAAAGCTGCACCACCACCTCCTGCAGCCCCATCTTCATCTGGGGGATACTCCGATTCTGGAAAAGCAGCACCACCAGCTCCAGCAGCCCCATCTTCATCTGGAGGATATTCTGATTCTGGAAAAGCTGCACCACCACCACCTCCTGCAGTTCCATCTTCATCTGATGGGTATGGTGATTCTGGAAAAGCTGCACCACCCGCTTCTGCAGCACCATCATCGTCTGGAGGATACGTTGATTCTGGAAAGGCTGCACCACCACCTCCTGCAGCCCCATCTTCATTTGGAGGATACTCTGATTCTGGAAAAGCTGCACCACCACCTCCTTCAGCCCCATCTTCATCTGGAGGATATTCTGATTCTGGAAAAGCTGCACCACCACCACCTCCTGCAGCCCCATCTTCATCTGATGGGTATGGTGATTCGGGAAAAGCTGCACCACCCGCTCCTGCAGCACCATCATCGTCAGGAGGATACGCTGATGAAAAGGCTGCACCACCACCTCCTGCAGCCCCATCTTCATCTGGAGGATATTCTGATTCTGGAAAAGCTGCGCCACCACCACCTCCTGCAGCCCCATCTTCATCTGATGGGTATGGTGATTCTGGAAAAGCTGCACCACCCGCTCCTGCGGCACCATCATCGTCTGGAGGATATGCTGATTCTGGAAAGGCTGCACCACCACCTCCTGCAGCCCCATCTTCATCTGGGGGTTACTCCGATTCTGAAAAAGCTGCGCCACCACCTCCTGCAGTCCCGTCTTCGTCCTCTGGAGCTGCCTACTCGAGCTCAACTGGAGCAGCTCCGGCTTCGGCACCCATCCAAGCAGCATCATCAACGTCTTCCAGCGGTAGCTATGGGAGTTCAGAGTCAACATCCCAGTTGGCAGCTTCTGTTGCGAAGCCTTATCGTTCGAGAAGGAAGCACAAAAAGGCCAGGGTTATGTAGGGTCAAAAGGTTTGACCGACGTTCCCCCAATGTTATTTGCTTATTTATTTTTTTCTTTATATTTTATTTGTGACAATTAAAATGTTCTTCATATATTGACATCAGGCGGCAGTGAAGAGGCCAATTAAAATAAAAAATCCTTTGTTTACTGCTCATTTTTCAATAATGCAATATATAGTGACTGAAACCTATTTCATATTAGGCTATTCTATTCAAATATTTAAGTCAATCGAATAGCATAGGCATGGATATTTGCGCAGTAGGATCCAGTTTTTGCGGTCGCAGCTCGCCAAAAGAAGTACATCGGTTAATGTCAAACTTTGAACATTTTGGTCGAAAAAGCCTTTTGTTGAGTTTTGATGTGGCTATGCTTCAAGTCGATGGTTTTTCTATGATAAAATGTGACAAATACGAAATCAACAAATACGAAAAAACGTTTTTGAGAGCTGTTGAGTTGTTTGAAGAAAAGTGAAACAATATTGAACCAAAAAAATTTTATTTCATTGATCAAGGAACATCAAATTTACACGTTCAAGTAATATGCTAAACATGTTTCAGATGGATAGTTTTTGGTCAATAAACAGCTATTCTGTTTACAGTATCCCAAATATTCGTTTTGGGACAGCCCGCTGTGAGTTTGATACATCTTGCCGGCTTCACAGAAATCCATCACTTCAATTCTTTTCAGAACATATTTTCTGCTTTATAGTAGTGAATTTATCCACATCAATGTCCATCGTCAATTTTTGATATTGGTGATATCCTGTTTATAAGACAGATCAACTGAAGTTTTTACAATTTCAATTCGTCCTCTAATACCCTATGTAGGACTGATTTTTTCATTTCAAGAAGAACACATTAGAGTTTGGGTCATTTTCTAAGACATTCAAATTGCTTTGCACTTTCTTGATTACAGAAGTCATCATTTTTTCATGATAAGCTTTTTATTGATCAAGTTTGACATTGAAACCATTGAAATAGTCTTTGGGACAAAAGTATACTTTTTGATATGAAGACTCGTTCGCATATCTGGTCACCATTAGTTTATTTTCCTTTAATCGTCATCAGTTAAGAACAATGCTTTTGAGCAGAATTCTTTCTCTCCTCGGAATGCTAAAATTTTGGAACTGAAGTTGGATATTCAAAAAACCCTCCCCAAGTGTAGTCAAATGCAAAGATTTTAATTTAATCTACAAAATGGTCAGTCGAATGCGAGGGACGTTCAAAAAGTTCTTAGTATGATTATCTTAGAACCTGTTGAGGATGTAGTTATAGTAGCAGTCATCCTGCATCTATGCAAAATTGGTCAATTGGACGAAACCACAATCTGACCAAAAGAAGAGTGATTTAGTCATTCTTACAATTTTATTTGGTTGGATGCGTGTCACGTCCATGATAACTTTGTTATTGTTTTCTCAACAAAGACGCCAACAGCATCCAACATTTAAATTTTTATTTACTTATATTATATTATTATTTGCACCATAAGCAAAAGTGGGCGCCGGTCAGTGATTTCCCGTCAGAGCCAAAGTAAACTCGAACCCACCTGCATATTACTATAGTGAGTTGGTATTGTCTTGTGTAGTAGCCTACAGGAAGTATCTGCGGCAACCTTGATTGCTCAACTATTGCAAGTTTGTGTCAGTTCTGGTCTCAGCAAACTTAGGTTAGACTGTGACTGAATATCGTGTTTGGTCTGCTAGAGAACTGTTGCACTATACTGGTCTTTAGGTATATACAGTAAACAGCCATCTACGGTAATCAGCCATGTACAAGCCAATAGGCTCTTTAGTTATATTGCTGACGTCTCTTGACCTAAGCAGAGATCTAAACATAACAAGTCCTGTAAAGAAAAATTTCGCATTACATTAAAAACCTAAATCCATGCAACAATGTTGGTGTGAAGTTTCATCAATCAGTGTCCATTTTTGGTGCTCCTGTTTTCTTGTTAGCTGGCTTCACTCCAGTAAAAATATGGAAATTCACAAATTTGAGTTCCTGTCATTATTAAATTTTTGACTCTGGAGGATATTGAACTGACTGAAGTTCATGAATGAATGGCCAAAAATTAATTCAACACTTGCGCTTCAAATGTGACAGTCATAAATTGGGCAGCAGATTTCGAATGTGGACGTCACTCATTTATGACGAATCAAGGTCTGGCCGATCTGTAGAAAGGATTATGCGTGATATTATTGACCAGGTTGACACCCTCATTGCTCAAGATCCGCGAATAAAGGTTACTGCATTAGCTTTGGAAGTCAGTGTCTCTGCTAGAACCTATTTAAATATTATTTCATCCTGTGCTTATGTTCAAAGTTTGTTCCCACTGGGTGCCCAAAAATCTTGGAAAAACAGAAAAAGCTTGCAGTAAAGAACTCTTGAAATTTTACCGAGTCAAACCCCTTGATTTCCATGCTAGTCTTATTACTGGGAACAATATGTGGCTTCATCGCTCGGATCCAGAAAGTGAGTAAAAATCCATGCAGTGTAGACATGCTGATTCCTATTACCCAAAAATTTGTGAACCATCAAATTGGATGGCAAAATCATTGCATCAATTTTCTGGGACTCCATTGGTTGACTGATACCACACAAGTGTAATATGCCACATTTTAGCCAAACTGATACTACCTCCTTTCTCCACTATTTTTTCTACACTAAAACTCCCCTAAATTAATTCCTATGTAAACTTCTCAATGGCGATTTCGAAAAGTCTCAGCTCAGTCTGGTAATTGAGGTATACTAGGCCGCATGCAAAGATTCAGCTTAAAAAACAAGCTGTAGCTGGTATACTTCATTTATGTTTGTTGCATCTGCAACATTATTTTAGAATGCATAAAAATGCATCTCAAGACAGGAAGCCCTATAACCCAATCAAAGGGGCAGTCAGGCTTCAGGTTGCACTGTGCAAATTGACAGAAAAAATTTGGTTTCTGTGCAAAAAAACCCTGCTTGTGTTGTAGTGTGTTTCTGCCGATTTTTAGGATATTCATAATAGTTTGTAGATTTTATAAAGAAATGCGCAGGTACGATTTGGATCAGGCAAAGCAGACCACTTTGGAGCGCCTTACTTTAGCCCAGAAATGGTACACATGCAGGTGAGCTCTCTTATTATTATTGTTGTCTACGTTTTTCCCATTAGTCACCATTCCCTGTGCCTTTAGTTTTGTCAGCACGTGGAACTTATATTGTATTAACTCCGCCCACTTCATAATATTGTGTATTGGTTACATAAGTTGTCGTTATTACTAGGTAAACTTTATAGGAGAAACTTCTCCTCTCTTGGTTTTAAGCATCAGGAATTCAAATTATGAAACCAAAGGTTTACTAATTTGGATTATTTTATTGTGGGCTTTAAGTGCTCTAAGAGGTTAGTTCTTCGGGTAAGCGTGGGTGTTGGAAACACGTGCATTAAGGTCGATCCCTGGACAACTCCTCCAGCCTCCCCCATCTACTCCCCGACCAATCATTACAAATATAGCACTTGAGATGATGATCACTTTTTAATTTTTTAAATCTACAGTTAAAACAAACATGTCCTCCGGCTTGGCTGCCATTTTCCACACGAGACCATAATCTTGATTCCCAAGTGCTTGACATTACTCCAATGTTTTGTTTTTCAACCTTTATACTGCAGCCGAAGTTGTGCGGAATGCCAGAATTATTGATTGATTTGGAGATTGAAATCAACGTGGGTAATCTTGGCGATCCTCGAAGTATACATAGGCCTTTAGCCAATCTCGTATAACATATGCCCTGGTATATCTTTTCATTATTTTGTCCACCTTTGTCGAATTTACTTGACCATTCGTATTCTTGTTAATTGTTATCGTGTGCCCTTTTTGGCCAATTTAGGGCGAACTGTCACTTTTCGCTCATTGCTAACGCATACAGTAATTAGGGGGAACTGACCAATCAGAAACACACTAACTTCACTCGTGCGAAGCGTGAACTAACATGTACCTTGAGAAGAGATCGCAAGCAATATTGGGGGCGATGGAAAAATAAGTTTACTGTATCGCGTTTCACTCATCACGAAGATAGAAAATTTTCTAAACTAGCGATATCGCGCCGAGCGAAGAAGGTCAAATTTTTAATTTCTGTCCATTTTCATCCCGGTTTTCTGTAATATTAATGTTTATTTGGGGATTTTAATCAAGTTTATTGCTGGCCTGCATCTGCCCGACTGATTTTGTTTGAAAATTCTTTTAAAATTTAAGATTATTGAAAATCTCAATTTTTTTTGCTCTTTCCATCATCCGTGTTGTTTTAATTTCCCTAATTTCAGGAGAACTTTTATTCCCTTGATATCTTTGACGTCGGAGTACCAATTCTTAAAAAATTTTGTGTAGGGAGTATCGGAAATTCGACCAATTTTTCGTTTTTATAGTTCGTTATATGCTATATAATAAATATATTTTTCCCCTCTGGCAGCACGTATTCCCCCGTGAATTTCATGTAATCCACAAAAACTGTGCTTTTCTTGACGCCTTTTCTTTCTTCGTCGCTTTGCTAGTAAGCAGAGTAAAATAGTTGTTTTAAATTTTGCGCTAATTAACATTTTCACTTTAAACTGGTGAAAAATTACTATTCCTAAAAAATTAAAGTTGCTACAGTAAGCTAACGTGTCGCTGGTGATACCGCGCCTCGCTCGTGCGAAGTGAGGATAGCTTTGCGCGATAAGTGACAGTGAGCCCTTGGTCATTTGTTTTTTCTGGTCAGTTTTTGTGCTATTAATTTTTGTCCATATTTTTTTATTGTATATTATAATCTGTTTTTCTTGAAACGCTTCCAAATAATGAAAGCGGAAAGCAAGTAGTATTTCAGATTTTGGCGATTTTCTGATAAACAATATATCATGCAGGACTGGAAATTTGTGAGCCTACTGACCTAGCCTTCACCGAAAAATTTTACAGTAAGAACTTTATGTAAACGATGTTGACGACGGTACTGATTTGTGTCACTTTTCTATTTGGAAGCATTTTATAAAAAACAGACTATAGTTATAATTAAAGTTAAATTAATTAAAGATTGTACCATTAAAGATTGTACCAAAAGCGTCCCACCTGGCCGATCATCTACAACTTCGCCCCTTTTATTATTTGTGTCTTCTCGTTTTTTTTGTATTTTATTCAAATTAGTCTTATCCATTGCTTATCCTTTTCATATCTACTTTCCACATCGAAGCCTCAATATCCATATTCTACTTCCTTATTTTCCTCATGTTCATTTCTTCCTATATTTCACACAAGACTACGATTACCAGCAATTATTGTGCAAAATTGATGGCTAAGTTGTGACAAGGAATAAATGAAAAGCAATGCGCAATGCTGAATGAAGGCGCCCTGCTCCTTTGCAGAATGCTGCAGTCCTCAAGGCTTGAGTTTCCCAGGATGCCGTCCGTGACTCTGGATTCAAAACCCTAAATCACCCACCCTACAGCCTCGACCTGGCACCAAGTAACTTTTATTAGTTTAGACATTTGGAATAGCATCTTGCTTCGTGGGACCAGATTTTTGGATGATGGCAAGCTTCGGGGGGCTACAGAAGCTCAATCTGAAAGCTTTCGTTTCCAGCATTGAAGGTTTAAAACACAAATAGTTTTTATGGAGACTATGTCGGAAAATGAAACAGATTTTAAGATTATATCGCATTAAGAGTATTTGAATTCCCAGTAAATATTATACTTTTAACAGAACTTTGACTTATATTCTGTTTTTTAAATGTTACTTTTTTGAAAAGACACTACAAGTTCCGCAAGTCAAATCATTACTCTATTGAGTACTCAGTGCAAAATTTTATTTTGAGCCCTTGCACGACACACATTTTGTCTTTATTTGATCTGTTCAAGCATTATTATTCGATGTTTTTAACAAGAGTAAGTAATTAAATTTGATTTTAGACTAATTTAACTATGTGGCCCAAATGACGAAAAGAAGGGCAGGCTAGAGACCGGCAAGGGCTAAATAGTGGGTTAAATATCTCTTATTTGACCCGCAGTTTAGCCCTTGATTTGTCTGGAGAGTTGGCCTACCATTTAGCCCTAGATTTAGCCCATAAATTGCTCCTAGATTTGCCCAACGATTTTCCCAAGACTTTAGCCCCACATTTGCCCCACAATTTAGCCAGGCATTTGCCCTTAGATTTATCTCCCCATTTAGTCCTGCAATAGCGACTGTTTAGCCTGAGAAGTGATCCATAACTATATGACAAAAAGAGGAGCAGGGCAATGTCAGCTAGTCGAACAAAATATGTGTTCACATGCTGGGTTAAAGTGTTTTTCTCAGTTTCGGCAGAATTTACATGGTATGAAGGGTGTTAGTGTCATGGGAGGCGTATTTATTTATGGTGAGCTCATCTAAGCAGGATACCAACTTTTCCATGGAAGAAACATTTTTTCTTCTTGTCGAATACCTTGACCAACTTTTGAACACTTTGAAAAATAAACATTTATGGCCTGCGAAGTTTTGCTACAGTAAGATGTCGATAATTATCGTCATATGTACTATATGATTTTTAGATATGCAAAATCGACATCAATAAACAAGTCCACTGTAAACGGCTGCAGCTTAGAAACTGTTAGGTGTATTGTGTAGCAATGAAACGGAAAAATACAGCAGATTAATTTGGTGACGATCAGAGTTCAAATACTGTAGCTGCTTTGGTTACAAGGTATGAACAGCCCTGCTTGCATTGTTGGGTTTAATGCATTATTTCTGTTGGTGTGGGGTGATAGTCGATAGGAAACCATATCAATGATTTTGTTTGGTCGCTGTTTTTCAAATCCATATTCTACTTGGGAGTCTGTGTCATCATACATTTGGAGCAGATTTTTTCGTGGGCAAAGTTTTCACCGAAAAATGCCACAATTAAGCCTAGCCAACCTTTGATCATGAGGCCGAAGGCTATCCTTGTTTATCCTGCCACTTTGCCACACTTTGTTCCACATTTTGACCCTAGATTTAGACTGTTACTCGGCCCTAATTTTTCTGCATGATTTTACACAAACTTTAGCCCATCATTTGGCCCAAGATTTGCCTCTAGATTTGGCCGGAATTTTGCCCCAAGTTTAGTTTGCCAAGTAGCCCATGATTTGCTTCTCGATTTGTCCTGTGATTTGCCCCACACTTTAGCCTGATCACTTTTCATAATTTAGCCATAAGTGTAGCTTGTTATTGATCAAAAATGAAATGACTACTTTTTGGGAAGTTTAGTTAAGAAAAGAAGAAATGTATTTTGTTGGAAAAATGAAGAAAATAAATACTGAGGAAGAATGTTTCAATCGGTATTCATGTAAAATCACATTCAGCTATTGATGAATTCGAAATATTTGTGTATGCAAACTACAGTCTTTTTTGAAATGCTATTTCTCCAGGAGAGTTCCAAAAAGTACCACATGCTACACAATTTTCAATCATTACTGTATTCTCATTTTGCATGGAATTTTATTTCGTGCTCTGAGCATGGCATTTATTACAACGTTAGTTGTTTTGCTTGAGTGCAATTTGATGGTTTTGAGGCATGTAAAGGGGTTTTGTAGTGGTGCATCTGGCTGTTCATTACGCTGCATGCCCCACACTCACCACCACTACTACAACCACAATTTCCGAACCATCTACATGAATTGGTTAGCTCAGTTGGTAGCACATATACCTTAAATGCAGAAGGTCGAGGGTTTGAGCCCCTCACTGAGTTTTATTTTTCTGACGCGCTAGCTATGCCGATTTGAGCATACAACGTTAGTGACCATACCAGGGCCCTTCCTCCTTGAAGGCAGGAGGGGTGTTGTAGTCGTGTGTTCGGCTGTTCATTACGTGGCATGCCCAGCAATCACCACCGCCACTACATCCACAATTTCCGAACCATCCATGCAGCTTAGTTAGTGCAGTTGGTAGCACGTCTGCCCTGTATCCAGACAATCGAGGGTTCGAGCCCCTCACTGAGCATTATTTTTCTGACGCGCCAGCAATGCAGATTTGAGCATATGACATTAGTGACCATACCAGGGCCCTTTCTCCTTGAAGACAGGAGGGGTGTTGTAGTCGTGTGTTCGGCTGTTCATTATGCTGCATGCCCCGCAGTCACCACCGCCACTGCATCCACAATTTCTGAACCATCCATGCAGCTTAGTTAGTGCAGTTGGTAGCACGTCTGCCCTGTATCCAGACAATCGAGGGTTCGAGCCCCTCACTGAATATTATTTTTCTGACGGGCCAGCAATGCAGATTTGAGCATATGACATTAGTGACCATACCAGGGCCCTTTCTCCTTGAAGACAGGAGGGGTGTTGTAGTCGTGTGTCCGGCTGTTCATTATGCTGCATGCCCTGCAGTCACCACTGCCACTGCATCCACAATTTCCAAACCATTCATGTGGCTTAGTTAGCACAGTTGGTAGCACGTCTGCCTTGTATCCAGAAGGTCGAGAGTTCGAGCCCCTCACTGAGCATTATTTTTTTGACCTGCCAGCTATGCAGATTTGAGCATACGACATTAGTGACCATACCAGGGCCATTCCTTCTTGAAGGCAGGAGGGGTGTTGTAGTTATGCGTCTGGCTGTTCATTATGCTGCATGCCCCACAGTCACCACTGCCACTACATCCACAATTTCCGAACCATCCACGTGGCTTAGTTAGCACAGTTGGTAGCACGTCTGCCTTGTATTCAGAAGGTCGACGGTTCGAGCCCCTCACTGAGCATTATTTTTTTGACGTGCCAGCTATGCAGATTTGAGCATACGACATTAGTGACCATACCAGGGCCATTCCTTCTTGAAGGCAGGAGGGGTGTTGTAGTCATGCGTCTGGCTGTTCATTATGCTGCATGCCCCACAGTCACCAGTGCCACTACATCCACAATTTCCGAACCATCCAGGTGGCTTAGTTAGCACAGTTGGTAGCACGTCTGCCTTGTATTCAGAAGGTCGAGGGTTCGAGCCCCTCACTGAGCATTATTTTTTTGACGTGCCAGCTATGCAGATTTGAGCATACGACATTAGTGACCATACCAGGGCCATTCCTTCTTGAAGGCAGGAGGGGTGTTGTAGTCATGCGTCTGGCTGTTCATTATGCTGCATGCCCCACAGTCACCACTGCCACTACATCCACAATTTCCGAACCATCCACGTGGCTTAGTTAGCACAGTTGGTAGCACGTCTGCCTTGTATTCAGAAGGTCGACGGTTCGAGCCCCTCACTGAGCATTATTTTTTTGACGTGCCAGCTATGCAGATTTGAGCATACGACATTAGTGACCATACCAGGGCCATTCCTTCTTGAAGGCAGGAGGGGTGTTGTAGTCATGCGTCTGGCTGTTCATTATGCTGCATGCCCCACAGTCACCACTGCCACTACATCCACAATTTCCGAACCATCCACGTGGCTTAGTTAGCACAGTTGGTAGCACGTCTGCCTTGTATTCAGAAGGTCGACGGTTCGAGCCCCTCACTGAACGTTATTTTTCTGACGCGCCAGCTGTGTGGATTTGGGCATAGGACATGTGACTAAAATTGATGCTCAACTGTTTACCCATGTAAATCCTGATTTTAAAATCAAATTTTTACTTTTTCTGGCTTAGGTTCTGGCTTGAGCTGTGGCTTGGACTTAGGCTTAGGTTCAGGCTTAGGAATTTTATGCATTATTCGAGGTAACACAATATTCGACTCACATTCGAGTTAATGGGCCACAATCATTTTCTCGGCTACCACCTGTAAATCAGCAGTTTTTCCTCCAACTTTGTGATCTATAGCATCCTGGTATGCGGCATTATCAAATTTCTGAGGAATATCCAACTCACGGAATTTGATCATATGTTGTACATTTGCTTTCAACTCTTTCCGGAAAAATAACATTTGAAAAAAAGCTGAATATAGGGTTGCAGTTTGGAAATTTTTACAAATGTCGAAGAAGAATCATATGTTTGAGACCTCAACCACGCGCCACACCTAGTTATGCTCTCACTAACCATGTTGTTTATTGCTTAGACAATATGTTTTGTTCTACGAAAGACTAAAAATATTTGCTTCTCAGTAATTAAATTTCGATGAACTCGTGGGGAAACTGGGGTGTCTCGATTTTTGTTCTTCAATTTTTTTTACTCTGTCGAGATGCATAGCAGAAAGTGTGCCGTTTTAAAAGTACAAAAAAAACCTGCGAAATGCCGCAATTAAAAGCCACGAAAAACTGTAATTCCCAAAGTTATCCTCTCCGAAAGCTATTAATTAAAAAGGTTAAAATGACAAACGTTTGTCACATCGGGCCAAAATGCCGTTCTTTTGTGGTCGTGGTTCTATCGAATTCCTGACGTTTTCTATCTCTCTCTGTGCTTCAGTAATAAGACTATCTTAATTAGACTCTTCGAAAGAGAACCTTTTGAATAAAAATTCTACGTTTTTGGAAACTTTTCCCAGCAATATAGTACATTGCCTGGTAGACTTGAAGGACAGAAAACTAATTTGTAGCCGGAAAAGTTGTTATATAGATTGGCAGGATTAATCACCGACCAATGTTTTGCATTAAATATTAGGTTCTCAAAAAAAAGTTTAGACTATCACTCACTTATCGCGGAAGAAGGAAGATTGGTGTTAAATAAAATTCGAGCTTAATACAATTTTCGGTAGAGAGAAAACTATGAAGACTATTTTGTAATCTCCTTAATTCGGTGAAAATTTTTAAATTCGACACTGCTTTACTGCTGGAACTTGAGTTGTTAATCACACAAGGAGGTGACAGTTGGATTTTCAATAAATTTCAGTATATGCAACTTTTTGAGGATCATAATTTTTTCGTTTTTTATGCATCAAAATGATAACTGACTACAGTAAATTTTCAAGATTTTTCACACACTTTTTTGTGATCTTGACTAATAATTTTAGGAGTTCAATTCGTTCCTTATTACATAGAAAATGAGTGGAAAATATTCGGAAATAATACGCTTGATTACCACTTTGATATTGATGATTTGTTTCTTTGATCCAATTTTCGCACTTCCAGTTGTTATCAAAGCCGAACCAATGGCTTCGTCATCTTATGGTAATAGAAAACTTGACGGCAGGTTCACATACTTCTCGTCTAGAGTAAGGCGAAGTGAAAAATTAAAACACCGTTGCTGGCACTCCACAGATTCATCGTCTCTGTTGAATATTCTAAAATTTTTCAACACCAGTTCCAAAATCGAAAAATGTTTCGATTATATCGTTCTTATTGCCAATTTACATATTGTTTAAAAATTGCTGAAATAAGACGTGGAAAAAGGTCAAAAAATCTGAACGTGAGACCCATTACTATAAAATTAACTGCTGTTTGACTGTTTCCCCCCAGTTTGATGCACAAAGCCTTGCTGACGTCTGAAAATCTTGTTTTATCTGGAAAATTATGTGCCTTGATGACGTCAAAAGGAAATTACGGAAATACAGTTTGTCCTGAAAAAAATGAATCTACGAATTTTGTAAGGTGTGCATCATCGGATTTTTTACTTCCACACAATCACGTCAGCTATTGCTCTTATTTTCCGCGATTCACCTCTAATCGAAGTAGTCTGGTGTACAAAAGTGTGGTCGTGGTACATGACAACATTTACTGTACTGCAGCAGCATATCTTTGTTATATTCAGTATCTAATTCAGTCAAGTGATATCAGCAATATTACGACGGAGTGTCCAAAAACTTCAAGACTGATCTTCTAAATTCACGATGTCACTTTTATTATTCAACATAATCACCATCCAACTCAACACTTCTCCATATGATGTCTCCAGCATTATTGGTCGCCTCTGTAAAATCAGGGGCCTTTGAATGGAATCAATTCAAATAGCATGTTTCATATCAGAAATCGAATCCCAATGCTTTCCCTTCAAACTTTCTTTCAGCTTAGGAAACACAAAAAAGTTCCATAGAGCAGGATCTGGAATGTACGGGGGGGGGGGAGGAATGGGAAACCAATTCCCAGTTAAATTGGCAAAATACGGCCTTGGAAATCTTGCTGGAATGGGCCGGCTCATTGTCACGATGGAACAAAATCTGAAGGTGCAATTTTCCAGTCCTCTCTTTTGCTAATCGTATTTTTTTGCCGATTTAGCGACCGCATTTTTTAGGAGCTTGTTCGTAATTCGAATCAGTAATAGCCTTTTGGTCTACGAGGAAATCGACTAAGATGACACGTTCTGGATCACAAAAAAAATTGTGGCCATGACCTTCTTGACTGATCAATCAGCTTTGAATTTGATCAGACCCCTTGATTCTGAGGAATAGTTTTAACTGTTGTTTAGATTCTGGATTATAAATCCAGGTTTCATCCCTCATAACATCACAGTTAGCAGCCCGCTCCACGCGCATTGTGCGGTGAATGGGCGCTAATGCTTTTGGGGCCCAACGTGCCGAAAGTTTATACAAGCCCAACTTAGCCAAAATGTCTTGAGTCGAACATAAGAAAGGCCAACAGAATGATCTATTCGACCACAGCCTGAACTGCAGCCGCATTTTTGTCATTCGCTGGGGTTGCTGGACGGCCTCTTTGATCCTCATCATTGATGTCCTCCACAGTGGCTCTGAATTTTTAAACCGAAAATTTGTGACTTGTGAAAGGGCATCGCTAGCATAAACTTTAGTTGAAGCGTCACATATGGCTGTCGAATCCCTACCAAGTTTTAACATAAACTTGATGTGGGTATGAATCTCATACTTAAAATTTTCTATAATCTCAAAAGTCAAGATAGTTCGAATACGTGCTGGATAAAACAAAAAAATTAATTCTCAATGGAATTTGGTAACAAGTTATATTTTATCATGATGTATAAGACTTCAGTCTCAAAACTTTTTTATACACGCTCTTACCAGAGGCTAATTATTTGTACATACACGAGCAATTACTGTAGGTCACTCAAGAGTAAGAGTCTTAAGAGTCTCTAGGGCGCAATAATTCTACACAGAGCATACAGAACCTTTAGTCGCAGGGTAACCTAAGTTTGCTAGTTACTAAAAGTTAGATGCTAGTATGCAATGCTTCCCCAAGCTGCTTTCTTCAGGCTCTATGTAAGAAAGAATTCACTATGCCCGACGTCTGCAAAGGGTAAAATCCACTATGGTAAATCTCATGGCCCATGTTAGCTCGCACCTTCACTTATAAAGTGAGTGATAAATAAAAACGAAATATTCAAAATAATTTGGTGAGTTCATCACGCGTAGTCACCGGAACAACAACCCAAGAAACTAATGTATGAAAAGAATGAATCTCTAAAAAACGTGGCGTCCTTCCGTCCACACAATTTTGCACAGATGGGATAGCTGCTACCGTAAGAACATCCCCAACATCCCACTAGCCTTGAAACTGACCAATGGGAGGTGAAGAAGAAAACCTTGAGTAGGACTAGTATAGTTTCTGGTGTGACCTACCACTGGATACCAATGCTGTGTGCGGTCATAACCAGACACCTAAGGACCGTATTCACAATTGCATGTTAAGTCAACACGGTGTTGGGACTTAACACCGTGTTGGCTAACACGGCGATCGAGCTAACACCGTGTCAAGTATCACCTCGTATTCACAATAGCGTGTTAAGTCCGTGTTAGCCAGCACCGTGTTACCACCATGTTACTTTCGTTATCACCGTGTTACTTTTGTAACAGGGTGGCAGAATAAGCTAAGCATGTTTTTTGATATGAAAAACGATATAACAGGAAAAAAATAACATTGTGGTCAATGTCAATTGAGTTTTTCAACAATGCCAGCGTTTTTCAGTATGTAATACACTTGAGTTTGAACAGTCATTTAATGAGCAGTTAATTTTTATGAATAAAACTTATGATTTTGTATTAACCTGAAGTGCTGGAGGAATCGTATGATTTCGACCAGAATTTTCTAATTGATCCTGGAGAAGCATAATCAAGTCTCGGGAACCATTTTTCGACAAATTGTATCTTGATTAAAAGGTAATGTCGTCGTAGCCCTCAAATGGGTTGGCCCTATCCCTAAAGTGACGAATATGATGTACTATTTCTTCATTTTCATCAATATGATCCAATAGGTCAATAATATCCATGACACTTTAAAAAATTAACAAACAGACCACTGCTAACACACCGCTAAAACTGGTAGGGGGCAGGTTTAGAATGCTGTGTTAACTTTTCCATTTTTCGACCCTAACACGCGATTGTGAATATGGGGATAAAACTTAGCACCGTGTTACCACCTTGTTAGCCAAAATTTAACACCGTGTCAGCCTAACACGCTGCTAACACACGATTGTGAATACGGGCCTAAGAGTGTACCAGTCACAGCCTACCACAATCGTCAAGTCTTTATAGCCATTGTTTCACAGCTCTGTCTATAAAAATGCTGCGGCATGATTGATCATTGATCCAGTGTCTGACGACTCAGCCTTGGCTTGACTTTCTGGCGTTTGCGAACATGCTTTGAGGTTCCTGGGGTACCTTACTCCACGATTTATTGCCTCACCGTGTACGAGTGATGTGGAATGTCTTTGGTATCAGTTCCGTACAACTTGTGTAAATTGGTCATTATTAGCCGGTTTCATCAAAGAGACTTAAACTCCAGTTGAGCTGCAGCTTAAGCTGTAACTTAACTCTATATGTTATACCGTTGTCGTTAAGCTGCAGCTCAGCTTTAGCTTAACTCATACACACAAAACATATCGGGAAAGTTAGGCTGCAGCTGAGCTGCACCTTGACGGCAATGTTATAACATACAGAGTTAAGCTACAGCTTAAGCTGCAGGTCAGCTGGAGCTTAAGTCCCTTTGATGAAACTGGCCCCTTGTCTCTAGCAGTTGGCCTGGCCTGCTCTAAATAAAACTTGAAACAAATAGAACATACGTGATAAATGACAATTCAACATAATAAATTTGAACTACGATTGTAAGCTTTACATGTTCGTCATATTCTTATCCTGTCTTGGAGTGCATGTTTGCTGGAAATGCTTCTTTCTTCTGCCTCAGATGATCAACAAGAAAACGTCAACTATGAAGATAACCCGGCAACCGTCATAATGACGGCACCAGCCAAATTTCGTCGTTCGATTAGATCGGGCGGCGG
Organism: Romanomermis culicivorax; assembly: GCA_963922205.1. NCBI lineage: Eukaryota > Metazoa > Nematoda > Enoplea > Mermithida > Mermithidae > Romanomermis > Romanomermis culicivorax. Next base: position 698,742 of record CAWUHX010000137.1, on the reverse strand, counting down.
TCCAGCAGCGGCTCGGTGCCTATGCGATTTATCCAGCTTTGAAGACATAAGAGATAGGAGGCACATCAATAGACACCCTGTACGGTTCGGTTAATTGATGAAAAGTTTCACAATGTGATAATGGTGCGATAACGTGTTTTTTCGAATTTGCAAAAATCATCCGTATTTTTAGGGTATTTAATATTGATTTTGTTGCACTGTCAAAAAATGAAGATTATTTTTTGAAAAAAAATTTATTATACTACAAAAACGGGAACAATGTCAAACTGTAGTCTGTCTTTCTTGAAATGCATGTAAATAATAGTTGAAAGTGAGTACTACTTCATGCTTTTACAATTTCTTGCCATAACATACGTCACATAGGATTGAGAATTCGTGAACCCATTCAAGAAGCCATACCGTCAATTTTCCAAGTAAAAAGTCACACAAGTCAAAGCTTGCTGTGAATGGATATGTACAGTTTTGCATAAACGCGTATCACCGTACTACTGTATTTTAATTTTTGAGTATAAGCCAAAATTAATTTGGCAAAGATCATTTCTATGTAAAATGCACTAGAATCAATTCTTAATCTCTCTTATTTTCTTGAGCATCAAGCGACTACTGCAACATTCGACACTAAGCAGGAATTTTGCATTGAAAGTTTGCAGGAAGATTATTGAAAATACTGATTTTTAATCTTCTACTTATTTTCTGAAAACGAATTCCGCCGATCGATAAATTTTTTTTTCGGCGAACATGCGATTTTTTTCACCTGCATCTTTCAGCCATTGAGAAGTTACTCTTTTTTTGTCAATGTTTTTTGATGACAAATTTAGCTTCCGAATACATTTTTGATTATTCTGAAGCATTTTTCTAGTCGTTTGGAAAACATTGTCATCCAAATTTTTTTGCGACTTGAGTTAGAATTTTGTAACGATTTATTTGAAATTTTGAAAATCTGAACAATTTTAAGCCTTGTATAAAAGAGTGAAGGCAGTATTTTTATTGTGAATACTAAATTATAGTAAATATAAGTACATTTTCACTCTGGTCGTGGCATTAATTCTAATATATACTCTAATCTTAAATTAATCTTAAAAATTAATCTTAAAAAATATATACTCTAATGCGGCAAACTGGCAGTCATATTACCGGAATAGTTACAGTATATCACTATTATCACTTGGCGATAAAATAGTCCAAATACCACAGTTGTCTCACAGCTTGTAAATTCCAAGGCCATCATTCTTCGTTAAGGCATAAGCACTAATGATTCCTAAGCTAAACCAGACTGGGTTAATAAAAGCAAGCAATTTCGAATTATAGCAAACCACTGCTCATTACAGGTTCAAGTTTTGCCATATCTTTGGAACAAAATGATGATTTGGAACAAAATAGACGCAGTAGAACCAGCGGAGAAAAACGAGTGTCATGTACAAAACAGAGGCGCAGTTCTACTATGCATGTGATACCACGTCGAACTTGAAATACAGCGCTGTAATACCATCGATCGGAAGTGAGCGTCAAAGGTTGTGATATGAAGAATGAAGAATAGCATATCACCAGCACATGGACACTAACTCCAAATTCGACAAATTGACGATAATTATCGGGATGTGCTCTCTCGAAAAAGAAAATCGCGTAGGAATAAAGACGATAGCTTGTAATTCATGAGCAAAAAAGTAGATAACAAGAGAAAAGAAAATGAAAAAACCAGAAAAAGATATGGAATTGCAAAAATATACATAAACAAAAACATAAACAACACTCATACACAGAAAACGAAAGGAAAAGAAAACTATAAGACAAAGAAAAAATGAAAAAAGTGCTATCAAATTCTCGATCGCTCATCCATCTGGAATTAATGCGCTCACTTGGGAATCGCTGACGTTAGAATACTGGCATTTTTTGTAGTGGCCAAAAAATAAAAATGGGTAGCTGATCTGGTGGTAAACGGTTATGGATATCATTAAATAAAATTGTCTTATTCTTTATGGCATATGTAGTGAAGGCTAGGTCTACCTTAATCTGTTGTCTCATAAGGTACTTGGAGCACTGATGAGGTCTACCTTAATCTGTTGTCTCATAAGGTACTTGGAGCACATACTTTATGACATGAAGCAGGAGAACTGGATCAGGAAAAATGTGGTATCTGATGATATGATTATTCTGAATCATCATGTTCCAGATACGGCGATGTGTTCCTCACTGTGGAATTTCCTCATGGGAAAAATCTGTTTTACGTGAAAACTTATCTAAAGCGAGGAAACGGTCAAAAACCTTCGAAAAAATTAAAAGCGATGTGGATTTTTTTGTTTGAAGCGTAAAACTCAAGATTTAGAAGCACTGCATCAGTAAGCTCATCAGTAACCGAAGTTTTGACCTTTATTCACACAGAAAGTTGCTTCGAATTGTTTAGACAGACAGGCGGTTCATCAGAAATACTGATGTTTCATGTGCCATTAAATCGAACACGTTTGAAAATTGGAAACTTCAGTCACTTGTAACGTAAAAAACAAGTAACATAAATTTGGCGCGAATATCCCATGAAAGCAAAAATTAAGGATTTTGTAGAAAAATATCCCAAAAACCTATGAGCACTTTTTTTAATTATCTTGGGATGTTCAAGGACCAGTTTTTCTTTATCATGAAATGACATTACAGTATATATTAGTGTGTTACATCAATTCCAATATTGACCCGGTCATTTTAACGAGATATGCATCATGCGGCAAGTTGTCTGTCATATCAATTGAATATTTACAGTACACCACCGTCGGCAACTGGCGATTAAAATATTTCAAATCAAAAAAATTCAAACATGGCGATTGTCACAGTATTTGCACTAGCAGTCCACTGTTCATTGTAGGTTCAAATTGTGTCATATCTTGATCATGTGATGATTTGGGACAAAATGGACACTACAGAAGCAACGAAAAACTGGTTATGATGTCCAAGGCTGAATCGCAGTTCTACGATGCATGTGAACTCGGTGATGCAACGTCAATCTTGGAATGCAGCCCTGTAGTGCACACATCCTGTCGATCGGGAGTGAGTGTCAAGGGCTGTGATATGAACATATATAACATATCACGAGCACATGCACACTGACCCCAAATTCGACACATGGAACATTATGTTGGTTTCTCGTCGAGGTGGAAATCGTATAAGACGCTATGTGATATAATATGCAAATTTTATATCCATATACCACGAACCGATCACGCATATCATAAACACGACGAAAAAATGGCGCAAGTAATACATCCGTGCAAAATATGCCGCTTTTATAACGTTTGTGGCGTGGCAAGTGTCATGGCCGCCTCAAATTTCATTGGTTCTTCAGACAAAGAGCCATTGTTGGGTGGGTATAATACCAATCGCCTTTAGGTGAAGAAAATAAGAAAATACAGGCTGGACCGACAACTACGTTTTTTGTAAAAATTATTTTATCTGAACTCCCTGGCTGCTCGATGACTTTAACGATAGGATAAAAATTTGGAGCATTTTCCGAGAAAAACACAATTTGAAAAAATTTCTTGAAATTTCAGTTTTTTTTGGAAAGTTAATATACCGAGCGGATTCTTCACGCAGAATAACCCACATTCCCTCCTGCAGCAGACTCGGCCTCCAAAATGATCTTTGATTTTTTCGAGGACATACGCTTTAAAAAAGTTTGAATTTTTGCGATACGTCTTGAAATAATTTTTGTCATTACATTCCAAAGGTATCAATTTTTTCAAAGGGAAAATTCAAAAGGAAAATTCATCCATTCCTAAGTTCAATCGAAAGAATATTTTCGACTGTCAAAACCTACGATGTAAATATATTAGGCATTTTGGACACGATTTTACATGTGTGTAAAGGAGAAAATATCATTATTTTTAGGGTATTTAAGCAAAAATTTTCTGCTTTTTAGGATTACACTAAATTTTCCGAGAATTCGAACGAAAATGTGAAGCGAACAATATTTGAGTTGCGCCGGTGATTGTGTTCGATTAATCGAATGTCCCTATTCCTCGAACGTCCCGATTCACCGAAAGTCCCGATTCTTCGAATTGTTCTCTTCTTTGCAAAGTCCCGTATAAGCGAAAGTCCCGATTCCTCGAAATCTTTTTTTTTCTTCGAAAAATCCCCTTACCTCGAAAATAATAAATGTGCAGGTTTAAATTTACCATTTTTTAAGCCTGAGTCTTCATATCATCAGATATGGTAATTTTGAAATTATAGTATTTCCGATCAAATTTACAGACGTTTCAAGAAAATCGAATTTGTATATGCACTTTCGATAAACTGGGATTTGTGATGCACCAATGTTCGATGAGTCATAAATTTTATCTTTTTTTCGAGGAATCGGGTAAGCAAATTCATGATGCACTAAAGCATGTTTCGAGGAATCGGGAAATTTATCCACTTTTCAAGGAAAAGGGATACAACCGCGCCATTGGGGCAGGAAGAGACGAAATTCCTTTTTTGGTAAATGTTTATAAAACGTTTGTAGAATGACAAAAAATTTAAAAATCGTTTGCGCACAAATACTCTACAATAGATTAAAGCATGGTGGAATAGCCAAATCCATATCCGTCGAGTAAAAAAACCTCGACTGAATTTTTATTGCAGTACATCCAATAGATCTGGATCAACAAGTTAGTAAAAATAAAATCATAACATTGTAACGAAGTCTCATGCAAATTTCATCGCCGCAGATAGGCTCCCGTTCCGCTAGCACCGTAGCCCGATTGACCAGTTCCGCCGCCGCCACCAGCGCGGCCGCCATAGCCGCTTTGTCCACCACCGCCACCACCGCCTCCATAGCCGCTTTGACCCGTGCCGGCGCCACCGTAGCCCGATTGGCCCGTGCCGCGGGCGCCGTAACCGCTTTGTCCAGTGCCGCCACCGCCGCGATAACCACTTTGCCCAGTACCACCACCGCCGCCACCGTAGCCGCTTTGCCCGGTGCCGCCCCCGCCGCCGTAGCCGCTTTGTCCGGTGCCGCCCCCGCCGCCGTAGCCGCTCTGCCCAGTGCCGCCTCTGCCGCCGTAACCACTTTGACCAGTGCCGCCGCCTCCACCGCCGCCATAGCCCGATTGGCCCGTGCGACCACCGCCGCCATAACCCGATTGGCCCGTACCGGCACCGCCGTAACCCGATTGGCCAGTACCTCGTCCGTAACCTGATACGCCTTTTGCACCGTAACCAGAATATCCACGGCCAGGGTAAGGGTAAGGGGCTTTACCTGAAATGAAGAGAAATTTCGCGTCTTTTTAGGTTTTTATGGTTTGATTTGCACTCTTTATAATGGTTTGATTTTGCACTCGAAAAAGTGTGCGGCCCGCACACTTTTTTGCGGTTTTCAAAAACTGCGGCCCGCAGGTGACAACCCGCAACCGCATTGCGGTTTAGTGCGGTTTATGGACCCGCAAAGAGTTCTCGAGTGGAGTACTTTTTGCGGTTCTGGCAGCCGCACTTGATACAGTATATGCCGTTTTGCGCTGAATAACACTGAATACCTGATCTTTATCAACTAGAAAACTCAATTTTTTCCAGAATTTGCTCTGTCCACCGTTTTTTTTTCTGCAAAGGAGTCTTCTGAGGAAAGAAAATTAGGAATGAGGAACAAAATTTATGCAAGGTTCTCATTGTCGAAAAAATTTTGGGGAATCGAAAACTTAAAAGATGTATTCTGGTGAACATTGGAAGATTATAATCACTGTTTTTCCCGCCGGCTTTTTCGTCAAATGGCGATAGGGGTAAAAATTTTATCCCCAATTTTCTCAAAGTCTATTTTCGCTTAAAAATGCTCATACGCGGTTTATTTTAGTGTTTTTAAGCTTTTAAAACATGATGTTTTTAGAGCGGTTGATTTTTTCCACATGAGAACCGGACCCTATATTTTTTTCCTCATTTTCCAAAAATTTTCCCCATTTTTAGAAACGTTTATAATGTGCCTACGGATGCTTTTCCTTGCAATTAGGAGTATACCCAAGCATTTTGACGCTTTTGGATTCGGAAACCTACAACCTTGCATCTCTTAAGCAATTTCCGGTTCGAAATTGCGGTTAACTATGCTCACAATTGCGGTTTTCCGGTTCCGCATTTTTGCGGAACCGCACAAAAGTATGCCATTGTGAGAGCCGCAAACGACCCGCAATTGCGGGCCGCAAAATTTGCGGCCGCAAAAAACCGGTCAAGTATGCCTACGGCTTAAACAGAGTAAACAAAGTAATATAAACAGAGTAAATAGAGAAAAGAGAGTAATATTATGTTGACCGTTTTTCTCATGGGTACTGTTTACAACAAAATTTGCGCAAACTGGTAAACTTTGGATATTTAATGACGAATTATGCAATACATAGATCATAATAGTGAAAACTACAATAAAGAAAATGAAAATCATCGACCTTTAATAGTTTCTAAAGTATGTACAAAAAATCATAACTTCGTAGCAATGTCAAGTCATTTTGTCGTCAAATGGGGTATATTTTGATATTAGCTGATTTCACCAAATGGAATACCTAGTCATATATCTTTATCTTTTGTGATTCCCTAATTATAGGCCAACTTTTATCGTTTTGCACATTTATGCAAATTTCTGTGTGAAAGATACCAACGGGGAAAAACGGTTAGTGAAACATTACTCCATTTCTACGAACTTTTGAATGCACTATGGCATAATTTACACTTGTAAACGTTTCCTCGTGAGACATGCTTTGGACAGGTAACAATAATTTTTATTGGAAGAAGAGTTCATCTATGGAATATACAGTTCTGAACTTTGATAAAGTTCAAAAGCTGACAGATCAAAACAGATTCGCCTGTGAGAAACTTTTTTTTTATGTCAGCGGGCCTCTTCGAATGTGATTCTTCACTTTTCCATATATTTTACAGTCCTTGTATTTCGGGGGTGGGGGGACCACCCACCTTGGTCGAACAGTATACCCAAATATCGGAACCCCCCAACTTGGTCAACCCTATACCCAACCCCACCAGTCTCGGAAAAATGGTGAAAAGTACCTTTTTGGGAAAATTTTCAAAACTTTGTCGACTTTTTTGCGATCATTTCGACTGCTCCACTCCAAAAAAAGAAATTTTGGAAGTTTTGGGACCGCTATACCAAAATTTTTTGGGTTTAACCTCTCCCCACAGGTCGTCGGATCTTTTACAGGTATTCTTGTATCAGGTATAGGTAAAATTCTATTCTATAGGAAATTTATGTACATTTTGGTGTAATGAAGGCCTTTGGGAAGAAATGGTCAATGTAACATTACTCAGGTTATTGTGGGCCATCGAATGCACTATAAGAGAAAGAATTTCAGAATTAAAACTTGGAGACTCCCTCTTAGATATAAAACTTAATACTGTAAGACGCCGAATTTCTTCACGGCAATGGACAGGTCGAAATTATAGGAATGATATCACTTTTGATTTATATAGAACTGTCTCGTCATCTACTACGCGCTACTCTAAAAGTTTTTTCGTTTTTGACCAGGCGTTGAAGAAAATTATCAATTTTTCCACTTGTGTCAGAAGTTTCGCATTAACTACGACAACGGTAATAAGCTTACTAGATTTTTGTATTGAACTTGCTTTGCTCAAAATAGGTAGATTACAGTAGCAGGGCTTGTGATCAAAATGCACTGGACCCATTTGCTTGAGGAACGGATAATTTCTTTACCAGATTCAGAAACTTTGTCGACATTTTTTTGGATTATCAAAGGAACTTATCAATAAAATTTTGAATTCTGAATTTCTTGTATTCTTATATGCCTGGAAACACGATTATCTTGATATGTTTATGAAAAAGGCTCTCATTTCAGAGCTTTTGAATAGTAAAAAAGAGCTCTTTGCAACGCATTTGAAATGGCAGATACAGCGACAACCATAAAATGATTAAGTTCAATTTTACACGAAATCTTCACGAATCCGAAAGCTTTTTACCTGTAACAGAAACGCTGAATTTCTTTCAAGATAAAAAGCGAAATCCCAGACACACTGCCGCTTTTCATTTGGTGGTTACAACTGAGTCGAAATTCAAATGCACTGAAAAAATTCTCATCATTTGACCAGGTTATTGGAATAAGTTATACGTTTGTTTTTGTCGGTTTCCAAATCATTACAGTAATGCGCTATTTTCGTACTGAAATTACATACTTTCGAGGGATCAATGCATCTACCGTTTCTAAATTGATAGACTATAATAATTGTGGATGACAATAAAAATAATCCTAAGCGATAGACTGAAAGTCGAAATACTTCCTTCAATAATCTTCGAAAAAAAGGAATATCCGAAGCAGTTTCACACAGAAATTGAAATGACTTCAAGCATTTCATTCAGACAGTTCTTTTCAGATTTGATCAAAATACTTTTCACACAAAGATATCAATTCTGAGAACATTAGGTTTTTGGGTACAGCATAACAAATTATTCAGTTCCTTACTCAATCACAAGCTTTGAAATGAGGCATGTTCTAATCTAATAGAATAACTTGCATGATGAAAAGAACTGAATTATTTCAGCCACTGCCCGCTCATTAAAGTATCAAACAGAAACAGCTATAGTATTTTCAGGCATAACCGTATCCAGCATTTTCAAAAGAGGGGGGAATTTTCCAAAATATTTTTAGAATTTACTGAATAAAAAGAAAATCAAAATCATTTAAAGACGACTTATTTTCAGTTAGTTTATGTGCGCTTGGATTAGTGGCTAAATTCTATGTTTGACGAAAAGCATGCAAATATAATAATTTAATTTGAGAATTGTGATGTATAAGTATAATGATATTGCTGAAAATTTTATTCTAAAAAAATGTAGGGGGGAATTCCCCCCCCCCCCTTCCCCCTCTAAATACGGGTATGTTTTCAGATATAATTGATACACACTCTGGCTGAAATGGTAAAATAATTAAAATAATGCAGCCTTTGCATGAGTTTATATTTGATAAAAAATCGAGTGGCAGAAAAAGTTTGTGAGATTCACTTTGAAATAAGAAGATTGTTTGGGTTAAAACGACACTTTCAGTGGAAAGATTCATTCCAACAGATCACTGCTTGGAAAATTCAGCAGATGAGACTTACTGTATCATGCAAACAAATGGCTGAATCGATACGATATAAACTTCATTGGAGTGATAAAGTATGTAAAAGAGTGTGACACAAAAAATACACTGGAAATTAAGTATCAGAATTTCGTGAATCAATTACACTTATAAAAAATTGCTAAAATGTCAAACTGATTCCCATGAAAATTAACGAAAGATATAACGCTTGCTTGTTGTGCAGGTCTTTCCTTAAGAGGCGTAAGAAAAGATTGGGTCTGAACTGACCTGTTAGAACTGATACCTTGGCGAAGCCTCGGTGATCTGTGCAACAGTCCGTTTGTCCCCAGACCTACAACAACAAAGATAAACTTTGTTCTAAATACGGGGGCCTTACCAAAGACCTCCGCAGTCTCCTAGATGAGACAAGGAATCCCCTCAGGGATAAACTTACTTGGGTATAACCCGAAAGGGGTTTCCCAAAACTTACTTGATGTAAGCCGGCGCCTGGGCCTCTGGCCCTCCGCCTTCGCCGATCGCTAATAATATCTAAATAAACAAACGAATATATTAAACAATAAATCCGACGAATTATGCAAAACGAATGTGGGTATACCACAGTGAATAACTCAGTAAGAACACAAGTTGCTGGGAAAATTGTATTTAGGGACGCCAGCAAAAATGTCAAGAAATATAATAAAAACGATATAAAGTGAAGAAATGATTTCACTTTCATTTTCCGTCTTTCTTTGGCGCTCCATTCTATGCAAATGTCTGCGCCGCTGGTCGTCCCTGTCGTCAATTTGCATGTCGATTTCCCCACACGAAATTGGCATCAACAGGGTGCCCAACATCCCTCGCGCGTCGAAACCGACCTACGGGAGGTAGAAAAAAAACTTTTGGCCGGGTTACCCCGGCATTAAAAGAATTAATCAAAAAAGAAAAAAAATCTACAACTCCGGCTGACTCCTGATAAACAGTTTGTCTCACCGGACTCCCGTTTCACAGTCTGTCCTAATAGAACTCCTGTGCTGGTCGTTGGACACAACGAATACCAAGGGCTTCGCCGCAATGGCTGGCAAGTGACGTCCATTTTGACCTCGGCATTGATGGAATAACCTCCTGCCCTAAGGAGTATGACGTAAACGTCGGTGCCGGATGTGTGGTCGGCTTCGGGCTCGGCCGCTCGGTCTGCATGCTGTGTCAATTCGTTGGCCGTGGGTCTAACCGCATGCAAATCGACTTCCCGCGTCTCTATTTTTTCTAAATTAAACTAAAATACGAGATTATATTACGATACAAAAAGACGACGCGGGGTTGTACGGATATCACAAAATTTAAAATGCGCTAAAAAATTTGAGCAAGAATGTGGCCAAAAGTTAAAATATTTTTTACGGTTGCGTTTTTGCACCGGTTTTGTCAAAAAAGAGATTTTTGATGGCCAGCAGCACCGAAAAGAAATGTTTTTGGATTTTTTGTTTTTTGATTTTTTTGGATTTTTTGTGATTTTATTAGTGTTTTTGGGTTTTATGTTTTATGAAATAAGTAGAAAATATATGTACGAAAAAGAAATTTTTGGGCCAAAATCTTGCGGCTATTTACTGCTGCTGCCCGCCGCCTCGGTAGCCTCCTCGAGGTCTACCTTGATAGTACCCCCTCTGACCTGGTTGGCCTCGGGTCTGACCTCCATCCTGGCCTCTATTTTGGCCTTGTTGGCTTCCGCCGCGTCTACCTAGCGGAATAAAATTCGGATTATGAAATTCAGCATCCGGGTCTTGACCTTGGTGTTGCCAGGTTCCTCGGCCTCTGTAAGGTCGCTGAGGGCGCCCTCTGAAGCCTCCCCTGGGTTGACCTTGGTCATACCCCGGTCTGGCCCTGTACGAGGCCGGGTTTGAGAACATATCGTCTCTCCCCTGCTGCCTTTGACCACTGCTAGTGGAGCTGCTGCGCTGAGGTTTTTGTGTCCGATAAGTTGAATTGAGAGATTTTGATGAAATTGATTTTGATCGAGAAAGCGGACTTTTGTAAGAGGTGCTAGCAGCTTCACTATATGACCTCTGGCTGGTCGTAGCCGATGATTGTTGTATCATCGGTGGTTGTTTCTTAGCCGGAGGGAGTCTAGGCACTTTGAACTTACTTGGGCTCTTGGCGGCCGTTCGCTGAAATTTATCAGCTTGCGACCTGTCATCGCCTGGTGCCTTCCTCTTAACACCCATCTGGTTTAACCTTTGCGAGCCCATAAAAATATACTGATTAAAGGCTGCAATGTAGACATCGTCTACGCGGTTTCCCTGGGCCTCAACGACTAGTTGTCTGTTCGCAAACGAACACGCCTGGGCATACCACCTACCAATTGCCGTTGGCGTGATCGGAGCGAAGTCCAACTGAAGAAAAATCATTAGGGTCACGTACCTAATGGCCGTAAAGACGTCTGAGGCATCGTAGTCCTGAAGCCATCTGGGGATGAGAATTAAAATTATCCATTCCCAGATCTCCTCAGGGATGCGCTCTCCGTCAAACATAAATCCGCCTTGCATTTCGAATTGCTGGCGGTAATTTTCGTGAATCTCGGCCATGGCATCATTGACCATTCTGTAAATTATCGGCCGTTCTTGCCGATCAAAGGCGAAGTAATTGGCGACCTCTGGATTTTCAAATGAGATCGGCCCAATTAGGCGCCTTTGTTCCCGTTGCCACTCCCAATAATCAATCAGAGTTTCGGCCAATTGACCAGGAGTGACAAACTGCTGTGGTTCCCTTTCGGGTCTAGTAGCTACCACATTCAGCTTGACCTTCTTGATCAATTTCTCCTCCGATTCAAGATCGGGCTTCACCAATACGCTTCCCGCAGGTTTGCTACTTCTTGCGGTATAGCTGGAGGGCACGGATTTACTTTTGCCAGAATAAGTACTAACCTCTCCGCCGGTTTTCGATACCGTTCGCGTCTGAGTGTACGATGTTGTCGCAGTGGACCCTGTTGTCCTGTCCGATTTTGTCTGGCCTATGGAGGTCTCCGTTCGCGTCTGACTTTTTGAAGTCTCCGTTCTTGTCTGACTCTTTGAAGTCTCCGATCTCGACTTTTGGCTCGTCGAATATTGTGGTGTCGTCGTTTCTTCGGCCGTATCGTAGGCGTCGTTTTCGGATCCGGTGGCGGCCGCTCCTTGTTGCTGCTGTCCCTGAGCTGCAAGTCTGCGTCGCTTGGCCTTACCTATCCTCTTTCTACGCCTTACCTTTTCCCTGGCTAGATGTCGGATAAATTTTTCCGACATCCCTTCAGCTAACATCTGCTGAACTTTGTCTGGGGAATAAATTCCAGGAATACCTTCCTCGGCAATTCTTCCCCTCCGCATCAGCTCTGTCGCTGCGATGGCTGAATCTGAGCTATCGTCGGCTAGTGCCTGCTCCTTCAGCTTTCTCTGGATTGCCCTCTGACGCAGGAATTCCTGCTGCGTCAGCCTTCTTTGTTCTTGAATTTTGGCCTGTAGGGCCTCTTGCTTCGCTTGACGGTCATGATCCTTAGGATCTTTGGCCTTCACAGGTATCTCCTGGGATGCTTCCTGCATCTTCTCCAGTCTGACATCGATCCCTGACATTTTGGTAACTGCTTCGTCAATTTGAGTCTGGATTTTTTCCTCCTCAAGAGCCTGTTTCTGAGTTTTGGCCTCCATCGCATCCTTATTCTCTGATGTCTGGCCCTCAGATTCGAGGATTTCACCCTCTTCTTCTTCTTCTACATCCTCCTCTGAACTGGACTCAGAGTCTGAATTCCGTATCTTCGGCAACAGCTGCTTTACTTTAGCCGGCAAAACAGCTGGTGCTGGAGGTACTGATTGCATTATGGTGACTACCTCGGGCTCAGGCTCGGCCGGTTGTTGTACTTGAGGTACTTGGGTCGGCTGTGCCACCGCTGGTTGGATTGGCGGCGGCACCACGACAACTACTGCAGCTGCCTGCGTAGCAGCAGTGTCCAAAGCTGGTGTAGCTTTGACCACTGGCGCTAGCGCCTGCGGCTGCGCTTTGACCTGTCCCGTCCCTCCGGCTTGCGCCGTTTGGGAAGTTGAGGGACGATTTAGCGGTACTTTAGAAATTAACTCACCGGCTGGGGTATATGTAAGTGTATACCTGGGCATTTCCGAAGCGATTGTTCTCTCCCGGAAGCTTTTGCTGACAAACTCCGGTCTGAGCTCGAGCGGATTTCTCGGTGCGTAGGTAATCGGGTAGTCGGTTGGCGATGCGTCTTCCGTCATGGGATACCGCAGTCCCGGCGTTAAAGTCTCGAAGCCTACGTAGTAAAAAGTTACATAGAAATAAGGATTTACCTTGTAGGCTCCGTCCTTCAATAACGATTTGTCGTCGCCAATTTGTAGAATCTCCTCGGCTTCTCGAAATCGTAGCGGGACAAAACCGAACTGATTCTGCCATGCGTATACCCCTTTTTTAGATGGAAAGCGGGGTTCCGACGGCGGTAGCGTCGCTGCTAATTCTAAATAGTAAGCCAGGCGGTCGCCTGACTTCCAGGACATTTTCTTTATCATTTCCTGGCCTTCTTTAGTATAACTATTTAGAAAGTTATAGTTTAGCAGAGCGCTAGTTTCGTAGTCCCACTCCGCTCTAGAATGAGGCCATGCCAAATGATAAGCCAATGGCATAAATTTGCAGATGACCTCTAACTCTGGGAAGTTTCGCTCATCCAGCATACCTGAAATCTTTGCCAAGTTTGGCGTGTAAAAATTGGTCTTATAGGCCTGTCTATGGCCCTCGATACCCACTGGGTAGTGGTTATTAGAGGAAAACACCTCCTGCGGAATGGTATCGGGCTTCCCGGCTTGTTGCCAGTATAGCTTGGCGTTTTCGTACAACGTTAAAGAAATTTTCCCGTCTAAATCCCAGTAGGCTCCGCCTGACTTGAGATTTTCCAGGATATCTTTTGAAATATTTACCCAGTCTGGTATCTGGACGTCCTGGATTTCGTCGGGATCGCTATCTGTGGTGTATCCGTCGTCCTTCATAGGTTTGTTATCTCTTGGAAGTAGTGGGTAGAAACCACTTGGCAACTGAACTCCCTGCGGACGGACTGGATTACACTCCGTGGGCGCGGTATAATAACCTGTGTTATTTCCCTGCATCTGTACCGCCCAACGGTTATACATCTCACACTTCATCATGTGATAGACCATATTTGGTTGAACCTGATCGGTTTCCATAACTGGGGTACCTAGCCCCATTTCTCGATTCACATTGCCCGGAATCATTAGATATTGCTGATAAAAATGGAGGGCAATGGTGTTGATCTGTTTGGGATCCACCTTGTCATGGTCGAAAATCTGCATTTGCATAAGCAGTTGATCGGCCATGCCATAGTGAATGGCGGCAAACATGACCAATAAGGAGTAATATGCGTCTAGAGCGGCGTATCTGAGCTCTTCCGGCAATATACCCCTTTTGGCAAACCGATCACGGTTCGCTTTTAACGAAAAGTCATATTGGTAGGGGCCCACGTCTATCAAATAAAATTCCGTGAACAGTCCCTTTAACCGAAAAGTTTCGGGACATATACCTGTCTGAAAGCATTTCTTCTCCAGGTTAACTCCTACCATGGTGAGGGCGAAACGGTCTAAGTCAAAGTATCGACCTTTGGTCTTTCTTAGAAATTCCCGTAAGGGGACAGTTTTGTCCCTGTCCTTATTATCTCGCCCTGCGCCACAAACGTTATAGATACTCACCAGATCTTCCAGCACGGCATATCCGGCGAACAGCATGTCGGAGTTCAAGAAGTCGTGGAGGCTGGTCCACTCTTTGATCATCATCGACGTTGTATCAATAACGTAAGTTTGACCATTCGTTAGCGCGAAGCTGATATATCGGGCAAACTGCTTCCCCATTGGATTGTCGACCTCCCTTGTTTTGAACAAGGCGGCGACCCTATCCTGGTTGACTTTTTCAACGTCGAAACCACAAACTGGTTGTCCTCTGAAGATCGAAACTTCTCGGATAAAATGGAGTACCTGGCTGACCCTCCCGATGTCTACCATTCGAGGTTCCTTGGGATTGGCCGGCCAGTATCCAAATGTGGCTTTAAACCACTGATCCAGTTCGTGGATTCGTACGGCCCGTTTGACGTTATAATCTAAACATAAAGTACTATTAATTTTAGTGTTTTATTCCCCTTTTTTCAGCGCATTTTCGGGTCTATACTACACCAGCACCACAACACCAAGCGGGTTAAGTTTCGCAGAAAATTAAGTTTAGTGCAGGTTGTTAGGTGAGCCACTGATATACAAACATTGAGCTGGTAGGCAACTAACACCTTACCAAATCTTACCCTTGCTACCTCTATATGTTGGGGAGGGTAGACCTGATCCGATTGTCCACCACTTGATCGGACACCAATCTCTGACCAGCTGCTTGAGCGACCAACTACGCTCCATTTATGGCGCTGTATTTACAATTTTTATAGCGCTCGAGATTGATAATTTTTAATGAATTTGATATCGAAAAAGTGATACGATTTGATTTGATTTGAAAATAAATAATTTTTGATAAATTTTTGAATGATAAAACTTTAAAACGGGCTGAACCCAAGGTTCTAGGTTTCCCTTGAATCGTATAGCTCTCGGTGGTATCAGGTATATTTCCAAGTTTGGAAATTCCCTGCTTGGCTTCGAGCTTCCGTTTCTCAGTACTCCCATTTTTCGTTCCCTCTAAGTTCTAACCTCGTCTGCCCTTTGGGGCGCCGAGCTGGTCTTCCAGTGACTTCTGGGCATTACCTGCGGTTTCCAAGAAGTTTTGATAAAAATAAGTTCGAAACTTACCGTCAATAAAGAAAAAACGGTTGTCTTGGCGGTGCTGGGCCCTGCCGTATTCAACGTGGCACTCTGTGTGCGACCACTCGCGCGTCGGAGCTTGTTGGCGGTTCCGCGCGCCCTTTCCCATCTCTTTTCTTTTCGAAATTTTTGTTTTCGAATAATAAATTGATAAATTTATTAGAAATTTTGAACGCTGAAAAAGTTTAATTTAGCAGTTCTGCTAATTTCCTTTTTATCGCGGTTCGGGGAATATTTTACTTCTTCCTTCCGATGGAAGTTTAGAATTCAGATAAGCGGGGCAGCTATAATTTGATTTTGAAAAAATGAAAAATTTGAAAATTAATTTTTTAGAAAAAATGTCAGAAATTTTTTGGGTTGTCACTTTGGTCTAAAATTCCGAAGAATTTTTCCCAAAGTCTGAAATAAATATGAAAAATTTACAAAATTAATACGAATTATACACAAACGCGATAAATATTACAAATTAATACAATTTTAATTAAAATTAGTACTTACACGCGCGAGATATGTACATAAAATAAAAAAAATCAGCGCGAGATCGCGCATAGATTCGCCTTGAGCGAATTTTCAAATGATTTCATTTGAATCGGCGCTCCAGTCGTAACTGTTTGTGCCATATTGGAAAGTGACGTGTTTTCGTCACGTTGCGCGTCCTGATTGGCTCGCGCTATTCGCGGCAAGACCCTAGTGGTCTCGTAACGAAAATGTTTCAACCTGCTGATTGAAACTGTTTGGCGATTTAGCGGGTTGTCCCAATGTACAATGGTGACAACGTTTTCTGCTTCTCGCGAAATGTCCGTAACTATGAACGGACCGGACCATGGTAGTCCTAGTTTTTTCTGCTTATCTACTTTGAGCAGAACCCAATCCTTTTCTTTAAATCCATTTTGCTTGGATTTTTTATCGAAGTATTTCTTCGATTTTTCGGCAGCACTCTGGATATTTTTGGCAATATCCTCGTAAAGGTTGACTAAATGATTTGTCAACACAAATTTGTATGCCTCAGCATTGCTGTCCGGCATTACAATATCGTATGCTTTCGATAAGTTTAACCCGAAGGTTGCCTCATGACCTCTAAGCAACGAAAATGGGGATTGCCCCGTGGCTGCATGCGGTGTGGCATTATATGCAAACACCACAGCTCTCAAGTATCTTGGCCAGTTATCTTTTTCCTCGATGGCCACCTTTCTGAGCTGTTTAATGAGTGTCTGGTTAAACCTTTCTACCATACCATTTCCTTGTGGATGGTAGGCAGTTGTAAAAATTTTTTGACACTCCAATAACTTGCAGATCTCCTTCATTAGATCTGAGGTAAAACAACCTCCTCTATCGCTGAGTAGTCTCCGTGGAGTCCCGTGCCTAAATACAATAGCTTGTAGAAAGGTATCTACAACGGTGCTAGCTGACTGATCCGGGATCAGTTCAGCTTCAACCCACTTTGTAAAATAATCTTGAAAGACTATGACATACGGTCTCTTCTCACTAAGTGGAGAAATACCCACGATATCCACTGATACTATGTCAAAAGGACCTTGTGGAATAATTGGTATCAGTGGTGGAATTTCTGTGTTTCCCTGATTAGCCATTTGACAAACTGGACAAAACTTGATCCAGTGCCTGACATCCTTTTCAATTCCAGGCCACCAGAACCGTTTTTTGATCATAGCAAGGGTCCTTTTGAACCCCTGATGAGTCATCATTACGGCACCGTGGTACTGGTGCAAAGTATTGTCCCTAAGGCAGGATGGGACGACCACCTGATCATCCGATCCCTGTCCGGCTTCGCGGTATAACACTTCATTTTGGATATAAAATCCACTATGATACTTGGTTGTCCCATTTGGACCCAATCTATCAAAGTATGGCTGTAATACCTGATCTTTTCTCTGCAAGAGGGCCATGAGATCATCTCTAATTAGCCCTTTTGGTAATTCATCTTCTTTAGGGTCTGCCAAAGTAAACTCTTGTTCCTTTTCTGGGTATAACCAGGTTACTCTTTTTTCCTTACCTTTATTCTGGTTTCCCCTACTTACTTTTTCGTTGACCTGATTGCCGTCAGGCTGGATCTGAGCCTGATTGCTCTTCTCCGCTTCCTTCGCCATGCTCCTTGTAGTTACGGCATTTATCAAGTCTGCAGGCGAGTTTGATTCTGGATCACCCTCAGAATCTTCGGGATAAATTTGGGTGAATCTCGGACTCATATCAGTCCTCTGATTCTTCTTACCTTTTGGCTCCGGATGTAACGGAGTACCGTCTTCAGGATTCCGATCTGTCAGAATTCTGAATCTCTTCACCAAATTGAGATGTTTTTTCTCAATGAGCTGTGCCTCAAGATCTTTCAGATTTTTGGACTCTCGTTTATCCTTTGAGAACATGTGTTCCCATTTTGGCGGTATCTTTTCCGCTTGATCGTCTGGTTCATCCATCCTGGACAAAAAGTCTGCCATGGCATTTTGTTTTCCAGGCACATACTCTAGTTTATGGTTGAACTGAGAGATGAACGAGTACCATCTCTTCAACTTACCATTGGTCATGGCATTGACCTTCATAGATAATAAAGGTTTGTGATCAGTTCTTATGATCACTTTATGACCTACTAGGTAGTGCTTGTATAACTTCAAGCCATACACAATTGCCAAGCACTCCCTTTCCGTGGCTGACCACTTTTTCTCATCCGCTTTTAAAATTCTGCTATTATAAGCAATTACCCAGCGGTCTGAGTTAGTCTCCTGGTAAAGGACTGCTCCTAGTGCCGTTCCGCTGGCATCTGTCTGAAGGACAAAGTCCGCAGACCCGTCCAAAACCGGATACCTAAGGAATGGCACAGACAATAGTGCTTCTTTCAGGCTCCTAAAAGCCTGATGGTGAACCTCCGTGACTTCCCAAACACAGTTCTTCCCAGTTAGTTTATACAACGGTTCAGCGTGTTTAGCCAAACCCGGTATGAACTTTTTACACCACTGCAACATACCTAAGAACCTTTGCAGTTTACGTTTAGACTCTGGGAATGGGAAATCATTTATAGCTTTGACCTTTTTCGGATCTGGGGAAACTCCATCCGAATTTAAGATATGTCCTAAAAAATGAACTCTCTCAGGCAGGAATTCACACTTCTCCGGCTTCAAGGTCAAGTGAGCCTTTCTTAGAGCTTGCAGGACTAGCTCTAAATTAACTAAGTGTTCCTCAAACGTATTTGAGAACACAATAATATCGTCTATGTAGACTAGACAGATTTTCCAAACATATGGATGCAAAACTCTTTCCATCATACGCTGGAATTCGGCTGGCGCATTTTTTAGGCCAAAGGGCATGACTTTAAATTGATAAAGCCCTTCTTGGCATATGAAAGCAGTTTTCTCCTTGCTTTCTTCATCCATTGGCACTTGCCAATATCCTGATTTGAGATCTAGGGTAGTATAAAATTTGGCTTTACCTAAACAGTCTAGATAGTCATCCATTCTAGGAATGGGATACTTATCATCCTTGGTAACATCATTTATACCCCTAAAGTCCACTACTGGTCGCTTGGTACCATCCTTTTTACCTACAAGGAATAACGGAGCTGCCCAAGGCGACTTTGATGGCTCAATTACACCCTTCTTGAGCATATCTTGCACATGCTCACGAACATGTGGCTGTAAATTTATGGCAGTCCTGTGGTACCTTTTTGCCACAGGTGCTGCATCCCCTGTATTTATTTTACAGGTCAAATAGGGTGTAGTAGTTGGAGGATCATTGGGCAAGCTGAACACGTCTCTATATTTTGCGAGACATCGTAGAGCCTGTTCCAATTGTTCTGATGGTATGTTGGATTTAGCTAGCATATTGTACAAGGCTTCCTTGAACTCTTTCTCATCCACTTGAGTCGAATCAGGTCTAGCCTGGACTGCACAAGTTTGCAGCTTCTCCAAATCCTCAACTATCTTCCCCTTAAGTTGATCTTGGTTATCAGTATCACACAACACTGAATTAGTATGGCCAATTATTTGATTTCTTTTCAAATGGCATCCTGATCCTGTGTTGTTGGATACCATAACAACAAAATCATCCTTTGTACCATCTACTATGGTACTATCAATGTGGAACCTTTCCTCATTGTCTTCAGACTCTATTATGATTCCATTGAGGCGATTTTCGCCTACCTTATCCCAAAGCTTTGCTCTCAGAAGTATATCAGTACCACTAGGTAAGTAGATGGGATTCACACTCACCACTGGCACCGAAACCTTTAGCAGGCAAATCTTTGGCTGGTATTGGTCGGCGGCGCTCATCGTGGATTCCGCGGCGCTCGTGGTCATGACCTCTCCACAATTGGATTGGGGCTGGTCCGGCGTCACGTATATCCGTTGTTGACGATTGTTGAGCGTCATCGTCCTATTCCTGAAATCTATTATGGCTCCTACCTGAGGATGAGCCAAAAAGTCTGTTCCTACAATGACATTTTCTCCTGCTTCAGGAATTACAATTGCTTTTACGGGGAACTGTCCACACAATGTATCCATCCTAAATTGGATATACCCATGGGCTTGGACTGTCTTACCGTTGGCTACAGTGACATTTAATATCCTGGGATATTCAGTATAATCTGGGCCCAAAGTTTCCTTCAGAAACTTAGCCGACATGACAGTGCACTGGGCTCCTGTGTCAATTAAAGCCATTGTCTTACGACCTCCTATAACAACCTCAATGTGGAATGGGGCTGTTCTGGGGTACGTATCCAGCAAATGTTGTTCCTGAGGGCTAGCTGGTGTGCCTCTCCTTATTACTTGTATTGATGGTACTACAGGTTGTGGTGCAATTGCATTCATTTGCACAATACTACCTAATACAACATTTGGGCAACTCACTCTCTGGTTTACTTCACCTAAAGGACTCATCTGAGATTGCCTTGCAACCATAACACTTGAATAATCCTTTTGAGGTGGCTGATTTGTGAATTGACCCTGTTGCAGAGTCTGAGTCGGACCCATAATCGCCTGAGGAGGCTGAGGATGCTGTAATGCAGCTTGCTGTTGGTATTGCTGCATCTGTTGGAACTGCTTCTGCAGCTCCTTTTGCCTTTTGAACTCCAGGAACTCATTGTAATCGGAGTTCTGTAAATAACTCTCCTGGCTATCCTGATGACCTGAATAGCCTACATTATACGCACCTCTACCTCTGCTATTAAAGTTGGCATTTGGGTAACCTCCTCTACCTCTGTAGTTACCTCTAGCAAAAGTGTTGAAGCCTCCCCTGTTGAAGGTAGGGAAGCTGGCTCTACCTCTGCTCCTGCGCTCGGACAATACTCTCAATGTCCTGCAGTCTGCAGTATTATGTGTTATGTTCTTGTGGAACTCACACCATGGCTTAGTCGGATCTCGGGAAACTTGACCTCCCTGACTTGTACTAGGTATGGCCACATCAGACCGATTTTCCGTTTGCCTGTTATCAACCTTTTGCTGGAGTTGGTCGAACCTTTCGACCAGTTGTACCATCTCTTTTGAGATTTTCAATAGAAGAGATTCCTTCTTACCTTTTTCGGTCTGAGCCCTAGGGGCCTCCCGAACTGGAATCTCCTCTATCTCAGGAGAATCACTCCTTGACCTTTGGGTTTGGGCCTGTACCTGATTACCTACAGTTTGATATGGTTGCCGAAACCTTTGCCTCTGGCCTTGTTGATATCCTTCTGACTGGTTCCTAGCAACTACGGCAATTTCAGGATCATGCCCACTAGGCATACCTACTTCATTAATTACTATAGGATCCTGTTGTGTACCCTTGGGTCCATATCTCTGGAAGGCATTTTTGTACCTACGTTCAATATCATGAACCTCTACTGCAAGATCATACCAGGTTCTAAAGGTATGCTTTGAATTTTTCAGTTCAGACTGAAATGTAGGATCACTCTTGTAAATAAAGGTATCAATAATCAGTCTCTGTTTAGACTGATAGTCTAAATCACCTTTAACTAGTTCCACTAATATACTGACCCTTTTTAAAAACTCTACGGCCTGTTCATTGGGTCTTTGTTGGATCTCAAACAACTCCCTGGTTAACATTTCCAGGTTGCACTCAGGTGCAAAGACATTAATAATGGCTCTCCTGGCCTCCCTATAGGTCATGTTGTCTCCTGCAACAGCCTTCGGTCTACCTTTAGAAAGCCTCAGCAGTGCTTCATACTTAGCTGATTCGGGTGTATCCCTACGGAATTCCCCTTCAAGTGCTGTTAAGAAGCTAAGCACCTGCTGATTTACCATACCCTCATCTAAAAGTTTGGGTAACACACCTTTAACGATATTCCTGACTACAATCTCTTGTGCCAAATTATTTGATGGCACTTCCCTCTGATCATAAGCTGCTGTTAATACTGGATCAAGATCAGAGTTCAAGGATTGCAGCATAACCCTATTTGGATCTCGTTGAGGTGGTACACCTCCTTGATATGATGGCATATTGTCTTTGTCAAACCTGTAATCCCTATATGGGAAACATGCCAATTGATCTGGTCTAAGGGTATTTGGATCAACTATATTTCCTCTACCATCATAGACCACTCTAGTTAAAGTTGGATGCTGCGGAGCTATCTGACTTTGATTCCTGAAGTCTGCCGATTGCTCAGCTCCTTCGAATCGAAGATCTCTAGCTGGACCTCTCCAACTTTTGGGCTCAAAGTTAAGTCTTTGCCCTTCATCAATATCAGGCCTATTACTAGGCCCTGCGCCTGCATTCATTTCAGCAGTGAGACGGTTATCTCTTTCTGCACCCTTAACACATGATCTAACCTGTCCATCCGGCTCCTGTCGGCGCCTGTCGGCTTCCCTTTTGTTGTCCTCAGTCGCGGCATTCGCGATTATGTCGAACAAAGCTTCGACGGTCCCTTTCAACTCGCGTAGCTGCGTCGCCAACTCTTGATTGGACATTTCGGGAGCTCTTTCCTGCGGCTGGAATCGCTCTTGTTCCCGGGGAATCCTCTCTAATCGTTGATCGATTTCGGGGTCCCTTTCTTCGAAGTTTGGTCGAATTTCGGGCGTAACGACGTCCCTTTTTGGTCCTGCTAATTCGACCTTTGGGGGCGGTGACCTTTTGAAATTTGGCTGCGGCGGTCCATCGGCGTCTGGGTTCGGATTCGCCGGGCCTGCCTCCTGCGGATCGATGGCAATCGCTGGCGGTCGGTCAATTTGTACGCCTGCATCTTGAGGCGTAAAATGCATTGCATTTTGTTGCAATGGTTGAACCCTCGCGGGAGTTTGATCTGGGATCACTGGGTCCGGAGCAGCACGCCGTTGCTGATCTCCGTCTCCCAAATTGACTAGATTCCCAGCACTCGCCACTCTGGGTGGTGATCTACGTAAAGTATTACCTCTCGGTATCCTTTCGTTAGGCATTTTAAATCCTGCTAACTTTCTGTAGAAACCTGGAGGATTTTCTTTTCTCCTAGTCTGACTACGAAGTTCCGTGGTAAGGAGTTAAAAGCCACCACTTGTTGTGCAGGTCTTTCCTTAAGAGGCGTAAGAAAAGATTGGGTCTGAACTGACCTGTTAGAACTGATACCTTGGCGAAGCCTCGGTGATCTGTGCAACAGTCCGTTTGTCCCCAGACCTACAACAACAAAGATAAACTTTGTTCTAAATACGGGGGCCTTACCAAAGACCTCCGCAGTCTCCTAGATGAGACAAGGAATCCCCTCAGGGATAAACTTACTTGGGTATAACCCGAAAGGGGTTTCCCAAAACTTACTTGATGTAAGCCGGCGCCTGGGCCTCTGGCCCTCCGCCTTCGCCGATCGCTAATAATATCTAAATAAACAAACGAATATATTAAACAATAAATCCGACGAATTATGCAAAACGAATGTGGGTATACCACAGTGAATAACTCAGTAAGAACACAAGTTGCTGGGAAAATTGTATTTAGGGACGCCAGCAAAAATGTCAAGAAATATAATAAAAACGATATAAAGTGAAGAAATGATTTCACTTTCATTTTCCGTCTTTCTTTGGCGCTCCATTCTATGCAAATGTCTGCGCCGCTGGTCGTCCCTGTCGTCGATTTGCATGTCGATTTCCCCACACGAAATTGGCATCAACAGGGTGCCCAACATGCTTAAATGATTCTTTGAATAAAATGGCAGCGAGCTCTACGGAGGACGGTGGCTAAAACGAGACTGCTATTACCATACCGTAACTAAATGAAACGTGTAATATTGTGGCAGAAATGCCACACTGATTTCCATGACGAAAGATATAAAGATATATGCGTGATTGAATAATATTTGAATAATTGAAATGAATAATTGAATTGAAAGATATATGCGTGATTGAATAATTAATTGAATAAAATGGCAGAAATGTCACACTGATTCACATATATAGTTAGAGTTTGATGGAACACGGTGGCTGAAATGAGACTGATTTTACTATACCGTAACCGGATGAAACATTTAATGTTGTGGCGGAAATGTCCCACTTATTCGATGTATGACGGTGTCCGAAATGAAATACCGACTGAAACTCAACTGAACAAGGAAAAACATGAGGTTTGAATAAATTTTCAGCTGAAGATAGATACAGTAAGATTTTATAGGCTGGGAAAAAATTTACCAGATCCTCCACCAGCTGAACCGTACGCCGAAGCCCCGCTGCCGGGCACTTTCGCTTTGGCCAAAGCTTTCATAATTTGTTCGTATTCCAATTCTTCGAATTCGTCCTCCTTCTTCTTACTCCTCACCACACAAACGAAGCCGACCAAACACAATAAAATGAGTAATGTGATCCCACCGATGAGAAGGATCATGGCTAAAAAAAGCTAGAAAATTTAAAAACGACCGAATAAGGGATAGGGGGTGTCTCGAAGCATACAATAGGAAAAATTGATAATCTTCATAAAGCGTACACTGACCTAAAGCACATTAAGTGTATACAAAATTTGAACTTTTGATAAATATGGACTTCTATTATGGAATCGCAAAAAAATCATCGATTCCTTTTACATTTCCGGTGGAAATTTCACGTTGCGTTTCCGAGTGTAAATTCTTAAACTGCATATGTCATAGATAATTAGATAACGTTACACTAACTATTTTTCGCTCTGATCTTCCTTGCACTGAATTTGCATAAATGTGCCAAGCAATAGAACTTTAGGAACTACAAAAGCTATAAGCATGTTAATAGTAGCATTTCTTACATTCATCAAATATCAAAAAAAGTTTTTCATGTGATGCTTTCTCATGTCACACATTTGCATGTGAATACATTCAAACTTCATAGAAATTCAGAGTTGGATATTGCAGAAACTATCCTATGTAGATACTTATAGTCTGTTTTTCTTGAAATGCTTCTAAATACAGTCGAACTTCGTTAATGGATACCCTGGATAATGAATTTTCCCGGATATTGAATACATAGTATGGTGGTCCCTGCCAAATGTAACAGTATAAGATATAGTTGGTACTCGCTTAATGAACATTCGGTTAGTGGTTAATGAATACCCCTAGGCTGGTACCCTAGTACTTATTTATATGTATTATTACTCTGATAATGAATACTCGGTTAATGAATGCGGCTGTTTGGATAATGAATACGGCTGTATGCAAATTTCTTTTTAAGACTGTGTGTGTTTAGCGTATTATTGAATCTCATTGAATGTTTAATGTGTTGTTGTCGTTACTGCTGATGTTTGTTGAGTCGAGTCGATTGTTATTTTATTATTTCGTGTGTCAATTTAAAAAAATACATTATGCCGCCAGTTAAAAAAATCATATTTCGATCGAAACTAAAGTTAAAATAATTAATGAAGCTGATCAATTATCGTACTCTGCATTGGGGGAAAAATAGGCGAAGAAAATAAAATTGCTTCATTTTCTGAAATAAAATCGAATATTTTAAATTTACGTAAATTCGTTTTGGCACAGGATAATTGATGTGATACGATATTAACTTGTAGCAATAAGTTAGATGATTTTTGTGATGTAGTTCATTATGAAAAAATGAAACAAATGCAAATAACTGATTTTTTTCATAAGTGATTTTTTTTTGTTTTTTGGTGGTTATGAAGTTTATCTTCTTGTTTAATTGAATAATATAATTAAAATTTGATGTTTTAAATACTTATAAGTGGCTTTTTAACCAAATTTGGTTATTGAATACGCTCGGTTAATGAATACACTTTCTGTTGGTCCCTTGGGGGTATCCATTATCCGAGTTCGACTGTAATAAAAGTAGAAAGCAAGTAGTATTTCTGATTTTCACGATTTTCTAATGAACAATATATGATATAGGTCTGAAAATTTCTGAGCATACTAACCTCACCTTTAACAATTTTGCGAGTGAAAAATTTTACGGTAAAAACATTGAGTAAACGATTTTGACGGCAGTACTGACTTGTGTCACTTTTCTATTTGGAAGCATTTTATAAAAAACAGACTATAATCATATGAGCGTTATTGCCATTTTTGGAATGATCTATCGAATGCATGTTTTGCGTTTAAATATGCCTCAATGGTTGCTAAAATCAAATTTTTCGTTTTTCTGCACATTTATGCAAATTCTGGTGTAAAGAAAGCCCAAAAGTGAAAACGGTTGTTGTAACATTATCCCATTCACTGCGGACTATATAACGTATATTAATTCCGGTTCAGGATTTGCTAATTATATGGCTGAAATGGGTTAGCCAATTCTTTTGCATGGTTCTTTTTCTAGCACGGTGCTAATAAAGTTGGGCCTGTGCTAATGAAAATTTTAGCCGTGCTAAGAAAAAGTAATACAAATTAAGCAAAGCTAGGGGTCGTGCTAATAATAAAAACCTGTCCTTTTGGTAGGAAAAATACTGAAAAAGATCATTTTTTGCTAGAAAAGAATTATTTTTGAACAAAAATGGTCAAAAATGTTATTTTCTGCGGCCCTCCATGCGGTAAATACATTTTTCTTGGTTAATAGACAAAAGGTATAACATTTTGAAACCGTTTCTCGCTTTTTTGTGGAAAAAATCAAATTTTTTTTTTTCAATGACATTCTCTGTAAAAATTTAGGCAACTAATGACTCCACCCACAAAAAAGTCGCTTTACGTCCCCTAGCCCTCGGAGCGCCTTTCCACGTATGGGGTAACAGCAACGTCTTACAAACTTCGCCAGCAACTTACTCATATCCTGACTCGTCCAAATAGTAAGCAGCGAAATCATGGTGGTCATCGACGGCGGCGGCGTCAAAGTCGTCGTGACGGCCGGCACGGTCACCGTTTCGGGGCACGTCATACGGCCGCCGCCGCGCACCATTTCCGGCGGGCAATCTTTCGTTTCGACGAAAACGCAAAATTCCGACGGGTAAGGCCGGGTGCCCGCTTTGAAGAACCGTTCGCGGTAAGATTTCGGTTGACCGCAACTACCCGAACAAATCCATTCCGACCAGGCCAAAGCGTTACAAGCTATCTGTCGAATTAAGTTAGGTCGTGCAAATTTACTGCAGTCTATTTATTCTGAAATGATGAGACGCAGTGATCTCGCGAAAGTAAGTTCAAAACGAAGAAATTTATTACTGTAATAGATGAAAGAAATTGAGTCGTCCATTAGCGAAGATTTGTATGATGCTTTTTCTATTATTCGGCGTTTTTTCTACAGTATAAATTTTTCCACTGTGTGAAAATTGCGTGCAAAATTGAACCTACTTTTTAGGTTATCACTGCATCCATCATTTCAGATTTACAGCTTGCCCAAAATTTAGGGGATGTCATTAAGATGAAAAAATTGAAAAAAATAGGAGCACAGGTTCAGGAAATTTTTCTTGTGGTTTAACACTTATAAAACAACCATCATTTTATAGAACAAACGGGCGTTTCTTTTCTTGAAAATCTCTTACCCTAGCCCTATGACAGGCATACGACCGACAAACTTCGCGGGTATATGCATAAAGTTAGAAATCCATGGCGTGGTGATATTTTGGGGGTTTGTTGTCACCCAAATAGCCTTTACAACGCTGTTACAATCAATTGACTTTTGGAATGGCAGATGCAGCAACAAGAAAAAAGCATGTTCAATTTGACATACAATTTTTAATGAAATGAACAACTTTTTATCCATTTTTGTTTTTTTCTTATCCATTTTTGATTAAAGTAGAAATTTTGACGACAGCTAAATTGATTTAGGGTTATTAGAGAAAATTTTCAGTCGTTCTGTTCGTCACCGTTGGACGAAAAAATTTTATTTTGTTGATTACAGTAATAAAATTACTATTTTTTCTGAATCGAACATAATCTTGACGCTTCGATGCGTTCGCCAGTTCAAAATTACTAATTGTTGCACCAAAACACAATAAGTCAGTCGATAGATCTCATTGAAATCCATTAATAAAGTGACTTTACATGTCGCATGTGAATTTTCGACGGAGTTATAGCTGGTTGAAGTTCACCAACATTTGGTTGACCTTTCCCTGGTCTTTCTTACTGCCGTTGGTCAACTGTTGGGGAGTATTTCCAGAAATAAAGGGCAAATTTCCCAGAGGCCATAGATCGAAATATGGGTTGAAGACCGACATGCACGGCTATAATTTTCTAGACGGGGTTTCCTTCGACTTCTCACTTGGTGCATTATTGTAAGCAAACAACAAATTATTATCGTACGCAGTTTAAAGAGTTATCAAAAAATTGGTATTCGAAAGAGTCCATGTGGAGCTATCTGATTTTTTTCAGGCCAGGTGGCGATATCCAGGGTTCCAGCTATCGAGACTTGAACCCCGTACCACCCTATGTAAATCTGTGGTTCAGGGCGTCCGATTTGATTGATTTATAATACGCCGTGGATCTTTTCATGTTGGGCAGAAATCTAGCATCAAAATGTAGCAAATAAGATATCGATCGATAACCTCATTGTGGTCTACTCGAAAACTATAGCTCAAAATATTAAAAACAAAACAAAAATATAAAAAAATATTCAAAGCTAAAATAATCAAGCAAAAATTAAAAAGCTATATTTTGGAATGAATAAAGATTATCGAAAATCTGTTCGATCTACGGTCCAGGGTTTTCTTTCCCGGCTAATATTAAAATGCAGCCGATAAACGTAACATATGTCGACCATCATCCTAATGAGTTCAGGTTTAAATTCTGAGATCCTCATGCCTATCCAAACCTGAGTCATGTTACATCAATCAATGTCGCTCATGATTTTTCTTTACACTTAAATTTGCATAAACAGGATGAAGAAAAGAAGTTTAGCCTACATTTGATCCTAGGAAAGTTTCTGAACTTCGATGCTCACTTTCATTCTTGAGCCACTCAGGGGTTTTCTTACTGTAGTGCAACGAGAAAAAGCGTGCCACTATACCGATAAAAATATTGTGTGATAAGCAACTGATCAAAAAAGTGGGATTGATCGAGAAGCTATAATCTATTTCACTTGAAATACTTGTAAATAAAAAAGTGGAAAGCAAGTATCTCTGCATATTTTCATCATTCTTGCTAAACCACATACTGCATAAGAGCTAAACTTATGAGCTTACCCACCTTACAGTTACTACAGCAAAGAAACAATACAAGAAAAGCGCCTTGTAAACGAGGCTTTTAGGTGTTTCTTATTTTTGTCTTTTTTCAATCTACAAACACTTTATAAAAAACAGACTATAGCCCATTGGCTTAATCTGGCGAATTTGCATCTGCGGAGCCTCTCTCATTACTCTGCTGAAAAAATTGCCTTGCGCATTGATCGAAACAGTACAAGACATGCACAGAATGTCGAAAGTGTCATGTAATTTTACCGCCTTGATTAAGAATAGTTTTTTTTTTTATTGCAAAGAACTATTTTTGATGTCGAGGTTTGAAGAGTTACGTGGTGTTTTCCAAAAAATAACAAACCACCGAGTTTTAACGCTAGAAATTTCTTGCTGACGTCGAGCTGCAATTCGATTGTCCTACTAAGGTTTCACAATTAAAAAGTATTGTTGTACAGAACTTTAACAAATGTGCACGATTCGAATGAATTTTTTCCAGATAAAATCATGTTGTCAATGTGCAGGATTGATGTAATTATTCTCTTTTTAAATCAAATCGGCAGACTTGAGATCAAATTTAAAGATTCAGTTCTCATGTCGTCAATATCGATTATCCACATTCCATGAGCTTCCAATCATGTAGCAAGTAAGCAGATTTCTCGAGCAAATAGCCAATTATACGAAAGCGAAAGGGGTGGCTTTGACGTCAGCAAGATGCATACATTTGGGTCATGACAATATATCAAAGAAACTTTGTTACTACTGTACATGCGAAAAACGTGAGCAACATGCAAATAGACATAGCAACTTCTTTATGTAGGAAAAGATATGCAAGATCGCTGATGTCAAAATTACTTTTCTTTTTAATTCTATACCTACCGGGCACAAATTGGGGTCGGCGCAAGAGTCCACAAGACGCTGCGGGCAGCCGGGCGTTCCGCTTCCGCCGCTCAAATCGCGGACGCAAGTTTTCGAGCGTATTAAATTCGTCGGCGAATGACACTGAGAAACGCTTTGGTATTCTCTGCCCGGGGAAAAAAGATTAACGTGGAGTCCCGTCTCATTTTCAAAAAGAAAGATATAATTTCACACTGAATATGTACCAAAAGTTACAGTTAGAAATTCCAGAACTTCGGGATTACTGTAGACGCTGAGCAATGACTTTTTTTCGCAAAAAACTGGACTTACCCGCAATTTTTATAAACTTTGCATACACGAACGTAAGCGTCGAAATTATAGGGTTCGTTGGCGTTGACGACGCCGAATTGCTTATTATGAGTATGCCTCCTCAGTTCTTGGGTAAATTTGTGCATGGGATTGTTGCCCAGGGGCACGCCGAAAGGGGCGAATACGACGAAAACCACAAAAAGTCCTGAAAAGCGAATGACGCGAAGATTATGTTTCTACAAAAGTTAAAGGTCATAAGTTAATAGAATCAAACTTCCTTGCGCAAGAATCCCAGAGCAAAACATTGATGCCAAAAAGTTTGGGTATTCGAGAAAAAGTTACATGATCACGTGGCCGGTTTTTTATCAAACTTTCGTTGAATTAAAAAATAACCAAGAGTTGTCATTGCTTAAATTGCTGAACTAGTACTTCTTTTTCACTTTCATTACTTAGAATAGGCGTACGTGTAAAAAGGGAATGGGAAGACCCCTACACAACTCGGTCTGACCCGTTACTCAAATGTTGGAACCCTCCATCCAATTTCCGGCTACTCCCAACCTCCAGTTTACTTTTCAGGGTCATTTTTGACGCCTACAGGATTGTGGAGAAATTTATGTACTCCTCCAACGATTTTTTTTTTGGTTTACTCCCTACCAATTTTAGGCCTTGAAGAAATTACTGCTCAACAATACATCGATGGAAGAAGCCAAATAAATTTCTGCCAAGCCTTAAAAACCCTTAATTCAGTCAAAAATGGTGGCACACCCTTTTAATTTATGTTTTCGAAAAGATTCCGATTAACACCCAATTTACTTCGTCTCAAATGAAAAAAATCCTTCTCGCCTCGAAGAGTCACTATTGGGATAGTGTCAAACCTCATCGTGATGCGTCCCTAGGATGCGATTCATTAGGACGTAGAATGGAGGACATTAAAATGCAAGGCTATTAGACTGCGGACATAATGGTACAGAAATTAGAATACTGACCTTGGGACACAGGACAATAAGACAGACATAAGACCGCAGAATTAAGGATACCAGTGACTTAGGCTTAGGCTTATGCTTCGGTGACTACATATTGTTGGACAGGGGAGGTTTGATGGGCCGAGGAAAATCCTGGCTGACCCCCCCCCCTTCAGAATTTCAGCTTCTTTGGAAAATTTTCAACTAATAGAAAAAATTTTCCAAACATAGTAAAATTTTATTAAATTGAACAAAAGTTTATAAAAAAATACCACTCTGTGAATCAAAAGTTACAAAATTCTTTAAAAGTCAATAGAGTTTGAATACTTTTGGTGTAATTTTGTGTAAAAGTCTTGAAATTTTGTGAAAGTCGGTTCAATTTTTAGGTAGGAAATGAAAGAGCATGGTGGGAAACATCGCAAAACGAATTTTTAGGGCATTGCGGTCTTTTTTTGGCTCAGCAGTGAGTAACTTAATTTCAGCCAAAAAAGGTCTAAGAAATGGGACAATTTTCAGAACATTTACAGAAAAAATCGAGAAAGGAACAAATTCTTCAAAATTAAGGCGAGTTTTCAGAAATCTGGGGAGGGGATAGCCGAACCTTTGGTAGGCCCTCACCCATCTCCCTCATACATGTATAATCGAAGACCATAAATCCAAAAAAGGGCCACAACACTTGCGTAAAAAGATAATCCTCTTAGGGCGATAAGTTTGTTGGCCGATTAAAATAATGTAGGATTATGTTTAATCCCCGATTATGTAATCATGGATTAAAATTTAATCGGCGATTAAAATAATCGGTAAGTTCCGTCAGCCGATTAAAGGACGATCATGTAATCGCCGATTAAAAATATAATCGCCGGAATCCAGGATTAAAAGTATAATTGCTGATTGAAAACTGTACAACGTAGACTGTCTGTAGTGTAAGTGTACAGCTTTTCCTTCAGTACGTGGCCTTTCGTCATGAATTTATCGTTATCAATTTTTCTCGGGATAAATCCACGTGTCCATAGAAAACTAGTAATTTTGATTCTGAAGAACTTGAACTATTTTGAAGAAAATTAAAATAAATCATTTACCATGGGGTTTCAATTTTTTATCAGAAAATTTTTATAGAATTTTTATTTAAAAAATTTCGTTTTTGAATAAACTTTTTTGTTTATTTTTTATTTTTGTTAATTTTTATCCAATTAGCTCTCTTGCACTGTCCTTAAATAGTTTAAATTGCAAGCAGAACTTCTCATTGGACTTCCATAGGATTCGATCTATCCAGGGAATGACGAATTTGTACTTGATTTTTTTGCTTAACTTTCATTTAAACTTGATTTTCTGCTCCTTCCTCGTTTAGATCGTCCAAAAAAAACAACAAAATTTATTTTTCAACTACTAAACTTTTTGTGCAATCACAAAAACAGATATAATCGGCCTTTAAATCTGGGGTCGGGCAGGATTGGAAACTTGGATTATTATAATCGCCGATTATGATAATCGAGTTTTAATCTTACGGATTGCTCTAATCCTGGATTAAATTAATCGACGTTCTATCGGCCGACAAACTTACGAAAAGAATTTAATCCTGGATTATAAGCGACGTTTAATCCTCGATTACTATAATTAGCCTTTAATCCGCCAACAAACTTACCGCCCTTACTCAGATATGAACGGAAAGAATTTTCCAAGAGGGAAGGTCCTCGGACTTTTCATCGGGGTGGAGTGGATGCGGGTGGGTGAGCAAACAAAACAAAAAAGTTCCACAGTCATGTTTTTCATACAAAGTATGCACAAAAATTATCAAAAAAGCTGCCTTGAAAAAAGTTAGAGGGGGGGTGTTTGAAGATTTTTTTTTGGGCCAGGGGCTTTCAGGGTCTTACGTAGGTGAGTTTACCCCCTAGTCCTTTGTACATGTATGCTCTTACTGTACATAATAAAGGGATTGTAAATGGTCCTAATACCTGGCGTCCTAATGGCCCTGCGTCCTAGTGTTCTGCGTCATAATGACGTCTGTCCTAATGTCCTGGCGTCCAAATCAGGGTTTTTTTTCCGCACAGTGCGGACTTTTTTTGGGCTGTGCGGAAAAGCTTTTGGGCATTTTCCGCACAGAACGGAAATTTTTTTCTACTGTTGGCATTAATGAAAAGGTGCATTGTGGTGCAATTTAGATGGTCAAAATCTCAAATTTTTCCAGCGCTCCGCGCCGGCAAAGAAAATAATTTATAATATTAAGTACAATTTAGGTGAAGCGCAGCCAAAAAGAAATTTAGTTTGATTTGTCGGTTGTCCCTGATTGTTTCCATCAATCTTTATGTCTCTGCTAGAGTGAGTAAAACTCGTCACTTTGTAGTGTGAATTTGAATTTTCATACGAATTTGCTGATTTTTCCCACATTTCTCCACACATTTATTTTATACCATCATTTTTCTAGGAAAAATCTAAACCGAAAGTATTACAAATTATCTCTAAAATACATTTTCCAACATTTCAGTAGCTCCTTTGTTCAAAAATTCTCTGCTGTGACGCATCGGAAGTTAAGTGTGCATGGTTTTCATGATTTGAAGTTCCTCATCCCATTCATCAATTAGTAATTTTCAGTATTAGGTTCGGATTTAGTTGAAAATTGAGATTTAATATTGATCTTCATGAATTCTTTCTCTCACTTGAAGTTTTCTGAACTTAGTGAACACAAATTTTGTCATTGGGAAACTACACGATTTTCGACTGAAAATGCAAACCTTTTATTTTACAGATAACGGTTGAAAATGCTAATTTTCTAGCATTCTAGAATATCAAAATGTAGAAATTGAATCAATTGGAAAATCGATTGAAATCTAAAAATCATCGGCTCTAATCACAGAAATGACAACAGCAACTATTAATTTTGTTTAATCAAGTTAAAATAATGTTTTTGAGCAAGAAAAACAGATACTTTACATTATTTTCCTAGCAATCTATAATTTTCGCTCATTTCACACATTTTTCAAATGATCTAAACTTCGAACGAAAAAAATTTTCGTGTGCGGAAAAAATTTTGGGTCATTTCCGCACGGTGCGGATGAAGGCGTGCGGGAAAAAAACCCTGGTCCAAATATCTAGCTTTTTAACAGTGCCCAAACTCCATAACACATTTGATCAGCGTTTGACTATACTCATCCAGTGTTTTTTTTGTACATGACCCATTTGCACATGTACAAACGAGTAGGCAATTTTCATTTGTACATATTTGTACAATGAAAATATTAGTTTTTTAAGCGATTTTGTTTGGGTACTTATTGGTACAGATATCGAATCAAATATATTATGATTTTAGAAGAAGTGAGACCGCTCTAAATAAAATCAAAAAATATTATTATCAGGTCAGTTCAAAGTAAAATAACAGATTTCTATAAAAAGGAGTGCATGAGTAAGTCATATCTAGCACCTGAAAAAGTGAGCAAAATTGCTTGGTGGGAAGAATTAAAAAAAAATTTTTCCCACTTGATATCTGAAGAATTGCGGGTGAGGTAAAAACTAATAAAAATTGACAACGACAACAAAGTTAAACCTACTGATTTATCTAAGTACTTCAATTCAATTAAGACTCAATTTATTATTTCCATCCAAAAAATTCCAAAATTTTCAATATTTGGAAAATCATAAAATTTATACCACAGTAATAAGGCGCGGTTCACAACATGCAGCACAGCTCCGCTGAGACAAGCGGAAATCTCAATTTTTGTTGCAAATTTCGGCAAAATTTTGGATTCTTCTCGTTTGTACATGTACAAATGACGACTCAAAGTTCATTTGCCGCTAGAAATTTTCATTTGCCGACGGCAAAAAAAAAACACTGTACTCATCCACTTTCTACAGTAGATTACTAACCCCGAGCAGCCAAAGTAGTCGCTGTTTTTGACAACCGTTCCGGGTCTTGATTCGACGGATCGTTGATGTGTGCGAAAACGACGTTGGACACGTCGGCTCGGGCGTTGATTTCGGTTTTTTTATCCGGCGCCCAAGTACCGGCCAATTGACCCAAACCACCCAACAAAGTGCCGCCTTTGTACTTGCTGACGTTGCCCAATTCCGCTTCGTAGTTTTTTTTGTTGAGGAATTTTTTTACGACGGCTATATTTTCTGCTAAAAAGATAGAAAAATTTCAGTTTTTGATTTTTTT
The DNA here is from genome assembly GCA_963922205.1 of Romanomermis culicivorax. NCBI lineage: Eukaryota > Metazoa > Nematoda > Enoplea > Mermithida > Mermithidae > Romanomermis > Romanomermis culicivorax. Next base: position 663,164 of record CAWUHX010000137.1, on the reverse strand, counting down.
TTTTGTAGAAAAGGAATTACATACGTGTTTGTATCTCGGACATCGAATTCAATAATGTGCACTCCAAACCGCCTTGAGAAGTGGTCATTCCGTGCAAGCAGATTGTCACTGTAGCCCGATTTCTATCGGTCATGAAAGCCGTATATTTGCTCAACCATGTTTTCACTGGTCTAAAAATGAAATTCTACGTTTAAAATTTTATGAATATTCTGTAAAAAAGCAGTGAAATACGATTTCTATGATTTTTAGTGAATCAACAGTGAACTCTTAATATTGATTTTTAAAAGTTACTCACGTGTTTGAACAATCTATAGTCTGTTCTTGTTGAAATGCTTCCAAATGATAGAAGTGTAAAACAAGTACTCCAACTTATCTTTCCTACTCAAGTAACCTTCAGCAATTCCTCGAGTAAAAGTTTCTTCAGTAAACGGTTCTCGTGAAAAATTTTGACGACAGTAATTAAGTTTTTTGACTTCACAGAGAAACGTACTATAATAAGCGAAGATATCCTGCATTACAGGAAAGATTCTCATTATTTGGCTCAATCTGCAAGTTTTTTGATTCTAATTATCTCGTCCCGTCGATTCACTGCCATATGCGCAAATTCTGTAGAATGTTCTATATTGAATCGCTGTCAGAAAATAAGTACACATTATTTAATAGTGGTTTTGAAAGGATAGCAGCAAGGCTTATTAATTCATCAAATTTTTAATCATTCTTGCAATAGGTGCCTCAAATTTCAAATTTTGATCGATTAGAGTTTTGAATATAAATTCCAAAATCCATAATTACAAAATTATCATATGAATACGAGGAATACTTTGTGTCAACAGATGTCAAAATGGATGGAAATGAAAATGAATGATTTCACATAAAGGAAAAATGAGCATCAGAAGAAAAACAAAACGGTGATCGGGAATATGGCTACTGATAAGAATTGAGCATCGGGTGAACAACCTTTTTGGAAGAGTTTAACTAAGTAAGCTCAGTCAAATGGTGACCGTTATTGTAAAATTTTGTTTAAAATGCTCCGATTTTCAGTACACTACTCGTTTTTCCACATTTTAGTTTGCAAACCTTTTATAAACAGGCTTGAAATGGTCATTCAATTCTCCACAATCTAGTGAATTGGTGATCATTGAATGACCAATACAGCTCTAATTAGGTCGATCTTTTTAGTCATCGAAAAAGCAAATTTGCACGATTGATGTGCAAAATTCTTCAAGAAAATAAAAAAAGCATGATCCCATAAATAATCTCTATCTTTTTGTTGGCCACATACCAAAAACTTCAGATGATCGTTCCGAGTGAAATAGTCTCCGTTTGTAGTACAAATATATTGTATGTCTATTCAGCTACCATATCAATTTAGGTACGGTGCCATTTCAGCCACTGAGTCGATTCGGCCGCTGTTTTTTAACATTGAGTATCGATTCAGCCACAGTAATACTGTTTTAACAACTGTAACATTTAATTAATTGGTTACTCGCTTTAGCTATTGCAATCATACAATAAATCGGAAAGTATGTTTTTATAAAATGTTTTTAAATTGAATAATGACAAAGCTGCCGCCTCCAACCTCGATTATCCAAAGCTTTTACCAGGAAGTACCAATGAAATTTATAATTTTACGATTAAATTATTGTTTCGGCACGAATTATTGAAACAATACCGAAAATTGATCGATTTCAATTAAAAGTACGTCACTACTCAATAAAATTACCATAAATGACCAAAAAGAACATTTACTGTAGGTTAGCTAGCTCAAGCCTAAGCAGGCTTAGACTCAGGCTTAGGCTTAGTCTCCGATTTAGGCTTGGACTTATGATTAGGATCAGCCTTAGGCTTAGGCACCGGCTTCGGATCAGACTTAGGCCATTTTGTGATTTGTAGACCGGAAGCAGATGATTTTGGTAAAAAATTTGAGAAGAATTTAAATATTTTTTATAAATACTAAAAAAGTGCATAATTTTGCTTGAACTGGCTTTCCACTGCTTTTCCAATCTGCAATGATCACTGCATATGACCAGCTTTTGAAAAATCTCCATTTCGCTTAGTTTTGGATTTCCTTCCTAAAAAATATTCGCCCAAATTGTTACAAGTTGTCATTTTTAATATGCATTGTCTCCCATGTAGATGTTATACAATTCGGCACGCTCTATTTCCTATTTAATTTTATCTTTTGTGATTTTTTCTTCATTCTAATCTACTTTTCATCTTTTTTTGCTTTTACTTCTTTATCTTTATTTTTTTCTATTCTCACGATTCTTTCTTTTTTGTTCTTTTTTACATTATCTTTTCTTTCTTCTTTTCTGCTTTCTCTATCTTGCTTCTTCCTTCTCGTCACTTTTTTCATGTTTTTTTTTTAAATTTTTTCCACCTATCTTCACATATTCTTAATGTTTTGTTGGCATTTCCGTTCTCTTGATTTTTTCTTTCTTTCTGCATTCTTTTGTTTATATTTTTATCAAGATTTTCACACTTACAACGGTGAAAGACTCAAGCATACCGAAATGTTCAACGGGAGACTACGGTTATCTAAAATGACAAGTTGTAATGTATTGTATCATGAGAAAAAAAAAGACAAATTTAGATGACAAGAAAGAATCACATGGAAAAAATCACAGGCAACAAATGAGAACGTAAAAACATAGATAAATGAAAACATGAATAATACACACAAAAAACGAAAGAAAAAAGAAATACGTTCAAAGAAAAATATAAGGTAAAGAAGGAAAATTAGAAGAAAGTGTTATTACATTCTTGATCGCTCGTTTGGAATCGGCGAATTAGGAATTCGCTCATTTGGGAATTTACTCGATTGGGAATCGCTCAAATGGGGATCGCTGGGAATTCGGAATTTTTGTAGTTTACCGGAATTTTTTGTTTTTTGCTGAAAACACGTTTTTCTACCATTTTTGTGATCGCTGATCACGAAAAACCAAGTTTCATTGCGCGGAAACCAGTATATAACGAATTATAGCTGTCCGAAACTTAGTTTTAAGCCATAATACCTGTATGTGTTATTATGAACAATACTAAGGTTTTCTGGCATTAAGCCTGAGCCTAAGCCTAAGTCTAAGCCTAAGCCTAATCCTAAGCCTAAGCCTAAGCCTAAAGCCGTAGGCATACTTAGCCGCAACGGGCGAAAAAATCTGCGGCTCGCACACTTTTTTGCGGTTTTCAAAAATTGCGACCCGCAAGTCACCCGCAAAACCGCAATGCGGTTGCGGTTGGCAACCCGCAACCGCATTGCGGTTTAGTGCGGTTTATGGACCCGCAAAAAGTTCTCGGGTGGAATACTTTTTGCGGTTCTGGCAGCCGCACTTGATACAGTATATGCCGTTTCGCGCTGAATAACACTGAATACCTGATCTTTATCAACTAGAAAACTCAATTATTTCCAGAATTTGCTTTATCCAGTGTTTTTTTTCTGCAAAGGAATCTTTTGAGGAGAAAAATTCGGGAATAAAGAATAAAATTTATGCAAGGTTCTCATTGTCGAAAAAATTTTCGGGAATCGGAAACTGAAAAGATGTATTTTGGTGAACACTGTTTTTCCCGCTGGCTTTTTCGACAAATGGCGATAGGGGTAAAAAATTTTCCCCCAATTTTCTAAAGTCTTTTTTCGCTTAAAAATGCTCATAGACGGTTTATTTTAGTGTTTTTAAGCTTTTAAAACATGATGTTTTTAGAGCGGTTGATTTTTTCCACATGGGAACCGGACCCAAAATTTTTTTCCTCATTTTCCAAAAATTTTCGCCATTTTTAAAAACCTTTTTAATGTGCCTACGGAAGCTTTTCCATGCAAATAGGAGCATACCCAAGCATTTTGACGCTTTTGGATTCGGAAACCTACAACCTTGCATCTCTTAAGTAATTTCCGGTTCGAAATTGCGGTTAACTATGCTTACAATTGCGGTTTTCCGGTTCCGCATTTTTGCGGAACCGCGGGAAAGTATGCCATTGTGAGAGCCGCAACCGACCCGCAATTGCGGGTCGCAAAATTTGCGGCCGCAAAAAAACCGGTCAAGTATGCCTACGGCTTAAGTCTGAGCCTAAGCCTAAGCCTAAGCCAAAGCCTAAGCCTAAGCCTAAGCCTAAGCCTAAGCCTAAGCACACAATTTGGCAATATCATCAAAATTAAGATCCATCGCTGAAATATATGAAACATCGTTAGAGTATAGCTTTGTAAAACTCATATCGTTCAGACATGTCCAGACCTTTCAACTTCACTCATCGATATCTTATGAACTACTGGTTTCCGCGCAATGAAACTTGGTTTTTCGTGATCAGCGACCACAAAAATGGTAGGAAAACGTGTTCTCTGCAAAAAAAAACTCCGGTAAACTACAAAATACCCGGGAATTCCCTCAATTGGGAATTCGCTCCCTTGGGCATTGTTCACCTGGGAATCACTCATTTTGGAATCGCTCCCATGAGAATACCTCGGTTGAGGCTTAGGCATAGGCTCAGGATTAGGCCTATGCTATCATTTTGCAAGCAAGTTACGCCGCTTAATGCCTCCTCACACATTTTACCCATTGTAGGTACCTTCTGCGTTACACATGTTATAAGATGGGTGGCCACCAGACGCACTAATATCCACCATTTTATCACCTGAATGCAAACTCCGGAATCGGATCGTAATTGGGCGCGTATCGCAACGCTTTGACGTTGAACATACGAGAGTCGTATAAGAGGACGATATCGACCACGCCGTCGTTCGGGGTGTCGCAAGCGACGAAATCGACGGCGGCTCCGACCGACGGCGACCACGAAGACCAAGCGAAAAGTAGGAAAACGGCGACGATTTTAAAACGACGGCGATTTTCGTACTTGATGAATAGTAGTAGTACTGTAATTGTTGCAAAAACGCCGGATATAAACGGAAATATTCTATTTGCGAAGATCATCTTTTCGATCGAACTATGAAAAAGGAGAGCGGTTTTCGGCAAAAACCGACCGCACGCCAGGAGGTTAACTTTTTAGAATGGCTTTTCGTGTAAAGTTCTACGTTTACAGAGAAAGTGTAAACAATTTATAGACTTTATGACCAAACTTTTCTTCAAAAAACAATTAAAATTTTCAAAATTCAAATTTAAAATTTAAATAAATTTCTGCAAAAATTATAAATTTTTCATCGGAAAAACGTCATTCTTTTGATCAAATTTACGAGAATTTAGCGACGACGAACCATCGGAAGGGGGTGCTCTGTTCACATATTCACATAAAAAGGATTAGATCTGTTTACACAAAGGAAATACAGCGAATAACTGATGCTACACTAAGTTGCATTTAACATTATCTACAGTTGTGTAAACAAAAAAAAATCCATCAGTTTTCAACACTTAACAACTTTTTGACAATTTCCATAACTTTCAGCATCTCTACTCAATTTTATAAAATTCTTTTGCATTTTCCAAGATTTTTCAGCAACCTTATAACTTTTTGGAACCTTTTACATTTTTTTTTCAGCTATTTTACAATTTTTTGGTAATTTTTGACCGGTATTCATAACTTTACAACTTTTCTAGCAACTTTCTTCAACAGCTTTACAAATTTTAAGGTGAGTTAATAATATTTTCAACAACTTGACAATATTTTTACCAATTTAATATCTCTCTTGCGACCGGTTAGGAAACTTTAGGTACTTTTTGACAATTTAAAACAATATTTTGTCATTTGGCACTATTTGTAGCAATTAAAAATTTTTTTGACGACGGAAATTCAGTGGACGCGGTTATTTTACACAAAAGATTATCCCGAGTGTAAAAAAACCCATTTCCGCAAATTTTCCGTCGGAGGGGTTTTCGATCATTGGAAATTCAATGGACGCAAAAATTTCCTAGATTTTTCGGCGGAAGGGGTTTTCGACCGGGTACTAGTCAATGGATATTGTCTCTTTACATAAAAAATTATCCCGAGTGTAAACAGACGAATTTCCACAATTTTTGGGGGAAAGGGATTCCGGGGCGCTATGCCGTTAGGACGCAAGACAAAGGACGCAAGACATTAGGACGCAGGGACATTAGGACGCAGGGACATTAGGACGCAGGACATTGGGACGCAAGACATTAGGACGCAAAGACATTAGGATGCAGGACATTAGGACGCAGGACATTAGGACGCAAGGACATTAGGACGCAAAGACACTAGGACGCAGAACTTTTAACATCCGAGGACGTTAAAACATATAATCGTGTCACAAAATAATCGAATTTATTGCTGCATGGAAATTTTTCCCAGCATTAATTATATTATATGAAAGATATGTGTTAATTATGTACTATTTCGTGTTCATGATTTCATTTTTTCTAATGAGAGAAAGTGGCACTCAAGAAAAATCAAGCCCTTGTCTTTTCGAGATTCAGTGACACACCTGATCCATTTGCATGTTCAAATGCTAACATGAGAGAAACAAATATTAATGAATTTTTACAATTCTAGCACTTTCTGTTTTTATAATTCTAGCACTTCGGCCAGCTATCCCCCAGATTTCAGTACCCCACCCAAATTTTGAAAATTTCAACCTATTCAAATTTTCCTGGAAATTTTTAAGAAAACAGTAACATTTTTTCGCTGAAATTAAGTAGTTATAGTCTGTTTTTTATAAAATGCTTCCAGATACGAAAGTGACACAAATCAGTACTGTTGTCGAAATTGTTTACATAAAGTTCTTACTGTAAAATTTTTCACTCGAAAAATTGCTAAGGTTAGGTCAGTATGCTCAAAAATTTCCAGCCCTACATGATATTTTGTTTATCAGAAAATCGCAAAAATCTGGAATACTACTTACTTTCCACTTTCATTATTCGCAAGCATTTCAAGAAAAACAGACTATAGAACTTATTCAAAAGTGATCACAATGCTCTAAAACTTCGTTTTTATAAAATGTTTCTGAGCGTGCTCTTCATTTCCTATGGTAGTGAACATACATGTTCCCGAAGAGAGGGATTTGCTGGGGGTTCTGTCTGACCCCTTGAAGAACCCTGGCTGATCGTCAACAGAATCTCGGCTAATCGCCCAGAATTTCTACTTTTTTGGAAAATTTCTAACTTTAGTCAAATAAATTTCCCAACAGCTAAAAGTCATAAAATTGCCCTAAAATTTAGTAGACCGTAAGTACCATTCTATATCTATATACATATATTCTATACAGTTGTTTAAATGGGAGGCATTCAAGACTCTTCAGTTTCTTTGAACCCACTTCTAAGTGAGCCTCCAGAACAGTGAATAATACCCTTCAGATTGACTTTCACAAATTCTGGGGTTAAATTTCTGCGTCCTAATGTCCTTGCGTCCTAATGTCCTGCGTCCTAATGTCATTGCGTCCTAATGTCCTGCGTCCTGATCTCTTTGCGTCCTAATGTCTTGCGTCCCAATGTCCTGCGTCCTAATGTCCCTGCGTCCTAATGTCTGCATCCTATTGTCTGCGTCCTAATGTCTTGCGTCCTAGTGACGCGAGACATTAGGTTCTACACAATAAATTGCCGTGGGCGTAAAAAAAGTATTTCTGCGATTTTTTGGGATCACGAGTTCAATGGATACGATCACTTTACACTCTGTCTACAACGTGTTTTAAATACTATGCAATTTACACATCTTTTACTTTTATCGAAAGTGATAATTCGTAGATTTCAGATTATTTTTTTGTTTCTTTGATGTGGAGAACGGCCAAATTTAAGACTTCGACGTGCTTCTATGATGGTTTTCATTCCTGGTTCAGGCCCACTAAAAAGAGGTGGACTAGTTTATTAGAAAATGTTCGGATGGGACAGAAAAAGAAGAATATAATTGATTGGATAATTGCCAAGCTAGCAGAAAGAGTGCAGTGGATTCTTGAGAACTTGGGTTGAAGTTGGAAAAATCCACTTTTGTGATATTGGATTTTCATTTTCTCTCATTTAAAAATTTTTCATGTCTGTGGGAAGTATATTCCGCAGTGCATCAGCATCAGCACACCTACCAACCATTGATGCACATAGGCTAGGGGAGCAAACCCTTCCTCTGCGACTCTAGACACTCCTGCCTAGCATCTGGAAAAAGTCAATTGACACTCTTTGAACATTTTCAAAATCCAAAATAATGTGAAAAAACAGGTTTTTTGACGAGAATTAGTAAAAATTGAAAAATTTTTGGAAAATCCATTTTTTGCTTTTTAACTCTCCTTCTCGAAAATTCTCCCCATGCATCTCTACTTTCAATCATACATGTGCACCTCTGAAATTTGGGGAGAAGCTGGCTCCAGAAGAACTGGTTTTTTGAGACAAAAATCCCAAAAAGTTTACTAAAAATTTTTTTCATTCAGGAAAGGACTTCCTATTTCAAAGCTCTAAGAGTACATACCTCCATATCACCCTCGCACATGTATGCTTCCAACTGCACTGAGTTTCTGCATATGAGCAAAAAGTCTGAAATTCAAAAATAAGATTGACATGAAACATTGCCTTACGAATATGGCATTTTCATTCAACAGCCGCTATATGTATACTTTTTGTTCAATGTGACATACAATTCAATGCAGAGGTTAATCAAGAAGGACTACAATACATTAAGATTTCATGGCATAGATCAGAGCAAGTTTGCCCATCACATTAGCAGAGATAAGTGAATAGTGTTTCATATGTGGATATCTGATACAACTTTGTTTCATGTGAAATCGAACATACATCCATTTAGAGACATAAGTTTGGCAATGATAATTGTGTCAAATTAGTATGTGCATGGCTGAATCAAAAACTTTTTAAAGGCCTTTTTGTATGCTTTATCCCGTTGCCCTATTTGCAGATAGTGCGCACAGGTCACCTGAATACCTAGATAGCACCCAGGTTTTATTTTTGAAATTGACCTGGGTATACCTACCCAGGTCAATTTCAAAAATAAAACCTGGGTGCTATCTAGGTATTCAGGTGACCTGTGCGCACTATCTGCAAATAGGGCAACAGGATAAAGCATACAAAAAGGCCTTTAAAAAGTTTTTGATTCAGCCATGCACATACTAATTAAACACAATTATCATTGCCAAACTTATGTCTCTAAATGGATGCATGTTCGATTTTACATGAAACAAAGTTGTATCAGACATCCACGTATGAAACACTATTCACTTATCTCTGCTAATGTGATGGGCAAACTTGCTCTGATCTATGCTATGAAATCTTAATGTATTGTAGTCCTTCTTGATCAACCTCTGCATTGAATTGTATGTCACATTGAACAAAAAGTATACATATAGCGGCTGTTGACTGAAAATGCCATATTCGTAAGGCAATGTTTCATGTCAATCTTATTTTTGAATTTCAGACTTTTTGCTCATATGCAGAAACTCAGTGCAGTTGGAAGCATACATGTGCGAGGATGATATGGAGGTATGTACTCCCAGAGCTTTGAAATAGGAAGTCTTTTCCTGAATGAAAAAAATTTTTAGTAAACTTTTTGGGATTTTTGTCTCAAAATCCACCCCTTCTGGAGCCACCTTCCCCCCAAATTTCAGAGCTGCACATGTATGGTTGAAAGTAGAGATGCATGGGGAGAATTTTCGAGAAGGAGAGTCAAAAAGCAAAAAATGGATTTTCCAAAAAATTTTCAATTTTTCTTAATTCGCGTCAAAAAACCTGTTTTTTCATCTGTTTTTAGATTTTGAAAATGTCCAAGAGTAGTCAATTGACTTTTTCCAGATGTCAGCCAGGGGTATCCAGTGTCTCAGTGGAAGGGTTTACTTCCCCACCCAATTAAAGGTTGAAGGGTGTGCTGATTCACTCAGCTCCAGAATATACTTTTCCACGGACATGAAACATTTTTTAATGAGTAAAAATAAAAATCCAATATTACAAAAGTGAATTTTTCAAACTTTAACTCAAGTTTGCGAAAATATAGTCCACTCCTTTTTCTAGCTTGGCAACTATTTAAACAAGTATATCCTTCTTTTTTCTGTCCTGTCGGGGCCTTTTCGAATAAACTAGTCCACCTCTCTTTAGTGGCCTCAACCATGCGTGAGAACCTTCATACAAGCACAATGAAGTTTTAAATTAGGTCATCTTCTCATCAAGGAAGCGATGAAAAAATCTTAAAACTACAAATTCTCACTTCCGGTAGAAGTAAAACATGTAAACTGCATGGTAAAACACGTTGTAAACAGAATGTAATTGAATCATATCTGTTGAATTCCCCATGGTGAAGTATCCTCAATCTAAAAAATCGCAGAAATATCTTTTTTACACAAAGGACGATTTTTTGTGTAAAGTGATTGCGTCCATTAAATTCCCCATGGTCAGAACACTTTACTCCCCAAAACCGCGCACATACGTTTGTTTAGATTCAAGATATTTTTTGTGTGACGTTACTGCATCTATCAAATTCTCCATAGCCGAAAACCCCTCTCCCCGAAGAATCGCAGAAATGCATTTGTTTACACTCAGATAATTTTTTGTAGAAAGTGACCGCATCCATTGAATTCCCACGGTAGAAAACCCTTCCGCCAAAAATTCGCGGAAATATCCTTGTTTACACTCAGAATAACCTTTTTGTGTAAAATGTTTGCGTCCATTGAATTCCCCACAGTCGAAAACTCCTTCCGCTAAAAAAATCACGAAATTACGCTTGTTTACAGCCAGAATATTTGTTTGTGTAAAGTTACCGCATGCATCGAATTCACAATAGTCGAAAACCCCTTCCTCAAAAAGACCACGAAAATACGCTTATTTACAGCCTGGATAATTTTTTTTGTGTAAAGTGACTACATCCATTTTGAATTCCTAATAGTCGAAAAGTCTGTCCTCAACAAGATCATTGAAATACCTTTGCTTATACTCAGGATAATCAGATAACACTACATTTTTGCACAAAAAAATGTCTTTTTGAACCCAAACGAAGGGGATTTTCTCCATTGTGGTCACTCATATAATTTGACCGTAACAATATTTTCAAAAAATAAAAAAATACGTTTCGAATGGATACTTGGGTAAAAGTATAAAGGTCCAGGGTTCCATACCCATTGAGAAAACTGCAGCAACTGGGGTCCCTAAAAGAGGCCGTTTTTGCATTTCTTTGGCGCCCCACCGAGCAGCAATTGAATGTAGAGCTCCAATGACTTTTGCCACCCCCTTGTTTGCCCATATGGCCGATAATATGCAAAAAACCTCATGTTTCTATGCATATGTTGTAGTGTGCTTCTGCCGATTTTCAGGATTTTGTAATAGTTTTGTTGATTTTGTAAAAACGCCTGCAAGTACAACAGGTCGACCATGCCGGACCTGGCCCAGCGCGATGGTTACTGTAGAAGATGGTTTTTGTGAGTTGGTTGGTGTTTATTGTTGATTATTCTCGCCCATATCGTCCATTATAATATAATTGCCATTTTCCCCTGTGCATTACTCGCCTCGTTTTTATATTGGTAAGATGTTATGTTTTTGGAAGGGGCGATTTTTAGGTAAGTTTTATAAATAAATGTTTAGTTAGAAAAGCGTTTTATTTGTGTCCAAAAGTGTGTTACCTTGTCTGACTAGTTTTAGTCAGGCATTTCTTGGAAAGGTAGTATTCTGTTCTTGACTTCTCGCCCCTGAGTGAGGAGTCGTTCCGAGGTTTAGAGCAGGGGCAGGGAAGCACTGGCGTTAAGATCGATCCCTGGCTATCTCTCCTGCACATCAATTCCCCTTGCCGATTTTACACCCCTTCCTCCGACCTGACGGATCAAGGAGGCAAAAATCGGTCAGAGCCGCCCCCAAACGCCCATCCCATTTACAAATACAACACATAACCGTTTTTGCTCTAGGGGGGTTATTCAGTTTTTAGGTGGTCAGGTATATTAGAGGTTGACGCTACCGTGCCACTTATGATAAGCAGGCCATATAGCTCGAAACTTTTTGAACAAAAATGTCGCTTTTTTGGTGAGAAAAGAAATGAATGATGTCCATTGAAGACACTCTAGAAATGATTTTGAACGATTTTTAAGCAAAGAAACTAAAAAAATGGATTTTTCCTCATAAGGAAAAAATTTTTGGACTTTTCCTCAAATAGGGCAAAAAGTTTTGAAAAAAAAAAACACTGGACGTGAGCTACTTGCCTGATGTTCGTGGGGCGGGGGAGTAGGGAAGGTGTCTTTAAAATTTCCCGCAAGAAAATGAGTCATTTCTCCAAATGAAATTATATGGTCTAGTTCGAGGACCAAGGACCTATTGCAAATAACTCTCAATTTAAATGAGCCAAGGGAGTCTTGGAGAAAAAAGTAAAACAAGGAGTCACCTAAATCCTATTGCAGGTAAACTCATTGACTAAGATTATTTTTTTCATTTCTCTAGGAGTAGACCCTTTTCATTGAAAAATCAATCCAGATATCCTATTGGGAACTGTTCCAAAACATGGTTTGAAATCACACATATTCATGTTTGATCGATTAAAAAATGTAAAAATTTCTAAGATTGAGAATTTTGTGTGTTTTATCAGACATAGTTTATTGAATGTTTGTGTAAATTGTTTTGCACACTCTGGTTCAAATGAGGTTCATCGGGGAAGAATGAGACAACCAAAATTACGCAGCCCATGTCGAGCATCAAATACGTGCTATAGTATGTTTTTTATAAAATGCCTCCAAATAGAAAAGTGACACAAATCAGTAGTGTCGTCAAAATCGTTTACATAGGGCTGTTACTGTAAAAATTTTTACTCGATAAATTGTTAAAGCCGTAGGCATACTTGACCGGTTTTCTTGCGGCCGCAAATTTTGAGGCCCGCAGTTGCGGGTCGGTTGCGGCTCTCACAATAGCATACTTTTGTGCGGTTCCGCAAAAATGCGGAACCGGAAAACCGCAATTGTAAGCATAGTTAACCGCAATTTCGAACCGGAAATTACTTAAGAGATGCAAGGTTGTAGGTTTCCGAATCCAAAAGCGTCAAAATGCTTGGGTATGCTCCTAATTGCATGGAAAAGCATCCGTAGGCACATTATAAACGTTTTTAAAACTGGGGAAAATTTTTGGAAAATGAGGAAAAAAATTTTGGGTCCGGTTCTCATGTGGAAAAAATCAACCGCTCTAAAAACATCATGTTTTAAAAGCTTAAAAACACTAAAATAAACCGTCTATGAGCATTTTTAAGCGAAAAAAGACTTTGAGAAAATTGGGGAAAAAATTTTTACCCCTATCGCCATTTGACGAAAAAGCTGGCGGGAAAAACAGTGATTATAATCTTCCAATGTTCACCAAAATACATCTTTTCAGTTTTCGATTCCCCAAAATTTTTTCGACAATGAGAACCTTGCATAAATTTTTTTCCTCATTCCTGATTTTCTTTCCTCAGAACACTCCTTTGCAGAAAAAAAACGGTGGACAGAGCAAATTCTGGAAAAAATTGAGTTTTCTAGTTGATAAAGATCAGGTATTCAGTGTTATTCAGCGCAAAACGGCATATACTGTATCAAGTGCGGCTACCAGAACCGCAAACAGTACTCCACTCGAGAACTCATTGCGGTTCAGTGCGGTTTATGGGCCGCAATTTTTGAAAACCGCAAAAAGTGTGCGGGCCGCACACTTTTTCGCCCGTTGCGGCTAAGTATGCCTACGGCTTAAAGGTTAGGTCAATGCGCTCGGAAATTTCCAGTCCTATACGATATATCGTTTATCAGAAAATCGTAAAAATCTAAAATACTACTTGCTTTCCCCTTTCATTATTTAGATGCATTTCAAGAAAAATAAACTATAGAATTTGTACTATCGGAGAAATGTTCCATCGTGGGATCCCATTCTCCCTAACTTCTATGAGTATCGAATCAAAGATGTAAGCATAATCAAATTTTACTATTCGAAATGTTCCAATGTATTCAATGAACAAAGTAACTTTTAGAAATAATATGATCGTATCGAACTTTTTTCACCTCAATTTCCTGTAAACTGGCCCGAAAAAAGAACATGTTCATACAAATAATTTGTACTGTAATCGCGCTGCTGGACAGTTATGTAGAAAAGGAAAGGATGATCAGCGAAAAACTTGGTAAACTTCTGTTTACTCTCGGATGGAAGCATTTTGAACATCATACTTGCTGATACGGCGGCAGCAGCTCTCACTCCATTTGAATCGACCTTGAAAGTGAAATTTAATTTATTATCACAGGAAAATGTGCTTGCACTATATAAATATGGTTTTTTAAATCACCCCAATGGCCACTTTCTGTCTGAATTCTTTGACAACAAGCCACGAGCATTGGTCATTCTACTGAAGTCCGCAAGATGAGCTTGGAATATGTCTTTGATGCCCAAAGATTCCAAGTCGTCCACCAGATCATCTTCATAGTCGAAGGCAAATTCTGGTATTGTGACCTTAAATTAGATGGACAACATCATGCATGAAGAAAAAAGGTATAAAACTTGCGATACCGTGACATTTTTGCGTTGTAAATCTGTAATGTTAAGTATTTTATTCAGCAGGTCAGTTTTGACGAACGTTTCAAGTGTATCGAGGGATCTTCTCCCATCTTCCACTTTAGGCAATACAATATACATGCCGAATTTCCGATGATTATCACCTATCAAGGGTAACTTGATCAGTTGGAATTGATCACGTTCCAAGTAAGGGACTTCAACAGTGCCGTTCAACGATGTCATATTTTTTAATTTTCCACTTTCCAAACGAAAGGCCATTGGTTTCGAGGGCGAAGATCGCCTGAACGGCTCGCCTACATCCCATGCGGCACGCAAATAAATTGCATTGATCAACGATAAAACTGTATCGCTATTCAAAGAACCTGGCGGCAAAAAGTTTTTAATCATGCCGTCAGTCAAAGTTGAAATTCTATTATTGATTGTGTTGATAACTTTCTGACCGTCTTTCCCAAAATCATCCTCAAAAGTAAATCGGTACAGTCACTTGTAAATTTTTAATGTACAAAGAATCTCAATAACTTACTGTAATCACGGATGATGCATTTTTCGAAAGGCGTCTTATAGCATCTACGTAGGTGGGCGCCACACTGAATCGTTTATTGATTGCCATGAAGAGTTGGCCTTTGAGTACGGTTCCATATTCATCAGGGTTGGATGAATCACCAGTAAGTAAGTCTATCAAACTCCGAATATAAGCGCCTCGCTTTGGGTCATGATTGCCCAAGTCAAAACCGTTCTTTTTAATCTGTTCGGCTGTCGGGCTCTTGAAATTCGTACCAGAGTAGAGCATAGAAAGTGCCAGTTGTATGGCGCAGGAGGAAACAATGTAATTTTTATCCCCGGGATTAGCGGCATTATGTAGCCTGTTGGCCAATGGAAAATTAGTGAAACGTATGGGTCTTTGGACCCTAGTTTCACTTTGCCCTGTTAAAAAAATCAGTTAAATCAGAAATAAATAACAAATAGTGGGAAGCAGATACTATTCCATATTTTTACGATTCTCTGTTGAACCATATGTGATAGCTGACTGCAAATTTGAAAGCACACTAAATTAATTTTTCTAGTGAAAATCTTATCGTAGAAGCTTTGATTTTCAAGGTTTCGAGGATAATTCTGATTTTTTTCGTCTTCCAATTGGGAAGCATTTTATAAAAAAGAGACTATAGTATGTTCTGATGGTAATTCGAATGCTCTTACCCGAAAAGCAGAAAATCGCCGACAGCATTAGCAAAATAAGTAGCATGGTTAAATAATTCGATAATGAATCGTTGATTGAATTCAGATAGGTTCGCTATCGGTCGTTGAATATAAACTTCGAATAGAATGAAAAATCAGCACCGACTCGGTGGTTTTATACAGAGTGAAAGCACGAAAATCATTTTAGGCATTGTACAATCACCTGACACATATTTTCTTTCATGCATGTTAAAGCACGAGGATCATTTCAGGCATTGCACAGTCACCTGATACGTATTTTCTTTCATGCATGTTAGGTGTGTTTCTTTCATGCATGTTAGGTGTGTTTCTTTCATTTTATAATATTTTATCAATGTTTATTCAAAGCTAAAGGCTCAAGCAACGATCATTTGAGCTCCATGGCCTGATCTAGGCATCCTGCCTTTAACCGCCTATTGGAAAACGAACGAAAGTGTAGCATAAAATTTTCGATTGGTATGTTTCAGTTATGCAACGTATAAACCGTAACGGTATGTTATCCAAATTTTAGCGAAAATTCCGGATTTTCGTCTCTTCGATGTGGAGAATAAATTATTTTTTCAAAAGTGTAAATTTTAGAGTGAATTCGTTTTTCAAAAATCAAGGCATGCTCCCTTTTCGACGTCCAGTATAAAAGTTAAAAATAAAGAAAATTTTTACATTCTGAGCTTATACCGCATGAATGTCAAGACCTGCATAAGTGCAGTAATCCAAAATTTGGAACTTTCGAACTTTCTCGCTGCTATGTGTGATCAAGTTCAAGTTTCTTCAGTTTTCTGTCAGGTCTATTTTTCAACTGCGCTATTGCACTATATCATACCAGTCCTTCATGTTCTCTCATGCATGATTATATGTGTGTGCTTCTGCTCGCAAACCCTTCTCGTCTGTAATATGTGTGCGCCATACCTTTCATTTTCAGTAGCTCACTAAACCCTTCTTGCTCCCACTTGTCGCCGTGCCTGTCGATGATTTCGAACTGAATAAAATGATGGAAAAAGCTTTTTCGGCGAGTTATGCGATCTTCTACATATATTCGTAGTTCAAAATATAAAAACATGGAATAGGTAACCATGCAGTGCAAAAATTCCTGTACTCAGAGACTATTTTCTATCATCAGGTTTAAAAGTCTGTGCTACACTAGTCACACTGTACATATTTTGAGCTGTGAAAAGAAGAAAAAAAGAAAAAGCCGAAAATCATTTGCAGCTTTTTTAGGTACATTCACATCATAAAATTCAGCAAAGTGTTTTTCCGTCGTTTTTGCAGCCTTTAATATCTACAATTTTGTGTTGAAATTGAAATTCATTTTTTGGAAGCTTTTATGCATGGCATTGTCGGTTTTCGAAGCCGAATGAATCTTGGGCTAATAAGGTTCCGAGAACACAAAAAGCAGCCAAAAATTGAAAAATCTTAATTTTTGTTTGATATAACAAATCGAGTTATTCTTGGACGTTCGTCTAAAGGAAAACGGTAAAAGTTATTCCAAAACCCTTTGCCGTATTGGTAAGACAGCTCAATTAACTGATCTACTGGCTGATATCACCAGCAGGGTGCCTCCAACTGTAGAGCGTTTTTCACGGCTTTTATTGTCGTTGTGCAGAGTCGGACAGCAGGCATTTACATTGTGACTATTTAACCCGTACATAGCTGCCACTTTTTCGAAGATATATCGTTAAAACGTATGACATTAGGACGCCGACATCAGAACGCAGTGATAATAGGACGCAGGATATGATGACGTTCGCACATTGGTGCCCATAAAGGTATTCCCATGTGAGCGATTCCCAACTGAGCTAATTCCCAAGTGGGCGATTTTCCCATGAGGACGATTTCCTATTGAGCGAATTCCCAAATGAGCGAACTCCCAATAGAGGGAATTCCCAAGTGAGCGAATTCCCAATTGGATGATTCCAAACGAGCGATCGAGACTATAGTAACACTTTCTTCATATTTTCTTTCTTTACCTTATATGTTTCTTTGTATGTTTTTTTGCTTTGTTTTTTATGTGTATTGTAAATGTTTTCGTTCATGTAAGTTTTTACGTTTTCATCTTTTGTCTCTGCTTTCTTTTATTTTCGTTTTTCTTTTCATCTACTTTTTTCTTTTTTGCTCATCAAACAAATAACAAGTTCTTATTTTTAATAAACGTAGTCTCTTATACAATCCGACACGCTTTATTTTCTACATAATTTTATCTTTTGTGATTTTTCTCCATAATTTTGATCTTTGTTTTTTGCTTTCAATCTCTCTTGATTTTTCCTTTTTTGTTTTTTTTTCACATTTTTTTCTTTCCACCTGCTTTCTCTATGTTGCTTCTTCTTTCTTGTCACTGTCTTCATGTTTTCTTTCTTTGTTTAATGCTTTTCCACCTATTTTCACTTATTCTTAATCTCTTCATTTTTTTGACGTTTCCTTTCTCTTGATGTTTTGTTTGTTTCAGCATTCTTTTGTTTGTGCTTTTATAAAGATTTTCACAGTTACAACGATGAAAGCCTCAAACATGTCGAACTGTACTAGAATTATACAGGAGACAACGGTTATTTAAAATGAAAACTTGTAATGTTTTGTTTCATGAGCAAAAAAGAAAAAAGTAGATGACAAGAAAAAGGAAAGAAAGCTGAGACAAACGATGAAAACGTTAAAACATGCATGAACGAAAAGATTAACAATACACCCAAAAAACGAAAGAAAAAAGAAATACAGGTAAAGAAAGAAGATATGAAAAAATTGTTATTAAATTCTCAATCGCTCGTTTGGAATCGCCTAATTAGGAATTCACTTAATTGGGAATCGCTCACATGGGAATCGCTCAATTGGGAAATCAGTCACTTGGGCATTCGCTCAATTGGAAATTCGCTCACTTGGGAATTCGCTCACTTGGGAATTGCTCACCTTACATGGGAATCGACTGGTGCCAAACATTAGGACGCAAGACATCACGACGGAAGGACATTAGGACGCTGGAAACCATTTTTCTGGATACAATTAAAGGACTAGACTTGAATGCCAGGGCTGCGGCACTTTTTTGCATTTATGGTCTTCTCATGGCATATAGTGATTTTTATTCAATCCAGGGGACGGGTGGGGGATCCCCAGTCAAGGTTCGGCTATCTTCTCCGAAAATCTCCAGATCATGATTTAGAAAATTTTTTTCCTGTAACAATTTTTTCCGGAAATTTTTAAAAGAAAATTATGCAATTTTTCGGTTTTTGTTCAGATGGAATTAAGTCTTTAGAACTCGGCCAAATAGATCACAGTGCTCTAGAACTTCTTTTTTAGTCGTTTTGCAGCATAATCTTTCATGTCCAACCGAAAAATTGAACTACTCTAAGAGAAATTTCAAGATTTTTATACGAAAATTCCCCAAAAGCGTATGACATTTTGCGGTAGTTAGAAAATTTGCTTGAATATTTAGAAATTTCGAAAAGAATGTTGCGATTCTGGGTGATCAGATATGATTCTGCTATAGGTCAGCCAGGATGCTACCCGGGTTGAAGACCTGGGCAAACCCACTCCTCTAAGAACGTGTAGATAGAGCCTATGCCTGAGCCTAAGCGAATGGTGTCCTTAGTTCTATCATCTATGTCTGAATCTCGACGATCTGCGTCCTAATGACGCCTCATGTTTTTTTCGGTCAAGTTACTGAAAAAAAATTTTTGTTGTGGCTCTTCCGTGGCACGCTGTTGATCAACCATTGAAGATAGATCGAAGAAATTTTATCAGTTTCTTCTCTCATAACCTTTTTATCTCATTAGTTCGAACACATGTTTTCCGAATCTCGTTGCATATCTAATAGGTTTGATCAGCATTTTTTATCAACCTGCAGCAAGTGCAAACGCATTCAGCTCCCGATGCAAGTCTGACCGAAAGTTCATCACAACATACTGGTCATTAGTGGCTGGAGAAATAGAGAAAAAAATTCTGCGGCATCCTGCGTTAAGGCGCCCAAAAAAGCTCCAAATGACTTTTTTCTGCTCATTTTCGCTACTTTTTTGACAGATAAAACAACATAAACGGTGTGAAATATGCAACTATAGTTTGCATTTTTTAAAATGCTTCTAAATTGAAAAAGAAGAAAAAATCAATCATTTGGTCAAAATCACGAACAAAAGTCGTTCACAATAGGATTTTCATTCAAAAAATTGTTGAAGAGCGATGTATTAAGCTCACGACGTTTCGGAATGGTGTGACAGGAAATTGTAAAAATCTAAATTAGTAATTGCTTTCCACTTTTATAATTTAGAAGCATTTCAAGGAGAATCTGCCTTCGGCATATAATGAAAAACTGACTAAAAACTCACCGAAACAGGTATGCGGATCTAAACAAAACAATATCAGCGTGCGAACAAAAATATTTTCGAATGGTCAATATTTTGGAGCACCTCGTTTTAGTACCTCACTTTCTTCTCTGCTTTCTTTTTCCCATTTTTTCTCGATCGAGGTCGGTTTGCAGGTTGCGGTCGTGTAAAAAGTGCTTGTGGAAAAATGAGATTCACATTTGTACGGGTCCGACGATTCTCTAGCCGAACCACGTCTGGGTCTAAATTCCCATACTAAGTAATAAGCTATTATGACGGATACGATCAAAATAGTCAAACTGATGGAGCCATGTATAGCTATCGCACCTGTTAGAAAAGAAATTTCTGTAGCAAAAGATGAACAAGTTAGTTTAGATAAATTTACAATAAGTTGGACTTTGAATCAATAATAAAATTTTTTCTGACAAAAATAACTCAAACTAACATCGTTATTTCTGAATCTGTGAAAAATGTTGAACATCTTTTATTTTGAAACATCTTCATACGTTCGAATTTGCAAACTGACGTCAGCCGAAATGTTGCACTTGAAACATAAAAAATTACTTTTCTGAACTCAGGTTAGCCTAGCTGTTATTTAATTGCGACACCTTCATGACGCCAGAATACAACCCAAATCAGTTCATATCATTCACCTAAAGATTTTTCGGGAGCAGAAATAAATATGCCTAAAAAATATAGTTTTTTGAAATTTCAATTAACCAGACAATTGAAGATAGACACGCTTTCTGATCATGAGAGAATCTTTTCTGCAGTGGTGAGTTGTACAAGTTAAAATTTAGACCACGTCCAAAAATGCATGGAGCGAATTCTAACTTGTACAATGAATTTTCGCGATTATGTAAGTCAAATGATGTCATCTTAAGGCCCTGTCATACTTCACCGCGAGGTTGTCCTATTTATACGAACAAACGGCGCCGCTTTTTTACTTTTGGATTTTGCTCTTGTCAAAAAAATGCGTATTGCTCGTCTCGACAAATGCGAAATACAAAAAAATGAAAAAAAATGAAAAAATCGAAAAATAAAAAGCGCAAAAGAAAAATGAAATCAATCATTCCTTCACGCTGCAGATAGAAGCTTACAAAAAGCCTAGTCTAAAGATTTTGGGCTCTTGCTTCAATTTGCTTCTCATTCCAACGATTAATAGCTCTTGAACTACTGAGAAATATCAATTTATATATAAATTGATTTTGAAAAATTGAATATTGAATACACGATAATTCATTAACATATGTGCTATAAACATGATCCAGATCTGATCTGGGTCCGGTCGGACCTGCTGTTTAGGACCCAGATTAAACGTGGATCCATCCATTCCCTAGTATTCGGGAAATCGGGACGTTCAGGGAATAGGGACTAATGCATTTTTCGGGGAAATAGGAAATTTATTCATTATTCGGGGAATCGGGACCTACGGGGAATATGGACTTTCGGACAATCGGGATATTTGCGGAAAAGGGACGTTGGGGGAATAAAGATACAATCGAAATCTTTACACCTACTTTTTACACCATTAATGTCTTCATTGCAAATTGAGTGGTCAACTTCTTAATAAATCTTCATTGAAAATTAAGTAATCAATTTGGTAAAATAATTTGACAAGTGTCAGAAATCACCATTCAAGTGAAAAATATGATTCAACTACATGTATAGATGTCACAGTATGCAACAATATCTTACAACAGTATGCTGCAACTCTTCAACACATAGCTTGTTCGAAAATTTCGTTTCAGTTGAAACTTGATGGCGGCGCCGCAAAAATTACAAAACCTATTCATACTTCAAGGTGATACCGTGCGGCGCCGCTTTTAAGTATGGACAGAACAACCGGCGCCGCACCGTGAAGTATGACAGGGCCTTTAGGCAGAAACAGACACACTTTCGATCGACGTACGGTATTTTGTCCAAATTTGCAAATCCAATATTTCACAGAAAGATGAATTAAACTTCGTGGGTAAAAAAATCCGTTCAGTAAAAACCGAAAATTCCAGAGCTTGGATCCCAATATTTCAGCGAATTTGGAAATTTGATTTAAAATCTGGATGACATTGTTCTTAACGCTTCAAATGATACCATTTATAGAGTTTCGAGAATTTCTCATTCTCAGAACGAGCCTCTGATTGATTAATTTGCATACACTTTCGTTCCGTGATTGAAAACGAAGAGTATTCTTTTGGATGACGAAAAGCCGGATAAGACCCGTATGGTAGGCCAAGTTCAAAGAAGCGCAAAGGTAATTCCACGGGCCTTTTACTGCTAGAAGCGATGAATCTGGCTTAAACTGAAAAAACTACAGTAATTTTAGACGAGCAAGTACAATAGCCCAAATATATATTTATATGATAAATATGATTATTGTAAGCTTTTCATACAAATGAATTGCTCAAAAACGAGAAACAGGAAAATTGTGGCTTACTGTAGACCCATCAATTTTACAAATATAATGACTTGTCGACTTTGTCACAAAATAAGAGATATGAGATAAGATATCACCTGGAAGCTGAAATTAGTGGAGTGATTAGAAAACATAAATCTGATTACATAGTGAAAAAAACACCTGTTTATAGGAGTAAGCAAGCGTTAATTTGGAAACTTGCTTTTTCTTCTACGGTAAAAGCATTCTTTGTAGATATCACCTTTTTCAACGGCATTACTTTCGTTTTTCAGCCGGGTATAATTTTGCTGCTACCATAACAAATAAACGTCAAATTGAAATAATTTTCGTCGTAATTTATAGAATTTATACAACAGGATAAATGTCAAACTTGATCCCATTTTCCGATCGCTGTTATATTGAATGTCAAATTTACAAGTACAAAATATGTTTTTCTCAAAGAGACGAACTCTGGAGAAATAATGTGGACGTACCAGCAAGACATGTTTTGAGTTTACGTATTACACAAAAAAACTAAGGAGCTTTTAAAGATTTCAGAAAAGGATAGAGAATAAAAACAGAAAGTCCTGCAAACTGGTTCAAAAATGGCCCAATATCTGATCAGAGGTTCTAGTTTTTTGCGTTAAATAGAAAAATCATCTACCTTCATAATTAGAACTTCAGATGTGTTCGAAATTCCCGGGTGCTATAGCTTAATGTAAAACTCATAATTTTCCTTGTTTCACGGATTCTTTTTTCTACATTTTCCCGAAAAATCTTACGATTCCGATCCCTCTGTAGCTCCCAATTATGTGAATTGAAAATTTTAGAAAAGTACAGATTTGTCTGGAAAAAGTACTTTTGGTACTTGCTTATCAAAATTTATGAGTGTAGTTCAAAAAGCAGATAATCATTGCTTAGTCCGTTCAGTTTTCATGTTAAAGCAAATCCAATGATGACAACTTCTTTTTTCAGAAATGAAGTAGAATTGGCACAAAAAAGCAGGGATTTACGATAAATTAATACAGCAGATAGTATACTGTAGGTATGGATATGTTAGTTTAGGGTGAGAAAGTAAAACAAATAAGCCTATGACGAACCAAAATCGATACTAGATCTCAATTGTCTGAATTATTACAGGCCTCACGAAAAAAAGTTTAGAAAAATGTCAAGGGCTGAAAATATCCAGTATATTCTTTTTTGGACACCATTTTCAAGATTATCTGGGAAAAATGGATGCACGCGGAAAAAATTCGAGCATCCAACAGCTCTTGGCTCTTGATTTTTTTGCGATTCATTCGGAAAAATGGTCCGAAAGGTAAACGATTTTTTTCAAACGAGCTTCTCATATTGCCTATGGAACAAACACATTTTGTTGTTATTCAATTACAGTAGAGTTAGCCAATGGCTAACTGAGCCTTTTCCTGAAAATATGGTATTTTAAAGATTAGTGGAAAATCCATTCCGAAGATTGAATTTTTCAATCAGTCATTGCTGTTTGTAAGATGTGCCTTCTCGTAGGGGAAACACATCTGGCAAGCATTCATACATACATCCTATTTTGCATTAATTTTAGCATAATCGATGCTGCGATCCCATGAAAGTAAGTTCGAGCCGAAAAAATATTCCCCCCTTGGAGCAACATAGGGCCCCCTGGTACGGTCACCAGTGTGGCCAATGTTGGTGTAGGTGTAACCATCCCGACCAGGGCTCAACAAAAATGGCCGGGTTCTGGACCCATGGATTGGCTAAAACATCAATCCTACAGGTGGAATGTTGTATGTTATCATACAACATCCCTCCCACCTTGGAGCAACAGGGGAGCCCCCTGGTACGGTCACCAGTGTTGAAGGTGTTGAAGGGCCTCCTGGGAGGTGCTGTAGCTGTCTCACCATTGGTCAATGTCGGGGTAAGTGTAACCATCCTGACCAGAGCTCAACAAAAAAGGCGGAGTTCGGGACCCCTGGATTGGCTACAACATCAATCCTATGGGTGGAATGTTGTGTGTTGCCATACAACATCCCTACCCCCTTGCGGCCATAGGGGGGCCCCCTGGTACGGTCACCAATGTTGTTTTTTGGTTTGTCAGGGTTTTGGAGAGGGGCGGAAGGAGTGGATTCCAGAATTCTTCCTTAATGCACATATTTCTGATGCCCAGGCTTACCAGATTAATTACTTGATTAGTGTACTTAAACCCAATGATAATTAACTCACAGACTAAGAAAACCCAGTTCCTTAATCTGTCTCCCAATTATGTATGAAAATAAGAGAGAGTTTATTCCAATTTTATCCAACATGAAAAACACACTTACTTATACAAATGCCAGCGGCCAAGGAATGATAAAAACTCCCTCGTGCTAGGGGAAATGCACAATAGTCTTTTTGCACAGGGAGGCGGATCAGTACAAAAAATATAACACTAACTATATGAGAGAGAAAGAACCCAACGCACGCCTGCCGATTTGCCATACAGTAAGACGTCTCTAGAAGGTCCACTTTGCTCACTCCACTTTGTACCTGTGGGCCTTTTTCAAAAAACAAAAACCACGAGAATAACTCTACAAATGGGCGAAATTACACTACAACATCTCGTTCATAAGCCGTAAACTGAACAAAGGAAATATATTCCCATGAACAAGTTAGTGATCAAAATTTCCTGAGTAATTGATGTGTCAAACAAAGTTCCATTAAGAGCATTGTGCTTTTTGTAGGATTTCTAGCATTCCCTAGTCAGAAAGAAATAGGGCGTTTTTATATAGTAAACTGTTTTCTAGTCAGTGAAAATTGATCATTAAAATTTTCATACTCTCCTGCTTGTCACTGCAACTATCATTTCGAGAACTAAGTATAGTATAGTATATTTTTTCCATTTATTGTAGTTTATTCTACTGTTTGTCATGAATTACTGAGCTTTCCAGTAGTTATTTGGAATCAGGGAGCAAATCTAAAAATTACAACAACAAAGAAAACTAAATCAGGAAGAAAGATTTTATTGGACACTGTAATAGCCATTTTTTGAATACAACTCCCACTGGGACTATGCTGCAGCTCTAGAAGTCCATAGATTATGGAAGTCTCAAAGATTGTGATTACTCTGGATTGAAAGACGCAGCGAAAACCAAAAAGTAGGTTCAATTTTCATTGAGCGGAAAATTTCATACTGTAGGGAAGCGCTGTATTTCTCCTGGCACCTGTTTATCACTGATGGATGAAGAATTTTGTTCATTCTTTACAGTAATAAGGTTTTTATGAGTTTTTCAGTGTGCTTTCCATGAACTTGCTTTCATATGAAATTGCTGCACCAATTACTTCAAAATAAATGGAGTATAGAATGATTCAATTTTCACAACAACAAAAGATTGCATTGCTATATCCACAGGCGATTCACTTTTCCCTTCTAATGTGCATTATCGTTTGTATTCCCCTGGTCATGAATTTAGCACATGAAGCTGGAATGTCGAACAAGCATTCCTTTGTTTATAGGCAACCATCAAAATTTGAGGCAGCCATGACACTTGCCATGCCATAAACCTTTAAGTGGCATATTTTGCACAGATGTATTTTTTGAAAAGGTCATGTTTATGATATGCGTGATCTATTTGTGGAATAGGGATATATACAATTTGCATGTTACATCAAATACCGTTTGCACCTATCTTATATGATTTCCTTCTTGAGGAACCCAATTCAAAAATTATCATATGTGTCGAATTTGGAGTCAGTGTCCATGTGCTCGTGATATGTTATATACTTGATGTTCATATTACTGTCACACACCGATCAATTTTGTCCAATGTCATGTGATTTACATCATGTTCATACTACATGTTTTTCGCCACTTTTTGTACCATCTACTTTTATTACTCATTCATTATGTTTTACATGCATTTTTGTGTGTCATTTTGTGTTTCATTTTCCATTATGTTTTGTTGTTTTTCTGTTGCACACATTGACTGTGGTATGTAACCCATTGATCAGAATTTCCACCAGATAAGCTCTACGAGCTCATGGCAATAATTGGAGCATTAGGTGCACCTCTTATCAGTAGAAACTAGTGAGGTTTTGCAATGCAAAACGACTAGTCTGGAAATTCTCATTAAAAGACATTCATATGTTAAGCATGGAGAGTGAAACTCGCCTCAATGCTTAATGTATCTGAACTGGAAAATGCCTATGTGACTATAGGCATCTTCTGCACTGATTTCAGCTGCAGAAGTTAGCTTGGGCGTCGATAGCTTCCCCCAGGGCATACTGTACATCTACCAGGTCCTTAAAAGGGTCTATTTTGTTAGTTTTTAACTCATTTTTGTCTTCCAAGTTTCCTTTGCGTTTTTAGCTCTGCATCTGCATCCGTCGAATTTTATATATTTTATTATATTGTGGTGCATTTGCCACCCAACAGTTTACCATAAAAAACATGGCCTTGTCATTTATTCTCACTGAATGGGACCAGGGATTGCCAACCCTGACCTGGTGGCATTGTCCATAACTCTACAGCAGAATCAAGGACAGCACCATAGTACCCTATAAGCCGTCCTATAGCCAGTACTAGCTGGGTCAGGTTCTCAAAGTAGAAACCCAGGCGAGCCACCCAATGGCATCACAGCACGCCACCCACAGTGACATGGTCATATTTGCTATCAATACGGCATGGATTCCTCCATCAATGTGATTATTTTAAATTAGTTTAATGTGGCATGGCTCCATATCTACTTTACCCGACATCACTGTCCTTGACACACACAGCAGATCGACAGTTGCTACAGTGCTGCATTTCAAGATTGACGTGACATCACTGGGTTCACATGCCTCAATAGAAGCTTTAGACATAGCTAGTTTTTCCACTGATCCTGTAGTGTCCGTTTTGTCTCAAATCATCACAACATCAAGATATGGCACAATCTGAACCTACAATGAACAATTGACAACTAGAATTCGAAATCACTTACTCATTCTGGTTTATTAGAAAATACCCTGATGGTGCAGAAAAAAGACAATATACTTTCTTGGATATTTGCCAAGCTAGAAAAAGGGCTGGACTAGTTTCTTGGGAACTTGAGTGAGAGCTGAGAAAATCCAGTTTTGTAATATTTGATTTTCATTTTTTCTCATTAAAAAATTTTCCTTGTCTGTGAAAAAGTATATTCTGCAGCCCTAATTGCTAGATGAGGTTCGAAAGAGCCAAGGTCACAAAGGGAACATAGTTCTGGGAACATTCCCAAGATTCGGGAGTTTCCTAGGATCTTGAGGGTAACCTGAAGATCATTGATGATGACATGGTTCCCTGACATAGAGGCAGTGTAGTTTCCCCTGGGGAGGTAATGACACCACACTGTGGAGTTTTGAGAAGGCCAGACAATTACCCAATCTAGCGTAGTAGACTGATACACAGTGGAACTTCATCCACCTACATCTCCTATGGTACATAGGGCCGTAGTGCTGTCCCACAAAACAATTTGTCCCTCTTCAATGAAAAGGTTAGTCACTGTCTTGCAGATGTCACCGCAGCACTATTCATACATCACTTCCAATGTTTGGTTTGTGCTATAAAAGCCAGGGCAGATACAGACAAGCCTTTATGAGCCAAACATCTTAGTGTGATGTGCTAGCATGCAAGCTGCAGGCACTAGCTGCTGAGTAGTGATGACATCTGCAGTGATGCCCCTAGAACTGAAGAAACCAATGTTGGTGCAGACTTTGCTGTGTCAGTAGCCCCAATGGCATTGTTTCCGCATAGGGGCTGCTGATATTGGTTTCCCATCCTGTTTGAAGGGTGATAAGCATTCATCTGATTATACACATTTGACCCCTGGGGAGAGTAATGTGATTTTTGATAGTTATTCTCGCCCAGGTGTTGTAGTGTGTTTCTGCCAATTCTGCTGTATATTTGTTGTTTTTGTCAATTTGCGCATAAGGCCCGCAAGTACCAAGTCGAGTGAGCGATGCAGACCATGGACAGTTGTCTTACTGTAGCGCATGTCAGTACCTGTGCATTTGGTCGCTCTCTTTATTGTGTGTTAAATTGTTTTTCGTATACTTATCATTAGTTATTTTATTTGCATTTGTCGCATCCCCATGCATCCAACTTTCCTTTGGTGTATTTCACACAGCGCGTTGGAGTGATTGTTATTTCTTGCCTCATCACATTTTGTATAGTAACTGTCTATTTTTGAGCAAAGGTAAAATCAGAGAAAAGTCTCCTTTCATCTTTTTTACTTTAATAGGGAAACAAGTTAAGGAATTACCTTTCCTTAATTTGTAGAGTAATTAGTGTGGGGTTTAAGTACATCTAATTAAGTTAATCGGGTAAGCGTACGGGCAGGAAATATGTGCATTAAGGACGAACCCTGGGATCCCACTCCTGTCTAATACTCGAAGCCCCAACAATTTTTGCAAATACAACACTGGTGACCGTTTGGATTGCATGCTTCCTTTCCACGCCATTGCGCTGCATCCAAATACAGTTCCCAATTTCGAAATTCGACCATGCCGTAGTAGCGCCCAAGTTTACAAAAAGGTTATTATATACACCGAAAAAGATGTCGAAAGTAAGCCACATGCTGCCTGATCACATACGCCTCCAGTCATGATCAAGCTCGCCTAAAGCAGCCATGGCCGCATGCCACACCTTGAATTTAGATCAAATAATGCCGCTGCCGAGTACAAATATTACACAATCATCAGCAGTACCCGCGGTAAGCCTCCCGCCCCCTAATCCACCCTTGCCTATTTTCAGTAACTCCACCTTGGAAGGGACTGCACAAGGCCAGGTAGGGCTCATTCCTGCGGCGTCCGCACTGGCCAATTTGCTTGGGCCTCCACCTTTAAGTCAAAATTCAATCAACACTGCCGCCACATGTGCTAGGACGCAAGCTGCATCTCAGATACCTCCGCCCAGCACTGCCGCACAGGCCAACAATGACACAACTGTCACTGGAACCGATTCTTCGGACTCCTTCAATTTTCGGTTTCGGTTTTCGCCCCGATTTTGGGTAATTCATACCATTTTTGAAATCAGATTTAATTGAACAATCAAATTAAGTTGCAAACAAAAAGAGAAAATAGTTCAATGTAGATCGGATTGAGTTGAATTATATTGTAAAAGTCTGGTCATAATTGGGCAAGAAGCATTAGTTCAAATTCCACATTGTTTTTTTTCGAGCTACGTACATTCGGTTCGCATCAAATCAAAAATCATAATCGATCGTGGCCTCGACCCAGAATAAATCTCGACCAGAATCGAATCGGGGCTTATTGCTTGAAATTCAGATGAGTTCCGAGTCCAAAAACTGCCAAGATCGAGAAGGTGATCAGTGTCTAGGGTTTACCCGGTTTTGATTCTACTGATATGGTGTTTGTTTTACAATTTCCTATTTCAGTGTCGACTGACCGAGGCATCTTTCTCAAAAATTGTCAAGATACACAAAACTCGTTGATCCATATAACATACAATATAGACAAGGAATTGGCGTCAAATTGATCTTCGTGATGAGCTTGAATTCGAATTTCAAACCTCATAATTCTAAGTACGAGTTCTAAGT
The DNA here is from genome assembly GCA_963922205.1 of Romanomermis culicivorax. Classification (NCBI taxonomy): domain Eukaryota; kingdom Metazoa; phylum Nematoda; class Enoplea; order Mermithida; family Mermithidae; genus Romanomermis; species Romanomermis culicivorax. The sequence goes on along the minus strand of CAWUHX010000137.1, from coordinate 633,343 downwards.
TCTAATTCTAATTCTAAGTCCAAAACACAAAATCATGCTTTGAAACAATTTTTAACGTCCAAAAACATTATCATCAATTTCCATTTGTTCTCAACTGTAAAGACAAATTTCATTGAAATTTGAGTTACAGTAACCCGGGATCGAATCCTCTCGTGCCACTTTTGCATAAACTGCTAATTGAGAATTTACAGCAAAAACACCGAAACTCATGACAGCAATTTTAAAACAGCAAATTCCCGAGACGCGTATATGAATTAAAAAGTAAAAATGAGAAAAATTGTGCAAATTAGTCCGGTAGTTTGTGCTTTGTTTATAATCCTGAAATTCTAACCCGGTTCAAGCACATGCTCGTGGGTGGTGCTCAGGGCCTAGAGGAATCTCACACAGGTGTTCCCTATCATGCTGTCGAATTTATTTTGTAATAATTTTTTATTCGGTAATGATCGAAAGTTACAAGAAAAAAGAATCAAAATTTCTCATCATTATTAAAATTCACGAATAAGTTTTGATCTTGGTTGAATTTCCAAAAAGTTGGAAGTTTTAATTATCATTAACAAGTTCTTCAAGTCGAAAAATATTATTGGTAATTGAATCTCGAAAAAAAAATTTCGGTTCTGATCATGGTATGTCAGAGGGTCAATTCCTCTGACCTTTGGTCCTCTAATTACCTCACTTTCATTTTCTAAAGTTTCTTTATTGCTAAAGTGTTTCCATTTATTCTCAGGTGAACAAACCGATAAAACGGTTTGTGTCACACATATTTTTGGTCTAAAATAAATAAATGGTTGGCGCAAATGTTTTGCATACTACTTGCAAGTCGATGTTAGGCACGTTGCAAAGTTTTTTATTCATTATTGTTATTAGTAATTTTCTCGTCTTGAAAGCGTCGCCCGTTTTTATTGGGTGTTGGAGAATCGTCTCTCCTCCGTATAGTATTAGCGTCCGATTCCGTAGGATTCGGGCGTCGTGTCAACTAGCCGCGGTGACTGCGGAAAAGTCGTTAGTGCTTTCGCCATTGTGTCACTCGTGTGTGGTGGTTTCGTGCCACGGACGAGTTTTGAGCAGCTACGCGGCCTGAGAAGTTTGCGACGTCCCATTTTGATAAGAAGAATCAGTGAGTGGTTGTTTCGGAGTTAGGTTCACCTATTTTGGCAAAGTTTCAGCTTAGGCCGTGGCCTGAGATATCCTATTGTCCCTGTGGCTCGTTGCTCAGGGACGAAAAGAAGGATCAGCCGAATAGGGAGGTTTCAGGCGTTAGTGTTCACGTTTCTGACACTCTGCACATTTGTTTCTTACTCACCCTCATTGTTGTATTTTACTACCCGTTGTGTTTTGCTCACCAATAAACATTCCGTGCATCAAGTCTCAACTCTCTGCAGTAGGACTGTAATCAGTACCGGGTTAGCGTCAGGGGCCGTACCAGATTGGATCTCCCAAGAACTGCAGGTAGGCAGCTGAGGGTATACAAGCACGCAATACGACATAACGAAAAAGGCCTAATTTTGCATCGGGATCCAAGTTTTGAGATATCTATCGCAAATTTTCTATTGCAATAAAAAATTCATAGAAATCCAAAACACGGTGTAAATTTACCAAGATTAAGAATTTCAATATGCACTGTAAAACACAGCATCCTGCATATTTGTGTAAAAGGGTGTAAGCCCACTGGGAAAAATGACACATGGAAGACCGCACAGCTCATGTCGAGCTATCAAAGAAACTGGTACTTCTTTTATCTAGAACATGTTATTTCTTGATGTTCTATGATCCCCATGTTTGACGAGGATTAAATGCTAGATGTAAATATAATCAAATTTTACTATATGGAATTTCATGAGCAAATAATTTGCAAAAATAATTCCATCAAATTAACTCTAATTCGCCTCATTTTCCTGTAAATTGGCCCGAAAAAACAACATGTTCGTATAAATTATTATTGTCGCGCCGTTGAACAGTTATGTAGAAAAGGAAAGGATGATCAGCGAAAAACTCTTTTTGATGCTTAGGTGGAGTACTTCTGTACATAAGGCTAACAGCAACAGCAGCAGCAGCTTTCACTCCAGTACTATCGACCTGGAATGTGAAATTTAATTTAATATCGGGAAGATGTGTTCACACTTATTTCCAATCACCCCAATGGCCACTTTTTGCCTGAATTCTTTGACGAACAAGCCACGAGCATTACTATTGGTTATTCTACCGAAATCCGCATGGTCAGAATGAAATATGTCTTTGATGCCCAATGATTCCAAATCGTCCACCAGATTATCTTCATATTCGAAGGCAATTTCTGGTATTGTGACCTTAAATTAGATAGACGAAATCATTCCTGAACAAAAAAGGGAATGAAACTTGCAATACCCGGATCGTTTCATTCCGTAATTCTGTGATATTCCCCAGCTGGTCACTTTTAACGAACGTTTTAAGCGGACTGAGGAAGTTTCTTCCATCTTCCACTTTAGGCAAAACTATATACATCCAGAATTGGCGATAATCATCACCTTTCATAGGTAACTTGATCAATTGGAACTTTTCATCTTCGAAATATGGTGCTCTCACAGTGCCTTCGAACATGAGAAGATATTTCGAAGTGCGGCCTTCCAAACGAAAGGCCTTTTTTCTCCAAATGCGAGAGAGGCCCGCATCTTGGTGCCACTCAGCTTTCAAGTAAATTGCATTAATTAACGATAAAACTGTATCGTCATTCAAAGAACCTGGAGGTTTTGTTGATTTTGTAAAAATGCCTGCAAGTACAACACATTGACCATGCCGGACCTGGCCCAGCGCGATGGTTACTGTAGAAGATGGTTTTTGTGAGTTAGTTGGTGTTTATTGTTGATTATTCTCGCCCATATCGTCCATTATAATATAATTGCCATTTTCGCCTGTACATTACTCGCCTCGTTTTTATATTGGTAAGATGTTATGTTTTTGGAAGGGGCGATTTTTAGGTAAGTTTTATAAATAAATGTTTAGTTAGAAAAGCGTTTTATTTGTGTCCAAAAGTGTGTTACCTTGTCTGACTAGTTTTAGTCAGGCATTTCTTGGAAAGGTAGTATTCTGTTCTTGACTTCTTGCCCCTGAGTGAGGAGTCATTCTGAGGTTTAGGGCAGGCGCAGGGAAGCACTGGTGTTAAGGTCGATCCCTGGCTATCTTTCCTGCACATCAATTCCCCTTGCCGATTTTACACCCCTTCCTCCGACCTGACAGATCAAGGAGGCAAGAAATCGGTCAGAGCCGCCCCCAAACGTCCATCTCATCTTCAAATACAACACATAACCGTTTTTGCTCTAGGGGGGTTATTCAGTTTTTAGGCGGTCAAGTATATTAGAGGTTGATGCTACCGCGCCACTTACGATAAGCAGGCCATATAGCTCGAAACTTTTTGAACAAAAATGTCGCTTTTTTGGTGAGAAAAGAAATGAATGATGTCCATTGAAGACACTCTAGAAATGATTTTAAACGATTTTTAAGCAAAGAAACTAAAAAATTGATTTTTCCTCATAAGGAAAAAATTTTTGGACTTTTCCTCAAATAGGTCAAAAAGTTTTGAAAAAAAAAAACACTGGACGTGAGCTATTTGCCTGATGTTCGTGGGGGAAGTAGGGAAGGTGTCTTTAAAATTTTCTGCAGGAAAAAAAGTCATTTTTCCAAATGAAATTATATGGTCTAGTTCGAGGACCACGGACCTATTGCAAATAACTCTCAATTTAAATGAGCCAAGAGAGTCTTGGAGAAAAAAGTAAAACAAGGGGTCACCTAAATCCTATTGCAGGTAAACTCATTGATTGAGATTATTTTTCTAATTTCTCTAGGAGTAGACTCTTTTCATTGAAAAATCAATCCAGATATCCTATTGGGAACTGTTCCAAAACATGGTTTGAAATCACACATATTCATGTTTGATCGATTAAAAAATGTAAAAATTTCTAAGATTGAGAATTTTGTGTGTTTTATCAGACATTGTTTATTGAATGTTTGTGTAAATTGTTTTGCACACTCTGGTTCAAATGAGGTCCATCGGGGAAGAAGGAGACAACATTACACAGCCCATGTCGAGCATCAAATACGTGCTATAGTATGTTTTTTATAAAATGCTTCCAAATAGAAAAGTGACACAAATCAGTAGTGTCTTCAAAATCGTTTACATAGGTCTGTTACTGTAAAAATTTTTACTCGATAAATTGTTAAAGGTTAGGTCAATGCGCTCGGAAATTTCCGGTCCTATACGATATATCGTTTATCAGAAAATCGTAAAAATCTAAAATACTACTTGCTTTCCACTTTCATTATTTAGATGCATTTCAAGAAAAATAAACTATAGAATTTGTACTATCGGAGAAATGTTCCATCGTGGGATCCCATTCTCCCTAACTTCTATGAGTATCGAATCAAAGATGTAAGCATAATCAAATTTTACTATTCGAAATGTTCCAATGTATTCAATGAACAAAGTAACTTTTAGAAATAATATGATCGTATCGAACTTTTTTCACCTCAATTTCCTGTAAACTGGCCCGAAAAAAGAACATGTTCATACAAATAATTTGTACTGTAATCGCGCTGCTGGACAGTTATGTAGAAAAGGAAAGGATGATCAGCGAAAAACATGGTAAACTTCTTTTCACTTCTGGATGGAGCTATTCTGTCTATCAAACCTACTGATACGGCGGCAGCAACTCTCACTCCACTTGAATCGACCTGGAAAGTTAAATTTTATTTATTATCACAGGAAAATGTGCTTGCACTAGATAAATATGGTTTTTTAAATCACCCCAATGGCCACATTTTGCCTGAATTCTTTGACGAATAAGCCACTAGTTTTGCTATTGGTGATTTTACTGAAATCCGCACGATGAGCTAGAAATATGTCTTTGACGCCCAAAGATTGCAAATCGTCCACCAGATCATCTTCATAGTCGAAGGCAAATTTTGGTATTTTGACCTTAAATTAGATGGACGACTTCATGCATGAAGAAAAAAAGAAATAAAACTCGCAATACCGTGACATTTTCGGATTGTAAATCTGTGGTGGTAAGTATTTCATTCAGATGGTCAGTTTTGACGAACGCTTCAATTGTATCGAGGAATGTTCTTCCACCTTTCACTTTAGGCAATACAACATAATGCCGAATTTCCGATGATTATCACCTACCAAGGGCAACTTGATCAGTTGGAATTCATCACGTTCCAAGTAAGGGACTTCAACTGTGCCCTTAAACCATGTCATATTTTTTAATTTGCCACTTTCCAAACGAAACGCCATTGGTTCCCAGGGCGGAGACGGCATGAACGGCTTGCGTCCATCCCATGCGGCACCCAAATAAATTGCACTGATCAACGATAAAACTGTATCGCTATTCAAAGAACCTGGCGGCAAAAAGTTTTCAATCATGCCGTCAGTCAAATTTGAAATTCTATTATTGATCATGTCGATAACTTCCTGACCGTCTTTCCCAAAATCATCCTCAAAAGTAAATCGGTACAGTCACTTGTAAATTTTTAAAGTACAAAGAATCTCAATAACTTACTGTTATCACGGATGATGCATTTTTCGAAAAGCGTCTTATAGCATCTACGTAGGTGGGCGCCACACTGAATCGTTTATTGATTGCCATGAAGAGTTGAGCTTTGAGTACGGTTCCGTATTCATCAGGGTCGGATGAATCAGCAGTGAGTGAGTCTACCAAACTCCGAAAATAAGCGCCGCTCTTTGCGTGATGATTGCCCAAGTCAAAACCGTACTTTTTAATCTGTTCGGCTGTCGGACTCTTCAAATTCGTACCAAAGTAGAGCATAGAAAGTGCCAGTTGTATGGTGTAGGAGGAAACGATGTAATTTTTATCCCCTGGATTAGCGGCATTATGCAGCTTGTTGGCCAATGGAATATTAGTCAAACGTATGGGTCTTTGGACCCTAGTTTCCCTTTGCCCTGCGAAAAAAATTCAGTTGGCTGCAGTCAGTTTTCCCTGAAGTAAATAACAACAGTGGGAAGAAGATACTATTCCATATTTTTACGATTCTCTGTTGAACCATATGTGATAGCTGACTGCAAATTTGAAAGCACACTAAACTAATCTTTCTAGTGAAAATCTTACCCTAAAAGCTTTGATTTTCAAGGTTTCGAGGATAATTCTGATTTTTGTCATCTTCCAATTGGAAGCATTTTATAAAAAAGAGACTATAGTATGTTCTGATGGTAATTCGAATGCTCTTACCCGAGGAGCAGAAAATCGCCGACAGCATTAGCAAAATACGTAGCATGGTTAAATAATTCGATAATGAATCGTTGATTGAATTCAGATAGGTTCGCTATCGGTCGTTGAATATAAACTTCGAATAGAATGAAAAATCAGCATCGACTCGATGATTTTATACGGAGTCAAAGCACGAAAATCATTTTAGGCATTGTACAATCACCTGACACATATTTTCTTTCATGCATGTTAAAGCACGAGGATCATTTCAGGCATTGCACAGTCACCTGATACGTATTTTCTTTCATGCATGTTAGGTGTGTTTCTTTCATTTTATAATATTTTATCAATGTTTATTCGAAGCTAAAGGCTCAAGCAACGATCATTTGAGCTCCATGGCCTGATCTAGGCATGCTGCCTTTAGACTCCTATTGGAAAACGAACGAAAATGTAGCATAAAATTTTCGATTGGTATGTTTCAGTTGGGAAAAGTATAAACCTTAACGGTATGTTATCTAAATTTTAGCGAAAATTCCGGATTTTCGTCTCTTCGATGTGGAGAATAAATTATTTTTTCAAAAGTGTAAATTTTAGAGTGAATTCGTTTTTCAAAAATCAAGGCATGCTCCCTTTTCGACGTCCAGTATAAAAGTAAAAAATAAAGAAAATTTTTACATTCTGAGCTTATTCCGCATGAATGTCAAAACCTGCATAACTACAGTAATCCAAAATTTGGAACTTTTGAACTTTCTCGCTGCTATGTGTGATCAAGTTCAAGTTTCTTCAGTTTTCTGTCAGGTCTATTTTTCAACTGCGCTATTGAACTTTATCATACCAGTCCTTCATGCTCTCTCATGCATGATTATATGTGTGTGCTTCTGCTTGCAAACCCTTCTCGTCTATATGTGCGCCATACCTTTCATTTCCAGTAGCTCACTAAACTCTTCTTGCTCCCACTTGTCGCCGTGCCTGTCGATGATTTCGAACTATGATGGAAAAAGCTTTTTCGGCTAGTTTTGTGCTCCTCTACATATATTCGTGGTCCAAAATATTAAAGCATATTATAGGTAATTATGTAGTGAAACAATTCCTATACTCAGGAGACTATTTTCTATGACCTGGTTTAAAAGTCTGCGCTACAATTGTCACACTGTACGTATTTTTAGCTGTAAAAAAAAGAAAAAAAAGAAAATGCCGAAAATCATTTGGAGCTTTTTTAGGTACATTCACATCATAAAATTCAGCAAAGTGTTTTTCCGTCATTTTTGCAGCCTTTAATATCCACAATTTTGTGTTGAAATTGGAATTCATTTTTTGGAAGCTGTAGAGACTTTTATGCATGCCATTGTCGGTTTTCGAAGCCGAATGAATCTTGGGCTAATAAGGTTCCGAGAACATAATAAGCAGCCAAAAATTGAAAAATCTTAGTTTTTGTTTGATATAACAAATCGAGTTATTCTTGGACGTTCGTCTAAAGGAAAACGGTAAAAGTTATTCCAAAACCCTTTGCCGTATTGGTAAGACAGCTCAATTAAGTGATCTACTGGCTGATATCACCAGCAGGGTGCCTCCAACTGTAGAGCGTTTTTCACGGCTTTTATTGTCGTTGTGCAGAGTCGGACAGCAGGCATTTACATTGTGACTATTTAACCCGTACATAGCTGCCACTTTTTCGAAGATATATCGTTAAAACGCATGACATTAGGACGTCGACATCAGAACGCAGTGATAATAGGACGCAGGATATAATGACGTTCGGACATTGGTGCCCATAGGAGTATTCCCATTTGAGCGATTCCCAAGTGAGCGATTCCGAAGTGAGCGATGCCCAAGTGAGCGAATTCCCAATTGGACGATTCCAAACGAGCGATCGAGAGTATAGTAACACTTTATTCATATTTTCCTTCTTTACCTTATATGTTTCTTTGTATGTTTTTTTTTGCTTTGTTTTTTGTGTGTATTGTTAATGTTTTCGTTTATGTATGTTTTTACATTTTCACTTTTTGTCTCTGCTTTCTTTTATTTTCGTTTTCCTTTTCCTTTTCATTTACATTTTCTTTTCTGCTCATGAAACAACTAATTACAAGTTCTTATTTTTAATAAACATAGTCTCTCGTATAGTTCTTTTACAATTCGGCACGCTCTATTTTCTACATAGTTTTATCTTTTGTGATTATTTTTCATCTTTGTTTTTTGCTTTCAATCTCTCTTGATTTTTCCTTTTTTGTTCTTTTTTCACATTTTTTTCTTTCCACCTGCTTCCTCTATGTTGCTTCTTCTTTCTTGTCACTGTCTTCATGTTTTCTTTCTTTTTTTTAATGCTTTTCCACCTATTTTCACTTATTCTTAATCTCTTCATTTTTTTGACATTTCCTTTCTCTTGATGTTTTGTTTGTTTCAGCATTCTTTTGTTTGTGCTTTTATGAGGATTTTTACAGTTACAACGATGAAAGACTCAAACATGTCGAACTGTACTAGGATTATACAGGAGACTACGGTTATTTAAAATGAGAACCTGTAATGTTTTGTTTCATGAGCAAAAAAGAAAAAAGTAGATGACAAGAAAAAGGAAAGAAAGCTGAGACAAACGATGAAAACGTTAAAACATGCATGAACGAAAACATTAACAATACACCCAAAAAACGAAAGAAAAAAGAAATACAGGTAAAGAAAGAAAATATGAAAAAATTGTTATTACATTCTCGATCGCTCGTTTGGAATCGCCTGATTGGGAATTTGCTCAATTGGGAATCGCTAATATGAGGATCGCTCAAATGGGAATTCGCTCAATTGGGAATCGCTCACATGGGAATCGATCAATTGGGAATTCGCTCACTTGGCAATTCGCCCATTTGGGAATCGCTCGCATGGGAATCACTCAATTGGGAAATCAGTCACTTGGGAATTCGCTCAATTGGAAATTCGCTTACTTGGGAATTCGCTCGCTTGGGAATTGCTCACCTTACATGGGAATAGACTGGTACCAAAAAATTAGGACGCAGAACATCACGACGGAAGGACATTAGGACGCTGGAAACCATTTTTCTGGATACAATTAAAGGACTAGACTTCAATGCCAGGGCTGCGGCACTTTTTTGGATTTATGGTCTTCTCATGGCATATTGTGATTTTTATTCAATCCAGGGAACGGGTGGGGGATCCCCACTCAAGGTTCGGCTATCTTCTTCGAAAATCTCCAGACCATGACTTAGAAAATTTTATTCCAGTAACAATTTTTTCCGGAAATTTTTAAAAGAAAATTATGAAATTTTTCGGTTTTTGTTTAGATGGAATTATGTGTTTAGAACTCGGCCAAATAGATCACAGTGCTCTAGAACTTCGTTTTTAGACGTTTTGCAGCATAATCTTCCATTTCCCACCGAAAAATTAAACTAGCCTTAGAAAAATTTCAACATTTTTATGCGAAATTCGCCAAAAAGCGTTCAACTTCTAAAAATGTGTTTTTTAAACAATTTCGTAACTTCCAGTGCCCAGAATTGTATTTTTTACTAAATAATTGGGCAATTTTATGAAATTTTGGGGTGATTAGAAAATTAGCTTGAGTAGTTGGAAATTTCGCAAGGAATGTTGCGATTTTGGGTGATCAGATAAAATACTGCGATAGGCCAGCCAGGATTTTGTCCGGGCTGAAGACCTGAGCAAACCCGCTCCCCTAGGAATATGTAGATAGAGCCTAAGCCTGAGCCTAAACCACTGGCGCCTACAGTTCTACGATCCATATGTCTGAGCTTGATATTCCGCCATGTCTGCATCCCAGTGACGACTCATGATTTTTTTCAGTTAAATTACTGAAGAAAGAAGTTTTTGGTGCGGCTCTTTTGTGACACCCTGCTGAACAACTATTGTAAATAGATCGACGAAATTTTACCAGTGATTTAGCTGGCATCTTTTTTTCATCTCACTTGTTCGAACACATGTTTCCTGAATCTCGTTGCATATTTAATAGGTTCAATCAGCATTTTCTATCAACTTGCAGCAGGTGCAATCACATTCAGCTCCCGATGCAAATCTGACCGAAATTTTATGACAACATACTGGTCATTAGTGGCTGAAGAAATAGAGAAAAAAATTCTGCGGCATCATGCGGGAAGGCGTCCAAAAAAGCTCCAAATGACTTTTTTCTGCTCAATTCCGCTACCTTTTTTGACAGATAAAACAACATAAATAGTTTTGGTGGAACGACATTAGACCGTGAGACATTAGACCGCAGGCATTAGACTGCAGACAATAGACCACGAAGACACTAGACCGCAAGACATTAGACCGCGGACATTAGACTGCAAGACATTAGACTGCAGACATTAAACCGCAAGACATTAGACCGCAGACATTAGAACACAAAGATATCAGACAGCAGACCAAAAAGAGGCTGCAGGGTTTTTAATTTTTTTCAATAATAACAATCATTATGCTAACTTATAAAAACTTGATAATTGAGCAAAATTCACTTTAGGCAACAAACCGGCATCAGTACCGGACAGATTCATTGATAATAAGCTCGTCTAATGTCTCCCGTCTAATGTCTTTGCGGTCTATTGTCTGTGGCCTATTGTCTGCAGTCTAATGTCTCACGGTCTAATTCCATAGACCCGATCAAAATAGTCAAACTGATTGAGCCATGTATAGCTATCGCACCTGTTAGAAAAGAAATTTCTGCAGCAAAAGATGAACAAGTTAGTTTGGATAAATTTACAATAAGTTGGACTTGGAATCAAGTATAGTTATCAATAATGAAATTTTTTCTGGCAAAAATAACTCAAACTAACATCGTTATTTCTGAATCTATGAAAAATGTTGAACATCTTTTATTTGGAAACATCTTCATACCTTCGAGTTTGCAAACTGACGTCAGGCGAAATGTTGCACTTGAAACATAAACAATTACTTTTCTGAACTCAGGTTAGCCTAGCTTTGCGACACCTTCATGACGCCAGAATACAACCCAAATCAGTTCATATCACTCACCTAAAGATTTTTCGGTAGCAGAAATAAATATGCCTAAAAAATATAGTTTTTTGAAATTTCAATTAACCAGAAGACAGACACGCTTTCTGATCGTGAGAGAATTTTTCCTGCAGTGGTGAGCATACACGCACAGCATAGAAATTCTGCTGGGGGTCAGCCAGGACGGGGGGTGGAATACAAAATTTTTTTTCATTCTTGATAATGAAAAGAAAGGTCTCAGAAAGGTTTTCTAACATCCAAACAGCATATTCTTACAACTATATTAGTTAGATATATTAAATAATTTGCATGCTTTGTTTAGAGAAATTGTTAAACTACAGCATCATTTCCATTTTCCTGATGACTTTCTCTTCTCTCTTGATCATTTTCCTTCGTCAACTTCTCAATCATTTCTAGGGGAGTCAAATCTGCTGGGGGTCAGCAAGAATCTGCTGGGAGTCAATAAAAATCTGCTGGGGGTCAAAAACTCCCCCAAACCCCCCCATGTGCATGTATGGTGGTGAGTTGTACAAGTTAAAATTTAGACGACGTCCAAAAGTGCATCGAGCAAATTCTAGCTCGTACAATGAATTTCGGCGATTATGTAAGTTAAATGATGTCATCTTAAGGCTTTGTCATACTTCGCCGCGAGGTACCGCGCGGCGCCGGTTGTCCTATTTATACTAACAAGCGGCGCCACTTTTTGACCTTTGGATTTTGCTCTTCTCAAAAAATGTGTATTGCTCGTCTCGACAAATGCGAAAAACATAAGAAATACGGAAAAAAACCGAAAAACAAAAAGCGTAAAAGGAAAATAAAAATCAATCATTCCTGCACGGTGCAGATAGAAGCTTCCAGAAAAGCCTAGTCTAAAGATTTTGGGCTCTTGCTTCAATTTGCTTCTCATTCCAACGATTAATAGCTCTTGAACTGCCGAGAAATATCAATTTATATATAAATTGATTTTGAAAAATTGAATATACACAATAATTCATTCACATATGTGCTATATACAGAATCCAGATCTGGTCTGGGTCCGGTCGGATCTGCTGTTTAGGACCCAGATTCAACGTGGATTCATCCTTTCCGTAGTATTCGGGAAATCGGGACGTTCAGGGAATAGGGACTAATGCATTTTTCGGGGAAATAGGAAATTTATTCCTTATTCGGGGAATCGGGACCTACGGGGAATATGAACTTTCGGACAATTGGGATATTTGCGGAAAAGGGACGTTGGGGGAATAAAGATACAATCGAAATCTTTACACCTACTTTTTACACCATTAATGTCTTCATTGCAAATTGAGTGGTCAACTTCTTAATAAATCTTCATTGAAAATTAAGTAATCAATTTGGTAAAATAATTTGACAAGTGTCAGAAATCACCATTCAAGTGAAAAATATGATTCAACTACATGTATAGATGACACAGTATGAACAATATGTTACAACAACAGTATGCTGCAACTCTTCAACACATAGCTTGTTCGAAAATTTCGTTTCAGTTGAAACTTGATGGCGGCGCCGCAAAAATTACAAAACCTATTCATACTTCAAGGTGATACCGTGCGGCGCCGCTTTTAAGTATGGATAGAACAACCGGCGCCGCGCGGCGCCGCACCGTGAAGTATGACAGGGCCTTTAGGCAGAAACAGACACACTTTCGATTGACGTACGGTATTTTGTCCAAATTTGCAAATCCAATATTTCACAGAAAGATGAATTAAACTTCGTGGGTAAAAAAATCCGTTCAGTAAAAACCGAAAATTCCAGAGCTTGGATCCTAATATTTCAGCGAATTTGGAAATTTGATTTAAAATCTGGATGACATTGTTCCGCTTCAAATGATCCCATTTATAGAGTTTCGAGAATTTCTCATTCTCAGAACGAGCCTCTGATTGATTAATTTGCATACACTTTCGTTCCGTGATTGAAAACGAAGAGTATTCTTTTGGATGACGAAAAGAAAGATAAGACCTGTATGGTAGGCCAAGTTCAAAGAAGCGCAAAGGTAATTCCACGGGCCTTTTACTGCTAGAAGCGATGAATCTGGCTTAAACTGAAAAAACTACAGTAATTTTAGATGAGCACGTACAATAGCCCAAATATATATTTCTATGATAAATATGATTATCGTAAGCTTTTCATACAAATGAACTGGTCAAAAACGAGAAACAGAAAAATTTTGGCTTGCTGTAGACCCATCAATTTTACAAATATAACGACTTGTCGAATTTTTCACAAAATAAGAGATATGAGATATGAGATAAGATATCACCTGGAAGCTGAAATTAGTGGAGTGATTAAAAAACATAAATCTGATTACATGGTGAAAAAAACACCTGTTTATAGGAGTAAGCAAGCGTTAATTTGGAAACTTGCTTTTTCTTCTACGGTAAAAGCATTCTTTGTAGATATCACCTTTTTCAACGGCATTACTTTCGTTTTTCAGCCGGGTATAATTTTGCTGCTACCATAACAAATAAACGTCAAATTGAAATAATTTTCGTCGTAATTTATAGAATTTATACAACAGGATAAATGTCAAACTTGATCCCATTTTCCGATCGCTGTTATATTGAATGTCAGATTTGCAAGCACAAAATATGTTTTTCTCAGAGAGACGAACTCTGGAGAAATAATGTGGACGTACCAGCAAGACATGTTTTGAGTTTACGTATTACACAAAAAAACTAAGGAGCTTTTAAAGATTTCAGAAAAGGACAGAGAATAAAAACAGAAAGTTCTGCAAACTGGTTCAAAAGTGGCCCAATATCTGATCTGAGGTTCTAGTTTTTTGCGTTAAATAGAAAAATCATCTACCTTCATAATTAGAACTTCAGATGTGTTCAAAATTCCCGGATGCTATAGCTTAATGTAAAACTCATATTTTTCCTGTTTCACCGATTCTTTTTTCTACATTTTCCCGAAAAATCTTACGATTCCGATCCCTCTGTAGCTCCCAATTATGTGAATTGAAAATTTTAGAAAAGTACAGATTTGTCTGGAAAAAGTACTTTTGCTACTTGCTTATCAAAATTTATGAGTGTAGTTCAAAAAGCAGATAATCATTGCTTAGTCCGTTCAGTTTTCATGTTAAAGCAAATCCAATGATGACAACTTCTTTTTTCAGAAATGAAGTAGAATTGGCACAAAAAAGCAGGGATTTACGATAAATTAATACAGCAGATAGTATACTGTAGGTATGGATATGTTAGTTTAGGGTGGGAAAGTTAAACAAATAAGCCTATGACGAACCAAAATCGATACTATATCTCAATTGTCTGAATTATTACAGGCCTCACGAAAAAAAGTTTAGAAAAATGTCAAGGGCTGAAAATATCCAGTATATTCTTTTTGGGACACCATTTTCAAGATTATCTGGGAAAAATGGATGCACGCGGAAAAAATTCGAGCATCCAACAGCTCTTGGCTCTTGATTTTTTTGCGATTCATTCGGAAAAATGGTCCGAAAGGTAAACGATTTTTTTCAAACGAGCTTCTCATATTGCCTATGGAACAAACACATTTTGTTGTTATTCAATTACTGTAGAATTTTCCAATGGCTAACTGAGCCTTTTCCTGAAAATATGGTATTTTAAAGATTAGTGGAAAATCCATTCCGAAGATTGAATTTTTCAATCAGTCATTGCTGTTTGTAAGATGTGCCTTCTCGTAGGGGAAACACATCTGGCAAGCATTCATACATACATCCTATTTTGCATTAATTTTAGCATAATCGATGCTGCGATCCCATGAAAGTAAGTTCGAGCCGAAAAAATATTCCCCCCTTGGAGCAACATGGGGCCCCCTGGTACGGTCACCAGTGTGGCCAATGTTGGTGTAGGTGTAACCATCCCGACCAGGGCTCAACAAAAATGGCCGGGTTCTGGACCCATGGATTGGCTAAAACATCAATCCTACAGGTGGAATGTTGTATGTTATCATACAACATCCCTCCCACCTTGGAGCAACAGGGGAGCCCCCTGGTACGGTCACCAGTGTTGAAGGGCCTCCTGGGAGGTGCTGTAGCTGTCTCACCATTGGTCAATGTCGGGGTAAGTGTAACCATCCTGACCAGAGCTCAACAAAAAAGGCGGAGTTCGGGACCCCTGGATTGGCTACAACATCAATCCTATGGGTGGAATGTTGTGTGTTGCCATACAACATCCCTACCCCCTTGCGGCCATAGGGGGGCCCCCTGGTACAGTCACCAATGTTGTTTTTTGGTTTGTCAGGGTTTTGGAGAGGGGCGGAAGGAGTGGATTCCAGAATTCTTCCTTAATGCACATATTTCTGATGCCCAGGCTTACCAGATTAATTACTTGATTAGTGTACTTAAACCCAATGATAATTAAAGTAAACTGTTTTCTAGTCAGTGAAAATTGATCATTAAAATTTTCATACTCTCCTGCTTGTCACTGCAACTATCATTTCGAGAACTAAGTATAGTATAGTATATTTTTTCCATTTATTGTAGTTTATTCTACTGTTTGTCATGAATTACTGAGCTTTCCAGTAGTTATTTGGAATCAGGGAGCAAATCTAAAAATTACAACAACAAAGAAAACTAAATCAGGAAGAAAGATTTTATTGGACACTGTAATAGCCATTTTTTGAATACAACTCCCACTGGGACTATGCTGCAGCTCTAGAAGTCCATAGATTATGGAAGTCTCAAAGATTGTGATTACTCTGGATTGAAAGACGCAGTGAAAACCAAAAAGTAGGTTCAATTTTCATTGAGCGGAAAATTTCATACTGAAGGGAAGCGCTGTATTTCTCCTGGCACCTGTTTACCACTGATGGATGAAGAATTTTGTTCATTCTTTACAGTAATAAGGTTTTTATGAGTTTTTCAGTGTGCTTTCCATGAACTTGCTTTCATATGAAATTGCTGCACCAATTACTTCAAAATAAATGGAGTATAGAATGATTCAATTTTCACAACAACAAAAGATTGCATTGCTATATCCACAGGCGATTCACTTTTCCCTTCTAATGTGCATTATCGTTTGTATTCCACTGGTCATGAATTGAGCACATGAAGCTGGAATGTCGAACAAGCATTCCTTTGTTTATAGGCAACCATCAAAATTTGAGGCAGCCATGACACTTGCCATGCCATAAACCTTTAAGTGGCATATTTTGCACAGATGTATTTTTTGAAAAGGTCATGTTTATGATATGCGTGATCAATTTGTGGAATAGGGATATATACAATTTGCATGTTACATCAAATACCCTTTGCACCTATCTTATATGATTTCCTTCTTGAGGAACCCCATTCAAAAATTATCATATGTGTCGAATTTGGAGTCAGTGTCCATGTGCTCGTGATATGTTATATACTTGATGTTCATATTACTGTCACACACCGATCAATTTTGTCCAATGTCATGTGATTTACATCATGTTCATACTACATGTTTTTCGCCACTTTTTGTACCATCTACTTTTATTACTCATTCATTATGTTTTACATGCATTTTTGTGTGTGTCATTTTGTGTTTCATTTTCCATTATGTTTTGTTGTTTTTCTGTTGCACACATTAACTATGGTATGTAACCCATTGATCAGAATTTCCACCAGATAAGCTCTACGAGCTCATGGCAATAATTGGAGCATTAGGTGCACCTCTTATCAGTAGAAACTAGTGAGGTTTTGCAATGCAAAACGACTAGTCTGGAAATTCTCATTAAAAGACATTCATATGTTAAGCATGGAGAGTGAAACTCGCCTCAATGCTTAATGTATCTGAACTGGAAAATGCCTATGTGACTATAGGCATCTTCTGCACTGATTTCAGCTGCAGAAGTTAGCTTGGGCGTCGATAGCTTCCCCCAGGGCATACTGTACATCTACCAGGTCCTTAAAAGGGTCTATTTTGTTAGTTTTTAACTCATTTTTGTCTTCCAAGTTTCCTTTGCGTTTTTAGCTCTGCATCTGCATTCCTCGAATTTTATATATTTTATTATATTGTGGTGCATTTGCCACCCAACAGTTTACCATAAAAAACAAAAAGTGAGAATGAAGGACAAGGCCATTCCAAAAATGGCCTTGTCCTTTATTCTCACTGAATGGGACCAGGGATTGCCAACCCTGACCTGGTGGCATTGTCCATAACTCTACAGCAGAATCAAGGACAGCACCATAGTACCCTATAAGCCGTCCTATAGCCAGTACTAGCTGGGTCAGGTTCTCAAAGTAGAAACCCAGGCGAGCCACCCAATGGGATCACAGCACGCCACCCACAGTGACATGGTCATATTTGCTATCAATACGGCATGGATTCCTCCATCAATGTGATTATTTTAAATTAGTTTAATGTGGCATGGCTCCATATCTACTTTACCCGACATCACTGTCCTTGACACACACAGCAGATCGACAGTTGCTACAGTGCTGCATTTCAAGATTGACGTGACATCACTGGGTTCACATGCCTCAATAGAAGCTTTAGACATAGCTAGTTTTTCCACTGATCCTGTAGTGTCCGTTTTGTCTCAAATCATCACAACATCAAGATATGGCACAATCTGAACCTACAATGAACAATTGACAACTAGAATTCGAAATCACTTACTCATTCTGGTTTATTAGAAAATACCCTGATGGTACAGAAAAAAGACAATATACTTTCTTGGATATTTGCCAAGCTAGAAAAAGGGCTGGACTAGTTTCTTGGGAACTTGAGTGAGAGCTGAGAAAATCCAGTTTTGTAATATTTGATTTTCATTTTTTCTCATTAAAAAATTTTCCTTGTCTGTGAAAAAGTATATTCTGCAGCCCTAATTGCTAGATGAGGTTCCAAAGAGCCAAGGTCCCAAGGGGAACATAGTTCTGGGAACATTCCCAAGATTCGGGAGTTTCCTGGGATCTTGAGGGTAACCTGAAGATCATTGATGATGACATGGTTCCCTGACATAGAGGCAGTGTAGTTTCCCCTGGGGAGGTAATGACACCACGCTGTGGAGTTTTGAGAAGGCCAGACAATTACCCAATCTAGCGTAGTGGACTGATACACAGTGGGACTTCATCCACCTACATCTCCTATGGTACGTAGGGCCGTAGTGCTGTCCCACAAAACAATTTGTCCCTCTTCAATGAAAAGGTTAGTCACTGTCTTGCAGATGTCACTGCAGCACTATTCATACATCACTTCCAATGTTTGGTTTGTGCTATAAAAGCCAGGGCAGATACAGACAAGCCTTTATGAGCCAAACATCTTAGTGTGATGTGCTAGCATGCAAGCTGCAGGCACTAGCTGCTGAGTAGTGATGACATCTGCAGTGATGCCCCTAGAACTGAAGAAACCAATGTTGGTGCAGACTTTGCTGTGTCAGTAGCCCCAATGGCATTGTTTCCGCATAGGGGCTGCTGATATTGGTTTCCCATCCTGTTTGAAGGGTGATAAGCATTCATCTGATTATACACATTTGACCCCTGGGGAGAGTAATGTGATTTTTGATAGTTATTCTCGCCCAGGTGTTGTAGTGTGTTTCTGCCAATTCTGCTGTATATTTGTTGTTTTTGTCAATTTGCGCATAAGGCCCGCAAGTACCAAGTCGAGTGAGCGATGCAGACCATGGACAGTTGTCTTACTGTAGCGCATGTCAGTACCTGTGCATTTGGTCGCTCTCTTTATTGTGTGTTAAATTGTTTTTCGTATACTTATCATTAGTTATTTTATTTGCATTTGTCGCATCCCCATGCATCCAACTTTCCTTTGGTGTATTTCACACAGCGCGTTGGAGTGATTGTTATTTCTTGCCTCATCACATTTTGTATAGTAACTGTCTATTTTTGAGCAAAGGTAAAATCAGAGAAAAGTCTCCTTTCATCTTTTTTACTTTAATAGGGAAACAAGTTAAGGAATTACCTTTCCTTAATTTGTAGGGTAATTAGTGTGGGGTTTAAGTACATCTAATTAAGTTAATCGGGTAAGCGTAGGGGCAGGAAATATGTGCATTAAGGACGAACCCTGGGATCCCCCTCCTGTCTAATACTCGAAGCCCCAACAATTTTTGCAATTACAACACTGGTGACCGTTTGGATTGCATGCTTCCTTTCCACGCCATTGCGCTGCATCCAAATACAGTTCCCAATTTCGAAATTCGACCATGCCGTAGTAGCGCCCAAGTTTACAAAAAGGTTATTATATACACCGAAAAAGATGTCGAAAGTAAGCCACACGCTGCCTGATCACATACGCCTCCGGTCATGATCAAGCTCGCCTAATGCAGCCATGGCCGCATGCCACACCTTGAATTTAGATCAATTAATGCCGCTGCCGAGTACAAATATTACACAATCATCAGCAGTACCCGTGGTAAGCCTCCCGCCCCCTAATCAACCCTTGCCTATTTTCAGTAACTCCACCTTGGAAGGGACTGCACAAGGCCAGGTACGGCTCATTCCCGCGGCGTCCGCACTGGCCAATTTGCTTGGGCCTCCACCTTTAAGTCAAAATTCAATCAACGCTGCCGCCACATGTGCTAGGGCGCAAGCTGCATCTCAGATACCTCCGCCCAGCACTGCCGCACAGGCCAACAATGACACAACTGTCACTGGAACCGATTCTTCGGACTCCTTCAATTTTCGGTTTCGGTTTTCGCCCCGATTTCGGGTAATTCATACCATTTTTGAAATCAGATTTAATTGAACAATCAAATTAAGTTGCAAACAAAAAGAGAAAATAGTTCAATGTAGATCGGATTGAGTTGAATTATATTGTAAAAGTCTGGTCATAATTGGGCAAGAAGCATTAGTTCAAATTCCACATTGTTTTTTTTCGAGCTACGTACATTCCGTTCGCATCAAATCAAAAATCATAATCGATCGTGGCCTCGACCCAGAATAAATCTCGACCAGAATCGAATCGGGGCTTATTGCTTGAAATTCAGATGAGTTCCGAGTCCAAAAACTGCCAAGATCGAGAAGGTGATCAGTGTCTAGGGTTTACCCGGTTTTGATTCTGCTGATATGGTGTTTGTTTTACAATTTCCTATTTCAGTGTCGACTGACCGAGGCATCTTTCTCAAAAATTGTCAAGATACACAAAACTCGTTGATCCATATAACATACAATATAGACAAAGAATTGGCGTCAAATTGATCTTCGTGATGAGCTTGAATTCGAATTTCAAACCTCATAATTCTAAGTACGAGTTCTAAGTTCTAATTCTAATTCTAAGTCCAAAACACAAAATTATGCTTTGAAACAATTTTTAACGTCCAAAAACATTATCATCGATTTCCATTTTTTGAAAAGTTCACTAACCTGTCACGACCCAATGAAATATAGCCGAGATGATAATTAGTGAGTAATTAAGGAACAACAACCGAAAATTAATGTCGACAAAAAATTTAAAATGTATACAGAATTGATGTACTATGTTTAAAAATTGGAAGCAGGATATCCGGATGGCGTTCTCAACTGTAAAGACAAATTTCATCGAAATTTGAGCTACAGTAACCCGGGATCGAATCCTCTCGTGCCACTTTTGCATAAACTGCTAATTGAGAATTTACAGAAAAAACACCGAAACTCATGACAAGAATTTTAAAACAGCAAATTCCCGAGACGCGTATATGAATTAAAAAGTAAAAATGAGAAAAATTATGCAAATTAGTCCGGTAGTTTGTGCTTTGTTTATAATCCTGAAATTCTAACCCGGTTCAAGCACATGCTCGTGGGTGGTGCTCAGGGCCTAGAGGAATCTCACACAGGTGTTCCCTACCATGCTGTCGAATTTATTTTGTAATAATTTTTTATTCGGTAATGATCGAAAGTTACGAGAAAAAAGAATCAAAATTTCTCATCATTATTAAAATTTACGAAAAACTTTTGATCTTGGTTGAATTTCCAAAAAGTTGGAAGTTTTAATTATCATTAACAAGTTCATTTAGTCGAAAAATATTATTGGTAATTGAATCTCAAAAAAAAAATTTCGGTTCTGATCATGGTAACGAAAAAGGCCTAATTTTGTATCAGGATCCTAGTTTTGAGATATCTATCGCAAATTTTCTATTGCAATAAAAAATTCATAGAAATCCAAAACACGGTGTAAATTTACCAAGATTAAGAATTTCAATATGCACTGTAAAACACAGCATCCCGCATCTTTGTGTAAAAGAGTGTAAGCCCACTGGGAAAAATGACACATGGAAGACCGCACAGCTCATGTCGAGCCATCAAACAAACTGGAACTTCTTTCATCTAGAACATGTTATTTCTTGATGTTCCATGATCCCCATGTTTGACGAGGATTAAATGCTAGATGTAAATATAATCAAATTTTACTATATGGAATTTCATGAGCAAATAATTTGCAAAAATAATTCCATCAAATTAACTCTAATTCGCCTCATTTTCCCGTAAATTGGCCCGAAAAAACAACATGTTCGTATAAATTATTATTGTCGCGCCGTTGAACAGTTATGTAGAAAAGGAAAGGATGATCAGCGAAAAACTCTTTTTGATGCTTAGGTGGAGTACTTCTGTACATAAGGCTAACAGCAACAGCAGCAGCAGCTTTCACTCCAGTACTATCGACCTGGAATGTGAAATTTAATTTAATATCGGGAAGATGTGTTCACACTTATTTCCAATCACCCCAATGGCCACTTTTTGCCTGAATTCTTTGACGAACAAGCCACGAGCATTACTATTGGTTATTCTACCGAAATCCGCATGGTCAGAATGAAATATGTCTTTGATGCCCAAAGATTCCAAATCGTCCACCAGATTATCTTCATATTCGAAGGCAATTTCTGGTATTGTGACCTTAAATTAGATAGACGAAATCATTCCTGAACAAAAAAGGGAATGAAACTTGCAATACCCGGATCGTTTCATTCCGTAATTCTGTGATATTCCCCAGCTGGTCACTTTTAACGAACGTTTTAATCGGACTGAGGAAGTTTCTTCTATCTTCCACTTTAGGCAAAACTATATACATCCAGAATTGGCGATAATCATCACCTTTCATAGGTAACTTGATCAATTGGAACTTTTCATCTTCGAAATATGGTGCTCTCACAGTGCCTTCGAACATGAGAAGATATTTCGAAGTGCCGCCTTCCAAACGAAAGGCCTTTTTTCTCCAAATGCGAGAGAGGCCCGCATCTTGGTTCCACTCAGCTTTCAAGTAAATTGCATTAATTAACGATAAAACTGTATCGTCATTCAAAGAACCTGGAGGCAAAAAGTTTTGAATCATATTGTCAGTCAAATTTGAAATCCTTTCATTGATCGTGTTGATGACATGCTGACCATATTTTCCAAAATCATCCTCAAAAAGAAATCTGTATAGTGAATTGCAAAATTTTGATGCCCGAATAACTTACTCTTATCACGGACGATGCGTTGTTCGAAAATCGTCTTATAGCAGCCGCATAGTTTGGGTCCACGTTGTATTGTTTATTGATTGCCAGGAAGAGTCGAGCTCTGAGTACGGTGGGGTCTGACTCGTATTCATCGTCTTGGTCGTGAATGATGGGCGAATCGTCAGTGAGTGAGTGTATCAAACTTTTCATGTAGAAACCTTTCATGCCTTCTAGCTGATTCGTTCCCAAATCCAAACCGTGCGCCTTGATCTGTTTGCCTGTCTGGCTGTTCAAATTCGTACCCAAATAGAGCATAGAAAGTGCCAGTTGTATGGCGTAGGGGGAAACGAGGTAATTTTTTTCCCCGGGATTAGCGGCATTATGTAGCTTGTTGGCCAATCGAAAATTGGTCAAACGTATAGGCTTTTCGAACCTATTTTCACTTTGGCCTGCGGTAAAGATTCAAAAAATATACTCAGAGTAGACAGTGGGGAGCAGATACATTTCGTATTTCTACCATGTTCTGTTGAACCATATGTCATATCTGACTGAAAATTTGAAAGCAGATTCAACTAATCTTTAGTAATTTTTTAGTGTTGATTTTTAAGACTTTGATGATATTTCTGATTTTTAAGATTTTGATGATATTTCGGACTTTTGTCATCTTCCAATTTTGAAGCATTTTATAAAATTTAAAAAAAAGCTCTTACCCGAGGTACAGAAAATCGCCGTCAACATTAGAAAAGTAAGTAACATGGTTAAATAATCCGATAATGAATCGTTGATTGAATTCAGATAGGTTCGCTATCGGTCGTTGAACATAAACTTCGAATAGAATGAAAAATCAGCATCGACTCGATGATTTTATACGGAGTCAAAGCACGAAAATCATTTTAGGCATTGTACAATCACCTGACACATATTTTCTTTCATGCATGTTAAAGCACGAGGATCATTTCAGGCATTGCACAGTCACCTGATACGTATTTTCTTTCATGCATGTTAGGTGTGTTTCTTTCATGCATGTTAGGTGTGTTTCTTTCATTTTATAATATTTTATCAATGTTTATTCAAAGCTAAAGGCTCAAGCAACGATCATTTGAGCTCCATGGCCTGATCTAGGCATCCTGCCTTTAACCGCCTATTGGAAAACGAACGAAAGTGTAGCATAAAATTTTCGATTGGTATGTTTCAGTTATGCAACGTATAAACCGTAACGGTATGTTATCCAAATTTTAGCGAAAATTCCGGATTTTCGTCTCTTCGATGTGGAGAATAAATTATTTTTTCAAAAGTGTAAATTTTAGAGTGAATTCGTTTTTCAAAAATCAAGGCATGCTCCCTTTTCGACGTCCAGTATAAAAGTTAAAAATAAAGAAAATTTTTACATTCTGAGATTATACCGCATGAATGTCAAGACCTGCATAACTGCAGTAATCCAAAATTTGGAACTTTCGAACTTTCTCGCTGCTATGTGTGATCAAGTTCAAGTTTCTTCAGTTTTCTGTCAGGTCTACTTTTCAACTGCGCTATTGAACTATATCATACCAGTCCTTCATGTTCTCTCATGCATGATTATATGCGTGTGCTTCTGCTTGCAAACCCTTCTCGTCTGTAATATGTGTGCGCGATACCTTTCATTTTCAGTAGCTCACTAAACTCTTCTTGCTCCCACTTGTCGCCGTGCCTGTCGATGATTTCGAACTGAATAGAATGATGGAAAAAGCTTTTTCGGCTAGTTTTGTGCTCTTCTACATATATTCGTGGTCCAAAATATTAAAGCATATTATAGGTAATTATGTAGTGAAACAATTCCTATACTCAGGAGACTATTTTCTATGACCTGGTTTAAAAGTCTGCGCTACAATTGTCACACTGTACGTATTTTTAGCTGTAAAAAAAAGAAAAAAAAAGAAAAAGCCGAAAATCATTTGCAGCTTTTTTAGGTACATTCACATCATAAAATTCAGCAAAGTGTTTTTCCGTCATTTTTGCAGCCTTTAATATCCACGATTTTGTGTTGAAATTGAAATTCATTTTTTGGAAGCTGTAGAGACTTTTATGCATGCCATTGTCGGTTTTCGAAGCCGAATGAATCTTGGGCTAATAAGGTTCCGAGAACACAAAAAGCAGCCAAAAATTGAAAAATCTTAATATTTGTTTGATATAACAAATCGAGTTATTCTTGGACGTTCGTCTAAAGGAAAACGGTAAAAGTTATTCCAAAACCCTTTGCCGTATTGGTAAGACAGCTCAATTAAGTGATCTACTGGCTGATATCACCAGCAGGGTGCCTCCAACTGTAGAGCGTTTTTCACGGCTTTTATTGTCGTTGTGCAGAGTCGGACAGCAGGCATTTACATTGTGACTATTTAACCCGTACATAGCTGCCACTTTTTCGAAGATATATCGTTAAAACGCATGACATTAGGACGTCGACATCAGAACGCAGTGATAATAGGACGCAGGATATAATGACGTTCGGACATTGGTGCCCATAGGAGTATTCCCATTTGAGCGATTCCCAAGTGAGCGATTCCGAAGTGAGCGATGCCCAAGTGAGCGAATTCCCAATTGGACGATTCCAAACGAGCGATCGAGAGTATAGTAACACTTTATTCATATTTTCCTTCTTTACCTTATATGTTTCTTTGTATGTTTTTTTTGCTTTGTTTTTTGTGTGTATTGTTAATGTTTTCGTTTATGTATGTTTTTACATTTTCACTTTTTGTCTCTGCTTTCTTTTATTTTCGTTTTCCTTTTCCTTTTCATTTACATTTTCTTTTCTGCTCATGAAACAACTAATTACAAGTTCTTATTTTTAATAAACATAGTCTCCTGTATAGGTCTTTTACAATTCGACACGCTCTATTTTCTACATAATTTTATCTTTTGTGATTTTTCTCCATAATTTTCATCTTTATTTTTTGCTTTCAATCTCTCCTAATTTTTTCTTTTTTTGTTTTTCTTTCACATTTTTTCTTTCTTTTTTACTGCCCTCTCTATGTTGCTTCCTCTTTATTGTCACTGTCTTCGTGTTTTCTTTCTTTTTAAATGCTTTTCCACCTATTTTCATTTATTCTTAATCTCATCATTTTTGTTGACGTTTCTTTTCTCTTGATGTTTTGTTTGTTTCAGCATTCTTTTGTTTGTGTTTTTATGAGGATTTTTACAGTTACAACGATGAAAGACTCAAACATGTCGAACTGTACTAGGATTTCTCATGGCATATTGTGATTTTTATTCAATCCAGGGAACGGGTGGGGGATCCCCACTCAAGGTTCGGGTATCTTCTTCGAAAATCTCCAGACCATGATTTAGAAAATTTTTTTCCTGTAACAATTTTTTCCGGAAATTTTTAAAAGAAAATTATGCAATTTTTCGGTTTTTGTTCAGATGGAATTAAGTCTTTAGAACTCGGCCAAATAGATCACAGTGCTCTAGAACTTCTTTTTTAGTCGTTTTGCAGCATAATCTTTCATGTCCAACCGAAAAATTGAACTACCCTAAGAAAAATTTCAAGATTTTTATACGAAAATTCCCCAAAAGCGTACGACATATTGCGGTAGTTAGAAAATTTGCTTGAATATTTAGAAATTTCGAAAAGAATGTTGCGATTCTGGGTGATCAGATATAATTCTGCTATAGGTCAGCCAGGATGCTACCCGGGTTGAAGACCTGGGCAAACCCACTCCTCTAAGAACGTGTAGATAGAGCCTATGCCTGAGCCTAAGCGAATGGTGTCCTTAGTTCTATCATCTATGTCTGAATCTCGACGATCTGCGTCCTAATGACGCCTCTTGTTTTTTTCGGTCAAGTTACTGAAAAAATTTTTTGTTGTGGCTCTTCCGTGGCACGCTGTTGAACAACCATCGAAGATAGATCGAAGAAATTTTATCAGTTATTTCTCTCATCTCATTAGTTCGAACACATGTTTCCTGAATCTCGTTGCATACCTAATAGGTTTGATCAGCATTTTTTATCAACCTGCAGCAAGTGCAAACGCATTCAGCTCCCGATGCAAGTCTGACCGAAAGTTCATCACAACATACTGGTCATTAGTGGCTGGAGAAATAGAGAAAAAAATTCTGCGGCATCCTGCGTTAAGGCGCCCAAAAAAGCTCCAAATGACCTTTTTCTGCTCATTTTCGCTACTTTTTTGACAGATAAAACAACATAAACGGTCTGAAATATGCAACTGTAGTTTGCATCTTTTAAAATGCTTCTAAATTGAAAAAGAAGAAAAAATCAATCATGTCGTCAAAATCACGAACAAAAGTCGTTCACAATAGGATTTTCATTCAAAAAATTGTTAAAGAGCGATGTATTAAGCTCACGACGTTTCGGAATGGTGTGACAGGAAAAATCTAAATTAGTAATTGCTTTCCACTTTTACAAATCAGAAGCATCTCAAGGAGAATCTGCCTTCGGCATATAATGAAAAACTGACTAAAAACTCACCGAACTAGGTATGCGGATCTAAACAATTGAAAAAACAATATCAGCGTGCGAACAAAAATATATTCTATGTTATATATTCTATGCTTTAATATTTTGAACTACGAATGTAGAAGATCACAAAACTTGGCGAAAAAGTTTTTTCTACCAATTTATTCAGTTCGTAACACGGCGAAAAATGGGAGCAAGAATTGTATACGGAAAAGCTACGGAAAATGAAAGGTATGTAGCACACGTACAGACGACAAGGGTTTGCCATCAAAAGCACACTGCATGAGAGAACATGAAGAACGATATAGTGCAATAACGCAGTTGAAAAATAGACCTGACATTGAACCAGAGAAATAAAATAATTAAACTTCAACTTGATCACATACAGCCGGGAGAAAGTTCACAGATTCCAAATTTCGGATCACGGTAGTCATGCGAGTTATGACTTTCATATGCAAAATATATGCCGCAAAAAGGCTCAGCATGTGGAAATATTCTGATAGAATAAATTTATATTTTATTATAGGAGCGGGTCTTTATTTTCGATAAAAGAGACACTCTAAAATTTTCACTTTTGGAAAGAAAATTATTTCCAAGGTCGAAAAGACGGAAATACGAAATTTTCGCTGAACTCCAGATAAAATACAGCACACTGCATAAACGACATTGCATAAATGAAACATACCCATGGAAAACTTTACGCTACACTTTCGTTTCTTTTCCG
This sequence comes from Romanomermis culicivorax, assembly GCA_963922205.1. NCBI lineage: Eukaryota > Metazoa > Nematoda > Enoplea > Mermithida > Mermithidae > Romanomermis > Romanomermis culicivorax. Next base: position 605,677 of record CAWUHX010000137.1, on the reverse strand, counting down.
AATAAGCGTCTAAAGGCAGCATGCCTAGATCAGGCCATGAAGCTCAATGTTCGTTGATTGAGCCTTTAGCTTTGAATAAACATTGATAAAATATTATAAAATGAAAGAAACGCACCTAACATGCATGAAAGAAAATATGTGTCAGGTGATTGTGCAATGCCTGAAATGATCCTCGTGCTTTCACTTTCTATAAAACCATTGAGTCGAAGCTGATTTTTCATTCTATTCGAAGTTTATGTTCAACGATCGACAGCGAACCTACGACTGACTAGCTAATTATCTTACAATGTTATTTGATTTATTAATGCTGACGGCGATTTTCTGCTCCTCGGGTAAGGGCATTCGAATTACCATCCCAATATACTGCAGTCTGCTTTCCCAATTGGAAGATGACAAAAATCAGAATCATCCTCGATATCTTGAAAATCCAAGCTTTTACGGAAGATTTTCACTAGAAAATTACTAAAGATTAGTTGAGTCTGCTTCCAAATTTGCAGATAGCTACGACATATGGTTGAGCAGAAAGTCGTAGAAATTCCAATACCTGCTTCTCACTGTCATTATTTTTCAAGTATTTTAAAACAAACTGAGTATATTTATTTGAATCTTTCTCGCAGGGCGAAGTGAAACTAGCGTCGAAAAACCTGTACGTTTGACTAATTTTCCATTGGCCAACAAGCTACATAATGCGGCTAATCCGGGGGATAAAAATTATCTCGTTTCACCGTACGCAATAGAGCTGACACTTTTTATGCTCTATTTGGGTACGAGTTCCAACAGCCCGACAGCCGAGCAGATTAAGGAGCACGGACTTGGTTTGGGCAAGCATGAGGCAAAGAGAGGCGCTTATTTTCGGAGTTTGGTGGATTCACTCACTGGTGATTCATCCGACCCTGATGGAGAAGACACTGTACTGAGAGCTCAACTCTTCATGGCGATCAATGAACGATTCAGTGTGGCGCACGCCTATGTAGACGCTATAGAACGCTTTTCGAACAATGCATCGTCTGTGATAACAGTAAGTTATTGAGATCCTTTCGGCATCAAAATTTTACAATTGCCTAAATAGATTTCTTTTTGAGGGCGATTTTGACAAAGGTGGTCAGCAAATCATCGATACGATCAATGACAGAATTTCAAATTTGACCGACAAAATGATTGAACATTTTCTGCCGGGAGGTTCTTTAAATAGCAATACAGTTTTATCCTTAATCAATGCAATTTATTTGAATGCTAAATGGTACCAAGACGAGCTGTTCCAACAATCTTTGCGTTGGCGACCAATGGCCTTTCGTTTGGAAGGTGGAAAAATAAAAAATCTGACAACATTCACGGGCACTGTGAAAGCTCCTTATTTGGAACACAACCTATTCCAACTGATCAAGTTACCTTTGAAAGGTCATAATCATTGGAAGTTCGGGATGTATATTGTATTGCCTACAGTGAAAGAGGGAACAAAATTCCTCGATCCGCTTGAAACATTCGTCAAAAATGACCTGCTAAATAAAATTCTGAACATCGAGGAATTAAAATCCGAACATGTCAGGGTATTGCAAGTTTCATTCCTTTTTTTCTTCCGGCAGGATGTGTTGCATATAATTTAAGGTCACAATACCCGAAATTGCTTTCGAATATGAAGATGATCTGGTGGACGATTTGAAATCTTTGGGCATCAAAGACATGTTTCAACGCGGCCGTGGAGATTTCAGTAGAATAACCAACAGCAATGCTCTTGACTTGTACGTCAAAGAATTTACGCACAAAGTGGCTATTGGGGTGATTGAAAAAACTATACTTATATACAGCAAGCGCAATTCCCTGTGATAATAAATCTAATTTCACATTTCAGGTCGATGGAAATAGAGTGAAAGCTGCTGCTGCTGTACATGCAAGCCTGCAGTACAGAATTGGTCAACCCGAGCCTCGAAAGGAGTTTTTCGCTGATCATCCTTTCCTTTTCTACATAACTGTTCAGCAGCGCAAAAATAATTATTTGTACGAACACGTTCTTTTTTCGGGCCAATTTACAGGAAATTGAGGTGAAAAATATTTGATGCGATCGTGTTATTTCTAAAAGTTACTCTGTTTATTTTATACGTTGGAACATTTCGTATAGTAAAATTTGATTGTGATTCCATTTTGGGTTCAATACTCATAAAGTTGGGATCATGGATTACCACGAGGGAACATTTTCTAGATCGAACAAGTTATGGTGCATTCAATCTGCTGTATAATTTCAAATGTCTCAGTCTCATTTGAATCAAAATTTGCAAAACAATTTACCCGAACTCTATTTGACACAGCACATGAAATTTCTCAATTTCGATTATTTCTACATTATTTAGTCGATCAAACATAAAGATGTGTGATTTAAAACTATGTTTTGGAGTAGTTTCCGAAGAGATCTCTAGATTGATTCTCCAGTAAAAAGGGTTTACTCCTTGAAAAATGAAAAAAATTCTCCCTAACCAGGAGTTTATCTGCAATAGGATTTAGATGACTCCTGGATGTTTTCTCCTAGTATCTTGGCTCCCCTAAATTGAGAGCTATGTGCAACACGCCCCTGGTCCTCGAACTGCACCATAAAATTTCATTTTGAACGTCATAGCCTGGCATAGGCTCCAAATGATGGTGAAAAAAAGATGCTGAAAAAACGAGGAACAGTAAAAAACTAGTTTATTAGAAAATGCCCCAATGAGGCAGAGGGTGCGACTAGAACACGGATCACCGGTTCGGGTTCGGGTGCCTAAAGCACGGATCGACGGATCACCGCGAATCGTATTTTTTCGCCAAAGTTGGTTTTTAGGGTGCCTAAAACACGGATCACCGCAGATCACCACGGATTAATCCAGTGATCCAGATCAATCGCAAAAGTGTCTAAAACACGGACCTTTTTCACGGACCAGCTTTCAATGCATGAGTTTTTGATCCGAATAACTATTTTTTGATTTGGATCAACCTTTTTTTGATCCGGATCAATTTTTGTTATTCGAATAAAAACCTTTCGAAATATTTTATTTCGATGTCAATTTTCATGCCACGTCAAGCCAGATCAAATTTCGCCTGGGAATGCTAGAATTAGACAAATCGGATATATTTAATGTGATTCTAATCAGTTTAGACTTCTCAGAATCGAAAAATGTTTGGACAGAAGAGCTGTTCTAATTGGAATACGTTCGGCCTCTTTATTTATCTTGGTGCATTTCAAAAAAAAACAATCAAATGTACTGATTAGAAAAAAATAATTATACGAAGGTGTAAAAAGATTTATCATCCGTGAGGCCTAACAAACTTAAAGACGACTTGATCAGGATTTGTGTGATATGCATTCCTACACAATGAATGATTAAGTCGTTCTCGATGTCGACGACTTAGAATCAAATACATACATGAAAAAGCACCCATACTGCAAGACGAATTTCTGAGAAAAGGGTCCGCTTGAGGAGGAGACTTGATTTCAGTTGAAAGATGTTAGGAAGGATTTTGTTTGGGATATCTGATGCATATGGTGGTTTTTCGTTGAGAGTTTGTTTTTCTGAGATTACTCAGAAAACGTCAAAAATGGTTGAGAATGGAAATTATCACGCAAAAGCAGTCTTAAAACTTATTTTTCGTTTTTTTAGATTCTGAATTTTTTAATTGTTAAATTAAATTTTCAAGTTGAAAAAAACAAATAAATCTGATAAAAACTTTGAATGAATTCAAATTTTTTTGAATTCAAATTTAAATTTAGAAAAATTTAACAAATTTTATTCATTTAACATGATAAATTAAATGTTGGACGTTGTCAAAAAATTATCATCAATTCTATATTAGTTGTTACTTTTCTTCTTTTTGTTATGATTGAGATATTCTATTGGTCTTGAAACTTTTGACAAGTCTTGATCAAAGAGTGCGAATGCAGTCTCAGCAATCTCTAGAAGACAGATATGAAATACTAGAGGGCAGTGTTTGCTAAAGTCAAATCTGTTTGAACTACTGGAACAAGAACTGAAACAGGAGTGTTGTAGTGTGTTTTCCGCCGATTTTTCATTATTTGTCAAATTACGTCATAGGCCCGCAGGTGGCAAGTGGAGAGAGCAACGCGGACCACCAGTGGCCATCTTACTGTAGCGCACGTCGGTACGCGTGCGCTGGTCTCTCTCTGATCATCATTCGTTACGTATACTTTACGTGTATTTTTTTATTTTTCATTACTAGTTGTGTGCCCCGCCGGCCACCACTAGTACGCATTAGCCGCCTCCCACCACGCCTCTTTCGTCTTTGCTCGCCCGTGCGTGGGAGTAGAATTTTTTATTGTCATTTATTATTTTTCGTCTCGCCCGTAACGTTTGGTCACGTAAGTTTCTCGTACATTCTTGTATAGTAATAAATAGGTAGGAGAGTCCCCTTATTGTAGTAAGTGAGAAAAGAGGGGAGACAATTAAAGAAACTAAGTTTTCTTTAATTGTTGGGATAATTATTGTCGGGGTTTAAGTACTAGTAATTAAGTAATCGGGTAGACGTGGGCGAGGGACGCACGTACATTAAGGCCGCAACCTTGGAATCCCAATCCTGCATCTCACCGCATCACCCCGACCACAAAGCAAGATATAACACTGGTGACCGTTTGGATTGTACGTTGCCGCTCCCCGTTGTTGCGTCGCATCCGGAGAAATTAAAGTATTCAAAATTCGACCCCGCCGTAACTGCGCCAAAGGGTACAAACGAGGTTATTATACCTTGAGAAAAAAGATGCCAACGGTAAGCCACACACCGCCGGACTTCACTCGATTTCCGTCGCGTTCCAGTTCTCCCAACGCCGCCACAGCCGCACGCCGCGCTTTAAGTTTTGACCAGATGATGTTGCCGCGACCGTCAAATATTACGCAATCGGCAGCGGTCCCCGTGGTAAGCCTCCCGCCCCATAATCCGCCCTTGTCTAATTTCAGCACTCCCGCACTGGACGGGACGGCACAGCCGCAAGCACCGCTCATTCCCGCAACCGCGGCGACCAACAATTCCCAAACTCCGCGGTTCGGACACCAAAATACTCATGCCACCGCCGAAAATCGTCTCAACGCGCCGCCCGCATCGCAAATGCCGCCACCGCCCGCGCCGGCTCGAAGTAATGATGACCAAATTGTCGCCAGAACCGACTCTTCCGAATCCTTTGTCAATATCGATCCGCCGCAAGCCCCAGCCGCCACCCGTGCTTCAACAAATGATCACCGCAGCAGTCTCGCTATCGCAAACGCCAACGAAGTCCAAAATTTTCGCATAGAAGCACGCGACGCGCTGGAACAATTAAACACCGCCGCCGCGCGTATAACTAACAATGTCCCCACGGTACAAACCATTGATCAAATTATCGGCGCCGTCTCCGATCAATTCCAAGCCCAACAATTACGCGTTCAACGCGAAATTCAAGAACAAACAAAAGCCACTAACGCGCGTTTCGCCGCGCTCGCCGAGCAAATGCAACAATTGATTTCCACAACTGCCGCCGCGACGCACGCGCGTAATCCGCCTACACCAAGACCGCCGCCGGTGTCCTCACGGTTTCACGGCGAGGAGACAAGAGATGTTTATATCCCTAACGAAACCCTCCGTGAAACTGAACCGGCTCCAGTCTTTGGCAGGCTACCAAACCAGGTCAAACCCAAAGCACCGTCGACGGATACCTTGTATAATAACGAATTCGCCCGCAGTACGCGCGCCGATGAAGATTTACACCGCTCCGCGCTTCAAAGATGCCCACCGCCCGCGGCCAACCAATTTGGCTTTTCAGATTACCCACCCGAGGATTATTATGAACACCCGCATCCTCGGTACGACATGCCGCGCACGTCTCATCGTGAAGAAGATAGCCGCATCAAAACAATCGTCGACAATATGCATCCGTTGATAATTGACGGCGCCGCAACAAATAAACGCCTGTTACGCTTCTTCATACGACTGGAAAATGAGTTCGGCTACGACGCCTCCAATCACGTAAAGATGAGTGCCCTCCGCCGACTCACCCGCGATACGCCGAGCGACATGATCCAAGATATGACGCGGTACGAAGACGCCAAACATTTGCTTATGTTCCAGTTGGCGCCCGATTGCAATCCAATGACTCTTAAACGCGAACTCGCGTCAATCACGCCAGAAGCTGGAGAGGAACCCGCCGCATTCTTGAGTAAGGTAATGACTTATGTACAACTATTATATCAGCATGAAGATCAAACTTTCCGGCATAAACAAGTAATTGATACCTTTTTGACAAAAATGCCTGTTTTCTATCAACTCACAATTGGCGAACAAGCAAAGGGTTTCACAAATGTTCAACAATTGGCCGACGCCGTAGCCAAAGCCCGTAGTGTCCTCAACGCAACTAAAGCCGAAATCGGAACCGCGGAACGACCCATTCTGGTAAATCAAGTCGATCAAGACCCACCGCCTCCGAAGTCGCCGCAACCGTTTGATCGCCGTTTTGAACGCCGCCGCAGCATGGACCGTCCTCAAAACCGCTACCGCGAGCGCTCTCCCTCAATGGACCGCAGGACGCAAAACACGGCAATGCAGCCCAATAAATTCGTCTCTTTCCAACCACGAGCAATTGAACCAACGCCGCCGCAACCACCGCGCACGGAGATGCTCCTGGAACAATTGATTCAACGATACGACCGCGACTATGAAGAAAGAAAATCTCGACAACGCCCTGAAGAAACGGTACCCAACAATAGGCAACAAAGTCCGCGCCATCCATCTCAAAATAGAGAGCCGTACGCAAATCGTTTTGACCGATCCGCCAGCAGAGACCGCGCACGCCCGGCGCAACCTACAGGTCTGTGGTGCGACGCTCACAAATCCCGCACTCACAACACAGAAGATTGCGTCTGGCTCAAACGGCAAAACGCTCAACAACAAGCCCGAACTGAACCAAATCGCTCAAATTATGCCGCCCAACCACGGCAAGTTGACTTCCGAAATAATTCAAACGACGTCCGTGGACAACGCGATTGGCGACCCCGCCGCGGAGGACCGCCCCAACGTGGAGCGAACTACGCCCGCGGCGCGCGAAACCAATTTTATGAAGGTAATCCTATACAACGCCCAAATGATTTTATTCAGAACACTTACGCCGTCTACCCGAACCATCAATTTCCGGCGCCGTGGGAACAACATATTCATTACAACGCGGTACCGGCTCCATACGTCACAACGCCAACGGATTCATCACGCGCCAGTTCTCAATCTTCAGAAATGCAAATTGCCCTACCCGCCCTACCGGCACCAAACACCGCGCCCGTACCTGCGCTCGAAACACGCGTTAACAATCATTCAACGTCTGCGGCCAATATGGTCGTTCCATCCAAAGAAATTGCTTCCGCCGCGCCGATTGTCAGCCCCGGCATCGTCCGTTGGAACGCAACAGGCCGCGCTTTTCAAGATCCCTGTCACATTCGTTCGTCCGTTTGTCAAATTGATAATCTAACGCCATCTTCCAAATCGTTTGTTCGCAAATACGCTTCTACGAGAGCCTTTCAAATCCCAATCAAAATAGGAGCCGTCAAAGCACACGCGCTCATCGACACAGGTGCCCAATGTTCCGTACTATCATCAGGTTTGGTCAAACACGCCTTCGACAAGCAATCGCTTCAACTCCCGATATGTGGAAAAATTAAAGTAGCCGACGGCGCCGTAGTCAACGCTCACGGCCCGGTAGTTGTCACAATGGAATCCGCCTTCGGAGAGCACATGATCAAATGCGTAATCCTTGACGACGACGGAAACGATCAATTCATCATCGGAACCGATTTCCTCGCGCACCCCGATATCCACGCCATTTTAAACTTCAAAGACAATTATATCGAAATTCAAGACGTTAAACTGCCGCTCAAAGTAATCGCCTCGATCCGCCCGCAAACGGAATTATTTCTCAACGCCGCTAACGACAACGTTTTAGAAGAGATACCAGAAGACGAACGAGTAAGTTGTTATGATGATAAATCTGATATTTTTAGTCAACCCGAAGAAATCGAAGTCGAACAACCGATTCGGCAGGCTCAACCTGGTCCACACCAACCGCCCCCTAGGCGGTTGGAGGTTACTGAGCTGGCCGAACCAATTTTTCTTGTCGCCCAAGCTTCCATTTCGATTTCACCGCACTGCCAACAATGGGTCAAAAGTAGCGTTTTTCCCACAACATCGGCGACAGTGCCCGACGTGATTGTACAACCACTCGCCACGAATAACGTTGCCGCAGAGCTCCCAGTCGAAACCGCAGTGGTCAACATCACTAACGGCCATTGTCCGCTCCTTTTCATCAACAATACGCCGAACAGTATAAAACTACGACCAAACCAACTCATTGCGATGGCAAAGCACACGCTGGAGTATTCCGAAACCCACGCCGATTGTCAGATAGCAACCGCCGCCGCCGACCGCGACTTAACCGACCACGAGCCGGCCGCATTGGACAAGTCATTCCCTGGCAACACCGCTCAACAAAAGCTGGAATACGCCCTGAACAAAATGACGGAAAAGACGTATGTTTCTACCGCACAAAAAGAGAGAGCCCTCAAGATGCTCCGACAGCACCGCGATGTTTTCAGCCTCCCCGGCGATAAACCAACTATTACCAGCGAATTGACCGTCAGCATCGATACCGGCACCGCAAAACCAGTTTCCCGCCATTACTACCGCGCCGCGATGGAACAAAGACCGATTGTACGCCGCCATATCCAAGAAATGCTTGACAACGATTTTATCGAACCATCTCGCTCGCCCTGGGCCGCACCGCTATTTTTGGTAAAGAAAAAAGATGGCTCTTGGAGACCCGTTGTTGACTACCGTGGAATCAACGATGTTACGCCAAGCGACAAATTCCCAATCCCGCGCATCGACGACTACTTGGACGCAATGGGACACGCAAAATTCTTCACCACGCTCGACCTCAAAGCCGGGTATTGGCAAGTACCCCTCGACGTCGATTCCCGTGACAAAACAACCTTCATTTGCCAAGAAGGTTTGTTTCGATTCAAAGTTTTGCCTTTCGGCTTGAAAAACGCGCCCGCCGAGTTTCAACGTTTAATGGAAAGAATTCTCCGCCCGTACATTTGGAAAATTTGCCTCGTTTACATAGACGATATTATTATTTTTTCGAATTCGTTTGAAGAGCATTTGGAACACCTTCAAATCGTTTTTGACGCCCTCCGCGCTGCCAACCTTACGCTTCGACCCGACAAATGCGAGTTCCTGCCGCCGCAAGTAAAATTTTTGGGACACCTTCTTAGCGCCCGCGGAATCGCCGCGGATCCCGAGAAAGTCAAAGCGATTGCCGAATACGAATTTCCGAAGACTAAAAAAGGTATGCAAAGTTTTTTAGGTCTAGTTCAATGGTGCAAGCGATTCATCCCGAATTTGGCGACATTGTCCAGTCCTTTGTACGGCCTCCTACGCAAAGACGCCCAATATCTCGCCACGGATGAACATCACGCCGCTTTCAAAGGCATCAAAACCGCCCTTACGTCGTCGCCATTCCTCCGATACCCCGTCTACGATGGCAAAGCTCAATTCGTCATTCAAACCGACGCTAGTACGACCGCCATCGGAGCAATTTTGTACCAAGAAAACGAACACGACCAATGGGTCATCGCCTACAATAGTCGCGTACTCACCGATGCCGAAACCCGCTACAGTACAACTGAGCGTGAATGCCTCGCCATTGTATACGGCTTCCGGATGTACCGCCACTATGTGTACGGCCAGAAAGTTATTGTCCGCACTGACCACAAGCCCCTTGAGTGGCTCAAAGACGAGAAACACCGCAATTCACGACTTCAGCGCTTCGCGATCAGCTTACAAGATTACGATTATAAAGTGGAATATGTTAAAGGTAAGGATAACGCTTGCGCTGATTTTTTATCTAGGAAAGATGACCGCGACAAATGCCCGATCCAAAACGCCGAAAACTTGACCGCCAAGATCTTCCGTGAAAATTTTCACCCTGCTGGTGCAACTACGGAAACCGACTTAACGGTACCGGAAACACGCCCAGCAGTGGCTCCACTATTCACGGAAGTCGACGCCGAAATCAACGCCATCACCCGTGCGATGACAAGAAAGACCATCAGTTCACCCACACTCTCTAATTCAATGCCTAAGGAAGCCGACCACGAACCGCCTCCGGCCGAAGCCATTACGATCGCCGCTCACGAAGAAGTTTTAGAAGCTCAAGCCGCAGATCCAGCCATAACGAAAATTGTCGCCACCCTCAAAGCAGATAACGCCGCCAAACACCCGCCGATTTTCTTCCTCGAAGATCAACTTTTGTACCGGCATATCAAAGATGTCAAGCAATTAGTCGTACCTGCCTCATTAGTCGACCAAACTCTTCATCAATTCCACGGCGCAAAGATTTTGAATCACCAAGGAACCAATCGTACGCTAGCCGCCATTAAAGCTCACTTTTGGTGGCCCCGCATGGAAGAGGACGTTCGGGATTGGATCAAAACCTGTAAAATTTGTCAACTAACAACACCGCGCACGTCACCGCCTCCGCCGTTGTTGCCAATTCAACCCAAGCATCCATTCGAAATTGTGGCTACCGACATCGTCAACATTTCGCCAGTAGGTGAGAAGCGTCCCTACGTTATTGTTTTTCAGGATTACTTTACGAAATTCGTATCCGCGCACCCGATTCCGGATCAGAAAGCCTCAACAATAGTGGAATGTTTTATCAACAACGTCGTCCTTACGCACGGTAGCCCACTTGTACTCCTTTCCGATCAAGGTGGATGCTTTACGTCAAAACTCATGCAAGATATTTGTGAACTTCTCAAAATTCGAAAAGTCAAGACAACGGCGTACCACCCCCAGTGTAACGGAATGGTCGAACGTTTCAACCAAACATTGATCGCTCAACTCAAAAAATATACCGCTGACGATCCAGACAACTGGGAACGATACCTGCCCTACGCCGTGTTCGCTTACAACGCCACGCCGCATACAGCCACACGACATTCGCCGTTTAGTTTATTACGAGGATATGAACCGCGCATCACTTTCGACTACGATTGCGCCCGCCGTCTCACCTTGCCCTTGAATTACGACGCTTATCAACATATTCTAACGCAAGCCCAACTTAAGATGCACGAAAAGATCAAAGCTAACCTCGATGCCGCAGCAGCCGCCAGCAAACAATATTTTGACCGCAAAGCTCGAAGACGCGACTTCGCCGTCAACGACTTAGTTCTTTTGACCAACACGCGAAAAGCCAACAAGATTCAACCCGACTTCATCGGGCCTTTCCTCATCACGGACGCTTCCCGCGCAGCCGAAAACGTTGTTACCATTGACGCACTCGACGCGCCCGGCCGCCCGCAGACCGTCTCCATAACGCGTCTAAAACCGTTCATCCCACGACCGGCAAAGAATACTTTTGACAATGAAGAAGGCGGACCCCGCACGCCCCACACTTCCCGCCGGCAATAGTTCGCTTCGAAATTTTCTTTTTGTGATACGGCGCTCATCACGCCGCGTTGTACATAATCTTTGTGTTTGTTTAATTTAGATCATGGCGACCTCGATAACGAGCAACGATGCACGGCAGTTCCAACGTTGCCACGCAATCCATCGTTTTTGCCCTCAACCGACTTTACAATGTCACTTTACACCCGGTCTCGGTTTCCACACTTACGCAATAAGAGGGGGTTTCTTCTATAATGCTAGGTTCTGTTTGGCGCGAGGCCATTCGGTTTACTTCCGCCCGACCCTGGCCGCTATCACTCTCATAAGACTAATTGGGAAAGGTTGATTTTACTCTCCATTAACATAGTGGTGTTTGTGTTGCTTTTCGTAATGATAGTGTTTGCATTTTCCTACTTTACACTTTTTTCACCTTTCAGCGGCTTATTCTTTTTACTATTTCATTTCCATCTTTCGCTTCCATCAGCAATAGTCGCATTTTCCAGCCGCTCTCAAAAATTTTATTTTTTCAATATGGCGACGCCGTCGACCGCATCATCCTCCACGGCCAACGACCCTCCGCCGTATCGCGAATCGATAAACGTAAACGAACGTTACGTCCGCTGGGCCGAACGGCAGCCCCACCAAAACGATTTAAGTTTCGCCTGCGACGGTATTTTCTCATTTTATGCTTTTGCTGCTTATACTTGCATGCTTTTGCTTGGGACCCCATGAGTATCTCCCCCTCTGTAGTTTTGGGTCAGAGTTCCATGGTCAGCCGCCGCGATCCCGTCATCGTCAAGTTGTGGCCTTCTCAGTCCACAACCGGCCGCTGCCTTGATTTCCGCATACCACAACTCTCGTTATCTCGCTATCGTAGCCCGATCCAGTTGTCCACGTGCGTCCATCAAGGTGACATCGCCGCCCAAGCCAACGCCGCCTCAAAGCATATGTCCTTCTAACGAATTGACGACACCACACCGTTTCCTTCTTGGTTCACGTTTACATCATCCTTAAAACCCCATGTCGTTCATTCGACGTGGCGTCCCATGTGTCACTGATGAGTATCACATTCGTTCTTGTTTAGAAAACAACGTCAAACGCCTAACCCGCGTCGCCGATCTAGAGTCGTGGTACATTTCCATGTACGCGCGACCCCCGAACGTCTTGCCGCCGCCGATCTTCCTTTCACCCGGAAGTTTGGGACAGGCCTTGGCCGTCCAACCCACACCAAACTTCCGTGGCTACACGCTGGTCGGCTTTGACACCGAATCCATCTCGGCCGCCGATTTCAAACAATTTCAATGCACCGTTCAAATGCCAGCCGACCTCACGGCGTCTAGTTATCCCCGCTACGTTCAACTCGCGTTTCCGAATGGCACCATGTTCGTCTTCGAAACGTTCACCGCCACCCCAGAAGATTGGACCGCGCTTTTCGCCCTAGTCGACGGCGACCACACCATCGTAGTTTCCTTCGATGGAGCCGACGACTGGGCGGGAATCTACGCGCTTCTGGGCACTCAATTTCGCACCGACCAGCAAAAGAAAAACAAAGACCCCGTCGTGAAAGCAATCCACTTCGACGCGTACCGCGTCATCCGCAATATCGACATATCGCCGTCACTGTACGAATTGGCCCGCCGAATCGGTTTCTTTCCGGAAAAACGCACGCTCAAAGCCACGGTCTCCGCAATGTGGGCGCTAGACGTCTCAAAGCTCACCTTGCGCTTTCCTCACGCTCTACGCTTTTTCAACAATCCAGCAACGTCGTTTCTACAATCCGACGTTTTGGCCTACGCGGCCCTCGACGCCTACTATCCGCTGTTATTGTTCCTGGCATTCGGCCGTTACGGCTTCATCCCCGAGGTCTACAACGCGCCCGCGTTGTTCCCCCACGACTCGTTGGACGCCGCCGAAATCGACCACCTCGCCGAGTACGTCATCGCCACTTTTCACAACGTCGCGCTGTCGGATGTCTTGCCTCCCGACTACGCCAACCGGATCTACCCGACTACGTCACAAGTGGCCTTGCCCGCGATCATGCGAGATGAAGTTCTTTCAGCATACAAATTTTTTATGTATGATTGCACATCGTCCGACCACGGTCGGTCTTTCTGTTTAGGAACGGTTCCCAACGGTTTCAAAGACGTCAAATCCTTGACGCGGACAACTCACCCGAAGCTTCTTCCCGTTCTGAAAGTGCCGAAAAAGAAGAAAAAGAAACAGAAAGACGAATGGAACAAGTCACCAGACGTCTCCGACGACGAAGACCCGGCTCTAAAACCGCAATCAGTGTTCGATGATCCTAAACGTCTTCAAGCAGCCGTTACGTCGGCCATGAAAAGCAATCTCACCCATCGCATCATCGAGTTGCTCAACTTCCCGCTTTCACCGATATACAAGTTGGCCGTCCGCGATCGTATGCCTTACAACGACCCCAACTTGCCGCCGCTTCCCCACGAAGTCGAAGATCTTTGGACCGAACGCGTAGCCGCCGACCAACCCCTACGCGAGCGCACTTATAACGGTACCCATTATCGTTATCACCCCTCAACCATCCTTAATTTTTTACAGATTGATGGAGAATGGTTCCGGAAGCTAACGACTTTTATGCCGTTAGCAGCGCTTCTAGCTTCACCATGCTCCGCCGCGGAATACGCCTGGGTCAATGACGTCCTCCTCCGCCACGCGCAATCAATGACGCCAGATACACGTGCCGTGTTCTACGAGTGCATGTGGTACCGCAGCGACGGCAACCCCAATTCGCTCCTCACGACTTGGATGAACCGCATTCCGGAACGCGAGCCCAGTTTTTCGGCCGACTCGAGCACGTACATATGCAACCGTTTCGCGTTACGCCCGATCGTGTTCGACGAAAACTTCCACATGGAAACGTCGGTCGAAGAAGTCGAAATCGATGAAAACGATTACACGGCCAATCCACATAGCCGTTTCCATTTTTATTCGACGTTCATCGCGCTCATCGACCATCAAAACCGCCTTTCGTTCCCCGCGCCGGTGTATGCGTACCCCATGCCGACTACGGCTTCGGTGCACACGCTCACCGCCGAGGAACTCCTCGACCGCCCCACCGACGTTGAAGTTGAACCCGCCGACGATGAACTACTTGAAACGCCAATTTTCGATCTCAACATAGCGAAGCTGCCGCCGTCAACAGACGTGTCGGCCCTTCCTATGGTACCCGCGCCTTCCGATATTACCGCAACTGCCACGCAAATCAACGATTTCCTGAAATTGACGCTAGACGAAATTTCCAACATCGCTCCGACCCCGATGGACGAGTCCACACCCGTCCAACCCGCCGCGATTGACTCCGAGACAATGACGTCAGAGCAAATGTTGACTGACATACCCGAAGAAAGTATGGTGGACCAATCCACGTCTATGGACGTCGCCTCTATGGAACCAGCCGCTGCGCCTATCACCACGGCACCCGCTGTGGATCCACGAATATATTTGGTGACGCCGGCCGTTTTGCCGGGACCTCCGCTTGTCGCTACTGTTGCCGCAGCCAGGTATAGTGCTCCTGTACGTTTTTCGCAACAGTTTATTTCAGCTCCGCAATGGGACGCTTTGGCCGCAGCACTGACCGCGCATCATTTCCCGCCACCGCCGCCAGGTATGCTATTTCCTGAGCACCAATGGAAAGATTTCCCCGAATCGTTGAAAGAAGAAATACAACAAATTTTGGTGCCGCAACCGACGTTGATCGCTCCGGCCCCGCAAGTAGCTCAAATGGCTCCCGCGATGGCCCAACCTGTCACGCAATTACCGGCTCCGTTACCGCCGCCGGTCATATCGCAACCGCAAGCGATCTCGCAACCGCCGCAACCAGCGATTCTACCGCCGCCGACGGCGCCTGTGGATGCCCAAACCCCACAGGCACCCAGCACGTCCGTGCCGGCTTTAGATCACTATGGTAATCCCATCCGAAGACCCGGGCGGTATGAACATTCGATAAAAAGAAAACAACAACTTCAGGACGAATCGGCGTACCGCAAATCTCACAAGACAAAAACATCGGACGAACCGAGTACACGGCGTACGCCGCCACCCAGCACTTCGCGTGCTGAGCGCGGCCGAACGCCCAGTGAGCGCACCACTCGACGCCGGGAACAACGCGATAAGCAAAGAATCCGCGAAGAAGCCGAACGCTCTTCGCACGCTACGTCAACGCCGAAACCCAAACGCGATTCTTCCAAAACACACCACGAGTCTCATTCTCGTGACGACCGCCACCGAAAAGCAACGAAACAAACCCCAACAACCGGCAGGGATAGCCGCCAACACGAACGCCGCGATGACGCACCGCCGCATCGTACTCAGAGCGAACAAACCCGTAAGGTGCACACAACGGGTTTTTACGAAGAACACTATCGCCATGGTTTCCGCCGTTCACCGACGAAATTGACCGACTATATTAGCCCACTGCACCGAGACGCCGAAATCCAGCGCCGCCTGGAAGCTCTAAAGAATCCGCCGAAAGATGAATTTAAAGCTCCGCTCCCGCCACCTCCTATGGACGTGGAGCCCGCAAAACCCTCGACTACGCCTACGGTAACGTCACAGCCGCCCACGGCTCCGACAACCGCCATATCGACCACGGTAACCCACACCACGTCGCTGCCGCCTACGGCCCCGACGTCGGCTCCGGTTACTGCGGTCCAACAGCCGCATATGATCATCACCACCAAACCGGTCCTTGGAGTTCCGTTGCCACCAAGTTCCGCGCCAGCAATCAAACCCCGGTTGCCTAGCGAGGCTAAGCGCTTGCCGAACTATACGCGTTTCCGTACTACCGATAAGCCGCACGCTGTTACGATTGCCACGCCGGGCTATCCGCCACATATTGACCCGGCCGTTGAGTTTTTCTTGCCGCGCACGATGCACGAGATGGTGCTGATCAATTTTTTCGGGCGCCTCCGCATTCACATCATTATGCCGGTGCACATACGCGCCACGAACGCTTCACTGGCGTTGTACCAATATTTCCGCGACCACTACCGCCCCTCGTACATAGAACAGCAACCACCGATCTCGCACGCCGTTGCCACGGTAATATTGAAATGGGTCGCCAGTCTTTGGGCCGAGGAGCTCGGCGTCGTTGACGCCGTTCACACCGCCCATTTGACGCTTTTCCTCTACGAAGCTCGCGGCCTGGACAATCCTTCGTGTCTGCTCCAAGCCTACAACACCGCTGTTGGACTCATCGACAGCTGGATGGCTTACCCAGACTACGCACCGTTTCCACAGCCGCCCGAACTCGCCGACGTCCGAAAACTTTATTTACAATACCATAGCGAGACGGATCGCCCCGCGCCCGTGCTGCGTCGGCACGATTTCTCTGCCCGGTGGAACCTCTTACCACCGCGACCGTTGCCGCCAACAGGGACGCCGTCCGACAAACCGTCGTTAATCGCGACTCAGTTACCAACGCCAGGCGTTAACCCGCTATCGCCGCTCCCGCCTCAAACGTCAACTTCGTCGTCTCGCCGCCGGGACACCTCTGACTACGGTCGATCCCGCTATTCTCGTAGCTACCGCTTTGACGGCCACGAAGATCCATACGATCCCCACGGCTACCACATCGAACGCCAACGAGAAAGAGAACGAGAACGAGACCGCCGCGATCCGCCACGAAACCACCGTTCAGCGTCCGACACTCGTTATCGCCGCCGCCACTGATCACGAGCTTTTGTACAGTAACTTTTACTTCTCTTTCGTTTTCGTTGTTTTCTTTTAACCTCATTTTTCACACCGGTTGTTTATTTTCTAATCTCGTTCGTGCTTTACTATTTTGTACTAGTGATCCCAGCGCACGTGCAGCCGACGCTGCAAACACACAGTAAGTTGACCGCCGGTGGCCCGCTACACGCCCCCACTTGCCCCGTCTTTGTTCGTACACTTCGCCGCCGGGCTTATGGTCGCAGCCCCAAAATCGGCTCAAACTACCCCAACAACTCCGCCGGCCCCGCTGTGTGACGCCGAAGACTCTTCGGCAACCCCGGCGACGGCCTGTAGTGGCGGAGCCCTTCCCCTTGCACGTTCTTTTCGGTATTTCTTGACGATCGCTTAGGGCGATCTACTGCAAGGGGGGAGGGGTGTTGTAGTGTGTTTTCCGCCGATTTTTCATTATTTGTCAAATTACGTCATAGGCCCGCAGGTGGCAAGTGGAGAGAGCAACGCGGACCACCAGTGGCCATCTTACTGTAGCGCACGTCGGTACGCGTGCGCTGGTCTCTCTCTGATCATCATTCGTTACGTATACTTTACGTGTATTTTTTTATTTTTCATTACTAGTTGTGTGCCCCGCCGGCCACCACTAGTACGCATTAGCCGCCTCCCACCACGCCTCTTTCGTCTTTGCTCGCCCGTGCGTGGGAGTAGAATTTTTTATTGTCATTTATTATTTTTCGTCTCGCCCGTAACGTTTGGTCACGTAAGTTTCTCGTACATTCTTGTATAGTAATAAATAGGTAGGAGAGTCCCCTTATTGTAGTAAGTGAGAAAAGAGGGGAGACAATTAAAGAAACTAAGTTTTCTTTAATTGTTGGGATAATTATTGTCGGGGTTTAAGTACTAGTAATTAAGTAATCGGGTAGACGTGGGCGAGGGACGCACGTACATTAAGGCCGCAACCTTGGAATCCCAATCCTGCATCTCACCGCATCACCCCGACCACAAAGCAAGATATAACAGGAGCCGATTTCAGGCTTAAGCTCCAGCTGAGTTGCAGCTTGAGCTGTAGCTTAACTAAGGTTCAACTCAGCTGCAGCTCAAGTCGTACACACAAAACATATCGAGAAATGTCAGAGGGTCAATTCCTCTGACCTTCTGTCCTCTAATTACCTCATTTTCATTTCCTAAAGTTTCTTTGTTGTTAAAGTGTTTCCATTTATTCTTAGGTAAACAAACCGATAAAACGGTTTATTTTTGGTCTAAAATAAATAATTGGTGGGCGCGAAAGTTTTGCATACTACTTGCAAGTTGATGTTAGGCGCATTGCAGTGTATTTTTGCATTCTTATTATTTCGTCTTAATATTGTCGGTCGTTTTTTATTTGGCGTCGGAGAAGCGTCTCCTTTTTGCATAATATTGTCGTCCCATCCGAAGGATCGGACGCTTTGTAAATTATTCGCGGTGACTCAGGAAGGAACGTGGTCCCATCCGCCGTTTTCGTTTATTGTGTGTTTTGGGTGTCGCGTCGCGGATCAGTCTTGAGGGTTTACGCGGCCTGAGGAGTTTCGATGCTCAATTTTGGTCAGGATAATTAGTGAGTTGTTGTTCTGGAGTCAAGTTCATTTATTCCGTCTTTTGACAAGTTTCAGCTTAGGCCGTGGACTAAGATATCCTGAAGTCCCTGTGGCTCTGTGCACAGGGAGGAATAGAAGGATCAGCGAAGCAGGGAGGAGTCAGGCGTTTGTGTTCACGTATTTTGGCACTTTGCATATTCATTTCTCACTTACTTTCACTGTTGTATTTTACTACACTTTTCGTTTGCTCAAAATAAATATCTTCGTACATCAAGTCTCAGATAACTGCAGTAGGATTGTAATTAGTACCGGGTTAGCGTCAGGGGCCGTACCAGATTTGATCTCCCAAGAACCCCAGCTAGGTAGCTGAGGGCATACAAGCACATCAATACGACAGAAAGTTAAGCTGTAGCTGTAGTATTGTGGTCTGCTACATATTTTCGTAGTCCAAAATATTAAAGCATGGAATAGGTAACCATGTAGTGAAATAATTCCTACAATCAGGAGGCTATTTTCTACCATCTGGTTCAAAAGTCTGTGCTACACTTGTCACATTGTACATATTTTGAGCTGTAAAAAAGAAAAAAGAAAAAGCCGAAAATCATTTGGAGCTTTTTTAGGTACATTCACATCATAAAATTCAGCAGAGTACCCGTCATTTCTGCAGCCATTCCACGCATGGCATTGTCGATTTCTGAAGCCGATCTAATCTTGGACCAATAGGGTTCCGACGAGACGACAAGCAGCTCGAAATAGAAAAATATTTAAAATGTTCGTTTATATAGAAAATCGAGTGATTCTTTGATGTTCATTTACAGTGAAACGGTAAAAGTTATTCTAATACCCTCTGCTTTATTGAAACTGCAGTTCAATCTAGTGATTTACTAGTCGACATCAGCCTCGTTTTTCCACAGCTTTTAATGTTGAAGAATAGAGCCAGACAGCAGGCATTTTCTTTATAAAATTTAGCCCATACATAGCTTCCATTTTTTGATGATATGTCGTTAGAACGCTGGACGCAGTGATAATACGACGCAGCACTTCACGGCGCGAGGACATTAGGACGCATGAAATCATTTTTCTACATACAATTAGATGATTACGCTTGAATGTCAGGGCTGCGGCACTTTTTTGGATTTATGGTATTCTCGTGGCACAGCAAACAGGCAAAATATGACGGGGGATGGGATTCCCACCCAAAGTTCGACTTACTTCGAACGATTTCCGAAGAATGATTTTGAAAATTTTACCCTGTCACAAATATTTCTGGGAATTTCTTAATGGAAATCATGCCATTTTCAGGCTTTTGTCCTGCTGGAATTATGTGTTCGGAACTCAGCCAGAATAGTCACAGTGCTCTAGAACATCGTTTTGTGTCGTTTTGCAGCATAACCTTGCATTTCCAACTGTGAAATTAAACTGCCTTTGAAAAAATTTTTATTCGAAATTTCCCGAAAAGCTTTCAACTTCTAAGAATTTGGTCTTTTAAACAATTTCGTGACTTGAAATGTTCAGAATGGTACTTTTTACTAAATATTTGGGAAATTTTATGACATTTTGTGGTAATTAGAAAATTCGCTCGAATATAGATAAAAGTTTCGCGATTGTTTGTCATCAGATGAATTTCGGATAGGAATTAGCCAGGATTCTGCTCGGGATGAAGACTGAGCAAACCCGCTTCCCTAAAAACATGTAAATAGAGCTTAAACCTTAGCCTAAGCCACTGGTGTCCACAGTTCTAGGATTCGTGTTTCGGCTTGATGTCCTGCGTCGTGATGTCCAAGTCGTCAAAATCACTGACACAGAGCTTTCACAATTTTTCATTATTGAAATAGCGAATAGTTTAACAGAAAATTGTAAAAATCTATAGTATGTTTTTTATAAAATGCTGCCAAATAGAAAAGTGACACAAATCAGTACTGTCGTCAAAATCGTTTACATGGAGTTCTTACTGTAAAATTTTTCGCTCGAAAAATTGGTAAAGGTTAGGTCAGTATGCTAGTCCTATATGATATATTGTTTATCAGAAAATCGCAAAAATCTGAAATATTACTCGCTTTCCACTATCATTATTTGGAAGCATTTCAAGAAAAACAGACTATAAATTAGTACTTGCTTTCCACTTGTATATTTATTTAGATGTATTTCAAGGCACATAATGAAAATCTGACTAGAATTAATATGAATGATATGACGAAACAAGTAGTATGCAGATCTAAACGATTAAAAAACATTTTCAACGTGCGAGGTTGGTTTAAAGGGTGCGATCGTACATAAAGTACTTGCAGCTTTTCCACAATGCTTGTAGATTAGACTTCGATCAAACTCAAAAATTTCAAATGTTTCCTGAATTTTAATGAATTAACGGCTCTAAAATGTTATTGAATAAATGTTGAATGACATCTCTTTTTTGATCGATTGCCATGATGCTCAATATATACATTTCTTTAAAAAATAACCTAGCATTGGAATTTATTCACGTATACTGATATTATAAAATTGGCTTGCAAAAATTTGGAATGGCTTGTAAAATTTAAGGTCAACAAGCCACTTGGCTTGTGACTCGTAGGTCAAAAAAACCCCTGGAGGTATGCAAATTTTGCTTTGTCTCGTCAATAATATTGAGCTATCGTGATGTGATGTGTAGTATTTTGCAGCGTAGGTGCGTTGATGATGTGTATCAATCATCATCTCTAGCATTATATTCGCAATATACCTACCTATGCAGCCTATTGTATACAACAATGCAGCCAGTGTTTCAACACAAGTGTTGAAAAATATTATGTAGTAGGGACTACGGAGTGTGTGTAATGCATCATTCTATTTTCACAGTGTATCTGTCTAATATTATATATGTACATTAACATTACAACTCCTTTTAACATGTACCCGGCTATACCTGGGTAATTTGGGTAGTCAGGTACCTGGGTAATAAATAAACGGGTACCTGGGTACGAAATTTTTGTCATGTGAAGCTCTAATTTTGGCAGAGGACTTCATACCTCACAAATATAATAAATTTCTGCAGGAGAATGACGAAAGTCAAAATCATTGAACAAACGTCTGAGTTTATTACAGTTTGTTTGTATTGAACCTACTTTTATGAAATTGCTGCACTGATCATTCTAAAAAATGTATCGAACCATCATCATCAGAATCACTTTTCACAAATTTCCACTCCCATATGAAATAGGGTTCAGCCCTGTAAATATGGAATAGTACGTGTCTGCTTTCTTCTTCTATTATCTGCAAGCATTTGAAGAAAAACGTGTCCTTTGAAGAAACGTACGGAATGTTAAAGAGGAGCATTGAAGAAATGTACAGAATGTTAAAGATGAGCATGTGGAATGCTGTAGATCAGGACACTCGAAGTGTCGGACGAATTTCATGCAACAATAATCAAATGCAAGAGATTGATGGGCTCGTATAGAGCGCTATGTCAATAATCCAAGGAATGTCCCATATGAGGTTTTCCGATGCTGAAACTTGCAATGCGCTCGACGCCTTTACTGGACCAGTCTCACTACTACTTTAGTTATGAAAGATGAAGGGATTATATTGTCACGTGCCGATCAATTTTTCCCAATGTCACGTGATTTACATCATGTTCATACTTTATGTTTTTCGCCATTTTTGTTTAACAGTTACTTACTCTTATTTTGTTTCATTCAGTTTGTTCTACATGCATTCTTGTGCACATTTTTGTGTTTTATTTTCGTTATGTTTTTGTTGTTTTTCTGTTTGGCACATAGACTACGGTATGTAACACGTTAATCAGAATTTCTGCCAGATAAGCTCTACAAGCTCATGGCCGTAATTGGAGCATTACATGCACCTCTTATCAGTAAAAACTAGCGACGTTGCAATGCAAAACAACTACTTTGGAAATTCTCATTAAAAGATGTTCATATGTTAGGCATGGAGAGTGAAACTCGCCCCAATGCTTAACGTATTCAAACTGGAAAATGTCTATGTGACCATAGGCATCTTCTGCACTGACTTCCACTGCATAAGATAGCTTAGGCGTCGTTAGCTCCACCCAGGGCATATTGTAGGTCTATGTGGTCCTTAAAAGGGCCTGTTTCATTAGTTTTGTACTCATTTTTGGGCTCTCCAAGTTTTCCTTGCATTTTTACCTTTGTGTCCATCGAATTTATAAAATTTAATTGATATTGTATTGCATCCACCGCCCTACTCCTTATACCAATAAATTTGCATATGTTTATTGTGTCCACTGCCTCCACCACCCGAATTCTATTCAGGAATATACCCATCGCCCCTTGCACCTAGTTTGCTCCTGCTGCTCCACCCTTGGATCATTTGCATCGCCAGTGGACCTATTCACATCACCCACAGCCCCGACCTAATCAGATCGCCATCACCCTCTGTTCCCGCTGTCCAAGACCTGTGAACCTGTGGATCAACAGGGATCTATCGCCCCCGCGCCAGACCGTATTTAAGAACAGGACTAGGTAAGTCTTCTCAGGGGATTATTGTTGTCGAGGGTGTATTTTGGAGAACCCTTTCCTAAGTCCGTTTTCCCTTGAGATTCCCCTCAGTTAGAGGAGCCCTTGTACTTCTTGGGTTAGGGCCAAAAAGGGGATTTAGGTTTACAAGCCAGTTGTATGGTCTAGGGGGAAACGAGGTGATATCACCAGCAGGGTGCCTCCAACTGGCTGATATCACCAGCAGGGTGCCTCCAACTGTAGAGCGTTTTTTCACGGCTTTTATTGTCGTTGTGCAGAGTCGGACAGCAGGCATTTACTTTGCGACTATTTAATGACATTAGGACGCAAACATCAGAACGCAGTGATAATAGGACGCAGGATATAATGACGTTTGCATATTGGTGCCCATAGCCGTATTCCCATGGGAGCGATTCCCAAGTGAGTGATTCCCAAGTGAGTTATTCCCAAGTTAGCGATTCTCAAGTGAGCGATTCCGAAGTGAGCGATGCCCAAGTGAGCGAATTCCCAAGTGAGTGAATTCCCAAAAGAGCGAATTCCCAAATGAGCGAATGCACAATTGAGCGATTCTCAAGTGAGCGATTCCCAATTGAGCGAATCCCAAGTGAGTGAATTCCCAATTGGACGATTATAAACGAGCGATCGAGACTATAGTAACACTTTCTTCATATTTTCCGTCTTTACCTTATATGTTTCTTTGTATGCTTTTTTTGCTTTGTTTTTTATGTGTATTGTAAATGTTTTCGTTTATGTATGTTTTTACGTTTTCATCTTTTGTCTCTGCTTTCTTTCATTTTCGTTTTTCTTTTCATCTACTGTTTTCTTTTTTGCTCATGAAACAACAAATTAAAAGTTCTTATTTTTAATAAGTATAGTTTCCCGTATAGTTCTTATACAATTCGACACGCTCTATTTTCTACATAATTTTATCTTTTGTGATTTTTCTCCAAAATTTTGATCTTTGGTTTTTGCTTTCAATCTCTCCTCATTTTTTCTTTTTTGTTCTTCTTTCACATTTTTTCTTTCTTTCTTGCTGCTTTCTCTAAGTTGCTTCTTCTTTATTGTCACTGTATTCGTGTTTTCTTTCTTTTTTTAATGCTTTTCCACCTATTTTCACTAATTCTTAATCTCATCATTTTTGTTGACGTTTCCTTTCTCTTGATGTTTTGTTTGTTTCAGCATTCTTTTGTTTGTGTTTTTATGAGGATTTTTACAGTTACAATGATGAAAGACTCAAACATGTCGAACTGTACTAGGATTATACAGGAGACTACGGTTATTTAAAATGAGAACCAGTAATGTTTTGTTTCATGAGCAAAAAAGAAAAAAGTAGATGACAAGAAAAACGAAAAGGAAAGAAAGCTGAGACAAACGATGAAAACGTTAAAACATGCATGGACAAAAACATTAACAATATGTAATATGATCCACCGAAAAGAAATATTTTCGTTGTGTATGTAAATTGACCGTTCTCATTTATTATTCTTTTGTATCAAGTTTTCGCCACCCATGAATTTGTTTTTCTTCATTTTCACGTATAATTATGATTGATCTGTCATTTGTTCGTATTTTTATTGTTTACTTTTTTGTGTGTTTTCAGTAGAGGTGACCGTATCGTCTGAAGTAAAGTTCGAAACTCATGTGCCTCTCCACTTTTTCTTGGGTGGGCTCATATCCCTCCTCTAGGAAAATGGGTCATGAAATATACACCATCTGGGTTGACCAGCCTTCCCTACTATCCATAGGTGACCAAAATATTACAAATACAGCAAAAAAACGAAAGAAAAAAGAAATACAGGTAAAGAAAGAAAATATGAAAAAAATTGTTATTACATTCTCGATCGCTCGTTTGGAATCGCCTGATTGGGAATTTGCTCAATTGGGAATCACTAATATGAGGATCGCTCAAATGGCAATCCGCTCAATTGGGAATCGCTCACATGGGAATCGCTCAATTGGGAATTCGCTCACTTGGCAATTCGCCCATTTGGGAATCGCTCACATGAGAATCACTCAATTGGGAAATCAGTCACTTGGGAATTCGCTCAATTGGAAATTCGCTCACTTGGGAATTGCTCACCTTACATGGGAATAGTTTGGTACCAAAAAATTAGGAAGCACGACATCACGACGGAAGGACATTAGGACGCTGGAAACCATTTTTCTGGATACAATTAAAGGACTAGACTTGAATGCCAGGGCTGCGGCACTTTTTTGGATTTATGGTCTTCTCATGGCATATAGTGATTTTTATTCAATCCAGGGGACGGGTGGGGGATCCCCAGTCAAGGTTCGGCTATCTTCTCCGAAAATCTCCAGACCATGATTTAGAAAATTTTTTTCCTGTAACAATTTTTTCCGGAAATTTTTAAAAGAAAATTATGCAATTTTTCGGTTTTTGTTCAGATGGAATTAAGTCTTTAGAACTCGGCCAAATAGATCACAGTGCTCTAGAACTTCTTTTTTAGTCGTTTTGCAGCATAATCTTTCATGTCCAACCGAAAAATTGAACTACCCTAAGAAAAATTTCAAGATTTTTATACGAAAATTTCCCAAAAGCGTATGACATTTTGCGGTAGTTAGAAAATTTGCTTGAATATTTAGAAATTTCGAAAAGAATGTTGCGATTCTGTTTGATCAGATATAATTCTGCTATAGGTCAGCCAGGATGCTACCCGGGTTGAAGACCTGGGCAAACCCACTCCTCTAAGAACGTGTAGATAGAGCCTATGCCTGAGCCTAAGCGAATTGTGTCCTTAGTTCTATCATCTATGTCTGAATCTCGACGATCTGCGTCCTAATGACGCCTTTTGTTTTTTTCGGTCAAGTTACTGAAAAAATTTTTTTGTTGTGGCTCTTCCGTGGCACGCTGCTGAACAACCATTGAAGATAGATCGAAGAAATTTTATCAGTTATTTCTCTCATAACCTTTTTATCTCATTAGTTCGAACACATGTTTCTCGAATCTCGTTGCATATCTAATAAGTTTGATCAGCATTTTTTATCAACCTGCAGCAAGTGCAAACGCATTCAGCTCCCGATGCAAGTCTGACCGAAAGTTCATCACAACATACTGGTCATTAGTGGCTGGAGAAATAGAGAAAAAAATTCTGCGGCATCCTGCGTTAAGGCGCCCAAAAAAGCTCCAAATGACTTTTTTCTGCTCATTTTCGCTACTTTTTTGACAGATAAAACAACATAAACGGTGTGAAATATGCAACTATAGTTTGCATTTTTTAAAATGCTTCTAAATTGAAAAAGAAGAAAAAATCAATCATCTGGTCAAAATCACGAACAAAAGTCGTTCACAATAGGATTTTCATTCAAAAAATTGTTGAAGAGCGATGTATTAAGCTCACGACGTTTCGGAATGGTGTGACAGGAAATTGTAAAAATCTAAATTAGTAATTGCTTTCCACTTTTATAATTTAGAAGCATTTTAAGGAGAAGCTGCCTTCGTCATATAATGAAAAACTGACTAAAAACTCACCGAAACAGGTATGCGGATCTAAACAAAACAATATCAGCGTGCGAACAAAAATATTTTCGAATGGTCAATATTTTGGAGCACCTCGTTTTAGTACCTCATTTTCTTCTCTGCCGACTTTTTCCCATTTTTTCTCGATCGAGGTCGGTTTGCAGAGTGCGGTCGTGTAAAAAGTGCTTGTGGAAAAATGAGATTCACATTTGTACGGGTCCGACGATTCTCTAGCCGAACCACGTCTGGGTCTAAATTCCCATACTAAGTAATAAGCTATTATGACGGATACGATCAAAATAGTCAAACTGATGGAGCCATGTATAGCTATCGCACCTGTTAGAAAAGAAATTTCTGTAACAAAAGATGAACAAGTTAGTTTGGATAAATTTACAATAAGTTGGACTTTGAATCAATAATAAAATTTTTTCTGACAAAAACAACTCAAACTAACATCGTTATTTCTGAATCTATGAAAAATGTTGAACATCTTTTATTTTGAAACATCTTCATACGTTCGAATTTGCAAACTGACGTCAGCCGAAATGTTGCACTTGAAACATAAAAAATTACTTTTCTGAACTCAGGTTAGCCTAGCTGTTATTTAATTGCGACATCTTCATGACGCCAGAATACAACCCAAATCAGTTCATATCACTCACCTAAAGATTTTTCAGTAGCAGAAATAAATATGCCTAAAAAATATAGTTTTTTGAAATTTCAATTAACCAGAAGACAGACACGCTTTCTGATCGTGAGAGAATTTTTCCTGCACTGGTGAGCATACACGCACAGCATAGAAAATCTGCTGGGGGTCAGCCAGGACGGGGGGGGGGTGGAAAACAAAATTTTTTTTCATTCTTGATTATGAAAAGAAAGGTCTCAGAAAGGTTTTCTAACATCCAAACAGCATATTCTTACAACTATATTAGTTAGATATATTAAATAATTTGCTTAGAAAGCACTTTTTACAGTTTTAATGTTACTCTTTTGGAATCAAGTATGCTTTGTTTAGAGAAATTGTTAAACTACAGCATCATTTCCATTTTCCTGATGACTTTCTCTTCTCTCTTGATCATTTTCCTTCGTCAACTTCTCAATCATTTCTAGGGGAATCAAATCTGCTGGGGGTCAGCAAGAATCTGCTGGGAGTCAATAAAAATCTGCTGGGGGTCAAAAACTCCCCCAAACCCCCCATGTGCATGTATGGTGGTGAGTTGTACAAGTTAAAATTTAGACCACGTCCAAAAGTGCATCGAGCAAATTCTAGCTCGTACAATGAATTTTGGCGATTATGTAAGTTAAATGATATCATCTTAAGGCTTTGTCATACTTCGCCGCGAGGTACCGCGCGGCGCCGGTTGTCCTATTTATACTAACAAGCGGCGCCACTTTTTGACCTTTGGATTTTGCTCTTCTCAAAAAATGTGTATTGCTCGCCTCGACAAATGCGAAAAACATAAGAAATACGGAAAAAACCGAAAAATAAAAAGCGTAGAAGAAAAATAAAAATCAATCATTCCTGCACGGTGCAGATAGAAGCTTGCAGAAAAGCCTAGTCTAAAGATTTTGGGCTCTTGCTTCAATTTGCTTCTCATTCCAACGATTAATAGCTCTTGAACTGCCGAGAAATATCAATTTATATATAAAATGATTTTGAAAAATTGAATATATATACACAATAATTCATTCACATATGTGCTATATACAGGATCCAGATCTAGTCTGGGTCCGGTCGGATCTGCTGTTTAGGACCCAGATTCAATGTGGATTCATCCTTTCCCTAGTATTCGGGAAATCGGGACGTTCAGGGAATAGGGACTAATGCATTTTTCGGGGAAATAGGAAATTTATTCCTTATTCGGGGAATCGGGACCTACGGGGAATATGAACTTTCGGACAATTGGGATATTTGCGGAAAAGGGACGTTGGGGGAATGAAGATACAATCGAAATCTTTACACCTACTCTTTACACCATTAATGTCTTCATTGCAAATTGAGTGGTCAACTTCTTAATAAATCTTCATTGAAAATTAAGTAATCAATTTGGTAAAATAATTTGACAAGTGTCAGAAATCACCATTCAAGTGAAAAATATGATTCAACTACATGTACAGATGACACAGTATGAACAATATGTTACAACAACAGTATGCTGCAACTCTTCAACACATAGCTTGTTCGAAAATTTCGTTTCAGTTGAAACTTGATGGCGGCGCCGCAAAAATTACAAAACCCTATTCATACTTCAAAAGTGGTAACGCGGGGCGCCGCTTTTTAGTATGAATAGAACAACCGGCGTTGCGTGGCGCCGCGCGGTGAACTATGACAGGACCTTTAGGCAGAAACAGACGCACTTTCGATTGATGTACGGTATTTTGTCCAAATTTGCAAATCCAATATTTCACAGAAAGATGAATTAAACTTCGTGGGTAAAAAAAATCCGTTCAGTTGTTATAACATTAACAGCAAAAAACCGAAAATTCCAGAGCTTGGATCCTAATATTTCAGCGAATTTGAAAATTTGATTTAAAATCTGGATGACATTGTTCTTAACGCTTCAAATGATCCCATTTATAGAGTTTCGAGAATTTCTCATTCTCAGAACGAGCCTCTGATTGATTAATTTGCATACACTTTCGTTCCGTGATTAAAAACGAAGAGTATTCTTTTGGATGACGAAAGGCCAGATAAGACCCGTATGGTAGGCCAAGTTCAAAGCGCAAGTGTAATTCCACGGGCCTTTTACTGGTAGAAGCGATGAATCTGGCTTAAGCTGAAAAAAACTACAAGCGTTTTGGGCATTTTGGCATTTTGAGGCGTTTTGGCATTTTAAGGCGTTTTGGGCATTTTGGCATTTTAAGGCGTTTTGGCATTTTAAGGCGTTTTGAAATTTTGAGGCGTTTTGGCATTTAAGGCGTTTTGGCATTTTAAGGCGTTTTGGGCATTTTAAGGCTTTTTGGGCGTTTTAGGGCGTTATGTTGGCATTTTAAGGCATTTGTGCGTTTTAAGTCATTTTGAGCTTTTTAAGTTGTTTTGAATTTTTTTAGGTATAGTTTGCAGGTTTCAAGCACACATGTGCGAGGAGGATACAGGAAGCGTACATATACCCCCCAGAGGTTTAGATTTTGAAGTTTTTTATGCATGAAATACTCGAAAAAAAATGTTTGACATATATTTTGTGGGATCTTGGGCCCAAAAAATTAGGGTCAGCCACCTCTCCAAAAATTTGGAGCTGCACATGTATGATTTTGCCTTTTTTATTTTCAAGTATTCACATATTTCCTGAAGTCAACACTTTATTGCCTGAACATTGTAAAGCTGCTCCATATGAATGTACACATTGTAACTCTGCTTATTTTCACACTGTAATCTATTTGAGAAACACATAGTAAATACTCGTAATAATTTTACAATAATGATTAATGACACACAAACTTAATGTAAAGTAAGATAAAAGGATGAAGTACGAATAAGTTACTATAGTTTATAAATCAAAATTCATTCACTCCAGCCAGCTTTTCAATGAAAATGTCAAAAATGGATCCTTTAACATCTTTAAAGTTTTGTCTAAAGGAGAATTCATCCAAATGGGCTGCCAAACGATCGTGCGACTTGATTCCATGCATTGATGCTATTTTTTGGTTCACCAAGCCCCAGGCGCCTTCTATCGTGTTTGTGTGGACGCCATCTTCTGTAACCAATTCCTTATTATGGAAAACTACACTGTGCTCATAACCCAGCTCATGAAGTTTGGAATAAGTTGAAAGACCATCATGGAATATTTTGGTCGTTTTTGGAATATGCTTTTCTATCAAGGGTATCAGAATCTCTCTTGAATTGGTCGGTACCATATACAGCACACACTTTTTTCTTTTTTTTTCGATGATTCCAAAAACTAAGCAATTTTGTTTGCTTGTGCCTCTGTCATTTTTAGCCTTCTTTCCAAAAAACAATTTGTCAATTTCAACTTCATGGGCTTTGTCCCCAATAAATACGTCTGCGTCAAATATTAATGGCTTGCTGATCAAAAACGTTGAGCATAAATCTCGAAATTTTTCGTACCAAGCCAAAATAGTCATATAGTTCACTGAACTGCCAAGAAAACGTTGAACCATATAGGCGGGCGTATCATTACAAAAGAAGAATAATAATAAAGTTCCATTTGATAGACTAAGTGCACTGTTGGCGAATATTGAATCAGTTCGTATGGAAGTTTGTTTTCTGCAGGAACTACAATTCCACACAAAACCATCGGTGGACTGCTGCTTCTTGACAAAATTCATTGGCATATTACACTTATTACATAATCTTTCTTTTCGTATTAGTTGCTTATTCTGCAAATATTCTAGCAAGCTCTTCAGGTTGCTAATAATTTCAAAAAGTTTAATAAGATCCATTTATTGCTGAAAAATATGCATAAATATAAAATATTTTCATTTAGAATTAAAAATTGAATGAAGAATGTATTCTGAAATCTTTTGAATATTAAGTTTAAAAAATGGGCATTCCAATATGCATACTCGGAAGATTTCCTTTTCGAAGCTTTCAGACTCACTGATAATTCATCAAAAAATGTTATTTTTTCCTTAGAAACATCAAGTTCAACATGAAGATGCACACTTTTCTGTATTTTAAAAATGTCAAGGGGTTGGATTGAATTTTTTCAAAGTTGGGCGTTCCCATCACCACAGGAGAATCAGACACTCAAAAATTGCAGAGGAAGGGATATGCACAGTTTTACAAAAGCTTGGAATAAGTTTGGTATCAAAATATGATGTACCACCCAAATGTGACGTTCACATTATATTATGTAAGCATGCTAAAACATATTGAAGCTAAATGTAAGTTTTGAGATACAGTTTTGTCTTAAGAAGAGCACAAAAAATTATAAGAAAAAATCTTTATTACAAAACTGTGCCACAGGCTCCACTTTTGGCTCACGCCTCCCATTGCTCGCCAGGCACATGGGGGCGAAAAATACACAAAACAAACATTGTATAAAATCGAAAAGTAAAAAACATATATGTAAATGAATTTTACATAAACTATTCCTTGGCATTTTTGTGAAAGTCACAAATAAAACAAAAGTGGGAGAAAAACAATATGAATTTGTGTGAAAATCACAAATTAATAACGAAAAGTGAAAATAATGAATTTGTATACATGAAACAGCTGGTAGTATTTTTATAATTGGATATACTAAAGCCAATGTACATAGTATGTACTACACTTTTCTCATTGTTGGGTTTACTTGTTTTCTTTTTGTTCCTATGCACTCACTGAAAAAAACCTAGCCCGTGAACTTCATGCATCCGAATTTCGACTTGTATTGGATATACAGCTTGTAAGTTTTTCTTCTTTTGCCTTGACCTACACTTTTGGCTTTTGATACTTGCTTTTCTATGGCAAATTTTCTTTCATTCGTCGGCCATTTCTGTATTTTTAATTTTTATATGGAGACAGGCGAACAAGAAAATATGCTAATTGGTCAGCTGTTGTTTTCTCACTTTTCCACACATACATAGACATACTTGTAAGGCGAAAGAAAAATTTTATTTTTCTGCAAAACGCGTAAAACTCCAAAGAAATAAAAAAATGCTATGAAAGCGATGCAAGACGCTAAAAAGTTTGTCTTTTGTGTAAAGGCCCAAAATGCCAAACGCCGAAAATCAGCTTTTCTGTTAAAACGTCGGAAAGTATCCTTTTCTGTACAACGTCCAAAATGCCCCAAACGTCGAAAAAGATCTACTCTGTTAAGACACCCAAAACGCCGAAAAAACTTTTTTGTAAAACGCCAAACCGCCCAAAACGTCCAAAAAGCCTTGAAAAACATTTTGTGTTAAAATGCCCAAACCGCCCAAAACGCCTAAGAAATAAAAAGGATGTTGAAAGCACCATTTTTCTGGTGGGCGTTTTGGCAAGTAGGCATTTTATGTTGGCCCAAAAAACTACAATAATTTTAGACGAGCAAGTACAATAGCCCAAATATATATTTCTATGATAAATATGGTTATCGTAAGCTTTTCATATAAATGAAGTGGGCAAAAACGAGAAACAGAAAAATGGTGGCTTACTGTAGACCCATCAATTTTACAAATATAACGACTTGTCAAATTTTTAACAAAATTAGAGATATGAGATTAGATATCACCTGGAAGCTGAAATTAGTGGAGTGATTGAAAAACATAAATCTGATTACATTGTGAGAAAACACTTGTTTATAGGAGTAAGCAAGCATTAATTTGGAAACTTGCTTTTTCTTCTACGGTAAAAGCATTCTTCGTAGATATCACCTTTTTCAACGGCATTACTTTTGTTTTTCAGCCGGGTATAATTTTGCTGCTACCATAACAAATAAACGTCAAATTGAAATAATTTTCGTCGTAATTTATAGGATTTATAGAACAGGATAAATGTCAAACTTGATCACATTTTCCAATCGTTGTTATATTGAATGTCAAATTTACAAGTACAAAATATGTTTTTGTCAAAGAGACGAACTCTGGAGAAATAATGTGGACCTACCAGCAAGACATGTTTTGAGTTTACGTGTTTCACAAACAAACTAAGGGGCTTTTAAAAATTGCAGAAAAGGACAGAGAATAAAAACAGAAACTCCTGCAAACTGGTTCAAAAATGGCCCAATATCTGATCTGAGGTTCTAGTTTCTTGCGTTAAATAGAAAAATCATCTACCTTCATGATTAAAACTTCAGATGTGTTCAAAATTCCCGGATGCTATAGCTTAATGTAAAACTCATAATTTTCCTGTTTCACCGATTCTTTTTTCTACATATTCCCGAAATATCTTACGATTCCGATCCCTCTGTAGCTCCCAATTATGTGAATTGAAAATTTTAGAAAAGTACAGATTTGTCTGGAAAAAGTACTTTTGCTACTTGCTTATCAAAATTTATGAGTGTAGTTCAAAAAGCAGACAATCATTGCTTAGTCCATTCAGTTTTCATGTTAAAGCAAATCCCCTGATGACAACTTCTTTTTTCAGAAATGAAGTAGAATTGGCAAAAAAAAGCAGGGATTTACGATGAATTTATACAGCAGATAGTATACTGTAGGTATAGACATGTTAGTTTAGGGTGAGAAACTAAAACAAATAAGCCTATGACGATCCAAAATCGATACTATATCTCAATTGTCTGAATTATTACAGGCCTGACGAAAAAAAAGTTTAGAAAAATGTCAAGGGCTGAAAATATCCAGTATTTTCTTTTTGGGACACTATTTTCAAGATTATCTGGGAAAAATGGATGCATGCGGAAAAAATTCGAGCATCCAACAGCTCTTGGCTGTTGATTTTTTCGCGATTCATTCGGAAAAATGGTCCGAAAGGTAAACGGTTTTTTTCAAACGAGCTTCTCATATTGCCTATGGAACAAACACATTTTGTTGTTATTCAATTACAGTAGAATTAGCCAGTGGCTAACTGAGCCTTTTCCTGAAAATATGGTATTTTAAAGATTTGTGGAAAATCCATTCTGAAGATTAAATTTTACAATCAGTCGTTGCTGTTTGTAAGGTGTGCCTTCTCACTGCAGAAACACATCTGGCAAGCATTCACACATACTTCCTATTTTGCATTAATTTTAGCATAATCGATGCAGCGATCCCATGAAAGTAAGTTTGAGCCGAAAAAAAATTCCCCCTTGGAGCAACATGAGAGCCCCCTGGTACGGTCACCAGTGTAGAAGTGCTTCCTGGGTGTTGCCATAGCTGTCCCACCATTGGCCAAAGTCCGGGTAGGTGTAACCATCCCGACCAGAGCACAACAAAAATGGCCAGGTTCGGGACCCGTGGATTGGCTAAAACATCAATCCTATGGGTGGAATGTTGTATGTTACCATACAACATCCCTCCCACCTTGGAGCAACAGGGGAGCCCCCAGGTACGGTCACCAGCGTTGAAGGGCTTCCTGGATGGTGCTGTAGCTGTCTCACCATAGGTCAATGTCGGGGTAGGTGTAACCATCCTGACCAGAGCTCAACAAAAAAAGGCCGGGTTTGGGACCCCTGGATTGGCTACAACATCAATCCTATGGGTGGAATGTTGTGTGTTGCCATACAACATCCCTCCCACCTTGGAGCAACAGGGGGGCCCCCTCATACGGTCACCAATGTTGTATTTTGGTTTGTCAGGGTTTTGGAGAGGGGCGGAAGGAGTGGATTCCAGAATTCTTCCTTAATGCACATATTTCTGATGCCCAGGCTTACCAGATTAATTACTTGATTAGTGTAATTAACTCACAGACTAAGAAAACCCAGTTCCTTAATCTGTCTCCCAATTATGTATGAAAATAAGAGAGAGTTTTCTCCAATTTTATCCAACATGAAAAACACACTTACTTATACAAATGCCAGCGGCCAAGGAATGATAAAAACTCCCTCGTGCTAGGGGAAATGCACAATAGTCTTTTTGCACAGGGAGGCGGATCAGTACAAAAAACATAACACTAATTATATGAGAGAGAAAGAACCAAACGCACGCCTGCCGATTTGCCCTACAGTAAGACGTCTGTAGATGGTCCACTTTGCTCACTCCACTTTGTACCTGTGGGCCTTTTTCAAAAAACAAAAAACACGAGAATAACTCTACAAATGGGCGGAATTACACTACAACATCTCGTTCATAAGCCGTAAACTGAACGAAGGAAATATATTCCCATGAACATGTTAGTGATCAAAATTTCTTGAGTAATTGACGTGTCAAACAAAGTTCCATTAAGAGCATTGTGCTTTTTGTAGAATTTCTAGCATTCCATTGTCAGAAAGAAATAGGGCGTTTTTATATAGTAAACTGTTTTCTAGTCAGTGAAAATTGATCATTAAAATTTTCATACTCTCCTGCTTGTCACTGCAACTATCATTTCGAGAACTAAGTATAGTATAGTATATTTTTTCCATTTATTGTAGTTTATTCTACTGTTTGTCATGAATTACTGAGCTTTCCAGTAGTTATTTGGAATCAGGGAGCAAATCTGAAAATTACAACAACAAAGAAAACTAAATCAGGAAGAAAGATTTTATTGGACACTGTAATAGCCATTTTTTGAATACAACTCCCACTGGGACTATGCTGCAGCTCTAGAAGTCCATAGATTATGGAAGTCTCAAAGATTGTGATTACTCTGGATTGAAAGACGCAGCGAAAACCAAAAAGTAGGTTCAATTTTCATTGAGCGGAAAATTTCATACTGTAGGGAAGCGCTGTATTTCTCCTGGCACCTGTTTACCACTGATGGATGAAGAATTTTGTTCATTCTTTACAGTAATAAGGTTTTTATGAGTTTTTCAGTGTGCTTTCCATGAACTTGCTTTCATATGAAATTGCTGCACCAATTACTTCAAAATAAATGGAGTATAGAATGATTCAATTTTCACAACAACAAAAGATTGCATTGCTATATCCACAGGTGATTCACTTTTCCCTTCTAATGTGCATTATCGTTAGTATTCCACTGGTCATGAATTGAGCACATGAAGCTGGAATGTCGAACAAGCATTCCTTTGTTTATAGGCAACCATCAAAATTTGAGGCAGCCATGACGCTTGCCATGCCATAAAGCTTCAAGTGGCATATTTTGCACAGATGTATTTTTTGAAAAGGTCATGTTTATGATATGCGTGATCAATTTGTGGAATAGGGATATATACAATTTGCATGTTACATCAAATACCGTTTGCACCTATCTTATATGATTTCCTTCTTGAGGAACCCCATTCAAAAATTATCATATGTGTCGAATTTGGAGTCAGTGTCTATGTGCTCGTGATATGTTATATACTTGATGTTCATATTACTGTCACACACCGATCAATTTTGTCCAATGTCATGTGATTTACATCATGTTCATACTACATGTTCTTCGCCACTTTTTGTACCATCTACTTTTATTACTCATTCATTATGTTTTACATGCATTTTTGTGTGTGTCATTTTGTGTTTCATTTTCCATTATGTTTTGTTGTTTTTCTGTTGCACACATTGACTATGGTATGTAACCCATTGATCAGAATTTCCACCAGATAAGCTCTACGAGCTCATGGCAATAATTGGAGCATTAGGTGCACCTCTTATCAGTAGAAACTAGTGAGGTTTTGCAATGCAAAACGACTAGTCTGGAAATTCTCATTAAAAGACATTCATATGTTAAGCATGGAGAGTGAAACTCGCCTCAATGCTTAATGTATCTGAACTGGAAAATGCCTATGTGACTATAGGCATCTTCTGCACTGATTTCAGCTGCAGAAGTTAGCTTGGGCGTCGATAGCTTCCCCCAGGGCATACTGTACATCTACCAGGTCCTTAAAAGGGTCTATTTTGTTAGTTTTTAACTCATTTTTGTCTTCCAAGTTTCCTTTGCGTTTTTAGCTCTGCATCTGCATCCGTCGAATTTTATATATTTTATTATATTGTGGTGCATTTGCCACCCAACAGTTTACCATAAAAAACAAAAAGTGAGAATGAAGGACAAGGCCATTCCAAAAATGGCCTTGTCCTTTATTCTCACTGAATGGGACCAGGGATTGCCAACCCTGACCTGGTGGCATTGTCCATAACTCTACAGCAGAATCAAGGACAGCATCATAGTACCCTATAAGCCGTCCTATAGCCAGTACTAGCTGGGTCAGGTTCTCAAAGTAGAAACCCAGGCGAGCCACCCAATGGGATCACAGCACGCCACCCACAGTGACATGGTCATATTTGCTATCAATACGGCATGGATTCCTCCATCAATGTGATTATTTTAAATTAGTTTAATGTGGCATGGCTCCATATCTACTTTACCCGACATCACTGTCCTTGACACACACAGCAGATCGACAGTTGCTACAGTGCTGCATTTCAAGATTGACGTGACATCACTGGGTTCACATGCCTCAATAGAAGCTTTAGACATAGCTAGTTTTTCCACTGATCCTGTAGTGTCCGTTTTGTCTCAAATCATCACAACATCAAGATATGGCACAATCTGAACCCACAATGAACAATTGACAACTAGAATTCGAAATCACTTACTCATTCTGGTTTATTAGAAAATACCCTGATGGTGCAGAAAAAAGACAATATACTTTCTTGGATATTTGCCAAGCTAGAAAAAGGGCTGGACTAGTTTCTCGGGAACTTGAGTGAGAGCTGAGAAAATCCAGTTTTGTAATATTTGATTTTCATTTTTTCTCATTAAAAAATTTTCCTTGTCTGTGAAAAAGTATATTCTGCAGCCCTAATTGCTAGATGAGGTTCGAAAGAGCCAAGGTCCCAAGGGGAACATAGTTCTGGGAACATTCCCAAGATTCGGGAGTTTCCTGGGATCTTGAGGGTAACCTGAAGATCATTGATGATGACATGGTTCCCTGACATAGAGGCAGTGTAGTTTCCCCTGGGGAGGTAATGACACCACGCTGTGGAGTTTTGAGAAGGCCAGACAATTACCCAATCTAGCGCAGTGGACTGATACACAGTGGGACTTCATCCACCTACATCTCCTATGGTACATAGGGCCGTAGTGCTGTCCCACAAAACAATTTGTCCCTCTTCAATGAAAAGGTTAGTCACTGTCTTGCAGATGTCACTGCAGCACTATTCATACATCACTTCCAATGTTTGGTTTGTGCTATAAAAGCCAGGGCAGATACAGACAAGCCTTTATGAGCCAAACATCTTAGTGTGATGTGCTAGCATGCAAGCTGCAGGCACTAGCTGCTGAGTAGTGATGACATCTGCAGTGATGCCCCTAGAACTGAAGAAACCAATGTTGGTGCAGACTTTGCTGTGTCAGTAGCCCCAATGGCATTGTTTCCGCATAGGGGCTGCTGATATTGGTTTCCCATCCTGTTTGAAGGGTGATAAGCATTCATCTGATTATACACATTTGACCCCTGGGGAGAGTAATGTGATTTTTGATAGTTATTCTCGCCCAGGTGTTGTAGTGTGTTTCTGCCAATTCTGCTGTATATTTGTTGTTTTTGTCAATTTGCGCATAAGGCCCGCAAGTACCAAGTCGAGTGAGCGATGCAGACCATGGACAGTTGTCTTACTGTAGCGCATGTCAGTACCTGTGCATTTGGTCGCTCTCTTTATTGTGTGTTAAATTGTTTTTCGTATACTTATCATTAGTTATTTTATTTGCATTTGTCGCATCCCCATGCATCCAACTTTCCTTTGGTGTATTTCACACAGCGCGTTGGAGTGATTGTTATTTCTTGCCTCATCACATTTTGTATAGTAACTGTCTATTTTTGAGCAAAGGTAAAATCAGAGAAAAGTCTCCTTTCATCTTTTTTACTTTAATAGGGAAACAAGTTAAGGAATTACCTTTCCTTAATTTGTAGGGTAATTAGTGTGGGGTTTAAGTACATCTAATTAAGTTAATCGGGTAAGCGTAGGGGCAGGAAATATGTGCATTAAGGACGAACCCTGGGATCCCACTCCTGTCTAATACTCGAAGCCCCAACAATTTTTGCAAATACAACACTGGTGACCGTTTGGATTGCATGCTTCCTTTCCACGCCATTGCGCTGCATCCAAATACAGTTCCCAATTTCGAAATTCGACCATGCCGTAGTAGCGCCCAAGTTTACAAAAAGGTTATTATATACACCGAAAAAGATGTCGAAAGTAAGCCACACGCTGCCTGATCACATACGCCTCCGGTCATGATCAAGCTCGCCTAATGCAGCCATGGCCGCATGCCACACCTTGAATTTAGATCAAATAATGCCGCTGCCGAGTACAAATATTACACAATCATCAGCAGTACCCGCGGTAAGCCTCCCGCCCCCTAATCCACCCTTGCCTATTTTCAGTACTTCCACCTTGGAAGGGACTGCACAAGGCCAGGTACGGCTCATTCCCGCGGCGTCCGCACTGGCCAATTTGCTTGGGCCTCCACCTTTAAGTCAAAATTCAATCAACGCTGCCGCCACATGTGCTAGGGCGCAAGCTGCATCTCAGATACCTCCGCCCAGCACTGCCGCACAGGCCAACAATGACACAACTGTCACTGGAACCGATTCTTCGGACTCCTTCAATTTTCGGTTTCGGTTTTCGCCCCGATTTCGGGTAATTCATACCATTTTTGAAATCAGATTTAATTGAACAATCAAATTAAGTTGCAAACAAAAAGAGAAAATAGTTCAATGTAGATCGGATTGAGTTGAATTATATTGTAAAAGTCTGGTCATAATTGGGCAAGAAGCATTAGTTCAAATTCCACATTGTTTTTTTTCGAGCTACGTACATTCGGTTCGCATCAAATCAAAAATCATAATCGATCGTGGCCTCGACCCAGAATAAATCTCGACCGGAATCGAATCGGGGCTTATTGCTTGAAATTCAGATGAGTTCCGAGTCCAAAAACTGCCAAGATCGAGAAGGTGATCAGTGTCTAGGGTTTACCCGGTTTTGATTCTGCTGATATGGTGTTTGTTTTACAATTTCCTATTTCAGTGTCGACTGACCGAGGCATCTTTCTCAAAAATTGTCAAGATACACAAAACTCGTTGATCCATATAACATACAATATAGACAAAGAATTGGCGTCAAATTGATCTTCGTGATGAGCTTGAATTCGAATTTCAAACCTCATA
This sequence comes from Romanomermis culicivorax, assembly GCA_963922205.1. Lineage (NCBI taxonomy): Eukaryota > Metazoa > Nematoda > Enoplea > Mermithida > Mermithidae > Romanomermis > Romanomermis culicivorax. The sequence continues at coordinate 565,416 of CAWUHX010000137.1, read as the reverse complement.
ATTCTAAGTACGAGTTCTAAGTTCTAATTCTAATTCTAAGTCCAAAACACAAAATTATGCTTTGAAACAATTTTTAACGTCTTAAAACATTATCATCCATTTCCATTTTTTGAAAAGTTCACTAACCTGTCACTACCCAATGAAATATAGCCGAGATGATAATTAGTGAGTAATTAAGGAACAACAACCCAAAATTAATGTCGATTAAAAATTTAAAATGTATACAGAATTGATGTACTATCTTTAAAAATTGGACGCAGGATATCCGGATGGTGTTCTCAACTGTAAAGACAAATTTCATTGAAATTTGAGTTACAGTAACCCGGGATCCAATCCTCTCGTGCCACTTTTGCATAAACTGCTGATTGAGAATTTACAGCAAAAACACCGAAACTCATGACAGCAATTTTAAAACAGCAAATTCCCGAGACGCGTATATGAATTAAAAAGTAAAAATGAGAAAAATTGTGCAAATTAGTCTGGTAGTTTGTGCTTTGTTTATAATCCTGAAGTTCTAACCCGGTTCAAGCACATGCTCGTGGGTGGTGCTCAGGGCTGTAACGACCAGATTTGTGTGAGGTACTTTACTTCTAACCAATCGGTCGATACGGCCGGGACAAATACGGGACGGGGGCGATAATATATGGCTTTACAATACTCGATGGCTGCTTCAGACGTCGATACGACAATGATACGATAACGCGGCGAGTATACACGGCTTAATTGCTTCCGAATAAAATGAGACTCGCTCTCAAAACAATGCTTGCAAATACGGGCGTGGGGTCGAAAAATTGAACGATACAAGAATGAATAAAATCACGCTTTGTTTCTTCTTTTATACGGCGATTCTGGCCACTCCCTGGGCGTCACGGGAGGTCGAGCTTCTGTCCATCTTCTTCCGCCAATCGTCGTTTCCTGCTATGCTTTTTATGCTTTCTTAATTACGCCTCTCTAACGCTTTTCTGGTACCGTATGCTTTCTGTGCTTCACTTGCTTTCTACGCTGGGCTTGGCCACACCTTTGTGCTTCTGTGCATGCTTCCTGTATCGGTTTCTCTGTATACACATGTTTTGTGGGGCCGCCGCTACCGTTACACTTGAGACTACTGTACGGCGGGGCTTCTACGTATTTTACTGTGTGCAGGTGTTGTTTACGATTTTTACGGGGGATTACGGTAGCTGTGGAATGTGTAGTTTAGTGTAGGTTCTAGGGGAACAGCTGCCGTTTGTGCAAATTAATTGGGGCATCTTAATTGGGCTACCGGGGTGTGAACGGATCAAAATAAAGTACTTCACGTAATTTTGTAGGAATGTTTGGGTGTGAATCCCAGACACCCTTGAGATGATAAAATGTGAAAATTAATAATATTTAATAAATGTCTATTACATACAGTATGCTACATATTTACAGTACTGCTTTAGCAGGTACGTTAAATTTCCCTCCTTCCGGAGTTGAACGTCCTCGTTCAAGGCTTCCGAGGTTGAGGAGGGGTGGGGGTTGATGCGATAGTTGCTTTCCGAGGGTAGAAAGGGGTTGTCTCGTTTACATGCACCGTGAATGTAATATTCTTATGGGGGTGTTTAAGCGTAACGTTGGGGTACATGAAATTTGTGACTGTATAGGGTCTGTTCTGGGGAGGGAGGAATTTGGGAGTCAGCCCTTGTTTACACGAATGATTCTTGTAGAGAATAAGATCACCTGCCTTGTAATGTATGTTCTGAGCATGCTTGTTATACTGACGGGTGTAGTGGGCTTGGGCTTTTTGCAAACTTTTCTGCACGGTTGAGAGTGCTTCTGTAAAATGCGATTTTACACGAAGGGCGTAATCATCTAAATCAACCATGTAGGACGTGGGGAAAAAATTTAAAGCTGTATCTGACGGCAGATTAGCTTGCCTACCGTGGAGTAATTCAAATGGGGGATACGAAGTGCTATCATTTTTATGAATGTTGATCGAAAAAACGGCATACGGGAGATAAGTATCCCAATCAGTGTGATTTGAATTGATGTACATGCGGATACGGGTGGCTAAGGTTTGGTTGTAATGCTCAACTTCCCCATTGGCAATGGGATGATATGGGGTAGTGTGAATTTTCTGAGTATTGCATAAACTGGTGTTGCATTTTTTCTGCTTCTGTCAGGTCACTGGAGGTTAAATTAACGTTTTCTTTTAACCATGTGAATGTATCAAAACGGTTGGGCTGGTTTTGCGTGGAGGGGGCATGTTAACGGAAGCATTTTGTTTTGGGATGTAACAAGAGACTGTGCCAATGCATGTTCCAGGGTAAAGAATTTGAGCTGTTTCTTGCGTGTTTAGGACGGATATACGTATGCGACTGTTTTGGTTTTCTGAGATACAAGCTGCGAAATGGACTTTGGGATTCTGCTTGGGTTTCGGAGTAAATTCGAGCTGTTTAACTTGTAGGTACGATTTGGGCAAGGGGACAGTAAATTCGGTTACTGTACGGGGTAGTAATTCTAATTTTTCATCCAAATAAGTTCCACCACGAGTTGAAAGAGGGCTATATTCTAGGCCATCACAAGGTAGTATAACATTGCCAAATTTGACCTGTGATTTTTGATTGTTGATAGTGTATTCCGAAAATTGACTGAGAAAGTTTTTGCCTAGAAGGATGTCTGCTGTGCAATCTTTTTGGACATGGACCATGATTGTTTCCTGGATTGTTTGGGCTGTCACTGTGACAAAAGTGGTTCCTACAAAGTGAATCGGAAGATTATTTGTGGCTTTTGCTTGGACTAGCGGGGGTTTCATGTCTAACTGTAGGATTTGAGCGATTCGGGAATCAATGAGTGAGTAAACTGCACCAGTGTCTATCATGCCTTTTGTCATTAATTTGCCATTAAGTGTGATTGGAATATGAGGGGTATGTTTCTCAAGTACGTTTTGGGGTGGCTTATTTGATGCAGATTGGTGAATTTGATTAATGAGTTCGATTGCAGGAGTTCAGGGGGTATCAATATCGACAAGGACGTATTTCTGCTGTGTTTGTGCCCCACGACGATTAGCTAATTCTAAGAGAGCATGGCCGAATGATGGGGGAATGGTCGCATGTAAATGTCTGTTGTTTGATGGTATTTCGTATGCGTGTTCGTTTGTGGCATGATGCTTTGGAGAGGGGAAATATTTTCGAAGAACGAGAAATGAATAAAAGACGCCTGCAATAACTACAGTAATAACGGCGAGATTGATAATGATTTGCAGGGGTCCTTTGAGTAAATTGTTTAATCCGTCCGTGAGACTTTGGGTGGTACCGGTTATTACATGTTCTATGCCTTGACCAGCACCAGAGAGTGTATTTCCAAGTGCTTGACCAGTGCCTGAGATCATGTTGTAAACTGTATCGGAATTGAGAGACATTTGGGCGGTGTAATTGACGAGTTTTTGGACAACGTTTTCGAGTGCGTGAGTTTTGTAAATGTATTGTTTCAAAAAGAGTAAGTTGGTTGAAATGGTTGCAAGTTGATCATGAAAAATGGTGGGGGTATTAAAATGAGAAAGGGAGAAATTTTGGTTCCAGACGATTTCTAAAGGTAAATTTGTGACATGCGGGGATCCTGTTTCACTGACCCATGTATTATTCTGTCTGTAAAGGGCTACATGCATGTGATGGCAGTCAACGGTTTGCGAAAAAGGGGTCAAATCGTTGCCTCCTGGATTTGAAAACATGAGTTCGGTTCCTACTAGAATGGGTAAGAGTTTGTAGCATGTTTGGTTGATTTTGTGGTTGTAGAAGACTTTGGATGCGTTTACCTGCTTGCAGGGCCAGACTGTGAGGGCTTCCCCTGTGAATTCTGCTATGATGTCCGTTCGCTGTAGGAATGCACGTGCTCCAAGGGTTGCATCAAGACGTAAAATTTGCCATACGAGATCAAGGTGACGCTGTGCCTGTCTGCATAATTCATTCCATACATTTTTGAAATTTTGAATTTCGAATTCCTGTATTTTGTCTGCTAGATAGTTTAGTTTTGCATTGATGGGTTCAAAATCATCAAAATCGTATAGTGTAGTATGAGTTTCGTTGGTTTTTGGGGTTAAAAATGCGTTAGGACGTGGTGTGCTTTTGTCTAATTGTACAATAATGCCTTGTTCGGTTAGAATGCTGTCTTGGATTTCTAGGCAATTGGGGTTTGAAAAGAGTGTGTTTTTAACTGAAAATGCACCTTGTAGCTCTTCTATTATCATGTGAGTTGGCATGAGTTTTATGGGATGTGTATTTTTGTATTCAAAGGGGCATAAGTTTTCAAATGCTGTTTCATTCCAGATAATGGATCCGTCGGCTGTGACACAATGACCTGATGTCGGTTTGCATGACCCTAGGTCGCCTAATGTACCTGTCATAGATTTTCCATTCCAAGATGCTATTTGTCCTATTTCTATGATGACGTTAGTGACCGAGGTACAATGGTCTGTACAACACCATGTGTATTCTACGCTTAGGGAGTTATTTGTTGACCAAAATCGTAGTTGGGTTTCGTATAATTTTTGACCGTTGTGTTCTTTGTCTATAACGATTGCCTTACAAACATGTGGGGTTAGATTTTGCATTTCGGTTTGGTCGAAGACAATACCTTTTGATCCAAAAAATCCTGTATTAGTACAAATTTTGCGTTTGCGAACACTGCATTTGTATGCGTCTGTAATGTGGGGCTTAGTGGAGGGGATATAGATTTTTCCGAATGTTTGTACCGGTTTGTCTACTGTGGAAGGGGGCATGCATGATACAAGTTTTGGTATGCTGACTGAGTGACCGCTCAATGAAGTTCCACACATCTGAAATTGGGCACTACACGATGTGGGGATTATTATACAAAGAAAAATGCAAAACATCGGCCAATAGAATGTTTTAGTGGAGGCGGCGGGGCACTGTGTTTTTTCGTTGTGGCCGGTTTGGTGTTGGGGCTTTTGGTGTTGTCGTTTTGCGGTTTTGCGCTGGGGGGGTAGCCGGTTTGAAATCTGAACATTCTGTAAAACTTTAGAAGTTGAGTTATGGGATGGGATTTGGACTTGCTTACTTATGGGGGTCGGTAGAAGTGTTTGGCGGGGGCGGAATTGGTAGGGTTCGGGGGTCAGGCCATGGAGAAGGGATAACAAGTTGCGGCCTGTTTTCGACGGGGTTTCGGGGGCGGTGGGCGGCGTTGTGTGTTGCTTTCGGGGGATCTTGTAGCCTACGGGGATGGTGGGCGGCGATTTTTCGATTTTTGCGGCTTCAGGCGTGGGGGGTGGTGACATGGCGCACCAATCGGGTACGTCCAGATCAAGGACGTATTCGTCACTACGGCGGTGGGTGTTGGGCATGATAGTTCCTAAAGTAGTCTGAGGGCCGTTAGTTATGGCGGGTAATTTTGAGTAAAATGTGGGGTCGTCAATGTCCATGAGGGGTTGGGGTTGCCTGTACTCAATGCAATTTTGAATATTACGACTCTGCTGATTTGGGCAATACCTGCTTGTATGACCTCTCTGCTTGCATGTGAAACATTGAAAATTGGAGTAGGGTTTTGAAAGGCAGTTATCTGATCTATGTCCTGTTTGGGAACAGTGGATGCATTGGCTTTTCCAATCACGTGTGCTGTGATTATTACGGAAACAGATTTCACATGATTTTCGGGTGCCTACTGATTTACAATTACGAGCTACGTGTCCGATTTGTCCACACTGGAAGCATGTGGGTTGCCTAGGGGTGGTATTGTTCCTGTAAGCATTATTCTTGCTGAAAGTATTGTTACTGAAATTGTTGTAGCTACTTTGTTGTGGGGGTTGAGGTTTTTGTTTGATCTGCAACTGTAAATCTTTTACTTGTTGTTCTAACTGATTCAAAAGATCCTGTTGGTCTGTGTTTTTGGTGAGGGAAAAGATGGGTTCGGGTTTTGGGGGTATGAAGGGAAGGGCGTTAGACTTTAACTCATTTCTAAGAATTTGCTGTTCAATGTAAGCTGCTTCGTCTGACATTTCTTTTAGAGTTGCGAACCTTCTATACTTAATTGCTTCCCTGATTTCGTTTTGCATGCCTTCTACAAAGAGGGGTTTTATGATCATTTCTCGTGCGTCTGTGTTAAAGTTAGGGTAGGCGAGGGTTGTGAGATGTTCTAGATCAAATAAGAATTCCGTTACTGTTTCTGATTGCTTTTGTTTTCTTTTGCGTAAGAATTGTTGATGTAGCTCATTATCTCTATTGTTTGGGAAAAATGCCTGTAATGCGACTTTATACTGCTCGTATGTGTGGGGGGGGGGGTTTCAGAATTTGCTAAACTTTTGAATTTTGCTAACGCGGCTCCTCCTAAATGAATTTCTAAACATGCCAACTTTAACTGTACGTCTGTATCTTTCATGCCTTGGAGTGCCATGAATTGTTCTAATCTTTTGTTCCATTCACCAAAATGTTGGGTCACGCCACCTGTGAATACTGTAGGTTTCGCGTAGAAATTGTTTGCCATGTTATTACGAATGTTTGCTGTTCTTAGATCGTCTATTAGGGTAGGGTTTACTGTATTCTGATTCAATTGTGTGCGTAGGGTACGAAAATGATGTTCTGAAAATAAATCGTTTATCTGTTCTCTAACAATTTCTCCTAAATGATCTTGCGTTTGGTGGGTCATTCTTGGTTTACGATGGGATTTCTGCTTAAATGCTTCAATTTTTGCTTCACGCTGTATTCGTTTAAATGTATCGCTTAATGTTTCGTTAGAGGGGATTTCCAGTTTGCTTTCTACGAGTACTGTCTTACTGTAGGAAATGATTACTACTGTATTATCTAATGCTTCTAAATGCCCGGATAAGAGTACACCTAATTGGGGGCAGGGAGTTCCAGTGGTTAACGTAACGGTACGGTCACCAAAATATGTAACGACCAGATTTGTGTGAGGTACTTTACTTCTAACCAATCGGTCGATACGGCCGGGACAAATACGGGACGGGGGCGATAATATACGGCTTTACAATACTTGAGGGCTGCTTCAGACGTCAATACGACAATGATATGATAACGCGGCGAGTATACACGGCTTAATTGCTTCCGAATAAAATGAGACTCGCTCTCAAAACAATGCTTGCAAATACGGGCGCGGGGTCGAAAAATTGAACGATACAAGAATGAATAAAATCACGCTTTGCTTCTTATTTTATACGGCGATTCTGGCCACTCCCTGGGCGTCGCGGGAGGTCGAGCTTCTGTCCATCTTCTTCCGCCAATCGTCGTTTCCTGCTACGCTTTTTATGCTTTCTTAATTACGCCTCTCTAACGCTTTTCTGGTACCGTATGCTTTCTGTGCTTCACTTGCTTTCTACGGTGGGCTTGGCCACACCTTTGTGCTTCTGTGCATGCTTCCTGTATCGGTTTCTCTGTATACACATGTTTTGTGGGGCCGCCGCTACTGTTACACTTGAGACTACTGTACGGCGGGGCTTCTGCGTATTTTACTGTGTGCAGGTGTTGTTTACGATTTTTATGGGGGATTACGGTAGCTGTGGAATGTGTAGTTTAGTGTAGGTTCTAGGGGAACAGCTGCCGTTTGTGCAAATTAATTGGGGCATCTTAATTGGGCTACCGGGGTGTGAACGGATCAAAATAAAGTACTTCACGTAATTTTGTAGGAATGTTTGGGTGTGAATCCCAGACACCCTTGAGACGATAAAATGTGAAAATTAATAATATTTAATAAATGTCTATTACATACAGTATGCTACATATTTACAGTACTGCTTTAGCAGGTACGTTACAGGGCCTAGAGGAATCTCACACAGGTGTTCCCTACCATGCTGTCGAATTTATTTTGTAATAATTTTTTATTCGGTAATGATCGAAAGTTACAAGAAAAAAGAATCAAAATTTCTCATCATTATTAAAATTCACGAATAAGTTTTGATCTTGGTTGAATTTCCAAAAAGTTGGAAGTTTTAATTATCATTAACAAGTTCATTAAGTCGAAAAATATTATTGGTAATTGAATCTCAAAAAAAAAATTTCGGTTCTGATCATGGTAACCAAAAAGGCCTAATTTGGTATCAGGATCCAAGTTTTGAGATATCTATCGCAAATTTTCTATTGCAATAAAAAATTCATAGAAATCCAAAACACGGTGTAAATTTACCAAGATTAAGAATTTCAATATGCACTGTAAAACACAGCATCCCGCATATTTGTGTGAAAGAGTGTAAGCCCACTGGGAAAAATGACACATGGAAGACCGCACAGCTCATGTCGAGCTATCAAACAAACTGGAACTTCTTTCATCTAGAACATGTTATTTTTTGATGTTCCATGATCCCCATGTTTGACGAGGATTAAATGCTAGATGTAAATATAATCAAATTTTACTATATGGAATTTCATGAGCAAATAATTTGCAAAAATAATTCCATCAAATTAACTCTAATTCGCCTCATTTTCCCGTAAATTGGCCCGAAAATACAACATGTTCGTATAAATTATTATTGTCGCGCCGTTGAACAGTTATGTAGAAAAGGAAAGGATGATCAGCAAAAAACTCTTTTTGATGCTTAGGTGGAGTACTTTTGTACATAAGGCTAACAGCAACAGCAGCAGCAGCTTTCACTCCAGTACTATCGACCTGGAATGTGAAATTTAATTTAATATCGGGAAGATGTGTTCACACCTAATTCCGATCACCCCAATGGCCACTTTTTGCCTGAATTCTTTGACGAACAAGCCACGAGCATTACTATTGGTTATTCTACCCAAATCCGCACGGTCAGAATGAAATATGTCTTTGATGCCCAGAGATTCCAAATCGTCCACCAGATTATCTTCATATTCGAAGGCAATTTCTGGTATTGTGACCTTAAATTAGATAGACGAAATCATTCCTGAACAAAAAAGGGAATGAAACTTGCAATACCTGGATCGTTTCATTCCGTAATTCTGTGATATTCCCCAGCTGGTCACTTTTAACGAACGTTTTAAGCGGACTGAGGAAGTTTCTTCCATCTTCCACTTTAGGCAAAACTATATACATCCAGAATTGGCGATAATCATCACCTTTCATAGGTAACTTGATCAATTGGAACTTTTCATCTTCGAAATATGGTGCTCTCACAGTGCCTTCGAACATGAGAAGATATTTCGTAGTGCCGCCTTCCAAACGAAAGGCCTTTTTTCTCCAAATGCGAGAGAGGCCCGCATCTTGGTGCCACTCAGCTTTCAAGTAAATTGCATTAATTAACGATAAAACTGTATCGTCATTCAAAGAACCTGGAGGCAAAAAGTTTTGAATCATATTGTCAGTCAAATTTGAAATCCTTTCATTGATCGTGTTGATGACATGCTGACCATATTTTCCAAAATCATCCTCAAAAAGAAATCTGTATAGTGAATTGCAAAATTTTGATGCCTGAATAACTTACTCTTATCACGGACGATGCGTTGTTCGAAAATCGTCTTATAGCAGCCGCGTAGTTTGGGTCCACGTTGTATTGTTTATTGATTGCCAGGAAGAGTCGAGCTCTGAGTACGGTGGGGTCTGACTCGTATTCATCGTCTTGGTCGTGAATGATGGGCGAATCGTCAGTGAGTGAGTGTATCAAACTTTTCATGTAGAAACCTTTCATGCCTTCTAGCTGATTCGTTCCCAAATCCAAACCGTGCGCCTTGATCTGTTTGCTTGTCTGGCTGTTCAAATTCGTACCCAAATAGAGCATAGAAAGTGCCAGTTGTATGGCGTAGGGGGAAACGAGGTAATTTTTTTCCCCGGGATTAGCGGCATTATGTAGCTTGTTGGCCAATCGAAAATTGGTCAAACGTATAGGCTTTTCGAACCTATTTTCACTTTGGCCTGCTGTAAAGATTCAAAAAATATACTCAGTTAGAGTAGACAGTGGGGAGCAGATACTATTTCGTATTTCTACCATGGTCTGTTGAACCATGTGTCATATCTCACTGAAAATTTGAAAGCATTAGTAATTTTTTAGTGTTGATTTTTTTTGTATATTTGGGATAACTCATTCTTTACTGCATCGGGTCACGACTTTGCAGCCTTTTGCAAAGGAAATTTTGGATGAAAAATATTGGAAAAATGTTTCGTGTGTGTCCCAAGTGTGTCCCAAAAATAGTGCTTAGGCATAGAAAGTCATCAAAAAATGTGTCCCAATGATGTAAAAAAATTGAGTCGGAAACAAATTTTTTTTTAAAGTGAGTAAAACCAGATGGTAAGATTGTAAAAGTTTGCATTAAAACCACTATATAAAGGATCTAACGATCTGGCTGCTTTATACTCTAAAGCTGTGAAAAAGTATTGTACAACCATCAGACTTTACTAAAAATGTAATATTTTCCAAGAAAAATTAATACTGTAGCTGTTAATTATAGCAGTAGGTCTGTCCTGCATTCTTGAAAAAATTAAAGAAAACACGTTAGGATCATAGAATCTAACCATCTAACAGTTTTACTCCTTTTTTCAAAAAATTTTCATAGAAAGTTTTGTCGGAGACACTTTTTTTACATATTTGGAACATGTTTTTTGCTGATCCCCTATGCTCAAGCATTGCTTTTTTCACTGTTTCGAGACTCATTTTTAAAACAAACATACGGAAAATTCTGTCCCTACACCATGAAAAATGTGTGCTAAAAACAATGTTTAAACATAGCAAATCAATGAGAAATGTGTCCCAAATATTTAGAAAATGTTTTGGTATTCGACTAAAAAGTTTAAGAAAAAATGAGTAAAACTGTTACATCATCAGATTCCACCTCTATACAACTCTACACCTCTGTACCACCACTGCAAGCTTCACAAAATTTGGATCATATTACATTATCAACTATACTTTCTACACCCCTTGTGACACCTGAAACAGTTGTCACATTATTAGAAAGTTTAGCCTTGCCATGTCACTGTAGGTGAACTATAGCCCCCATGTCCCAGTAGGAGAGATAGGTCACCTAAATAGGGGCCATGGGCCTGATACTGAGGTGAAGGCTAATTCCTTGTAACCTAACCCAGTCAGCACTGGCTATAGAAGGAACTATAGGTACTGTGGTGCTGCTCTATGGTTACTACTGTAGCATAAAGACAACGCCACCAGGTTAGGGGTGACCAATATTGGTCCTGTTCAGTATCATCTGTAAGATGACCTTGAAGCTGGGACCAGGATTGTGAAGCAAGAGATCCCTTTTTGGCTCAACCTCAGGGAGAGGGAGCTGTTATTAACGTGGGGAGACTTAGGGAGGAAAACTGACTTAAGAAGTGTTACCCCAACTACCCCTAACGATAATATACATTGAAACTTACCTAGTCCGGCAGGGGTGGCTAGGATGGGTAGTTGGACAGGGAGATCGGGTCATGTGGGATGATGATGAAGATTGACAAGAAAAAAGACAATGAAAAAAGCAGAAACAAAAAATAAATATATGAAAACACATAAATGCAAACATAAGCAACACACAGATCAAAACAGAGAAAAATATCAGGTAAAGAAGGAGAATATGAAGAAAGTGTTATTATGTTCTTGATCTCTCTATTGGAATCATCCCATAGGAAATTCACCTACTTGGGTATGGCCTGCTTGAGAACCATTCACTTGAAAATCACTCACATGACAATACCTAAGCAAGAATATATCGATAAAGTGAGCCTAGGACTATTACCCAAACCTAAGCTGAAGTCCAATCACCAAGTATCAGACTGATTTTACCACACCAATTTCCTAAACAATATTAAAGATATCAAACAAGGGTTCATTGATTCATTCAGTATTATTGGTATGTGAATATAAAATCAAAGAATTCACAAAAATTTTTCATCTATCTATTTTTTTTATAGTTTCTCGTATCCAATCAACATACTGGTTGATAGTGGCATACTCTTCTTTACTGTTCCCATTGAGACTAGTATCATTCGTTCGAAATCCCAAAATCTGACGCCCATTACCGATCTTGCCTTCTTTGCAAAAAAGCAAAGGACCTCCTCTATCTGCATACTGAAGACAATATAACATTATAAATGAGACATAGAGCTGGCATTGTAAATGAATAACCAATTATACGAACAGAGTAAAAGATTGATTGGGCAACAATTAGCATGTATCTGGGGATAAAGTTGAGAAGTAGTTTGCCCATACAGAAATGACTAAAGCTCAAAAACTCATACGCTGAAATATTCCACATTTTCTAAGTCAGAACTTTCAAAATCTCACAACTGTACCACACTACTTCAGAAAATGAAAAAAAAGAATCTCAACCCAGCAAAAAAACAAAGTTGAAATCGATCAACACAGTGACTGCACAAACTTGGAGTTCTAAAATGCAGGTTGTACACAATATAAAATTTTCATCAGAAAAAAATTTTATCTTACCCTTTTTTGTTCTTCATATGTTGAGACTGTACTCTGGAACTGATTTTCAGATCATAAAACATTATCACTAGAGGAGGGATTTTTAAGGGCAGCTCTTTTTTCCTGATAGTTGATACAAACTCAGCTCATCAAGAAATGTCGAAAAAACGCATTTTCAATGATGTAGGATAACTTTTTTTTGCCCTGGTTTGCCCCTTTTTTGATGATTTGCCCCTTTTCCCTTTTTTGTTTATTTTACCAGAATCTAAAACACTCCTTTTGTTCAAGAAAATTCAAGAATTTTTGAACGCTTTGCCTTGTTTCGGGTCAGTTCAATCACAAAACTTTTCGCAGTACAAATGTATCTTGACTGACCATCGTCAAAATTTCACATTTCAAAATATTGAAATGTTCAACGTTGTCACATTCAACAAGTTTTTAAATGGATAACACTGTTGATTTCACATTAGTTTTAGGTTGCGTTAAATTAGAAGTGGATTAAATTGATTTTTGAGTTATTTTATTAGCTTTATTACATGAAATTTTGCCCTATTGTTGCCCCTCTTTGCCCTTTTTCCGCCCTTTTTTCTTCATTATTTTGCCCTTAATTATCCAGTCTCTACTCACTGTCAATGAACGAGGTGCAATCAATGTACTGCTATTATTCTTTTAATTATGACACAACTGATATACTTTGCCAAACCAGGTGGAGATTCTCAAAACAAAATTTAAAACTCACCAATTTTTGTGAATCCTGACTTTTGTAGAAAGTACTTTCAGTTGTTATTTTTCTTGGAAAATCTGCTCCATCAGTCTTCAGGCTAGTATATTTTGTCGAGAGTGGGGTCACATACAAAGGACGATTAGCATCATCTGAAATATAAAAAAGTGGGATAGTATATTCTTGTTTTATATTTAAGTGATAATATGCCATGCAGAACCAGCAGAACAGAAAAGATTTATGGTATATTATTGGACACTTGTACACGCTCCAAAAGTTACAGAAACTGTAATTTGTAGTTTTTAGAAGATTATGATGTTGCAACCATAAAGGAAACCAAGCTCAAGCATAGTCTCAGACATTATAGACTCAAGCATAACCACTCCATAATGTCTCTCTTGAGAACCTTGATCAATTCTTTCTACACAATCTTGATAACAATTTCAATGTGGAAAAAATACTTTGAGTAATTCATGCTTCAAGAAGTTACAGAAAAATAGATGTAATAAATCCATCTTGGACCTTGAAACCTGTATTTAGGCCTACTTTGACTTTGAGATATTTTGAACAGTTAACAATTAATTGCTCTTCATCAAAACTCAAAATCAAATGTGAGATGATATTTTTATATGTCAAAATAGTTCAAAGGAATTTTTTGGTGTAGAACAGTTGTGGCATAATACTTATATCTTTGAGTGAGTTGGAATACAATTTGTCTTCAATAAAGAGAAACAATTTTTGCTGATCCGCGGTTGGAGCAGCATGTACCAGCTAGACCAGATAGATGATATCCCAAACAATCATTTGAAATGTCATGAGCAGTTAAGCTAATCCAAATGTAACATACCTAATAAAACTGTGGATAACAATCCCATGGATATCTTTGAGATCTTGCATCACATGTATATCCACTACAATCTTAGATAGTACTGGTTGGTACTGCTCAACTTTACTTGATAATTACTGACCAAGCTTAATCTTAGATGTCTTTACATACATGTGCACAGAAAGTTCTTTCAATAGATAAAATGAATATCGATACTGATCACACCAGCCAAAAGACTTTGTGGGTAGTGAAACTGTTACTAAATACCATTAAAATTTTGGAATGAATGAATGCAAATTCCTGTGGTCAATACATTAGCCAACATTAATGCATGATATTCAACTAAATTTTCAAGGATTGCATAGTCACGTGACTCCTGAATCAGACATCCACTCACAATGCGCATGCTTATTTCTGGCTCATTGATAGCCACAATGGTGCAGGGCTTTAGAACTTCATGGTGCCACACTCAATTACACCTTATTTCTTCGATCCCAATTGACAGTGAAAAGTCCTGTGCCGTCAAATATGATAGGTTGATCAGACTCCAGTGGAAGAGGTTGGACATTTGCATCAAAAAATATATCATCAGCCAATTCCATGATTTGGGGTCCCCCAACTTTTTCCAACCAATCATTAAAAAAAACTGTCGTTGTGAAGGCAACTGCGTTTTCCATTCACACTCGAAGTCAGGGTATCTCATGAACAATTCTTGTAGGTCTGTTGTGGTAGCATTGACATCTTCAAAGTCTGGGTAGTGGTGGTATTTCTCTATTTCCTGTTTGTGTACATATGGGCTGTTCTTGAATGGATAATATGTGCCAGCATAAGCATGCTGGTAGAAAGCACTGAAAAACTTGAACTGTATATGTTATTCCAGTCATAAAGAATGTCATAGGTTATTTCTTTTCCATTGATACAAAGTTGAAGATTTATATAGCTTTGTTAATGAATCCAGCTTCTATTCTGAAATATTCAAAACATTGCTCAGCTACTGATTGCAAAAACTCTTCACCTATTATACTTACTATGTTATAATCTACAGTAAACTTCCTGGCACCATCCACAGAAACTTAGTATGGAGACGTGCACAATTTGGATGTCAAAATGAATGGAGTTCTGTCCACACGACCTGCCCCAGTAAAAGCCGACTCATTCAGCAGTATACCGTAGCAAATTCTTTTGCCTAAACCAGAACAATGTATAAACACCAACCATGGCATGCTATAAGGCTCTGACAGGAAACTGCCGGTTGATGGATAATATTTGTTGATCTGAGGAATCTCTGTGATTGGGTAATCACTTTTCAGTGAGTGACAGGGGAGTATTTCATGCCTGAAGCTGCATAAATCAGGCACCGGAATGCTCAATATTGGTGCGGAACCATTGATGATAATTTCTTCTGTATGATTGCTTATTGTGTTTTCCCATACAATGTCAATGTTAACGCTTATTCCATTCAGCCTTAAAAAGGGGGTATGTTTCTGAATGACCAAACAATGCTATTTCGTCCAACTGCTACTGGGGCATCTGAATTTTCAATTCTCATTTTGGGGCATCTTAATTTTCAATTCTCATTTTGGGGCATCTGAATTTTCAGATATGCAGTTATAATAGTTGGACAAAACCAGCTTGTCATGATGTTTTCAGCAATTTTTCCCATTTGGAATGGAGATTTTTTGGATAGAATTGAAAAATATATACAAATGTTTTCCTATTATCAATTTTAGATTGCCAAATGATGCTCTACAAATTAATGGTGATCCAGTCATTTCTCTATATATATTTTTTTGTTTTTTTTATTTTCATCTCTCTTTATTCAGGCAAGTTTTGTCATCTTTCATATTAGTTAGTGTGTGTTTTGGCCTGAAATAAACTAGCATATTCCTCTAGCTCTTTCTATAGTATGAGCAAAAAAGAGTTCAGAGAATTTCAGTTCCTGGTAGCTTTAACACGATTATGGATGAATATAAAAATATAATTATATTTATGGAGCTGCCTCTAAATGGAATGTAATCATTTTATAGGTCCCTGGAGATCACTCTTTTTTCTAACACTCAAGGGCATATTTATGTCACAGAGGAAATAAATGTTTTGGGTTCCTAGGACATCTAACTTATTCTAAATTTGTACATTGCTTCAAATTGTTGTAAATTATTGTAATGGGAAATTAAATTTAATTTTGTAGTTTTGAAGAAAGCAGTAAACATCACCAGTTTAGAAGAATTCAAGACTCGAAATTTGAAAGTGGAAATAGCTCACCATTAATTTGACTAATCCTCATGCATGAAACGGAAAATGAAGTGAATTATATGTGATTGGGCTTCAGTTATTGTTATACTATTGAAACTACTATTTCAGTTTGTAAAAGCTTCCTCGACCCATCTTCAAAATAAGCTTCAGCATATGATTCAAAGAAGAAAATTTCTAAAAGGAAAAGGTCAGTAATGATATATACCCAGATGTCAATTTGTTTAGGCATGCTGTTGACGATTCAATCCATGAGCGATTCTCTTCCAATACCATCCGTCCAGTGCAGTGAAACAATGATGTACTCTTCACACTTAAACTAATGCTCCATTGTGGCAGAATGCTCAGATCGACAATTTTCATTCTATTTGGTGGTGATGGTATACTTGGTTTATTATTCAATCTTGATTTGGCTGCAAATAAAAATAAAAAGAGGGTATTTTCTCATGTTTCAGTTCTATTTAGTAACACTTACACTTTCCTCTACCTTCAATCAATATCATAATTGATTGTTCTTCTTTCACCTGGACTCCACTAAGTGCAGAAGACTGGGGGTCTGCTATGTAGCATTGCTTTATGGGAGGCACAAAGTTGCAAGTGTAGTTCCCATTGAAGCAAATGACTGCACAATGGGTAGCATTTTCTTCATTAATGTAACCAATGATGTCACGTAAATTGAATCTATGATCGAAGACATAAATATCCCTGTGGAACAATCTATCTGGGAAATTGGATAGACCAAGTTTGGCTTCCTCCAGCCTGTTGCCAAATCCATCTGGGAGGTAATTGTTGAATGCCGTCAAGTAATAAATCAGTGTCTGTACTGTACTCCACTCCTGCCTAATCATTTTCATATCATATTCCAACAGTAAAGGATGAATCAAATTTGGATGGTTGATTTTTTTGTGTGACTCTAATATCCAAGGTAAGTGCCACGCAATGTCCATAAGTTTTGCTATGTGAATTCCGGAATTTTCCTCTATATAAAATATGTTATGATAACTGGACATGGAAAAGTGTAATTAAGAAATGCAAGTTCGAGCAGATTTTCTACTGAAAAAATTAAATAAATTGAAGATGTTGCATCAAGCACACACAATAATAAAACAAAAAAAACCAAGTTGTATTATCAAAATTTTTCGGTAGCTGAGTTGTGTTGGGTTATTTTCCTCATAAAAATGAAATGAATCTTAAAATGGTAAAATGAATTTGCTCTGCACATGACAATCAACTTTGGTCTGAATGTGGAAGTTTATCCGATATTTCTGCATTTCACACTTCTGTAAATGTTGCTGGAAAATGGTAAAGCAGACTCCTCAGAATATTTCTTAAATTCACAGAAAGATCATGATCATGTCCTACTGATGATGAGAAAATTAATCAGATTTCTACCAGGGTTGCATTGATCCAGGCTCTATTTTTCATAATGATCGAACAATTTAAGTTGAAAATTTTCCCACACTTTTTCAGTTTTACAATTGACAATTAAAAATTTTTGATGATAATCTTTAGGAGTTTGCTCAGATTGATAAATGTGTAAAATTTTCTCAGTTGTAAAAGTAATCAATTTTCAAATATTTAAAGTGGAATTGATGCACACGAATTTCCAGTCATTAATTATGAGTGGTAAGAATACTGTTTCCAACACAAAGTTGAAGAGAGATTTGAAACATGTTTTTCATTCATGTTTCTCAGGATTCAAGTGCATATTTACATCGAGTCCATCACTTGTAATACACAATATTCTGCTGAATTAGTTCAACTTCCTTTCAAAGGGTTCATCATAAAATCATTTCTACTCTCGCCAGTCTTGAAGGACCTATTCTGGAAGAAATTCTGATGCACGATCAATCTTCAGACTACCATCATCTGAAAGTGATGAGCAAGTTGAATAGATTGAAGCTGAATCCTCAGACCGACCTATTGAATCTGACACATCCACAGTTGTTGATCCCAACAATTTAGTCCATGCCGAACTTGCGGAACCCATCTTTATTGTTGCTGCTGCTACTGTTAAGATTCACCCTTATTCTCAACACTGGATTTGTGGTCATGTTTTTCCATGAACAGATGCATCCATACCTGATTTAATAGTTCAACCTGCACCTAACACTTTCAATGGTGAAGAATTTCCTGTAGAGACTTTGGTGATCAATATCTGTATTGGAAGCTGTCCTCTTCTGTTTGTCAACAATTCTGGAAACTGTCTTAAGCTTCGTGCTAACCAAGTAGTCCCTGTTGTAAAGCACTCTTTGGAAAAGTCACACACCGGCTCACAGGATATCCCCTCCAGTGTTGCTGTAGCTGTATCAGAACATGATCCGGCTGATCACCAACCATGTCCATTAGATCATTCTTTACCTAATATTTCTGACTCTCAAAAACTTCATCTAGCTCTTCAAAAAATGACTAAAAATACTTTTGTCTCAGCCACTACGAAGGCTGAAGCCATAAAGATACTCAGAAGGTATCAGGACGTCTTCAGCTTACCTGGTGATCCTCCTATTTTCACTCATGAACTCATGGTGAACATCAATACTGGGATGCTCAACCCATGAATAGACATTACTATCATGCTCCAATGGAACAACATCCTGTAGTTAGGTCTTACATTTAGAAAATGCTCAATAAAGACTTCATGGAACCTTCATGGTCCTCTTGGGCTGCTCCTCTTTTCCTAGTGAAAAAGAAGAATGGTTGTTGGCACCTGGTAGTTGACTATCACGCATTAACGAAGTTACACCCAGTGATTGTTTTCTAATTTCTCAAATTGATAATTACTTAGATGTAATGGGAAATGCAAAGTTTTTCATACCTTTGTATCTGAAAGCAGGCTACTGGCAAGTTCATGTTGACTCTGAATCTTGTGACAAAACTAAATTTATCAGCCAGGAACGACCTTTTTGCTCTAAGGTTCTATTTTATGGCTTAAAAAATGCTGCTGCAGAATTTCAGTGTCCAATGGAAGGAATTCTCCACCCTTATATCTGGAAAATCTGCTCAGTTTACATTGACGATATTATTGTTTTCTAAAGAACTTTGGAAGAGCATCTTAAACACATTCAGACGATCTTCAAAGACCTTAGAGATGCTAATCTCACTCTTAGACCTGATAAATGTGAGTTTCTACCTCCTATGGTCAAATTTCTTGGTCATCTTCTCAATGCTGATGGCATCTCTGCTGATCCGGAAAAGGTAAAAGCTATTTGTGATTACCAGTTTCTGAGTACGAAAAAGCAGATGCAAAGCTTTCTTAACCTTGTAGAATGCTGAAAGTGCTTTATTTCTAAACTCGCTACCTTATCAGCACCACTTCATGAGCTGCTTCGAAAAGACAACCTAAACTGTTACTGATCTTCAAAGACAAGCATTCGATGGTATCAAAATTGCGTTAACATCTACTCCTTTGCCATGTTACCCTGTTTACAATGGTAAAGCTCAATTTATCATCCAAACTGATGCCAATACTACGGTAGTAGGTGCAGTTTTGTATCAAGAATCTGGTGATGATAAGTGAAAAGAAAACTTATAATAGCAGGGTCTTAACTGATGCTGAAACTCGCTACAGTACTACTGAAAGAGAATGTCTTGCAATTGTTTACAGTTTTCAGAAGTATTGACTTTGTGTTTACATACAACCTGTCATAGTGCCTACTGACCATAAACCTTCACAATGGTTAAAATACAAAATACATAGGAAGACTAGGTTAGAATGCTTCACAATTAGATTGAAAGACTTAGAGTATGTCAAAGGTAGAGTATGTCAAATTGTATGTCAAAGTATGAGTATGTCAAAGTATGTATAGTATGTCAAAGAGTATGTCAAAGGTAGAGTATGTCAAAGGAAAAGATAATGTCTGCGCAGATTTCTTGTCTTGCAAAGATCATTGCAAACCAGCTTCTATCCCTCCAACTGAACAACTCCCTTCTGAAATCTTTAGATCTGAATTTCGCTCTCCTGAACAATCTAAAACTCCTTCTACTGAAATCTGTTCCCTTTCCAAAGCACCAGACACTATTATAACTACAGTTATTGAGTTAGATATTCCTATCATAGATACAGTTACCCACTCTATGGCTAAAACCTCTGAAAATCCTCAAACTACTGTATTCAATCCTCAAACTTTGGTAAAAGATGATTTCCAGTTGCTGGCAGCTGAACCACCTTTTATGGCTTCACCAGCTGAAATTACTCGACTTCAAAATGAGGACCATGCTTTACTTAAAATTGTAAGTGGTCTCACATCCGATAATCCTCTTAAGTCTTCTACCTGCTTTTTCATTGAAGATGGTATTCTATACCAAAAGTCTAAAGAACCAAGACAACTCATAGTTCTTACAGCACTTGTTGGTACTGTTCTTCCTCAATTCCACAGTGCAAAAATTATGAACCATCAAGGGCCCAATCATATGCTTGATGCCATAGAACTTCACTTCTGGTGGCCCAGAATGAAACACATCATGAGAACTTGGATTAAAACCTGCCAAATCAGTCAACTGACTACTGCTAAATTGCCTACTACTGGACCTCTGATTCCTAATAAGCTGACATATCTATTTGAGATTGTCACCACAGATATCAGCAACATTTCTTCTATAGGTGATCATAGATCTTACATTATTGTTTTCCTCCAAGACTACCTCACTAAGTGGGTAAGTGCTAACCTGATCCCCGATCAGGAGGCCTCTACTATAGTCCAATGTTTTGTCAACAATGCCATTCTGCAATATGGCACTCCTCAATTTCTGTTCTTTGATCAAGGTAGCTGTTTCACCTCAAAACTCATGCAAGACATTTGCGTGCTACTGAAAATTAGGAAAGTTCAAACTACTGTTTATCATCCTGAGGGCAATGGTATGGTTGAGGGATTAAATCAAACATTAATCTCTCAACTAAAAAGGTATACCGTAGACCCCAATAATTGGGAATGTTGCAGTCTTCACATATAATGATACTTCACATATAATGATACTATGCAGTCTTCACATATAATGATACTCTTCACACTGCTACACATCATTCTCCTTTCAAATTGTTGAGAGGTCACAACCCTCGAAATTACATTTGATTACAAATGGGCAAAATGTCAGACCATACCTCAGAACTATGAAGCATATCAACATATTCTCACTCAATCTCATCTGAATCTCTATAAAAGCATTAGTGAAAACCTGGAAAGAGCTGCAACCACCAGCAAATCCTGTTATGATAAGAAAACCAAACATCGAGAGATGGCCATAAATGATCTCTTGTTGCTTTTCAACTCTGAGAAAGGTAATAAGATACAGCCTGACTACATCGGCCCATATATTATTACCAATATCTCCACTCTTGAGCATAGTGTCTCATCACAATTGATGCACTAGATTCTCCTGGTAGGCCTCACATTGTGTCTTTAAAAATTATATTCCGCGATCTGCAGGGGAAATCTTTTTAGCTGAAGCCAGTGGTCCTTGACAGCCATCTTCTACCCTTAAGTATTTAAGTAAACTCCATCGCATATCTGTATCTATTTTCTGTACATATGTAATTTTCATAAAAACTTACCAAAAGCTCTAAAATTTACCATTTGGCACCTCATTTTTGTATTGTATTGTATTTATGCATATAACCCCCAACAACCAAATTTTTTCGGCTCGGACTACTTCCTCAAATGTAGTCAGAGTTGTCCACATCTGTGATTGCTCTGTTCAGGAAAATCTTGTCGGAAATATTGAGTTGTTTATTATGCATGTTAAACATATGATATATATACATGTCGTTTCACAACTGCGTTACTGGTGTGAACTCCTGCATCCACCCTATGGTATAGGTAGAAGAAATTTCCCGTAGCTATAGGTTCGGAATGGCAAGTGGTCATTCAGCTCGGATTCAACAGACACTGACCCTCAAACCTCTGAGAGCTGACCTTGGATGATCTTCAGGATTTCACTTTGAACATGATGCTTGTTTTCGTTTTAAATTTTGCATTTGCTTTATTTTCTTTTCTTTCTCAAGCTCACAATTTTTTTATTCCAAAAACTTTTCCTTCTCTCTTGCTTCCAAAACCTGTATTGAGTTAGATTTTGATGGCCCAACCCCCCAATAGTGTAGACAGCCACCCAACATTGATCTGCTGCTGCTGCCACCATGACGTTTCATTTTTCACTGATGGTAAGTTGCGTGCATTATTATAAGCTTTCTGTGTATGTTTCATGTTTCTTCTTCTTGGTCTTTCTGGTTTGAGTTTCCCACTGTGCTCTTCTTCTGACTTCCTGAGAGCCCACAAGACTTCCAGTGGTCAGTTTCCACTAATCTGATCAATCTTTATGCCTTGGCCTAGCTCCCAAAGTTTCCGATGCTGAAGTTGGAGACTGCTTCTAGAGTTAATCACTAGTTAACTTTTGTAGTGAAGGTCATGCTCAAGTCCATAATTGAGAAAGCCCTATATTCAAAAATCTCCAATTTCAAACAAAAATATTAAAATTTATAAAAACTCAAAACTTTTCAAATCTCCTCAAAACACAAAAACACTACCAATTTTCCAAAGTTCAAAACATTCTCATCATCATATTCTCAAATAATTTATTTTCCAAAATCTTCAAAAACTACCTTTTTTCTATTACTTTTAGTCAAAACTATATTTTCTAAAGTCCACGTCTGTTTAAGTATCTTTTTCAGAGTACCTGCTCTTAGTGATCTTCCACCTATTAATAAGTTTACTTAAGATACACCATCTACAGTTCTCATGATCATCCTAACTGATGCCAAATATTCAGCTTGATCAAAATCCTCATCACTAGTCACACTGATGTTCTTGTGCCCACAACGCTTGTCATTAGATCAGCAGTCTGCCACAACCGCTGACATTTTTAGTTCTTCTGTGTTTGTTTAGTTCGTTTTGTTTTAGTTTAAAAGACAATCTTTGTGCCCTGTTAACATTTTTTAGAGCTTTTGTACATTCTTCTGACCAGCCCCGTGAAATTTTTCTTTTGTGCACATTTTTCTTTGAGAAGAGCAAATTCACACAACTGGTTTGGTGTTGCCATGTCTTGCATAGTTGAAGCAAGTATCTTTGAGCTCCAAATTCTAACCATTTTGCATTTTGTCACATCTTGCCCTCATTCTTCCAAAAGTGAGGATTGGAAAATTTTGCCGCTACAACAACTCCAAAGGCACCTTGAAGTATTGATTGCTTAAGGCGATCTGCTGCAGGGGGAGGGGTGTTGTAGTGGTATTTTCCAGTTTACCACAAATGTTTTAATGTCACTTCACAAATTCCTGATCTTCACAGCCAAAGATGAGCATGTCTCTAGCATTCCATCTTAATTCAAACTGGGCGACACAATTACTGTAGTCATTGTTTTGTGTGCCAGAATTCGGTCAGTGAAATTATTTTTTGTTTTATATTTCCTGTCGCCTGGTTGTCTCCTCTAATAAACCTTGTCGCACTACTTTTTCCTGTCACAATAATTGTTATTTTAAATCGTGAAGTCAAAAATTTTGCCACTTGGAATAATTTCGAATTTGATCAATTTACGACTGGTTTTTCCTGATTTGTCCAAAGGTGTACATGCCCCGGCCCAAAGCAAGTTAAGTCTTAACATTAAGATCTGAACATCTGGGAAAAAACTCTTGAAAATATGTTTGGCCCTAAATCAATCTTATTTCTTGGTGGATCACCAGATCAAAAGTCTCCTAAAAAGAAAATAAAAAAAAAAGAAAACATATATAACATGTGACTCTATACAATAATAGAATAGAATAATATATAATCCATGAATAATTGCAGTACTGCAACATGCAAAGTGTAAATTACATTGTATAAAATAGGTTCTAAATTATTGACAGCTGATAAACTGTTGGAATTGACTTTGGCACTCTATGATGACATATAGCAAATGCCAATGCAGCATCCTCACCTCTTGGGCACTTCACTTTGCCCTAAGCCTGATTTTAAGAGAAAGTAAGTATATGCCTATTGTAGTATTCTTTAATTATACACTCAACTTCACTATGATGAGTATTAAGTATCCACTTGAATTCACTATAATGACTATGTATTCTAAATTTCTCAAAATAAAAATTTCAATTCAATTTTCTTGTCTTCTCTGGGTTTTCTGATTGAAATTATATCCAGCATTCCCATACTTGTGTAGGACTGTCCCCCGATTTTAGTTTTCAAGTCATCCATGGGATATTTAGGTGTAGTACTGATTGCTACTTTCATTCTAGTTCAGAAAACACATTTTGCAATCTACCCTATGATGCAATATAAAAGCAATGCTTTGATTTACAGTTAAGCAAAATTTGCCATTCCTGTGAATAAGGTCTATCTCAATTTTATGAAGCTCTAGGCTCTGGATATGTTTCAATCAGGTTTTGATGGCCTAATATGCAATTCTGTTTCTTACCAGGAAATGCAGTAGTTGAGCAAGAGCAGTGTTTGAGCATAATCCGGTTTGCCAATTGGCTATGGTACCAATTATATGATAAGAACAGTGAAAAGGAGTTAATGGTGACAAGATCAAAGATGGGTCAGCAGTTTTATGGGATAAAAGTGCATGGTGTATGAATGTGGCATCATATCAAAGGGCAGAAGAAATGGAGAAACTATGTGAACATGATTGTTATACATTGTTTGTAAGTTTTTCTCAGAAAAAAGCTTTATGGTATTAATCCACAAATTCACAAATGACTCACAGTTCCACGAAAAATCTGACTTATGACACTGCCTATGAATAGTCATTGTGTCTCAGGACAATGGGCTTAAGTACATCCTGGCCCCCTGGATATAGTGCAATGGCCCCATCCCACTAGAGTGCCTAGCTCTCCCTTCCACCACAAACAAAAGAAACCACAATAATATCTCTTTTTGGTGGGAATAATCCGAGAATTTTAAGATGCACATTAAGTTGTATCACTTTTTTATTATTCACCAAACTATCCCACTAATAGAAAACAAAACCGAAAAAAACATTCATAACACTATTTAAAGTTCTATGTAAGACTACATTGGTTCTTAACATAAAAGTTCCATTGTGTGAAAAGAAAGTGTGCACTTATGCATGCAATCAATCACCTTTCATCACTCTCCTCAGAACATCCTTCATCCAATCGAAATGTGGTGCTATAGTGAAGTACATTTCTGCATCTTCCCATAAATTCCACAATGCTAATAAGTCACATGTTTCAGTAACTTCATCGCATGCTATCAGGGGACTACAAGCTATTTCCTTAAAAAAATGAAATTTAGTTTTTATCCAGCCATCACAATGAAATGATCAAAACTAACTTACGCCATAGACTGATGCATCATTATTCACAAAAATGTTCAGCTCACACATGACTGTATGTTCAAAAAACTACATGTTTGTTTGATAGCCAATTTTTCTGGGTCAAATATGTCTTTTCATCAAACTTGTTGTGACACTGATAACTGCCGAACTTATCTAGCTAGCCAGTTATATTTGTAAAATATCCAACGTCCCTACTTAATGTTGATGGAATACTTTTGAATAATAAGAACAGAAAGGGGGGAGAATAAGCACTTCTTTAATGCTGCAAGAATAAAAAGGCTTAAAAAATGTTCATTCAAATGCAATCAAACAATGCCAAATACATTAGCACTTTATGAATACAAAAATATTTGTGATGAGTGATTTTGAAAGAATCTGATTTTTTCTGTGCTTATGCAATGTTAGTTTGTTATAGTGGCTTTCAAAAGTTTTTACAAACTATCAATGTCTATGTACTAGCGTCTTTTGTGTGATATTGTTAGACCAGGCAACCCATAGGACAGACAACAAGAATTCTCTTGGCTTTTGTTAGAAGATTGCAACCAGTAGTGATATCTACACATTTACCTTATCCGGATTATTAATGTTCCTATATTGAAAAGGCCTTCTGGTCTTGATTTGAAGTGGAATGTCTTCCACACTGGTATTTAGCCACACCAAATCCGTTTGCAGTGGTATCAAAGTTAGAGGTGTGTGTGTCATATCTAGTAAAATTTTTGATTTTTTTAAAACAAACTTTTATAGTTGGATAAAAGTCTTCACATGCTTACCAGTATCATACTTCACAGTAAAAAGACTTCTGGTTTGTAGATTAATGTACTTTTTGATCCCCAGACTCAGTGGTTGGACTTGATCATTGAATATAATATCATCATTCAATTCGTAAATCATTGGTTTCAGTGATTGAACTTGATAATTGGATATAATATCATCCATCTCCAATTCTCTTCCATAGGCTCTTCCACATTTTGCATCCACATGACTATCAGCAATTTTTTGCATCTGTTTAAAATATCCATGCAAATCCTTGAAGTAGGACCCCGCCGATGCATAGTTTTGCTCCGAGGAGTAGCTGAAAATGAGGAATGTGCAGCATTTTTGGCATTCATATTAGATAGCATAGGAAACATCACAACTCTATATCAGAAGTCATACCACTTTGAACACAAATACTACTCACTGTGAATACCTGATGCATTGACAGGTGGTCAAAACAAAACGTGTCCTGTCCTTGCGACCAATTCCACTGATTTCAGATTCATTCAGTAGAATAGCATATCCAAATGATAAGCTGACAATCCAGGGCATGGTATTAGGTTGAGCTAAGAAGCCCCCAGTGAATGGATTGTAGGAACGAAATGTTGGATTCTCATCGATTGTATAATTCAATGTCATACTTTCATAATGATCATCTCCATTATTTGTGACCCGATGGAATTCAATGTTATATCTTTCGGCACTGATCATATCCAAAATGATAGCAGACGTGTGAGCTTTTTTCCTGCTGAAAAAATACTGCTTTGTAAAAACTTAAGTTGCAATATTTTCAGCCAATAGTCACCAACAATGTCTATAATAGGAACTCACTTCTCTTATGCTAATTGATCAAAAACATTAATTGGAGTTCTGCTAAGAAAAAGTATTATGTGTTCTTTTTTAGAACTGAAATAATTTTCAGTTAATAATAATTATGTGCTCAGTTCAAAGTCTCATCAAAATTTCTTCATGCTTACAAACATTGAAAACATATCTTTATTCCTGGCCATATAAACACTCATTTAGGCACAATTCATGCAAAACTTGACAATTAATTCTTTATTACGAAAAAGTAATTAATTAGTTCTTTTTGAAATCAACTTTTTCAAAATTGAAAACAATCCCACTTTTTATGTGATCAAAATGATTATTTTTCATGTTATCAACAATTAAATGAATGTCACAAAGTATGCATATGTCATACAAATGATTTTTTTTCTTATTGATAAAAAATACATTTTATGTGGGCTGAGTGGACTCCTGGAAAACAGTTCCAGGCTTGCAAACACAATTGATTCATCCCAAAAGGATTGAGAGCTATGTCAGCTACTACAAAAATCCTGGATACAGTCAAAATCAAACCTGGTTTCTGAGATCAGTAATTTGGATTGGTAAACACTAGACTGAGACAACCATCACCCTATTTCACCTATGATTAATGTAACAATTGTTATCAATCAATCATGAAAATTTAAAATGTTTGTAGGTTCTGAATAAATTGCCAAATTGATGTTGCAAGAAATTTTCAGCGTGATTGAATGTTTTTCCTTTAGTAGGGATCTTAGATATCAGGAGGCGAGGCTTTCAGTGATGTGGAAAAAACTGTTCAATGGGTGAAGACCTTGGAGTTGCTGTAATGCTGCCAGTTAGCTCAACATTGTCAGGATTACTCATAGATCAAACACCTACATTTATGATTTATGTAGTATGAATTACAGAAAGCCCTAGTACAGTATCTTAGTTCGTATAGTGTTTGTGGCAGACATCATGATAAACAAAAACACATATTGATACAATGGAGATGTAGCATTCTACTGACTTCATATTTATTTGCATAAATTCCTCAGTGCATCCATATTTTTCACTATTTTTATAATTGTTTAAGTTATCTACATTTTCATTGGTGATATAGTAATTATATGGAGGGTTATGGTGTTGCTTATTTTCAGGCATCTTGTAAGAGACAGGCCTCAATTATTTGCAGATATCTGGTGGGAGACAACCTTTGTGGAACACTCTACCCACTGTGGGGGTCTTTGAGGTGTGCAGAGTTAGGGCCCAACTATTTGTTGTTGCTTGTTTTTGCCTGGTCGAGGGGAGAACTGTTTCTGTTGTAGTGTGATACCGCCGATTTGTAGGAGTATCACCATTATTGTCATTTTCTTGAATAGACGCACAGGTACAAAGTGCAGCCAGCGACATGGACTGTCAGGAGACGTCTTACTGTAGCGCAAATCAGCATGTGTGCTTTGGGTTCACTCTCTTCCATTATTGTTGTTATATTTTTCGCATTGGTCCACCTCCCCATGCGAAAAGACTATTTTGTGTTTCCCCAAGCACGTGGGATTTATATTATTTCTCGCCTACTCATGTTTGTATGTGTAAGTGTTTTTTTGTGTTGGATAAAACTGGAGAAAAGCTATCCCTTTATTTTCATTACATATTGGGAGACAAATCAAAGGAACTAGGTTTCCTTAGTTTATGGGATAATTATCATCGGGTTTAAGTACTCTAATTAGGTAATTAAATGGGTAAGTGTGGGTGTTGGAAATACATGCATTAAGGACGAATTCAGGAATCCACACCTGCCACCACTCTCAAATCCCCGACCATCTAGAATACAACATTTCACTAAATCTCAGGCCTTGCCAAGGCATAATGCCAACTGGTTTTGCAGGCTGTAGCTTGTTCTCTACACCAAGAAGTGACCTGTAAAAAAGCTCAATAACTAACAACCAGTAGAAATGATAATAATTCGGTGGCTGAATTGCTACTATAGCTGCAAAGCAATGGTGGCTGGATTCGCCCAGTGGCTCATTTGACACACAGTTAATCTCGCATGAGCTGGAAGAAAAATCAAATTACAGGCTAGACAAATGTGCTACTACTGTTGTCAGTTGTTATTATTCTTACAATTAAAAAACAAATGCTTACTCTGGAAATAACTTCATGATGCAACTTGGAGAATTTTCAACCATGTTATACTCATTAAAATGACCATGTATTTTGCCCACGCAATGGAACATGTTGAAATCTGGTCCTTGTTGGGAAATGCTCAAATTCCACCATGGTAGATGAGATACATCCAGTTTTGGAAATTTGCTGCCCATAGACACTATTTGGATGTCTGATTGGCCTTGCAATGCTGAAATTGTTGGAATTTTTTTTTATTATTTGGAGAATAGATGAGATTTCAACCAAATTAGTACTTACATGATTTCTTATCAACCAGACGAATTTGAATGATCAAGGATTGTCGTTGAGGCATTTTAGCAACAAAACCTGTGTCAACATATAGATCTGTGGAAAAGAAGCACTGCTTTGTAGTCAAAACATAGCTACAGACTGCCCCACGATTCTCCTGGAAGCATAAAACTGCACATGTACTAGCATTGTTAACAATTTCATATCCAGCAATATTATTCAAGTAGAATGTGTCATGACGAACTGTGACACTCCTTTTAAATTTACGATCCAGCCACTGATTTTCAATGGCAGCATAACTGAATGTTAGATTGAATTTGGAGTAAAAGTTTTTTGGTATATAGTTGTAGATACCAGAAATATAGTAATTCAACAACTGTGTCAATATCGATCCATCAATGGCCTTGAAATGATTGTATGGTATTAAGTTGAAGCTATATGAATGTGGATCACTTATTTCCCCATAAGCTGCAAAGATCCAATCTGATAATTCTACAATTTTTGTAAACTCGAGAATTCCATTTCTCCAGTTAGTGTTGGAAACTAATGCCTGGGCAAAATATCGACCATCTTTGGAACATACTAAGGGACTGCCTGAGTCACCCTGAAACAAATGAAAGTTTAAAAATGTGTATTGTATTTAAAGCTTAGATTTTACTGAAGTCTATAACAATGTATGGATATTCCGTCACACAGTCATTCACTAGTTAATTCTTGACTTACTGGGGATACTTTATCTGAACCATGTTTGAAAGTTTCAAATTTGTAACGAGTCATATCATCATTAATCAAATAACTGCGGTTGAAATGTGACATCCTCAAACCTGAAAAAATTGAGTGAAAACCTGAAAATTATACATCCAAAGCAGTGATAAAGTTTACTTTTTACTCCTCCCCACCCGCTAACAAAGCAGTCATCAACATCATTCAGTGCAAATTGAGACAATGCAAGTGGTCTAACAAACTGATTAAATTTGACCGGCTTTTCCAGCTTTAACATTGC
Source organism: Romanomermis culicivorax (assembly GCA_963922205.1). NCBI lineage: Eukaryota > Metazoa > Nematoda > Enoplea > Mermithida > Mermithidae > Romanomermis > Romanomermis culicivorax. The sequence goes on along the minus strand of CAWUHX010000137.1, from coordinate 535,073 downwards.
AATGTCGTACTCCAATTGATCGAGTTGGTTAAATTTCCAATGACAAATGGTTTTCACAATTGAAACGTCAATTTGGTGGGCTTCATTTTTAACTGTTATATTATGTTTGCCAAACGAAATAACCAAAGCTGATGGTTCCGAATAATAGAAACCTTTCCTTCTGCTGAAAATATTTGCGAATTTCGTATCCTATATCTGTAGCGAGAAAAGGTAGAGAATGTCTAAGCAAACTAGTCTTACTCAATGCTGTGGAAAACTCAGATTACAAAATCTTGTGAAAAATTATCTGATGCTATATTCCTATACTTTAACATATCAACTCATCTACCCAATACTTAATAGACTTCTTGATTTTCTCATCATAGTTTGAAGAATGTGTATGAAGTTTCTCATTAATCTTCTTCTCAATTGAAATGAAAAAATCAAGTTGAAATTGCAGACTTTTTCTCAGGATTCAACAAGTAAGGAATCCTTCTCATTGTTGAAAAAAGTTAACGCCTTGATTACAAAGAGAAATAAATCATTTTGATTAGCTTATTCAAAAATCACAATGAAAAAATCTAGATAGCCTTTCAATCAGAATCATGGGGCTTGATGATCATTTTCATGCTCTGCCAACTGTAACCAATGAAAATTTTTGGAACTTACAAAGTTCAGGATTAATTGGTGGAGGGCGTCCTGGGTTTCTACTGGGGTCCAAAAAAGAGGCAGAGTCATTTTGAGAATCTGACGAAAATATCAATTTTTGACACTGAAACTTTTTTTCACGGGTTGTCCATATTATCCAAAATTCATATTCATGAGAGGATAGATAGTTGGCAGAGAAATAATCTTGGTTATTTGCTGATACATATGATACAGTTTGATCACATTACATGATGTGCAGGTACTAGTGATACATAACTTACAGTATGATCACATAGTATAATGTGCAGGTGCATTACTGCATTTTCCTGGAAAGTTCAAGAACCTTCCACAATATTCTATAATATTCTGTTCCTGTACATTCAACAATGTTCTAGAATATTGTGGATTTTCTGTGATGGTATATGAGCTGTGTTATTCTGCATATTGTCATTCATTTATTTATATTACTATTCTGTACATTATTATTGTATGCAATGTTACTCAGACTTAGTTATTTGGAGGAATTTAGTCCAGTCATTGTTTAAGATGCAACAGTTGCAATATATACTCTAAAGGTAGTAAGTGTCAAATATCAATCTCTTAACATAATCAGATACAATTATTTTGTTACGCTAATTTTTCTCATCTTGAATTTCTAAAAAACTAATCAAGATAAAAAACATCAGGATCATTTCAAGAATAAAATTTTGCAATTTCAACTTGATTTTTCCGAAAATGTGTATCCCCATAGATTTTAATTTTGTCTTGTTTTACTCAAACTTATCATCTAAAGTAAGAGTTTTCAATTACCTGGAAGGAGTCTCAATGCAGTGGGCAGCAGTGATTGCTATGTCCGACATTCCTTCTTCAACTTCAAATTTGAAGACATCGTCCTTCTGATTGATCAAAAAAGCTGTACATCCATGGAGAAAATATCCCAACCATGGATTGGTATGTGATATGACATCGATATCCTTCGGAATTCCCTTCACGCCTTGTGATGCAATACTGTTGTCAATCAGCTGAAAGAATTTCCATATATATGCAGAAAAATGATGTAAATTTTCAAGATAAGTACATTATTAAATGTGTAACAAATTGGAATTCTATCATTCCAACAGCTTTATGTTTAGAAAGTCATTATGGGTCTCTCATAAAGGAAGTTAAGTCTTGATACAAAAGTTTAAAGAAGAAAGAAATCACCAAAGGAGAGTTAGCCAGGAACAACCTCAATGCAAGAGTTTCAATATAAATCCTCGGATGTCAAAACGATGACCTTAAGCTTGAGACAGATGTGTCCTACTCAAATATGTATAAATTTCAACCAACGCAGGTCAACTGAAATTGCTAAAATTTTGGGGAATGATACATTTTCTTGTTTATCTAAAAGTAATGCTACTTGACTTTGTTGCCTAACAAAAAGAGACGAATAAAAATATGATGAAGTATTTGGGCAGGGATCTGCGCCATTCCAACTTCCTGTTTTAGCTTGATACCATTTCTGTATAGCATAATGTAGCAGGCAGATAATTTTTTCGAATTTAAAAATGGAGGAAGTATTGCCAACCAGTGATGCCAGGCTGTGGTATTTTCACCTTAATCCAGGTTTTTTTGCACTTTTCCCCTTAAAACTAGGATAATTTTAATGGGTATGTTTTTTTTTTAAGTCGTTATTTTTTTGACATAGCAGCACTGTTGCCAAACACATAAAAAACACAGATTTGAGAAGCAGTTTGAATCAGAAAATTGTAAATGATGCTATTTTGTTGAGTAGGTTCAATAAACAGTTGTGATTACATCAATTTAAATCTATATTGAGAGAAACAAATTTGTTTTTAGCCAATGATTTTTTCTGCACAGGCAGACTTTTCAGGCGATTTTGCAGAACTTTTGTGGTGATTTCGCACTGGTCCAGAATTTTTTTTCCAGTCATGTGTTTGACCCTATATAGCTTTCCTATAATGGCTTAGTCATAGATTCTGAACTTTTAAAATCAGTAATTTTTCTTATTTTAAAACTTTAAAATGTCTTGTCAAAAACTATAAACTCATTCAAATTCAACATTTAATTACACATTTAATTAGCTTTTTTTCTATAATAGCAATTATTGTGTTGTAACAGGCACTGTTTTTTTCCCAAATGGTGCTGTTTGAGGAAAAAGAACTCCAAAATGGGTAAAAAATTATGGGGATAGGATACAGAAAAGGTGCATTTTGACCCATTTTAGGCAATCATAATCTAATAATAAAATTCAAGGAATTAGGATTTCTGAACACAAAATTTCAATCTAATTCTTCAAATAAATTTCTGGAAAATTGATTTTCCAACATCATAGAACATCAATACCCAAAAACACTGGAAAGATTAATTTCTTCTTTCGGCTCTCACTTGTCATCTTAAATTCATTATGCTCTTGGATAGTTTGCTGGAAAGTTTGTTCGACAATGCTTGTAGATTAGATTTAAATACATAGATGAAGCATCTATGAGCATTTTTAAGCAAAAAAAACGACTTTTGGAAAATGAGGGGTGGGGAATTCCACTCTTTTCTCCATTTGGAGAAGAGACATGGGGGGGGGGGGAAGAACAGCAGTAACAGGAGAAAACTGCAGTCCAAAAAGTTTTCTTTTGTGTTTTGTGCACTCTGCAGAAAGCTGGGTGCAAAAAAACGCTGTTTATAGTTATGCAGTGCTCACTATCAGTCGACCTTGGCAAGTATATTCTACAATAAATCATGTTATATGAAAAGTCTGAGTAGATAATTATCCCTCCAGAATCCCATGGGACAGGAAGATGAGGCCAATGGTGGATGTAGGACAGGATAGGGATTGGTTTAAGGTAATGCAGGTGGGAAGCAGACCCCGTGCACACCCCTAATTGTGGGTATTATGATGATACAATGTTGATTAATTAATATATATATTCAACTGACCCACCTCAAGCAATAAATATATTTTATATTGAGTATTGTTTACCATAAACGTATAAGTGATGACAAAGGAAAACTATTATAAAGTTTAATTGTTATGTGCGCTCATTTGTAGAGTTATCAACTTCTTGTTATGTTTTTCAAAAAATCATTTGTCTCCAGCAATTCTAAATAGAAAAAAAAAGATTCTCAAAGCTTAGAACATCAAAAATCCATCAAAAGTGTAAAATTTAGTCTAAGGATTGTTTTTATCAATCTATGTCACCAGGGGTCAGCTTACCTTTTTTCACTTGGGTGCTGAAGAAATGATGTACATATGCTTGATGTGTTTACATGTGCTCATCATGCTGATGCACTACATATATTTTTTCTGGCATGCAAATTTCACCCATGTAATTTGTAGTATCATTTCTCGCCCAATGTGGGCTATGTAAATTCATATGAGCATCATTTTCTGTGTATATATGGTTGAGCCTTTTGCCAACTATTCATTTGTTTGATTCATCTCTTACATTCCCATCATAAATTCATTATCTTCCTTCCCATCTATTATTTACTGTCTATTGTTGTATGAATAAATTATGCAAACCAGCCAGCATGGCTGATACCTTCACTACATTGTATTTGCAGGCCACCACTAGGGAATTAAACATACAGACCCATGCAACAAATTGGTACAGAAAGTACCTCAACCAAATGCTGCAGTATGCCGACAAAATGATACAGTACACCAACAGTTACAGTATTCCTCTGAGGGTGTGATTAACCCGCAATAGTAAGTTATGCACTAAACTGACTTGCCTAGAGTGAAATTTGAAAAAATTTGCAACAATTTTGATGTATGATGCCTACCAAGGGGTTCAATTTGTGCTATTTCAAAATCTTTGAAAATATTTCACAGATATTGATGCTCTCAGTGATTTTGTTGCAGAATGGCTACCATCCGGATCCCTCTAGTTAATGGATCCCTCTAGTTATGCCACTGTGGGAACATCTAACATGGAAGCAGCAGCTAGATGTTATGTACAAGTTGATTAATGCCCAAAATACAATCAACAAGCAACTCAAGGATGCTGAAAAGAATCAGATACTGTATGTGTATCAGGAAGCTGATTCTTAACACTTTGAACACATGCCTATCGTGGGTCAGATTGGGACAATGCCACACAATGATTTTCACATGCTAATGTCACAATCCTTGAGCAGCCAACACTGTAAGCTGTTACATTTTACCAGTTCTGAACATGGAAGCAATGAAGGGATGAATGGAAATTGGAATTCCTCAGCTGACTACAAAATTCACAAGCTGGTTTTGTGTTTGCTCAAAAATGCTAAAAATGATCTATTTTTGTTTATTTTCTTCATTTTTATGTCAACATCATGCATGCTGCTAAAAGTGCCAAAATTTCATATGCCCCCATCAGAGGGGATTCAAATGGTGTCCATGCCATCTGTTATAATAGTCATCATGACAGCCCCAGATACAACAATCATGGTGGAGATCAATCGCCCAATCTATCGAAGCTCCCACAATCACCAGTGAGGTCAAAGTGTTGCCAGGACTGTTGTTCAACATGTCATACGTATTTATAACCCAATTGCAAAGTGAGGGACAGCAAGTGCTAGGATTGTGGTCATAAGAAACATTTTGCAAAATTTTGCGAGTGATATCAAATCAAAAAAAGTTAAGGCTGATCATGGATCATCAAGCCTTTGTTTTGATAATGACACAATGCAAAGACCTCAAATTTGATGGATGGCACGCCCAACTAGCCAAGTATGACTATGAAACTCAACACAAGCCAGGGTTGGAGAACATCATCTCTGATGTGCCTGACAAGTTTGTTAATATTAGCATTAAATCAACAAAAACCTCAATTATCATAGGTAAAGATTTGTTTTTTCTATAACAACATAAAATATAAATTATGGCAATTATGTGCTGCAATTTTTGGCTGTCACAATCTCGGATTAAGTTTACACTTTCCTTTACACTTTCCTTTACACTGTGATTATATTGTGCCTTTGAGATTAATGTTGTAGTGTGTTTTCTGCCGATTTTCGTTATTTTTGTCAAAGCGCGTATGAGGCCCGCAGGTGGCAATTGGAGCGAGCAACGCCGACCATTAGCAGCCGTCTTACTGTAGGGCACGTCGGTACGCGTGCGCTGGTCTCTCTCCATTATTATTCTTTTATTATTATCGTATGTTTTATATACTAAGTGTGCGCCCCGCCGGCCACTGTTATATTTCGCCACTCGTCGCGTCCCACCACGCAGCCTTCTTTCTCGTCCCAGTGCGTGGGAGTTGATTGTTCACTTCTCTCGCCCCCTTTTGTTTTGTATGTAAGTTTTCGTTTGTTTTTATTGCGTAATATTGAAGGTAGAAAATTCTCTCCTTCCAGTTTTACGCAATAAGGGAGACAATTAAGGAAACTCATCTTTTCCTTAATTGGTGGGATAATTAGTGTCGGGTTTAAGTACAAGTAATTAAGTTAATCGGGTAAACGTGGGTGTGGGAAACACGTACATTAAGGACGAACCCTGGAATCCCAATCCTGCCTGTGACTCATCAGCCGCCAGCCCACCTACAAATACAACAGTGGTGAGGGCTTGGATTGTACGCTTTCTTTCCCCGCCGTTGCATTGCATCTGAACACGCCTGAAGGTTTCAATATTCGACCTCGCTGTAGCTGCCCCCAAGGTTACAAGAAAGGTTATTATACCCTTCGGAAAAAGATGTCAAAAGTAAGCCATATGCCGCCGGATTTCACACTTCCGGTCCCGGTCCAGCTCTCCCAACGCTGCCACAGCCGCGCGCCGCACCTTGAGTTTTGATCAAATGTTATTGCCGCGACCGACGAATATTGCGCAATCATCAGCGGTACATACGGTAAGCCTTCCGCCCCATGCCCTTGTCTACTTTCAGTACCCGTGCGTTGGAGGGGACCCCACTACGGCAAGCACCGTTCATCCCTGCAACCACAGCGACAGCCAATTCACTAGCACCGCCATCTCTAAATCAGAACCCTCTCCTTGCCACTGTCATTTGTCACAACGCGCCAGCTGTATCACAAATACCGCCGCCGCACGCATAACCAACAATGTTCCGATGGTACAAACGATTGATCAAATTATCCGCACCGTTTCTGATCAATTTCAAGCCCAACAATTATGTGTTCAATGCAAAATTCAAGAACAAACTAAGGCTACAAACGCGGGCTTCGCCGCCCTCGCAGAACAAATGCAACAATTGATTTTCACGACCGCCGCCACAACTAATGCGCGCAATCCGCCCACACCAAGACCACCCCCGGTGTCCTCACAGTTTCACAGCTTCATGGCGAGGAAACGCGAGATATTTACATCCCAAACGAAACTCTCCATGAAACTGAACCGGCTCAGGTCTTTGGTCGACTGCCTAACCAGGTCAAACCCAAAGCGCCGTCCACGGACACCCTATACAATAATGAATTATCCCGTACCGCACGCAGCGAAGGAGAAATACCCCATTCCGCACCTCAAAGATGTCAACCGCCTGCGGCAAATCATTTTGGCTTCTTGGATTATCCGCCAGACAATTATTATGACCATCCGCAACCTCGGTACAAAATGCTGCATACATCTCACTGCGAAGAAGATAGCCACATCAAAACAATTGTCGACAATATGCACCCGTTGATTATTGATGGCACCGCGACGAATAAACGCCTATTACGCTTCTTCATTCACCTGGAAAATGAGTTTGGATATGACACCTCCAACCATGTAAAGATGAGCGCACTACGCCGACTTACCCGCGATACCCCGAGCGATATGATCCCAGACATGACGTGATACGAAGACGCCAAAAATCTGCTCATGTTCCAATTAGCCCTGGATTGCAATCAAATGACTCTCAAATGCGAGCTCGTGTCAATCACCCCCGAAGTCCGAGAGGAGCCCGCTGCGTTTTTGAGTAAGGTGATGACTTATGTACAATTATTATATCAGCATGAAGACCAAACCTTTCGGCACAAACAAGTAACTGACATTTTTTTGACAAAAATGCCTGTTTTCTATCAATTAACAATTGGCGAACAAGGGAAAAGTTTTACGAATGTCCAACATTTGGCCACCGCTGCAGCTAAAGCCAGTAGTGTCCTCAATGCAACAAAAGCCGAAATTGGAACAGTGGAAAGACCCATCCTCGTGAACCAAGCCGATCCGGAAGTGCAATCACTGAAGTCTCCGCAGCCTTTTGACTGCTGTTTTGAATGCCGTCGCAGCATGGACCACCCTCAAAACCGCTATCGCGAGCGCTCCCTTTCTGCCGATCGCCGACCCCAAAATTCGGCACCACCGCCTACTAAATTCCTCTCTTTCCAACTGCAACCGCTCGAACAACCTCCGCAACCACCACCACGCATGGAACTGCTTTTAGAACAATTGATCCAAAGATTCAACCGCGACTATGAAGAATGAAAATCTCGCTAATGCCCGGAGGAAATTTTACCCACCAATCAGCAACAGAGCCCTCGGCATCAATCTCACAACCGAGAACCATACGCAAATCGTTTCGATCGATCCGCAAGCCGAGACCGCACTTGCACCACGCAACCCACTGGTCTTTGGTGCGACACCCACAAATCCCGCACCCACAACACCGAAGATTGCCTCTGGCTCAAGCCGCAAAACGCTCAACAAATAACTCAGCAAGAGCTCAACCGCCCAACCTACGCCGCCCATTCACGGCAAGCCAACTTGGGGACCAATTGGAACAACATTCGTGGCCAAGGTGATTGGAGAGCCCACCGTGGAGCACTGTCCCAAAGAGGCACAAACTACGCCTGTGGCGGGCGAAATTATTTTTATGAAGGTAACTCCATACAGCGCCCAAATGATTTTGTTCAGAATACCTACGCCGTCTACCTGAATCAACAATTCCCGGCGCCATAGGAGCAACATATTCACTACAATGCAGTGTGGGCTCCATACGTTGCAACACCTACAGATTCATCGCGTGCCAGTTCTCAGTCCTCCGAGCTACAACTAGCCCTACCCGCATCACCAACGCCCACTGCCGTATCAATGCCCGCCCTCGAAACGCGCGCTATCAATCAATCGACTTCGGCCACTAATATGGTCATCCCGTCCAAAGAAATAGCGCCGGCCGCACTGATTGTGAGCCCCGGGATAGTCTGTTGGAACGCGACCGGCTGCACTTTTCAAGATCCGTGCCACATCCGCTCGTCCATCTGCCAATTTGACAATCTCACGCCATCCTCAAAGACTTTCGTTCGTACATACCCCTCAACAGGAGCCTTCCAAATTCCCATCAAACTCGGAGCCGTCAAAGCACATGCGCTCATCAACACCGGTGCTCAATGCTCCATATTGTCCTCAGGATTAGTCAAACCTGCTTTCAACAAGCAATCGCTTCAACTCCCGATTTGCAGAAAAATCAAAGTCGCCGATGGCGCTGTTGTCAATGCTCATGGCCCAGTAGTTGTTACAATGGAATCCACGTTCGGTGAACACATGATCAAGTGTGTAATTCTCGAGGACGATAGAAACAATCAATGTATCATCGCACCGATTTTCTCGCACACCCGGATATCCACGCCATTTTGAACTTCAAAGACAACTACATTGAAATCCAAGATGTAAAACTGCCGCTCAAAGTAATCGCTGCGGTCCGCTCTCAAACGGAATCGTTCCTAAACACCACCAATGATAACGTCCTGGAGGAAATCCCGGAGGACGAGCGAGTAAGCTTCTATGATGATAAATCTGATATTTTCAGCCAACCCAAAGAAATCCAGGCTGAACAACCAACTCGCCAAGCTCAACGTAGTCCACACCAACCACCTGCCCAGTGGCTGGAGGTTACTGAGCTGGCCAAACCAATTTTCCTCGTCGCCCAAGTATCGTCCTCGATTTCGCCACATTGTCAACAATGGGTCAAAAGCACCGTTTTCCCCATGACAACAGCGACAATCCCAGACGTGATCATGCAACCGCTAGCCACTAACAGCGTAGCTGCCGAACTCCCAATTGAAACCGCAATCGTCAATGTCACTAACGGTCACTGTCCGCTACTCTTCATCAATAATACGCCAAATAGCATCAAACTCCGTCCAAACCAGCTTATCGCAATGGCAAAACAGACGCTAGGTCACGCGGAACCCTCTGTCGATTGCCAGGTAGCGACCACGGCCGCAGACCGCAACCTGACCGACCACAAACCCGCTGCCCTTGACAAGTCATTCCCTCGTCACACCGCGCAACAAAAACTGGAGTTCGCCTTGAACAAGATGACCGAAAAAACTTACATCACCGCCACACAAAAGAAAAAGGCTCTTTCCATGCTTCGACAAAACCGCAATGTTTTCAGCCTGCCCGGTGACAAACCAACTATCACCAGCAAATTGACTGTCAGTATTGACACTGGCACTGCAAGGCCCGTTTCCTGCCATTATTACTGCGCCGCAATGGAACAAAGACAGATTGTACGTCACCATATTCAAGAAATGCTTGACAATGATTTTATCGAACAATCCCGCTCGCCTTGGGCCACGCCGCTATTCCTCGTAAGGAAAAAAGATGGCTCTTGGCGACCTGTTATCAACTACCACGGAAAAAACGATGTCACACCCAGCGATAAATTTCCAATCCCGCGCATTGACGACTACTTGGACGCGATGGGGCAAGCAAAATTCTTCACTACATTGGATCTCAAAGCCGGGTACTGGCAGGTGCCCCTCGACACCGACTGGCGCGACAAAACAACCTTCATCTGCCAAAAAGGTTTGTTTCGCTTCAAAGTTTTGCCGTTCGGTTTGAAAAATGCGCCCACCGAATTCCAACGCCTAATGGAAAGAATCCTCTGCCCGTACTTTTGGAAGATTTGTCTCGTCTATATCGAGGATATTATCATTTTCTCAAATTCGTTTGAAAAACATCTGGAACATCTACAAATCGTTTTCGACGCCCTCCGCGCAGCGAACCTCACGCTTCGGCCAGACAAATGTGGTTTCCTGCCCCCGCAAGTCAGGTTCTTGCGACATCTTCTAAGTGCCCGCGGAATCCCTGCCGACCCAGAAAAAGTTAAAGCTATCGCCAAATATGAATTTCCAAAGACCAAAAAAGGTATGCAAAGTTTTCTAGGCTTAGTCCAATGGTGCAAGCGATTCATCCTGAACTTGGCGACCCTGTCCAGTCCTTTGTACAGACTCCTACGAAAAGACACCCAATATATCGCTACGGACGAACACCACACCCGGTTCGAAGGTATCAAGCAAGCTCTCACATCATCGCCTTTTCTCCGCTACCCGGTCTATGATGGAAAAGCTCAATTCGTAATTCAAACCGACGCCAGTACGACCACCATTGGAGCAATATTGTACCAGGAAAACGAAAAGGATCAATGGGTCATCGCCTACAACAGCCGCGTACTCACTGATGCCGAAACCCGCTACAGTACAACTGAGCATGAATGCCTCCCCATTGTCTACGGCTTCCAGATGTATCACCACTATGTGTATGGCCAAAAAGTTATCATCGGCACCGACCACAAGCCCCTCAAATGGCTCAAAAATGAAAAACACCGAAACTTGCGCCTCCAACGTTTCACGATCAGCCTCCAAGATTAGGATTATAAGGTTGAATACGTTAAAGTTAAGACAACGCATGCGCCAACTTTTTGTCCAGAAAAGATGACCGCTACAAAACGCCGATCCCGAACACCAAAAACTTAACCGCTAAGATTTTCCGTAAGGATTTTCACCCTGCTGGTGCAACCACAGCTGCCAACTTAATGGTACCGGATATACTCCCAGCAGAGGCTACACTGACCACAGAAGTTGATGTAGACGTTAACGCCGTCACTCGTGCAATGACCAAGAAGACCATCAGTCAACCCACACTCTCCAATTCAATGCTATTGACCGCCGACTATGCACTGCCTCCGGCGGAAGCCATAATAATTGTCTCTCACAACGAAGTTTTAGAAGCCCAAGCCCCGGACCCCGCCATTGCCAAAATCATGGCCACCCTCCAAATGGACAACGCCACGAAACATCCACCAATTTTCTTCACCGAAGATAGACTACTGTATTGCCAGATCAAAGATGTCAAGCAATTAGTCGTCCCCACATCCATGGTTGACCAAACCCTTCACCAATTCCACGGCGCGAAAATCTTGAACCACCAAGGATCCAACCGCACGCTAGCAGTGATCAAAGCTCATTTTTGGTGGCCCCGCATGGAAGAAAACGTTCGAGATTGGATCAAAACTTGCAAGATTTGTCAACTAACCACGCCGCGAGTGTCAACGCCTCCGCCGCTGTTGCCGATACAACCAAAACATCCCTTTGAGATTGTGGCAACCGATATTGTCAATATTTTCCCGGTAAGTTAGAAACACCCGTACGTTATTGTTTTTCAGGATTATTTTACGAAATGGGTTTCCGCGTATCCGATACCTGACCAAAAAGCCTCGACAATTGTGGAATGTTTCGTGAACAACGTCGTTCTAACACACGGTAGCCCACTTGTCCTCCTCTCAGACCAAGGTGGATGTTTGACGTCAAAACTTATGCAAGGTATTTGCGACCTACTCAAGATACGAAAAGTCAAAATATGGCATACCATCCCCAGTGCAACGGAATGGTTGAGCGTTTCAATCAAACGTTGATCACCCAACTGAAAAAGTACACTGCCAATGACCCGGACAACTGGGAGTGATATTTGCCATATGCGGTATTCGCTTACAACCCCAGGCCGCATACAGCTACACACCATTCGCCTTTCAGCTTATTACGAGGCTATGAACCGTTTCGACTACGACTGCGCCTGCCGACTCACATTGCCACTAAATTAGGATGCTTACCAGCATATTCTCACACAAGTGCAACTTAAGATGCACGAGAAGATAAAAGCCAATCTCGATTCAGCAGCCGCAGTCAGCAAAGAATATTTCGACCCGAAAGCCCGAAAACGCGACTTCGCTGTCAATGACCTTGTTCTTTTGACCAATACACGCAAGGCGAACAAAATCCAACCCGACTTCATTGGACCTTTCGTGGACCGGGTCTGCCTCACACTTTCCGCCGCCAATAGTTTGCTTTGAAATTTTTCTTTTGTGATACGGCGCTCATCACGCTGAGTTGTACATAATTTTCGCATTTGTTTAATTCAGATCATGGCGACCTTGTTAACGAGACAGTGATGCAGATCACGTATCCCCCGAGCAGTAGTTCCCCCTCGCACCATTCACCACCAGCAAACTTCACCAATTTTACAACATCGCATTACACACCTCCCCGGTCTCCACACTTTTACTGTAGGAGGGGGTTTCTTCTTTAATGTTAGATCCTGTTCACCGGGAGGCCATTTGGTTTATTTCCACCCGACCCTGGCCGCTATCACTCTCATAAGATTAATTGGGAAAGGTTGATTTTAGTCCCCATTAACATAGTGGTGTTTGTGTTGCTTTTTCGTAACTGTAGTGTTGCATTTTCTTACTTTACACTTTTTTCACCTTTCAGCAGCTTATTCTTTTACTATTTTATTTCTACTTTTCGCTTCCAACTGCAATAGTTGCATTTTCCAGCCGCTCTTCAAAAATTATTTTTCAAAATGACAACCCCGTCGACTGCGTCCAACTCCAGGGGCGATGAACCCCCACCGTACCAAGAATCCTTCAATGTCAATGAACATTACCTACGCTGGGCAGAGCAGCAACCCCATCAAAACGATTTAAGCTTCGCCTGTGACGGTACTTTTATGTTTTACGCTTCCTTTGCTTCTATTTTTGCATGCTCTTTTGCTTGGGACCCCATGGGAAACCCCCACTCTGTAGCCCCGCGCCAGAACCCATGGTCAGCCGCCGGGATCCCATCATCGTCAAGTTGTGGCACCACTACACCACAACCAGCCGCTGCTTTGATTTCCGCATACGACAACTCTCGTTATCTCACTATCGTAGCCTGATCCAGTTGCCAAGATGCGCCCATCAAAGTGACATCACCGCTCAAGCCACCGTTTCTCGAGAGCGTGTTTCCTCTTTTCCAATAGCAAGCAACACCACATTTTTCTCTTGGTTCCACTCTATAATCGCCCTTTTGCCTCCATTTCGCTCCCTCGATTTGGTGCCCAATGTGTCATATGTCAAATATCATGCTCGCTCTTGTTTAAGAAAACAACGTCAAACGCTTGATCCGCCCCGCCGATTTCGGAATCGTGGCACATCTCTATGTACGCCCGACCTCCGAATGTGTTGCCGCCGCGGATATTTCTCTCACCAGGAAGTTTGGGGCAGGCCTTGGCCGCCCAACCCACACCAAATTTCCGAGGCTACATCCTCATCGGTATCGACACAGAATCAATCATGGCCGGGGACATGAAGAATTTTCAGTTTACCGTGCCTATGCCAGCCGACTCCACCGCTTCCAGCTACCCTCGATACATCCAACTCGCATTTCCTAACCGCATGATGTTTGTCTTCGAAACTTTCACCACTACCCCGGAAGACTGGACCGCACTGTTCTCTCTATTCAACAGCGAACACACCATCGTAGTTTCTTTCAATGGAGCCGACGACTGGGCGGGAATATACGCTCTTCTGGGTACTCAATTCCGGACCAACCGCCAAAAGAAGAATAAAGATCCCGTAGTCAAAGGGATCCATTTTGACGCGTACCGCGTAATCCGAAATATCAACATCTCCCCGCCGCTATATGAGCTGGCTCAGAGAATTGGATTCTTTCCTGAAAAACGTACATTGAAAGCCACCGTTTCCCCCATGTGGGCGCTGGACGTTTCCAACCTCACGCTACGATTCCCAGCTGCCCTGCGATATTTCAACAACCCAGCGACATCATTCCTGCAATCAGACGTCCTTGCCTACGTGGCCCTCAACACTTACTATCTGCTGTTTTTGTTTTTGGCTTTCGGTCCTTACGGCTTCATTCCGAGGTTTACAACACCCCTGCGTTGTTTCCCCACGACTCGTTGGATGCCGCCGAAATCAACCACCTGGCTGAGACAATCATCGCCGCGTTTCACAACGTCGCGTTGTCAGATGTTCTACCCCCCGACTCCGCCGATCGAGTGTATCCCACTATATCACAAATCGTCCTCCCCGCGATTATGCGAGACAAAGTTCTTTCCGCTTATAAATTTTTCATGTAGGATTGCACATCCTCCGACCACGGTCGGTCTTTTTGTTTAGGAACAGTGACTAACTATTTTGGCAACATCAAAGTTTTGATGCGCACGACTCATCCGAAGCTACTCACCGCCCCGAAAGTGCCCAAGAAAAAAAAAGAAACAGAAGGATGAGTGGAACAAGTCACCGGACGTCTCCGACGACGAAGACCCTGCACTTCAAGCGCGATTGGTATTCGACGACCCGAAACGCCTTCAAGCAGCCGTCACCTCGGCCATGAAGAGTAACCTTACCGACCGGATTATCGAACTCCTCAACTTCCTGGTTTCACCGATGTACAAATTGGCTATTGGAGATCGACTTCAATACGATGACCCCGCGTTGCCACCAATCCCGCATGAAGTTGACGATGTGTGGATCGAAGACGTTGCCGCCGATCAGCCATTGCGCAAGGGATCTTATCAGGGTACCCATTACCGTTATCACCCCTCTTCTTAATTCTTTACAGGTGGATAGCCATTGGTTCCGACGGCTAACTTCTGTCATGCCACCGGCCGCGCTTTTGGCTTCTCCATGTTCAGCTGCCGAATATGCCTATGTTAACGACTTGTTGCTCTGCCACGCCCAAAATATGGATTCAAATACCCGCGCTGTTTTCTACGATTGTATGTGGTATCGATCGCGGCTCACAGATTGGATGAATCGCATCCCCCAGCGCGAGCCGTCTCTCACCAGCAACCCCTGTACAAACCTCTGCAACACGTTCGCCTTACGCCCCATCATCTTCAACGAGGAATTCCATATGGAAACGTCCGTTGAAGAAATCGAAATCGATGAATCCCATTACACGGCCAAGCCGCACAGCCGTTTCCACCTTTAATCAACGTTCATCTCCATCATCAATTTTCAAAACCGATTTTGGTTCCCCACGCCCGTGTATGCGTACCCCATGCCGACTACGGCTTCGGTGCACATGCTCACCGCCGAGGAACTGCTCGACCACCCTATCCATGTCAAAGTGGAACCTGCCGATGAAGAGCTTTTGGATACGCTAATTTTCGACCTGAACATAGCGAAGCTGCCGCCGTCAACCAACGTGTCGGCCCTTCCCTCCATCCGATTACAGGGACTGCTACGCAAATCACCAATTTTTTGAAACTGATGCTCAATGAAATTGCAACAATCGCTCCGGCGCGGATGGATGAATCTACTCCCATCCAACCCGCTGCGATGAATACCGAAACGACAACAACCACCGACCAAACGTTAACCGACATACCCCAAGAAAGTACGGTCGATCAGTCCACGTCAATGGACATTGGTCCTATCAAACCAGCCACCACGTTGCCCGCAATGGCGCCTGCCGTGCACCCACGGATCTATTTGGCTATGCCGGCGATCTTGCCCGGACCTCCGATTGTAGCCACCGTTGCCGCCACCAGGTATAGTGCTCCTGTCCGTTTTTCGCAACATATAATTTCAGATTCTTAATGGAACGCACTGGCTGCAGCACTTACCGCGTATCATTTCCCACCACTGCCGCCAGATATGCTGTTCCCTGAACACCACTGGATGGATTACCCCGCCACGCTTAAAGAAGAGATACAGCGCATTTTGCTGCCGCCAAAGACACTGACAGCCCCGGTTCCTCAAATTGCTCAAATGGCTCCAGTTATTGCTCAAACGGCCGTACAACTGCCGGTCACTTTAGGGCCACCAATCGCTTTCCAGCCGCCACCTGCACCGCAACCGCCCCAGCCGGCCACTCTAGTGCCGCAGACGGCGCCTGTGGATGTTCAAAACCCACAGGCCCCCAGCATGTCCGCGCCGGCTCTAGATCATCATGGTCAACCTATTCGAAAACCTGGACGTTACCAACACTCCGTGAAGCGCAAGCAACACCTTCACGAAGAGGCTGAATATCGGAAATCTCACAAAACGCGAACAACGGAAGAACCCAGCACAAGGCGTACGCCACCACGCAGTACTTTGCGTGCTCAGCGCGGCAAAACGCCTAGCGAACGAACAACCTGTCGCCGCAAACAGCGCAATGAACAGAAAGCCTGCGAAGAAGCTCACAAAACTTCACAGACCACTTCCACTCCGAAACCGAAAATCACATCAACCAAAACAGCAGCGCCAGCAACACAACCGCAGCCTGCTCATCAATCAGATAGTCATCGTTCATGCCACGAGTCTCACTCTCCTGATGATTGCCACCGTAAAGAAACTCAGCAAATTCGCGCCACCAGCCGCAATAGCCATCAACAAGAACACCGCGATGATGCATTGCAGCACCGTACTCAAAGTGAACAAATGCGCCAGCTGCACACGAGGGGTTTTTACGAAGACGCGTACTGGCGCGGTTTCCGCTGGTCACCACCAAAGCTAACCGATTATATTAGTCTGTTGCATAGAGACGCTGAAATTCAAAGATGTATGGAAGCCTTGAAAAACCCGCCGAAAGATGTTTTCAAGGCTCGCGAAGCTACCCAATTGCCCAACTATAGTCATTTCCGAACCACAGACTTGCCGCATTGTGTTACGCTACTGACGCCTCGCCACCCGCGACGTATTGACCCATCCGTTGAATTTTTCATGCCCCGCATGTTGCACGAAATGGTCTTGATCAATTTCTTTGGCCACCTTGGCATTTGCATCACCATGGCCATTCACATTTGCACAACGAATGCCTGGCTCGCTTTGTACCAATATTTTCGCAAACAC
This sequence comes from Romanomermis culicivorax, assembly GCA_963922205.1. Lineage (NCBI taxonomy): Eukaryota > Metazoa > Nematoda > Enoplea > Mermithida > Mermithidae > Romanomermis > Romanomermis culicivorax. The sequence continues at coordinate 517,641 of CAWUHX010000137.1, read as the reverse complement.
TATTGTCCCTCATACCTAGAACAACAACGGCCCGTCTCCCATGACGTGGGGGCACTGATACTGCGATGGGTCGCTGGCCTGTGAGCCGAGGAGCTCGGCGTCATTAACGCCGTTCACAACGCCCATTTGGCCCTTTTCCTCTATGAATCTGGCGGCTTGGATAACCCATTGTGCTTGTTGCAGGCCTACAACACCACTGTCGGTCTGATCGACAGCTGGATGGCATATCCGCAATACGCACCATTCCCGCAACCGCCCGAAATTGCCGACATTCAACAAATTTACTTGCAATACCATAGTGAAATGGATCGCCCCGCACCCCTATTGCGTCCGCACGATTTCTCCGCCCGGTGGAACTTGTTGCCACCCCGACCGCTGCCGCCAACAGGTTTGCCCTCAGACTGCCCGTCGTTGATCGCTACGCAATTGCCGCCTCACGGTGTGAATCCTCTTTCTCCGCTCCGATCGCAAACGTACACCTCGTCATACCGCCGCCGCGATACCACCGAGCACAGTCGTAATCGCAACTCCCGCTACGTCCGTTTTGATGGCCACGATGATCCTCCTGACCCCCACGGCTATCATAATGACCGCTACCGCCAAAGCAATCGCAATCGCCGCGATTATCAACAACAACCTCGATCTGCCTCCGATACTGGCCAACATCGCCGCCATTGACACAAAGCTTTTGTACAGTAATGTTCGTTTTTCTTTGTTTTTTGTTTTTCATTTAACCTCGCCTAATACCGGTTGTTTTCCTTTTTCTAATCTCTTTTTGTGTGCTTTATTTGTATTAGTTTTCCCCAGCGCACGTGCAGCCGATGCTAAGACCATGCAGTAAGACGACTCGCAATGTTCTACCGCCACACGCCCCCACTTGCCCTGTTCTTTGTCCTTCCTGCCTCCGCCATGGTGTCCACGTTTTGTTGTCGCCACCGTCATGCCGGCCTCACCCTCCCATCCGTATGGCGTTGTATGCTGGTGCGCTCCAGTATATCGGTGCGGATGCAGTGACAACGTGAGCTGCGGCATTGCTGAACTTACGGCCTGGCTAGTTGCACTGGCGTTGAGAGGTCTCACCCTACGCGCCACCCTAAAATCGGCTCAAACAACCTCAAATACTCCGCCGGCCCCACTGTGCGATACCGAAGACCCCTTGGGCAACCCCGGTGACAGCCTGTAGTGGCGGTTCCCTTCCCCTTGCACGTTTTGGGTTATTTCTTGATGATCACTTAGGGCGATCTACTGCAAGGGGGGAGGGGTGTTGTAGTGTGTTTTCCGCCGATTTTGGTTATTTTTGTCAAAGCGCGTATGAGGCCCCCAGGTGGCAATTGGAGCGAGCAACGCAGACCATTAGCAGCCGTCTTACTGTAGCGCACGTTGGTACGCATGCGCTGGTCTCTCTCGATTATTATTCTTTTATTATTATCATATGTTTTATATACTAAGTGTGCGCCCCACCAGCCACTGTTATGTTTCGCCACTCGTCGCCTCCCACCACCCAGCCTTCTTTCTCGTCCCAGTGCATGGGAGTTGATTGTTTATTTCTCTTGCCCGCTTTGGTTTTGTACGTAAGTTTTTGTTTGTTTTTATTGCGTAATATTAAAGGCAGAAAATTCTCTCCTTCCAGTTTTACGCAATAAGGGAGACAATTAAGGAAACTCATCTTTTCCTTAATTGGTGGGATAATTAGTGTCGGATTTAAGTACAAGTAATTAAGTTAATCGGGTAAACGTGGATGTGGGAAACACGTACATTAAGGACGAACCCTGGAATCCCAATGCTGCCTGTGACTCATCAGCCGCCAGCCCACCTACAAATACAACATTAACTCAATTCATAGAGTTTTCTCAAACCCTCAGAAAAAATGTAGAACAACTCCCTCTAATGTAATTTCTGACAGGATTACTGTATTGCTCAATATAAAGTGTAGAACAATTTTCAGAGCTTCACAGGTCTGCGGGGATCTGTAATTTAAATGTATAGGATATTTTGATCATGTTGCCACCTTTTTTTTTGTAAAAACAATTTTAGTGTCGAGTGAAGATTTGCCAATTTGAAGTGATTTCAAAATTTTGCACCAGATAGTCCCATTGGATTCCAGATAGTGTGATTGGATGCTTCTTGACATGCTGAGCAAGAATATATATGTGATATATAGGCCAATCCAAAACTCTGATCTCCATAAGCAAAAACCTTCAATTCTCAGATTTCATCTTTTCACACCATGCCACAACTTTTCTCCCATTGCTCTTGACTACTAAATTTTTTTCCATCTTATATAACTTAGTAAGACAAGTTCAACATTACTTTATTCTTGGTTTATAGCCTCATACTCAGTGTAGACAGGGTGTAAATTAGAGAAGAACTTTTTCATTTTTTGATACACTGTAGAGCTTTCCATTCCAAGACTCTAGATACATATCTTGTGTCAAGTGAAAAGTCAATTTTGGAGTCACAGTATGCCAAAGTTTTAGGAATGAAGACTTTTGGACAGTACATTACTTCATACTTTGAGACAGTTTAAAGATACCTTTGAAAAGCCTAGGAAATGAGTATATATGTTTCACATTTGTAGCACAGGAGAATGATGAAGCTATTGAAGTGTGAAGCCTTGCTGACTATCCCAACACAAACTTCAAATCAATGGATAACACTTAAGGTACTCTACCAGGAAATTTCCTTGAATTGTAATTTGGAGCAATTATCACTTTTTGGGTAAAAAAATTCTCAACAAAGTGCACAATTGCTGATGTCTAAAAAACAAAAAACTCTAATATGGGTTGAATCCACCTGTGTCGTAGGTCATTCAAACAGAAAAACTGAGGGAAAGAGAAATCAGAGACAAATATTTCGTGCAGTATAATAACCAAAATGCAAAACCTCATGATATGATGAGAAGTAGCTAAATTTGCCACTTTTTTACCTTACAACATGTTCCCAATGTCAATCACATTATAAAACCAGCGAGATGTCTACAGACTACTCAGATAGTGTCTGCAACATGGAATGCTTATAATTAAAGTGCATGGCATGCATTAAAATGTTATTTTACTCTACTTCACTTTACTTTACTTTACTTCACTCTACTTTACTTTACTTTACTTTACTTTACTTTACTTTACTTTACTTTACTTTACTTTACTTTACTTTACTTTACTTTACTTTACTTTACTTTACTTTACTTTACTTTACTTTACTTTACTTTACTTTACTTTACTTTACTTTACTTTACTTTACTTTACTTTACTTTACTTTACTTTACTTTACTTTACTTTACTTTACTTTACTTTACTTTACTTTACTTTACTTTACTTTACTTTACTTTACTTTACTTTACTTTACTTTACTTTACTTTACTTTACTTTACTTTACTTTACTTTACTTTACTTTACTTTACTTTACTTTACTTTACTTTACTTTACTTTACTTTACTTTACTTTACTTTACTTTACTTTACTTTACTTTACTTTACTTTACTTTACTTTACTTTACTTTACTTTACTTTACTTTACTTTACTTTACTTTACTTTACTTTACTTTACTTTACTTTACTTTACTTTACTTTACTTTACTTTACTTTACTTTACTTTACTTTACTTTACTTTACTTTACTTTACTTTACTTTACTTTACTTTACTTTACTTTACTTTACTTTACTTTACTTTACTTTACTTTACTTTACTTTACTTTACTTTACTTTACTTTACTTTACTTTACTTTACTTTACTTTACTTTACTTTACTTTACTTTACTTTACTTTACTTTACTTTACTTTACTTTACTTTACTTTACTTTACTTTACTTTACTTTACTTTACTTTACTTTACTTTACTTTACTTTACTTTACTTTACTTTACTTTACTTTACTTTACTTTACTTTACTTTACTTTACTTTACTTATGAACCATCAAGTTTTTCAGTTAATGATGATGTACCAACAGTTATCTGTCCTAAACATGTTCAGAGTTATCTTAAGGAGATATAATGAACTGAACCGAGAATCAAAACCTTAAGAGTCATTCATACTTGCCTTTTTCCACGGAACGGAACGGAACTGATGGCCAACAGCATGAAACGTTCTGCCTGAAAATCCACTTTCGATCGGGAAGGATAACTGCAGTTTTATATAAAATGACCAACGGTAATCTCCAAGGAAACTGAACGGAAAAAGGATAACTGCAATTTTATATAAAATGACTGACGGTAATCTTCAACGAAACGTTATGTCGATTTCTTTCCGTTCCGTTCCGTTCCGCCGAAAAACGCAAGTATAAATGACCCTTTAGGCTGCACAGGTTGCAGTGTGAGATTGCATGTTCATCTTGTATTCACAGGTACGTGTCAATAATAGAAGTGATTGGCAATAGGATGCTGAACCATATGCCAACTGATCATCTCCTCCAGTCACTGTCAGTCAGATTCGATGGTCAACTAGAGATGTTTTTTGTTCTATTGATTATAATGTATTATCATGCATTTTTTGTTGCTTATCGGTTGCACTTTGCATAACCACTGGTTCATAAAATTTTTCGACTGGTTTGTCCTTTAGTATGTCCCAGCACTAGTATGTTTTGCGTTCTATAAATTTAGTAAATTGCAGGATATCCCACAGTGCAATCAGGTATAGGGATTCATTAGAGTATTAGAAAATTATAAATAAACACTATTTGCTTGCAAACCTTGGATATAACTCTTGTGTGCCCCATCTACAAGTGTACCAAATTATATATCCGAATGTATCTTGCAAGACATTCCAAGACATAACCCAATCTTGCAAGAAATCTTAATGTAATCTCTCATCTTAAAAGATATCTTGTAAGATACACAATCAGCTCTACTCGAAAGAGATAGGAGCATCTCACAAGATCCATCTAGGATTATCCAAGATTTGTTCAGGTATCAGAAGACATATTGCATAATAGTGTATAGTTCTGAAAGATATCTTACAATATAGACTGTACTAAGACATCTCATAAGATTTATCAAGTTTTTCGAGATGTCCTGGTAGCTAGTCCAAATGCTTGATGAAAAAAAGCAAGAGTTAATGTCCTTCTGGATATTGGATCAGACAAACTTACCATTGAATATTCCAATATCAAAAGTATTCGGATACTAGGCAGAATGGTCATCATGGATCCAATATTCATACCAAAGCACAGAATTACACGACTATTTGAATAGAGAAGGAAGAGTGTTTTCACCCCTTCAAACACTAACCTTCATTCCAAAATTCCCAGCATATATTCCCAATGTTTGCTTTGTTGTCTAGCGTGATTGGGGTATGAAATTGTTTATCCATGAAGGTGATTCCGAAAATTTTAAAAACAATTATACCGAAGGTTAGTAAAGTAAATACACAAATGTAAATCGAGAGTGAGATAGTGTATTCACCATGAGCAACAGGGTACTTCCATAAACACTAGGAAGCCAATTTTATCTGCTACTTTTAGAAATTGTGTTGATGTTTGTAGAGTGAGTGTAGATTCTTAATTCTGCTCTCTGTTGTATGGTAACATACAAGGTTCCACCCGTAGGATTGATGTTTTAGCCAATCTGTGGGTCCGGAACCCTGCCATTTTTGTTGAGCCCTAATCGGGATGGTTAAACCTTGCTCAACATTGGCCAGTGGTAGGACAGCTCTGGCATCACCCCGGAAGCGCTTCAACACTGGTGACTGTACCAGGGGCCACCCTGTTGCTCCAAGGGGGGAGGGATGTTGTATGGTAACAGACAACATTCCACCAGTAGGATTGGTGTTTTTGCCAATCCACAAGTCTGGAACCCGGCAATTTTAGTTGAGCCCAGGTCAGGATGGTTACACCTACAATGACATTGGCCAGTGGTGGGACAGCTCCGGCGCGACCCAGGAAGCCCTTTAACATCTCAATGAAAACCAATAGTATTGAAAATTAAAGTAAACACTACAATTTTCATTTGGAGAAACTGACCCTTAGAAAACAATGTAACAGAAGACAGTTCTGAGACGAGTTACCATAAATGAGGAAATGGTGTCTTTTTTATATGTTCTGTGCGCAAAAAAAGAAGATGGTTATCTCGCTCTGTGTGTTGTAGTGTGTTTCCGCCGATTTTTCACGATTTTCTAATAGATTTGTCAATTTGTAAAAACGCCCACAAGTACAACACATCCAATCATGCCCGACCTGGCCCCGTGCAATGGTTACTGTAGAAGACGGTTTTTGTGAATTAGTTAGTGTATATTATTGATTCTTCTCATGCGCCTCGCCTTTTATATTATAACTATTATTTCACCTGTACATCATTCCCCTTGCTTTTATATTGGTAAGACGTCATATTTTTGGAAGGGGCGATTTTTAGGTAAGTTTTATAAATAAATGTTTAGTTAGGAAAGTTTTATTTGTGTCCAAAAGTGTGTTACCTTGTCTGACTAGTTTTAGTCAGGCATTTCTTGGGCAGGTAGTATTCTGTTCTTGACTTCTCGCCCCTGAGTGAGGAGTCATTCCGAGGTTTAGGGCAGGTGCAGGGAAGCGCTGACGTTAAGGTCGATCCCTGGCTATCTCTCCTGCACTTCAATTCTTCTTACTGATTTCAACTCCTTCCTCCGACCTGATGGATCAAGGAGGCGAGAAATCGGCCAGAGCCGCCCCCGAACGCCCATCTCCGTCTTCAAATACAACACTGGTGAACCGCCTGGCTCGCCTGTTGCAACCCTAGAACGCGCGGCCCGATTTTTCGCCCAATTTTCGTCCGTTTTTCTTCCAATTTTCGCCCATTTTTCGCCAAATTTCGCCCGTTTTTTCTCGATTTCTCGACCAATTTTCAAAATTTTTTGGAGCAGTTTTCGCCAGCGCCTTCCCCAATGATAGCCGCATCACCTACAATCATTTCCGCGACGCCGCCGACGTCAGCAATGTCAAGATTGTTGACGCCCGGAATGACTGCCTCATATAATCCTCATTATTTTCAGCCCAATCTGGCGCAGCCAGTTTTTACTGCTTTTTCAGATGCACCACATCTTCCTAAAGAGGCGCGCACCTCTGCCGCCCATTCCGCGACGTCAGCAAGCGACGCCGCGCATATGAACACTTCCCAGAGGGGCGCGATGACGTCAGAAATGGGGGCTCATCATAGAAACAATTTCCCGCAAAGTGTGTCAACTTCAGCAACAACCACTCATCACCAAAACGTTTGTCAACAAGGCCTGTTGACGTCAGCAATGGGCGCCCATCACCAGAATGTTTTTCCAATAGGGGCAGCGATATCAACAATGGATTGCCATCAAAACGACTTTCTGCTTAGCGGGATGACGTCAGCAAGGTGCGCCAACCATCAAAATGCTTTCTCAAGAGGCGCCGCGACGTCAGCAAGAGGCAGCAACTATCAAAATGCTTTTCTCCAAGGCGCAGTGATGTCAGCAAGAGGCAGGGATAATCAAAATGCTTTTCCACAAGGCGCCGCAACGTCAGCAAGGTGCGCCCACCATCAAATTGCTTTTCCACTAGAGGCCGCGATGTCAGCAAGGAGCGCCAACCATCAGAATGCCTTTCCAAAGGGCGCCACGATGTCAGCAATGGACGCTCATCATCCAATTTTGCTCTGCCAAAACACCGTTTGAGCTAAATCGACTATTCAAAAAACGCCACCTCGAGTGATTCAAGAAAAATCGAAATCCAAAACAAACTCGCCCCGAATGACTACCGCCATGGCCTTGACCCAATCAATTATGTCGCTATGAGCAACATCGCCTGCCTGTTCAAACGAAAATAGAAACCCGCCATCTTCATGTGCCATGCTGCAACAACAAGATGTTTTGACGTCAGCAAGGAGCGCCAGCTCTCAAAATTCCTTCCTGCGAGTCGCAATGATGTCAACAATGGATGCGCCCCAACTGCTAGCTCTGCCGAGGAATTCAGCCGCATCTTCGGGTCTGAGCCGAACTGCAAGTTCAGCATCCCACACAGCCCATGATGCTGGCACATCAGCTGAGCAAGCAGTTTCACATGCCACGTCCTCTAATCCATCCAACCAAAATTGTCAACAACCGAACTTCGCTACTGGTAACGGTTTGCAACGCCAACCCTGCGATCAGCAAGCTATCGGCAGCATTACCGATGCATGTGCGCTCGAATTAAAAAACTTTCGATGCGAGGCTAGAGACGTGCTTGATCAAATGACCATTGCAACAACGCGATTGATGAACAATGTTCCCACGACCCAAATGATTGACCAGGTAGTTGGTACAGTAAGACATCTAGTAAATGCCCTTGATGCAAAATATGCCTGTGAGCTTGAACAAATGAGACAACGGCAAACCACTGTTTTGACCACGCTTCTTGAAAAATTAGACGTAATGGCTGCCAATAAATCTAAAGTGCCAGCGCATGATGACCCGCCGATTCACAGATCACCGCCGCTCAATTCTAGGTTTCCTTGTGATGATGCGCGCAAGATTTATATAACTGCTGATTCCCATAGAGATATTGAGCCGGCTCTCGACTGCTCACGGCCTCAACCACATGTGAAATCAATAGTGCCAACTGTAGCTGTGCATGAAAATCTAATTCTGATTATGATAGAGCCAGGCTAGCGGATGATGAAGCTGGCTATGCAGCCGCTTCTCATCAACTGCCTGCGCCAGTGCATTCTTTTGGTTTTTCAGACTATCCACCTCAGGACTATTATGATCAATGCCACCTGATCCATGAAACAAGACGTTCATCCCACTGCGAAGATGATAGCCGAATAAAGACAATCGTTGACAATATGCACCTGCTCATTATTGACACTTCGACAAAGAACAAACAACTTTTGCGATTTTTCATCGGCCTCGAAAACGAATTTGGCTACGATGCATCCAACCATATCAAAATGAGTGCACTCCGCCATCTCAGGCGTGATGCCCCCAGCGATATGATTCAAGATGTCAATCAATATGACGAAGCCAAGCATCTGCTCATGTTCCAACTTGCTCCTGATTGCAATGAAATGATGCTCGAACATGAATTAGCTGCAATTGCCATGGAAGCTGGAGAAGAGCCTGCCACTTTTCTAAGCCGGGTAATGACTTATATGCAACTTCTTTACCAACATAAAGATCAAATTTTTCGGCACCAAACAATCATTAAAATTTTTCTAACTAAAATGCCACTTTTCTATCAAATAACTATTGGTAAAGAAGCAGAAAATTTCACAAATGTCCAACAATTGGCCGCAGCTATCGCAAAAGCTCGTATTATGCTCAATGCTACAAAAGCCGAGATCGGCACTGTTGACCAACCGATCGAAGTGAATCGGGTGGCTTCAGAAGCCGTGACCCCGCTTTCCTCGCCTCGACCAACTAGACGTTTTGAATGCCCTTGTAGTGGTGATAAGCTTATGGATTGCCGCGAAAATGATATAGTTTCTACATCTGATAGAAATCATGTCAAACTAAGTAGCGGCTCTCCAATAGATAAAACACTCATCCTTTTACAAAAGATAATGGATCGTACAGACGAACAAGAAGAAAGAATATCCCGCTTGTCCATGCCGCCTAAACGAAATGACAACTATGAATGCCAAGATCGTGACACATTCCGAAGCCGCAATGGATCTCATGACCGAAATGATAGACCAGCCAACCACGACCGCAATTTGTTTCCCCTTTCCCAGTTTTCTAGTATGTGGTGTGATGCCCATAAAACATGCACTCACAATACAGAGGACTGTATCTGGCTCAAACAAATGAAAGAACGGTACCGAAACTACAACGAAAATCTCGATCGACAAATGGTGCCCCACAACAACAATCCCATTGTCAATTTCAACAATTGCGCCTTCAACAATGATGTTCAAACAACAGATGAATGGAGACACAATCGCGGACGCTACTACAATCATGATTGCCACACTGTAATGCCACATTTCAACCCTACTGCGCCTCCATTGCTGCTTGAACAACACTTCTATGGATTGCCAGCCCCTCAGAGGAGTGCTGCTGATACCACGGCTCACTCATCGGGTGCTGCCGCTTCCTCTCCATCTACACCTGCTGCCAATATGGTTGCTGATCCGCCGAAGACTACCAATGTTGCTGCCAGCGTCAGGCCTTGCATAGTTTGCTGGGAATCCATGGAACCTCAAGGTCAACTGCCTTGGGTTTTTCGCTCTGCTATTTGCAAAGTCAACGAAGATCCATCAGCTACCCAGGCTTTGAGAAAATATACCCGAACAGAGGTCTTCCATATTCCCATCAAAATCAGCAGCATCAACACGAAGGCACTAATCGACACTGGCGCTCAATGCTCCGTCATCTTGTCTGGCCTAATGAAATGTGCATTCCACAACAAAACACTGACTCTGCCTGTTTGGGGGCAGATGAGAGTCGCCGACAGTGCCATCGTCCAAGCTCATGGACCAGTCATCATAAACATGGAATCCGAATTCGGCAACTATCCCCTGAAATGTGTTGTCCTCGAGGATGATACACAAGATCAACTCACCATCGGCATCAACTTTCTCACCCATCCCGATATTAATGCCATGCTCAATTTCAAAGATGAATATATCGAAATTGGAAACAAACGCTTACCGCTGCAAATTAACGAAAATGCCCCTCACCCTAACACCAAACAATTGCCTCAGCTGCAATGTACCACACCACCGCAGCAGCATCAGTGGTGAGTTTCAATCTTTGTTGTAATTATTTTGTACATACTGCCCAAAATTCTTCACGTATTTTTTGGTCCTCAATTTTCCCACATTTCTATAAATTTTAGTGGTGTCAACTGACTGCCATTGGTGTCTTAACCAATTGCAGGGGCAGTCGAGGTGCTCTATATGTTACACTTCAACACCGCCACACAGGGCATGCATCTTGAACTGCTGAAAGTGGGTCAAGTCCTGGTTGTCGGCTCTGTTATGTGTAATTTTTTAATTCTTTCTTTATCGTAATATTTTTCAGATTTCGGAGTGCAAGTTCTTTTGGTTGGGATGATCCCCCTGGATTTTTTCTTGTTTCCTCTTATTATTTTTTATTCTATCCTATCCTACTATGCCCCATAAATCGTCTGGTGATCCCAACCACAAGGACGTCGACACCCACTATAAATGATTTTCTCTCCTTTTCACTTGCATATTTTCATTCTTTTTTCCCCCATTCTTTATATATGTATGTTTTCACTTGCCCCGTAACCTTGGGTTCCCACTCGACTCATCCTCACCACAGCCACAAACAGGAGATCAGTGGTCAGCCGCGGCGACTTTCGTCCATGGCCTAGCTCGTGCAACTTCCGACGCCATGGTTCCCTGCTCCTCGACTGGTGCCATAGACCTCCTTCTCGATGCCTCACTTAAGTGGGACGTTTGGAAATGGCAAGACCGCCCCAATCTTGGTGAAGTTCCTGCCCAATGTTACCGCCGCCTTAGTGAGAATTTCATTTTTACAATTTTTCAATCTACTTCCATCAAAAATTTTCTTTTCATTCTCGAATCAAAAAATCCAGATTTCATTCCATTAGTGTGTGCGAAGGCTTCCCATAGTTCCCTTCTATGGTGTCGCACCACTATTCTAAATTTTTCAAAATGCACTCTATTTTTGGTATAACTATGGAGCTGGCTCGAGCTTTCAGCTTATTTGCTGACTGTTCCTGCCGCCTTTCGCTGATGACAGTTCGGACTCGGACCATTGATTTGACCCACTGCAGTTTATCGAGCACAATTCTTTGTGATCGATTGATCACTTTTTGAGAAGCTTGGTTGGTTTCCGCCTCAGTCACTGCTTACTATATCCATGTCATCGATTTGATTCGCCGTGCATCTCCCACTGCTTGAACGCCACTTTGTGGAGTTGACCGCCACTCAGAACCCAAAAAATTGACTCGACACCAATACAAAAGAAGAGATCGGCAACATGGAGCCGATCACAGTTTAGTTTTCCCAAAAATTTACCTCTCATTTCAAAACTATTCTTATTCTTGGTCCAAATTTACTATCTAAATATAGCCTTTAAATCGCCCAAAAAATTGTTCATCTGTTTATTGTATAGTATACTCGTATTTCTTACTGTTTTCTTGTATATATCCTTCATTTGTTCATTTGTTTTGTATCAAACATCTTCTCCAACGTCAACCGTCTTCGATGGACACCCGCCCAAACGCAGCATGCAACTACGATGTTCGACTTGGCTGGCTCTACCGCCTTCAATTTTCAATTTCCTCACAACATCAGATCAGCATAACTCCGCTGGCTCTGCCACGGATGTTTAACTCCTGTGGCACCGCAGCTTGGTTTTCATCACCAGTCCGATTTCCCGCTACAACTTTCTCATCTGCCCCGGAATGTTCTACCGCAAGCTGCTGCCGATAGTTTGTCCTTTTGCCTGCCATGTAATATTTTCGCTATCTTCCATCCTCCCCGGGACTGGTCGAACCTTTGCTCTCCGAATCCCCAAGGTAGTGGCCGGCCTCACCCTCCCCTCCGCATGGAGTCGTATGCTGGTGCACTCCAGTATATCAGTGCAGATGGAGTGCAGACAGGGGCCCCGGTGTTGCTGAATTTACGGCCTCCCTAATTACGCACCACATCGGAAGGTCTCACCCTACATGTCGCCAAATCAGCCCAAAACACTACAACGACTCTGTTGGCTCCACTGTGTGCTGCCGATTTCATGTTTGGCTTCCCCGGTGATGGCGTGTAGTGGCGGAGTCCCTCCCTTGTCAGTTTTGTTTTTTCACATGAGGATCGCTTAAGGGGATCTACCGCAAGGGGAGAGGGGTGATGTAGTGTGTTTCTGCCGATTTTTCACGATTTTCTAATAGATTTGTCAATTTGTAAAAACGCCCACAAGTACAACACATCCAATCATGCCTGACCTGGCCCAGTGCGACAGTTACTGTAGAAGATGGTTTTTATGAATTAGTTAGTGTATATTATTGATTCTTCTCGTGCGCCTCGCCTTTTATATTATAACTATTATTTCACCTGTATATCATTCGCCTTGCTTTTATATTGGTAAGACGTTATATTTTTGGAAGGGGCGATTTTTAGGTAAGTTATAATGTTTAGTTAGGGAAGTGTTTTATTTGTGTCCAAAAGTGTGTTACCTTGTCTGACTAGTTTTAGTCAGGCATTTCTTGGGCAGGTAGTATTCTGTTCTCGACTTCTCGCCCCTGAGTGAGGAGTCATTCCGAGGTTTAGGGCAGGCGCAGGGAAGCACTGGTGTTAAGGTTGATCCCCGGCTATCTCTCCTGCACTTCAATTCTTCTTACTGATTTCAACTCCTTCCTCCGACCTGATGGATCAAGGAGGCAAGAAATCGGCCAGAGCCGCCCCCAAACGCCCATCTCCATCTTCAAATACAACATGTGAATCATCCTGCTTGTTGCAATTGAAGGCCTGGATATTTCGTTGCACAACAGTTCAACATAATCTGCCATTTCTTTCAGTGGAGGTCTGCATGCAAAATTATGCAGGAACCATACATCCACCTGAATTGTACACTCTGAGCTGCACACCATAGATTGATTAATCAGCTATCAGGAACTCGCACTTGAGGAGCCATAACTATACATGTACATCATAGAAATTCTGCTGAGGGTCAGCCAGGACGAGTGAGTGGAATACAAATTTTTTTTTCATTCCTGATAAAGGAAAAAAGTCTTAGAAAGGTCTTCTAACGTCCAAACAGCATATTTTCACAACTATATTATTCAGATATGAGAAATAATTTACTTAGACAGCACTTTTTGAAGTTTTAATCTTACTCCTTGGGAATCAAGTATGCTTTTTAAATTTATAAACTACAGCATCATTTCCATTTTATGACCACTTTCTCTTCCCTCTTGCTCATTTTCCTTCATTAACTTCTCAATCATAGCTAGTTGAGTCAAATCTGCTGGGGGTCAAAACCCCCCAAACCCTCCCCCACGTTCATGTATGTCCATAACTCCAAATATTGAAGGACTTATTCAGTGATGCAAGAGCTGTCCCACCGTTACCCAATGTCAGGTTGGATGTTGACATACCAAACAGGGTCGAGAAGAATAGTTGGGTTTCCAACTGAATTAGATTAGAGATCAATCCTATGGCTAGAATTTTGATCCTTTTTTCTAATATTTGCCACTATGTAGTAGGGTGCCTTTAAATACAGTGTGAACTCGTCAGCTTTCAAAGTGATTTGCCAGAATGCATTGTTTTGGACTTAAAAGTTGTTCAAAGTTGTCTGAAGGTTCACATTATCGGAGGTTACACTCCCAGCAAGTTTGTGATAAAGTTAGCTGTTCTTTTGTTGGTCTTAGAGAGCAGTACGTTTTTTGTGAGGCCCTGTGCATTGTCTGTAAAACGAAAACTGAACATGTGGTCTAGGTTGAGTCACACTATTTGGAAAATAGTTCAAAATTTCGGGTTCAACTCCTAGGAGGGTAAACTAGTGCATTCTGAGTTTAGGCATCCAAAAACCTCAAACAATTGAGGGACGTTCCATAGATAACTGACATTGCCCTCTATACAAGCCAATCAATCTGCTGTGTTTAATTATCATTGTGTAAATTCTGTTCGACACTCTGAGTGTCCCATCTCTTCTGCATTCTGCATGCATGTACATGCTATGATCTACAGTGTTCCACACACTGCAATCTCTGTTTCACACATAAACTTAAATGCATGGTATGACAGGTACACCTGATCATTTTCTTATGGCTGGAAGGGCTGGCTTTGAATGACTGTATGATCATATTAATGCCCACCTTATGTGACAGGCCCTCTTTGATGCTTCTTAGCACCTAGTGGAGGCCACATTCTACAGACTGGTATTTGAATGACAAGCAGATTTGGTTGGCTATCTACTCCATAATTGAATGAGCCCGAATCCTAGTTCCGTGCACCATCGCCATGATGAAAACTGGACTGAGTAGACAGCAAAAGTTATATGGGCCAATACAGGGTACACCAAAGAAATCCCTGTACAACACATATACATTGAAGTTTACCTCCCGAACCATGTGGGACATGACACCGGTAGCATGAGCAGGAGTTCTGAGGACTATGAGCTTGCGCGTGGGGAATCTGTGGGCGTAGTAACATATGGAGCTGGCCTGGCATCATAATGAATGTTTTGTTCCCACGACGGCAGAAAATTTGCATTCGGATAGATGGCATAGGTATTCTGAACAAAATCATTTGGGCGGGATAAAGGGTTACCTTCCTAAAAATAATTCCGTGCATGGCAGGAATGATTTCAACCTCTTTGGGGCGGTGCTGCGTGGTGTGGTCTCCAATCCCATTGGCGACAGATATCGTTAGAGTTGGTTCGAAAGTGGGTTGACGGACGTTGAGCGGCATGGGTTTGAAGGCCGAAATCTTGGTGATTATTTCGTTGAGCATTTTGCTGCTTGAGCCAGACCCAATCTTCGGTATTGTGGGTGCATGACTTGTGAGCATCGCACCAGAGGCCTGTTGGTTGCGCAGGATGCAAGCTGTCATGGCTTGCGGATCAGTCAAAGCAGTTGCTGTAAGTATCTCTGGGTTGAGATTGATAGTGTGGGCTCTGGTGGCAGTTACTTCATGATCCTGGTCGTATCATTGGATCAATTGTTCCAGGAGCATTTCGGTGCATGCTTGCGATTGCAGAGGTTGTTCTGGCTGCGGCAGTTGAAAAGAGACCAATTTGTTGGGGGGCGGTGCCTTATTCTGTGGGCGATGATTGGTGGAAAGTGTACCGTCGCGATAGCAGTCTTGTGATTGGTCCCTGCCATGGCGATGGTCAAAATGGGGATTGAACGGCTGCGGTGATTCTGGTTGCAGCATTTCCTGATCGGCTTGGTTGACAAGTATTGGTCAAT
Organism: Romanomermis culicivorax; assembly: GCA_963922205.1. Lineage (NCBI taxonomy): Eukaryota > Metazoa > Nematoda > Enoplea > Mermithida > Mermithidae > Romanomermis > Romanomermis culicivorax. The sequence goes on along the minus strand of CAWUHX010000137.1, from coordinate 501,841 downwards.
CCCCTGTTCCAATTTCGGCTTTAGTTGCATTGAGGACGCTGCGGGCTTTGGGGACAGCATTGGCCAATTGTTGGACATTTGTGAAATTTTTTGCTTGCTTTCTGATAGTTAGTTGATAGAAAACAGGCATTTTTGTCAAAAATGTGTCAATTACTTGTTTGTGCTGAAAAGTTTGGTCCTCATCTTGATACAACAACTGTACATAAATCATTACATTACTCTAAAACGCGGCCGGCTCTTCTCCAGCTTCAGGGATGATGGACGCGAGCTCGCGCTTGAGGGTCATTTGATTGCAGTCCGGGGCCAATTGGAACATGAGGAAATTCTTCGCATCTTCATATCATGTCATATCTTAAATCAAGTCGCTCGGCATATGGCGGGTAAGGTGACAAAGTGGGCTCATTTTGACGTGGTTTGAAGCATCCTATCCAAACTCGTTCTCTAGGCGAATGAAGAAACATAGGAGGTGTTTGTTTGTCGCAGCTCTGTCGGTGGTGAGTGGGTGCATATTGTCGACAATAGTTTTGATTCGACTATCTTCTTCATTATGAGACATGAGTGGCAAATCCTACCGAGGTTGCGGGTGGTCATAATAGTTGTTCGGCGGGTAGTACAAGAAACCAAATGGGTTGACAATGGGCGGCGGGCGTCTTTGCGGGGTGTAGCGGGATATTTCTTCTTCGCTGCGCACATTGGGAGAGAATTTGTTATTATACAGGGTGTCTGTTGAGGGCGCCCTGGGTTTGACGTGCACTGGTGGTCGACCAAAGGCCCAAGCTGGTTCAGTTTCACCGAGAGTTTTGTTTGGGATGTAGATATTGTGCATTTCCTCGCCATGAAATAGTGAGGTCACTGGCAGTGGTCTTGGTGTAGGCGGGTTACCTACTGTGACTGTGGGGTGGTAGTTGAAATTAATTGCTGCATTTGTTCAGCGAGAAGGGCAAAGCGCGCATTTGTGGATTGCACTTGCTCTTGAATTTCACATTGAACAGGTAGTTGTTGGGCTTGAAATTGATCGGAGATGGCGCCGATAATTTGATCAATTGTTTGGACTGTTGGAACATTATTGGTTATCCGCGCGGCGGCAGTGCTGAGTTGTTCTAGGGCGTTGCGTGCTTCAATTCGAAAGTTGTGAACTTCGTTTGCGTTCGCTATTGCTAAACTGCTGCAGTGGGTGAATACAGAAGCACAGTTGGCAGCTGAGGCCTGTGGCGGGTCGATATTGATGGAGGAGTCCGAGGAATCAGTTTGGGCGAGGGTCGTGTCATTGTTGGCCTGCACCGTGGTGCTAGGCCGCAGTATCTGAGATACAGCTGGCACGCTAGCACACATGGTGGCGGGGGTGATTGAATTTTGACTTAAAGATGGCGGCGCAAGTGAATTTTCTGGTGCAGATGCAGCGGGAATGAGCTGTATCTGGGCCTGTGCGTTCTGGTCTAACGCGGACTTACTGAAAATAAACAAGGGCGGATTGGGGGGTGGAAGGCTCACCACAGATACCACTGATGATTGTGCAATATTTGTTGTCGGCAGTGGCATTATTTGGTCAAAATTCGAAGTGGGGCGTGTGGCTATGGCTGTGTTGGGCGAGCTTGATCGTGACAGAAAATGTGTGTGATCAGGTGGTGTGTGACTTACTTTTGGCATCTTTTTTCGGAGGGTGTAGTAACCTTTTTTTGTAACCTTGGGCGCAACTACTGCATGGTCGAATTTTGAAGTTGGGAAACATATTCAGATGCAGCGCAACAGCATGGAAAGGAAGCGTACAATCCAAATGGTCACCAGTGTTGTATTTGAGGATACGTCAGAGCTTGATGAGTTAGGCAGGAGTGGGATCCCAGGGTTCGTCCTTAATGCACGTATTTCCAAGCCCAGGCTTACCTGATTAAATTTAATTAAAAGTACTTGAACCCAACACTAATTACCCTACAAATTAAGGAAAGATACATCCTTAACTTGTCTCCCAAATTAGAGTAAAGCCAAGGAAAGAGACTTTTCTCCAATTTAACCTTTGCACAAAAATAACACTTACTATACAAAACATGATGGGGCGAGAGAACAACAGTTACTCCCATGCACTGCCAGAAAAACACCTACAAAATGTGGGCTTGCCGGGAGGCCGAGAGTACGAGTAAAAATAACCAATGTTTAGAATACGATAAACAATTTTAACACACACTGAGAGAGCGACCAAACGCACGCTTACCGACATGTGCTACAGTAAGACGGCTGTTGATAGTCTGCGTCACTCACTTCACTTGGTAATTGTGGGCCTCATGCAGGAAACAACAAATACAGCAATATCGGCGGAAACACACTACAACTTTTCACAACACTTTCACAAAAAACTTGTTAGCGACATTTTTTACATGTTTAAAGCACGTTTTTTTATTATTCCCCATGCTTAAGCATTGTTTTCAGGACACTTTTTTACTGTTTTGGAACACAATGCTGTAGAAAATGGATGCAATATGATGTTCCAAAAGGATGGTAAAAGTGTCAAAAAAATGGTTAAGCATAAAGAATCATCAAAAAATCAGTCCCCAGCACTAAAAAAAGTGCCCTGAACAGAAATTTTGTAAAAATGTTGTAATAAATTAGTAAAATCATCATATCATCAGATCGTATGACCCTTTGGCTTTCGTTGAAATATGTAACGATTATTTAAGAGAATATACTTTTTTTTGTTAAAATCTGGCGGTTTTACAAAATTTTTGGAAAAATGAGCAAAGTTGTTTGACCATATTCCCAGATTCTGTACAATTAATTCTTTTTTCATTGAGCAAACTCGTTACATCATCAGATTTTATGCTCAAAGCATTAAAATCTCAACAGGTTCTGGGAAATTTAAAAGTGCTAGACTGTTACATTTTATGCTTGGACTCTTAAAATATAGCTTAATGCACTCTCTATGATTGCAGAAAAGTTTCGGCAGTAAAATCAATGAATCCTTAGATCGTATGCTCCAACTTTTAGAATCTAACCGCTTTATTTATTTTTTCAGCTTGTAGAACTGTTAGATTGTTAAATCCTACTCTTAAACTCACCAGATTTTACTTGTTTTTACGAAATTTTAGCATCAAACCCGTTTTCTAGAACAATGCTGGACAAACTGACTATCCCACAAAAGCAAAAACCATCTGAATGAGTTATTGAAGCAAATTCAGCCAAAATTCTACAGTAAACTGGATGGTATCATGCTACATATTTGCAGATCAAATTTTCAAGAATGAAAAATTCTTGAAACTGTGATCAAAATTGGAGAAAGATTGGTCTTGCATCGCAGCAAATTTGACAAAATTACTACAGTAAATCGGAAATATCCATACTTTGTGATCAAACTTCAAAAATGACGAATCGATTGGATAGAACTATGAACAAATCCATTGCAGCAAATTCAACAAAAAAGTCACAGTAATCTGAGTATTATCATGCACTTACTTGCAGATCAAGATTTCAAAATGACAAACTTCTGAAATGCTTATTCATATACATCACAGAAAATCTAGCAGCAAAACTACCTGCTTACCAAGTTTCAATAATGACAAATTTACTGAAACAATCATTATGTTTAAAAAATGAGTGCTTATGCACCAATTTCAGAAAAAGTGCAACAGTGAACTGACATATTTTCAACTATTTACTTATCAAATTTTTAAAATAAAAAAATTGCTTGAATGATCATTAAATTCATGAGTTGAGTGCTGATTTATGGCAGAAAATATAGGGAAAAATTTTACAGTTAACTGACTAACATCATTTAGTTACTTGCTGATCAAAATTCCAAAAATGACCATTTTCTGAACCAATCATTCAACTCTGCAAATAAGTGCTTCCATTGCAACATCGCCTGGAATACTACAGTATAGGATTTCACCTGCATACTTGCTGATCAGAGTTTCAAAAACGACATATTTCTGAAACGATCCTTCAATTAAAAAAGTGAGCTTCTGCACTTCACAGTAAATTTATAATCTATTGGTATTAGCTATTAGGCCAAGTGTCAGTACTTACAAAACAAAATGCTACATAGTGACTGAAGCTTGTGTTAAGTGGCTAGAGAACTTTTGCGCTGTACTGACTTTCACTAATAGGAAGCCCTTCCCAGTAACCTACAGTAATCAGCCATCACAAATCAGTTTTATCACTGAAAATATTTGACCATTGCAAATATCTAAATATTGCATACCCACTATTGCATGAATCTCATGTTGGATCAACCCATACACTAGTTGCTTACCATATACAGTAAAATAAAGTATTCTCTTGCAAGAATAATTTTATGATTGACCAAACAATTTTTATAGTTTTAATGTTGTGAAAAGCTAATGCAAACAATGAGCAAATATTCAAGCATACCCTCATGTTCAAGCAATAGAGTGCAAAATCGCTTGTATAATGCATGTTTGCTGTAAGCTCATGACAACTAAATGCTTAGGCTGCATATAGACTTGATGCAAGAAAAATCAAAGTTTTAATTTAAATTTTCAAGCACTAGTTTTGTGCAAAGAGTTGGAAATTATAGTTTTAGATGATTGTGTTAGGATGGAGAGTGGGGTCCATAGGATGGGATTTTTGTTAGCATTTTTAATAGTACAAGTAGAACCTAGGGGGCCTTCAGGGCGCCAGCCACACATTTTCTAAAAACTTGATGTTTACTTTTCAGCTTGGGTGCCTTGTTTCTTAGTGCATATCAAACTGGTTCTTGTATATAAAACTCACATAGACAAAATGATAAAGTATAGTCTCTACCTCTTGCCTGTTCTAAAAAATGTTTACTTTCCAGCAAGACGTTTTGTACTGCATAGTTTGTTTTTTATCTGTAAACTGGTGCTTGTATATAAATCTCATGTAGACAAATCAATGAAATATAGTCAACTCGCTTCTTCCCTTTCCAAAAAAGTGTTGATGCAGCTTTTCCTATCGTACTCAAAAACTGGTTCGTATTTTCAAACTTGATGCATTTGGAAGAGAATGGTACACACATAACAATTTTACTTGCATCAGAAACTTACAGTAATGAATGTAAATTATGATTTGCAAGTGAGGCAATTTTTTCATGACAAAATATCAACAGACTGATTATTTTAGGGGGTACAAGTCTTGTCAACAAAGATTTATCATTTATGATCCTTTTTTTCCAAATTCAGTTGTGTCACAGCTGTGATATTTATTTGCTGATATCAGCTCACAAAAACTTTGTCAACTTTGGCTTTAGGAGATGCTTTATCGAGAACAATCAATTCATACCCACAAAAAATGGTATGAATTTGATCAACCTGCAATATAAAAAGCTTGTGCAAGTCTCAGAGGTTTTATTTCCTGAAGCCAAAAGTGGAAGGCAGACTGAGCATGATTTGGGTTATAATTTGACTGTGTGAATGAAACAAAATGCCAATACAGCGCCCCCTCATAATTTTTTAGTTTTTGACAATACATATACTAAAAGGTCTTTTACGATTGCTTTTGAGCAATTTGAAGCTTGGACTTCAGTTGCAAAACAAATTGATTACATCATGGATGCTATTTGGAAAGTGTAAGGAATTGGAAATCAAAGCCGAGGCAATGAAACTATGGATGAAAAGACACACTTGAAGAAATTGATTAAAATTCAGCAGCTATTTCTGATGTATTTGGCACTAGTTGGGAGATGGAGACTCAGCGATATCTACCCATGCCTTGGCTGCTTTTATAACCATGGATTTGTGCAGCCATATCATACATGTTTCAACATTTTTGAGGACCACAATTTACTAAACAAACTGAGTGATGTCTTCTCTTCATTGAGCAAAGATTCTCTAGAGGTGAAACAAGCTTCCAAGAAAATATGTACAAAAAAGTATAGCCATTGTGAAGATTACAGCGAGACTTTGCAAAGGTTTTGGATGAAATTTTTCTCCATACAAGTATCAGCCAAAAATGCAGAAGTGACATTGTTTTTCAATGTATCAAAGGATCAGAATGTGAAACAGCAAAGATGATGGATGATATTGTTTCTAATATTGTATGTATTGATATTGTCTAAATATCCTAATAAAAGATGAGAATGACACAACATTGACTTTATTTATCAATTAAAACAACATACACATGACATTTATCGAACTGTGTAATCCATATAAGCTTGACAAGTATGATCAATCATCAACAGAAAATCAAACTCTGCATATACTATACATTCAATTCCACCAGCAGGTAAATTTCTACCAAATAACATTTCTAGAGTTGTTATTTCTTCCTGCACCAATTCCCATGTGGATGAGTCTGAACCATCACTTCTTAGCTCAAAAACGAAGAAGCAAGACCCATTTCTGAAATGATTCATGCTAATCATGTTTCCTTTGTCATCCCCTGAAAAGTTCAGGCCTTAAAACATCTGTGTGTAGGCTTCCATGAAGCTATTTTGTTCAAAATCCAATTTGTATGGAATGGATGGAACTACAGCAGTACCACAAGTAATTTTGATTTTTTTTCAGTTTGCTATAAATGGCGTCAGAGTTCTCAAACTCAACCCATTACCCATCTCAGTTTTTTCACAGTTTTACCAACCAGACCTGATGTTCTCTGGCTAGATACCTCACTGTTGTCAACAGGCAGTAGTTAACCACACTTGAAAAAAATACATTTAATAATCAATCAGGCCTTAGATATCACATCTGGATACTGTGTGGAACAAGGTTCATCTTTAGCTTGCACACAATGTGGATTGAGATGCAGTCAAAATTACCTTATAAAAAAATAATATTCCTATTCTACTTTATCAACTAACCCCTCATGAGATTGTTAGGTAGAAAACATTTACTTTTCTCCTCCAAGTTTGATTCCAATATGCATCAATATAGAATTTCAATCAATGATTGAGGTTTATTAAATCATTCTAGCCAAGCTGTTTAATGTCATTGCATCCATCAAAGCTTGAAACAATCAATATTATTGTCCTGAGAGTGTTGAAAAATTTATTCATTTCCAATTCTTTTTTTAGGATCCAGTTGGTGACCCATTGTTTATCTGCAATGATACTGTACAAGAATGTAAGCTGTTGGGCTTTCATAAAGTTCATGAGACAGTCCACAACCAAGAAAAAAACGAATTTTTCACAATTCACAAGTATAAAGAATTAATGAAAAAAGCTATAGATATTTCCGTTTAAAGATTTAAAAGTGACTATATGGACTACTACTCATGATTCATAGTTGTGCCTCATGATAGATAATATGAATATATTGCTTTGCAAAATAAAAGCTGACTAGTCAATCATCTTCAGGTTTGGAATGGGAAGAAAAAAGTGAATTTTAGCATGTCACCCATTCTCAAAATGTCTCCATGGACATTGAGTATCAGGCGTCTATTAAATTTTATTAGTGCATTAGAGATAAGGTTTCATAAGTAGCACACATCCTGAAATTTTAACTGAATATATTGCAAGCATATAGCTGTCATGTGCCTCACATCAATGTGCATGTTTTGTTACGTAAATTGTTTTTGTACTTTGCTGTCACTTTGTATTGTATTTTTATCTGTTTGATCGAGTGTCTGATCACAATTTTGTGCCCCCTGGCCTGACTAATCAGTCACTTATTTTCGGCACTTTTGGGGCGCTGTCTCTCTCCCCTTCTTAGTCTTCTATGGGTGAAGGATGCTGTAAATGGCCTTTGGGTTTAGACAAAGGAAGTTGCAACAGTTCTGACCACAGGCTAACAACAACAATAAACTAAAAACTCTCTCACACGTTTCACCAGATACTCACCAGTACTTCACCAAACCTCTGGCAGAACACCTTGGCATGTACCTCAGGAGATCCTACCCAAGTCTCCACACCTAATCTTAAAAGAGCCTCCACTGCGCTGACAAAACAATACAAGTTACGGGTCAAACTTGTATTGGGTATGCAATGGGCGACGCTCCGAATAAACAACCATAATACTTTTCACAATGAATGAAAACATAAAAACACGCGAAACAGTGGCTGCATTTCTCTATGCAAATTTTATCATTCTTTTCTGCCACTTTTCACCGCCTCTTTCCCCCTGTGCACAGACGCCCGAAGCTGAACACTTGCACCTGTGGCAACCCCGACTTCCGTCGGCCCTCAAAACTGACCAACAGGAGGTGAAAAACTTTCTGCAGCCTGAGTCTCATACTGAGGCCCTGACTGCATAACAGTCTTCCCCTCAGAAAACAAATTTTTTGGAGCTAGCCCCTCCAAGATGTGATCCTGACCCTACCAGGTCCTTCAGGTGATGGCGACTTTGATCAATTCATTCAGCAGGGCATTCCTTTTCAGGCTACCGGTATGATCACGAATGTAGTTGGGCCTGGACTTTGACATTGATCTGTGCCTAGATCCGGGGCCCCGCAGTTCCTCTTCTCCCATGTACTGGTGTTTACAGCATAGGGGTTGAGCTACCACAGGTGCCCTTCCTCTATGGTCGGCCACTCGCCATGTTGCCCCGTCCAATACAAATCTACACAATTAAAAATATTTTTTATAAAATATTTCAATTTTACCTGATTTACGAAATAATTTTATAAATGCAAATAAAAATTATCACGTCTTCATCTTTTTCAGGCCCTGAAATTAAGGAGAAAAAATACGAGGGCTATGTACATGCCCAAAATAAGATGGAGGGAAAGACGAATTTTCGCCGGGCAACTTTTGAGCACGGGAAATGAGAAAAATTTAAAAATTTAAAGCAAGAATGAAAGGAGATAATATATATATTTTTTGTATTTTGTATTTTATTTGTGTTTTTGTATTTTTGTATTTTTTGAAATAAAATTTGTACAAAATAACAAATTTTGGTCCAAAAATTGTGCAGCTATATGAAATTATTGTTGCCTGCGGCCACCATAACCATCGTATTGGAAGCTACCACCGCAAGGATAGGGACCACCCCGAGCTCTACGACCGCTGAGGAATCCCCCAAAAACTCCTCAGGGTTGGGTTGCAGGAGGGGCCCCAGCCATTGCCTGACCTCTATACGGTTGCGGATTAATCATCCTGAAGGGTCTTCCTTGACCCTGTCCCTGACCCCGGCCTCGGCCATATCCCCCTCCAGTTCCCCTCTGGTAAGAGCCCTGAGTGGAACTTATAGAAGATACTCCAGAAGCTGAGGTATGACCTACCTTGACTTTTCTGTCAGATCAACACCTTGATTTTTTCTACCTATGCCATTAAAATTCCAAATGGCAACCAGATCTGTAACCAAGTTGTATCCAACGGAAGCATGTCCCAATCTAAGAGCTCATAAATGAGCATCCATTCCTTCGGCATGATTGTCCTAGTATCTACAACAAAGGTATCTCCAGTCACTGTTGAAAAGCTAATGACTCTTGCGAACTCCTTCCCTTTTGGGTTATCAACCCCAGAAGTCGCAAAAACTTTGCTCACATACTCTTGTGTGACTTTTTCAGTATCAAAACCGATAATTGGCTGTCCTCGAAACCTATTATCCTTCAAGGTTTCGATCATCTCAGCCACCTTACCTATCTCTACCATTTTCCATTCCATCAATTCGGATGGAAATCTTCCGAAATTCGTTGTGAACCATCATTCTAATTCCCCAACTCTGACAACCTGTATAACCTTGTAGTCTAAAAAATTCAGACAAAATATTTACTACTTTTTTCTGAAAATTTTTCCAAGCGGACAGACATCGGTTAATTTCTACCTTCACCACAGATAGTAAGCACAAATAGGAAAAATTGCAAGCAGGAAACAATAAGGTACCAAACATATATTGGGTTAGTGTTGGCAGATAGTTAAACACAAGTGTGGCCCCCACTTCTACCTCATACGGGAGTACACTCACAGACCACCTGCGTCTTCCATCACTCGACTGCATGCCATCTCAATCCAACACCCAAAATGGCCTATCCAACCAACGAATTAAGAATTTCCAAGAAGAATTTAAAATACACTTACTAATTTACACAAAATGAGGAAATTTGTAGAAATTTAGATAAAGATGGAATTTTTAAAATTTAAATAATTTTGAAATTATCTACCCCTAGTCGACTAGTTGCTACACTCCACTTCTTCCCCATCACATATACGAATTTATTTAACTCACTATGTGTGCAGAGGAATGATGTAGTTTCACAAAAAGTCCAAATCTCGCGCTACGGGCAGCTTTGCCACACTTTTTCAAGTTTGACAAACAAATATGTTCCTACTAAATTTTGAGAATTGTCTAGGTCTTTGTCTAGACACCCGTGGGCTATAACATCCTGCTTTGCCCAATAAATTTTTAGATTAACTAAGTATTTCAACTTAGGTCGCTTACCATTGACTAAAAAGTATTGATTATCTTGCCACACTTGCGGCTGACCATAGGCCACGTGGGGGTCTGTGACCAGATATTTTTGTGTGGGGCATCTGTTGGGAGGGGGGTGGGGACATTTCTACCACTTCCTTTTCAAACTCTTCAAGTTCGGCGCTATCAATTTTGAATAATTTTTTGATAAATTTTCTAAGAGCTGAAAAATGGACAAAGTTTCTGCTTTCGCTACTTTTTGTCTCTTTTCACTCTACAACTCTGTGGTTTTCCAATTCTTCCAATATTCACATAATTGCAGGGCAACAATTAACTAATTCCTCCCAAAAAATTAATCAGACTCAGGGAAATTTAAAAATTTGGGCCACGAAAAAAGATTTTAAAAAAATTTTGGTTTTTTGGGAAGGGTGGTTTTTTACCAAGAATTTTGAGAAATTTTTAGATTTACACGAGGGAAAATTAAAAATGCATGATAAATACCCGATAAATACATAAATAAATACAATTAAATGCAATTTGTACCTAATTACAAAATTGGAGACGAAAAAATATGGGGGGGGGGTAATCACACACACATACATACAAAACACAGCGCTACACGCTACACTGATTTTTTAAGCTACAGTAAACTGGGCGTCATTGGATGACACGTTGTTAGACTGCAGCCATCTGCCGGTCTTGTAGCGAATGTGCTTTAACCTGCTCACGGATACCACCTGCTTTTTCAGCGGCTCTCTCCAGTGCGTGATTTCAAGCACGTTCTCTGATAATCTGCTATTATCAGTAACAATAAATGGTCCTTGCCATGGCAGACCCAGTTTTTTCTGTTTATCAACTTTCAGCAAAACCCAATCATTGAGGGAATAATCATGAGCTTTTGCTTTATGGTCAAAAAACTTCTTACTGTTCTCTGCAGCCTTCTTGATATTTTCAGAAATGGTCTTATAAGTTTCTACTAAACTTTCGGTTAGTATATGCTTATGAGCCTCATAGTTCATTGGCAGAACTATGTTTCTTGCAACACCAATACTAATGCCAAAATTAGCCTCATGACCTCTCAACAAGGCAAATGGGGAACATCTTGTTGAGGTATGGGGAGTGGCATTGTAAGCAAAAAGGACAGATTGCAAATATCTGTCCCACTTGTCCGAATCCTCTATAGCAACTTTTTGCAACTGCTTGATCAAGGTTTGGTTAAACCGTTCAACCATTCCATTTCCTTGTGGGTGGTAGGCAGTTGTGAAAATCTTCTGACACTCTAACAACTTACAGACTGACATCATTAGATCAGCTGTAAAACATGAACTGTTATCACTCAACAATTTCACCGGGGTTCCATGCCTGAACACAATATTTGGTAGAAAACTGTCCACAATGGTTACAGCAGATTGATCCGGAATCATTTCTGCTTCCACCCATTTTGTAAAGTAATCTTGAAATACTATCACATACGGTCTCTTCTCACTCATGGGAGAGATTCCCATGATATCCACAGAAACTATGTCAAACTGTCCTCTAGGAATAATTAGATTTAATGGCAGTATCGTAGCCTTTCCTGGAGTTGACATATAGGACAAAAGCTGATCCAGCTCTGAACATCTTTTTCTATGCTCCGCCACCAGAACTGCTTTTTAATAATAGCAAGGGTTCTCTTAAACCCATGATGCGTCATCATCACTGCACCATGATACTGATGTAGGGCAACTTTTTTGAGAACAGAGGGCACAACAACTTGATCCTCTGCCTCGCCAAAAGTCTCTCTATATAGTATCCCTTGTTTGATATAAAAGTTACCTTGAGACTTGGTGCTGCTATTAGCACTTAGTTTCTCGAAGATCGCTTTTAAATCTTTATCCTTTCCTTGTAACTGCGCCATCAAGGCATTTGAAATAAGCCCTTTCGATCTAGCATCTTCAATTTGAGGGGTTTCTTCAAACGCCTTCTCTTCCCATTCGAAAATTCTTTTTACCTCTTCTATAGGTTTCGCTTGCCCAGGAGGACGTCCTTTTTCCTCCTGCTGCAAGTTTTTTGACATTTGCCTAGTGACTACTGCCTTGATTTCATATTTCTCAGGCCTTCGATAATTATCAAATTCTGGAGAAATATTAAGTCGAGTCTCATCACTAGTATCATACATTGAAGCCACTGAAGCTGTAGCCATCTTCACAAAAGTGAAGACTCCTGCAGCCTCATCCACTTCATCTCCTCTGAGTTTCGGAAGTTGATTCACTAAAACTTTATGGTTTTGGTTAATGAATTCATCTTCAGCTAGAGATTTCACTTCTCCTTTCTGAAAGATAAGCTCCCATTTTGGTGGCAACTTTTCTTTCTGTCCATCTGGCTGCTCCTTCCTGGAGAGAAAATCAGCCATGGCATTTTGTCTGCCAGGCACATACTCCAATTTGTGATTAAACTGGCAAATGAATGCGTACCACCTCTTGAGTTTGTCATTAGTCTGTGTGTTGACCCTCATAGATAATAATGGTTTGTGGTCAGTTTGAATTGTGACCTTTTGACCCAAAAGATAATGTTTATAAATTTTTAGGCCGTATACCACAGCTAAGCATTCCCTTTTGGTTGTGCACCATTTCCTTTCTTCCACCGGCAATATCCGACTATTGTAGGCAATTACCCAACGTTCCGAGTCAGTCTCTTGACATAACACAGCTCCCAATGCAGTGTAATGTTTTCTTCTTCTGTTTTGTTTTTTCTCTTGTTTCGTTTTCTTAAAATCAAGATAATTACTTTTTTTAAATTAATACTTTTGTTTTCATGCAATCAAAACGATCATTTTTCATGTTATCAACAACAAAATAAATGTAATTGCATCAGAGTTTATTTGGCCTCTTTTCAGCCACCAAATGATTACAGTTGGAGCAAACTTTCTATGTATGGTTTAGAGTGAGTTTACAGATATTGTCTTTGAACCAGTGGTCAAGCAGTAGGATTTTTGTTATTGTAAGGGGGCTTCATTCAGTCATTATGAATTTATGATGGTAGAGTTCAGGAGGCAAAGCTTTCAGTGAAATGGAACAACTTGTGGAAATTTTGAGTTGCTGTAATGCTGCCTGTTAGACCAAGATTCTCTTGATTGCTTGTAGATGAAACACATAAATTTATGTCTCCAGTTAGATTCAATACAAAGAAGTCCATAGAACGGTGTCTCAATTCATATGGTGTTCATGGTGGATATCATGATAAACGAAAACACAGACTGTGGGAGAATTGATTTCATTAAACTGAAGCTTTCTCCTGTTTTCGTCATTATCTGCATAAATTTCTTGGTGGTGCATTCACATTTTTGATTATTAATTAATATTTTATATTATCTGCACATTTGTTGATGGTACAGTAAGTATACGAGGGCTATGGTGTTCCTTATTTGCAGACATCTGGTAGGATACATATCATTGTGGGTCTCTTCTACCCACTTCCTTCCAGTGGGTATATATTTTACTCTGGGAGTCTACAAGGTACCCCCTGTGAGAGCCCAACTGTTATTGTTTGTTTGGCCTTGTGGAGGAGAAAACTGTTGCATTAGATCTGAGGCCTAGCCGAGCAGTAGTTCTGACTGGTTTTGCAGGCAATAGTTCTTTCTAATTCCCAAGAAAGGACATGTGTAACAGCTTCATGAATAATAACCAATACGAAAAAAATTGGTTGCTGAATTGCCACTGTGGCTGAAAAGCAAAGGTGACCAGATTGGCCAGGTTGCTCAATTGACATGTAGTCAATCACGCATGAGCTGGAAGGGAAGTCAAATTACAGGCAAGGCATACATGCTCCTACTGTTGTCAGTTGTTATTATTCCTATAATAAAACAACATGTGCTTACTCTGGAAATAACTTCATGAGGCAGCTTGGAGAATGTTCAACTATGTTAGACTTATTAAATTGACCACGTAATGTGCCAGTGCAATGGAACATGTTGAAATCCAGTCCTCTTTGAGAAATGCTGAAATTCAAAGGCGAGGGGTTCGGGGGTCAAGCTGTGGGTCCTATGGACGGTGATGTATGGGAACGGGAATCCGGGCGATTCGGCATAGGGTAATGCGGCTGCTGATCGGCAGGCCGCAGTAACGAAGGTTTCCTCGGTGAGGGCAACGGGGTTCTACGATTAACGGTGACCCAGATGGGTTCCTACGATTGGGTTACTGTAGTGGTAACCTGTAAGGAGGCCGGAGGCAGAAATATGCAAATTTTATTCGACGAGTGGTGAACGCAGTTGACAATATAAAATATAATAAAGGTCGATGACGGCAAAATGTGAGACGCAAGGCTAAAAAGACGAAACACCAGTTAGGCTCAATAATGAGTGACAAAAAGACGAAACATGCCCTTTTAAAGGGCTCCATAAACTACAGTATGCCTTGGGCCGAGTTAACACTCCCCCAAGCTAACTTCTGCAGCAGAAATCATTGCAGAAGATGCCTATGGTCACATAGACATTTTCCAGTTCACAACGTTAAGCATTGGGGGGAGTTTTCACTCTACATGCTTAACATAGGAACATCACTAGTGAGAATTTCAAACTAGTCGTTTCACGTTGCGAAACGTCACTAGTTTTTACTGATAAGAGGTGCAGGTTGTGCTCCAATTACAGGGATGAGCTTGGAGAGCTTATCTCTAACGGAAATTCTTGACTAGCGGGCACATACAGTAGTCTAGGTGTATAACAAAATAATAATTTGAAACAGAAATAAAATGTGCGCAAAAGCAACAGAAATAAAACATGAAAGAACACATATAAATTGCATGTAAAAATTATAAAAATGAAACACAAAATTGATGCAAATTACTGTAACACAAAACGTAACAAAAACCATAATGAAAAATTGTGATGTGAATCACGTGACGTTCATCGAAATCTGTCAGCACGTGACACGACGGTCCTTCGAAAAAGGGCGTCCTCGTCGTTGTGTGCATGTCTGTGAAAGTCAAACATTCAGGTGATGGTGATGGCGGGCGGTCAATGGTCAAATGGTTTTTTGGTGCGTTTTGGCTTGTGGAATTTTTTCAATGGTGCGTGGAGTTGCTGACGTCAATTGGAGATGCGTGGAGTTGCTGACGTCAGTTGATCCCTTCGGTGAAGTTGCCAATTGTCGATTGATTTGTGAAATCTGAAATGAGACTAAAAGAAAAATTTTAGAGACGAGATATAGGCTAGCGCACAGATGCGCCTGTGATTTGAGGCAATACCCTAGTTTAGATGCATTGATCGCTGCTCATTCTCTTCTTTACACTGCTGTTCCAGTGTGGAGCAGGAGCTGGTATTCCGTGAGGGGCATGATGGTCCTTCGAAAAATGATGATCTCGTCCGTAAGTCGACTAAAGAAGAGAAGAGGTACTTGATTATGGGTCCGAGACCTCTGCATCAAGATGTGGGTCAACGAGATCTTGTAAAATCTCGGTTTGTTGATGGAATCAACAAAGGTGCCATCTGGACTACCTGTGAAGTGGAAGGTATCACTTCGGCTCCAGTAGGCTAATCAGGTGACAATTTGCATCTAAGCTGATTGACATGCACAGTATCTTCTTGATCTGCCTCAAGCCGAATGGTGACATTGGGATATGTCACATTCCTTACAAAGTAGGGCCCATCATAAATGGGCAGCAATTTAGGCGTCAGACCACGTTTGCCGGTGGTGCGCAGTTTGAGCACCTGATCACCAACTTTGTATGAGACATCTTGTGCCATGCAATCATAAGATCCAGCATAAGCCGCCTGTGATCTCTCAATTTGGCTCTGGATCAAGGTCAAGGCATTTGTAAAATGCCGCTTGACCTCCATATCATATGTGGAAACATCAATGATATGGGCTGGAGGGTTGAATGGGAGCACCGCATCAACAACTAGCATGGGTGTACGACCATACATGAGCTCAAAGGGGGAATATCCTGTGGACTCATTCATGCTAATGTTGATGGTGAACACAGAATACAGCAGGTGTTCATCCCAATCAGTATGACCTTGGTGGACATACATACGTAACGGTGTAGCTAGCATCTGATTAGCTCTTTCCACTTCTCCGTTTGTCATCGGGTGATAAGTGGTGGAGTGAATTTTCTTAGTTGAACAAATGGCAGTGATTTCAGTCATCAGTTTGGACGTGAAATCAGTACCATGATCAGACTGAAGAATCTGCAGTGCCCCATGTCTGCAGACGATTTGTGCAACAAAAAAGCGTGCTATGGTTTGCGCAGTAATGTCTGGAGTAGCGAAAGCTTCAACCCATTTGGTAAAGTAGTCGATAAAGACTACAATAAAATGGTTGCCACTTTCACTAGTGGTCATTGGTCCCATACAGTCGACACCTACTCGGTGAAACGGCCCGGTAATGGTGATGGGTTTCAGAGCTGCTCGGGTCTTTTGTTGCGCAGGTTTATTCCATTGGCAAAGATCACACCGCTGACAAAAGGACTTGACGTCTGTACTGAGGGAAGGCCAGTGGTACCTGCGAGCTATAAGCCTCTCGGTACGTTTTGCACCAAAGTGTCCATGGAGAATGTCATTATGGTGAGCCTCAATAATGGTAGTAACCATGGATCGCGGAATGACAATCTTGTTGGACTTGCCTGTCCACTTCTGAAGGATGTTATCCAACAGGTGGTCGCCATTAACATCATTGTGGTCACCGTAGGGTTTGAGTAACCTAAGAATGGAGGCTAGTTCTGGATCATCAAATTGAGCTGCAAGAAGATCATGGTGCTGGGCATCCTGTGATATCTCAGCATAAGACTCAGACCTCGCCAGGCACTGCGCACCATCGGTGGCCATTTGGGATGATCTCGCCAGGCGCTGCGCACCATCGGAGATCATCATAATTTCTCCCTCGGGTCTGTATAGGGGAGTATTGTCCATACTCTCCCGGGCATGGGAATTAGGATCAGGCAGGTGTGATAATACGTCAGCATTACCATTAGACGGACCTTTTCGCGGCCAAATTGTCAGTTTGAATTCAGCTAGCGCAAGGCCCCACCGAGCTATCCAGGCTGAAGGGTTAGGTTTCTCCACCACAGCCTTAACAGCAGTATGATCAGTCTGATCGACCACCTCATGTTGAAAGGGGTAAGGCCAAAAGTGCTTGAGGAAATGGACAACAGTGAGAGTCTCTAACTTTGTAATAGTGTAGTTCTTCTCGGCTGCCGTTAACCCTCTACTGGTGTATGCAACAGGATGGTCATATCCATTATCATCTAACTGGCTGAAGGATGAAGGATTTTGTAAAGTCTGGATGGTTCAGAACAGGAGAATTCATCAACAGCCTTCGGAGTTTGTCAAATGCCGCTTGCTGAGGTTTTGACCACAGGAAGGTTACTCCCTTCCGTAAGAGCTTGGTCAGCGGCTCGCTGAGCCAGGTGCAACCAGGGATGAAACGCCTATAATAAGACACAAGACCAAGAAAAGACTTGATGTCTTTGGCGTTCTGTGGAATGGGTAGATCCTGGACGGCAGCCAATTTGACTTTATCCGGCTCTAGGCCGTTCTGTGAGATATGGTAGTCCAGATACTCTACCTCAGAGTGCGAAAACTTGCACTTGCTCAGTCTGAGCTTCATTCCACCCTGACGGAGACATGTAAACACATCTGTCAGACGCTCAAGCATCTGGGTGTGAGAGTTCCTGAACACCAAGATGTCATCGAGATAGGTCAGTGCTGTGCGCCACTGCAGTCCCGTGAGAAGCAGATCCATGAGACGTTGAAACGTCCCAGGGGCGTTGCAAAGACCAAAATCAGATAGTTGAACTCGTAAAGTTCAATGGGCGTGTCAAACGCCATTTTCTCCTTGTCTGCCTTGGCAATAGGTATAGACCAGTAGGCGTTAGCCTGATCAAGGGTAGTAAAGTATTTCATACCCTTGAGTGTGTCGAGGATATCATCAATCGGCGGGAGAGGATAGACATCCTTTTTCATGACCTCGTTAAGTCCACGAAAATCAACACACATCCAGTGTGACTCATTTTTCTTGTGTACTTGGACCGTATTAGTAGCCCAGGGGGAAGTGCTAGGCCCGATAATACCTTTATCCTGGAGCCCTATGACTTCCTGTATGATGAGGTCCTTTTCCTTGGGTGCGGTGCGGTAAGGGAAATGGAAGACTGGGTGAGCGTCACCCGTGCTGATCTCATGGTGCAGGAGGTCAGTGGAACCTGTGTCCTTCTCATCAATAGCATAGAGGTCAGTGAATGCGACCAGTAGATTGTCATATAATACAGTTTTAATTTATATTTGTATATTTAAAATTAGTTTAGTACTTTTATTCATTTCGTATTCACATATAAAATGTCAAGAAATAATATTTGTTTGATTAATTGTTTTATTTTTATTCTCAAAATCTGCATTTTTTTCCACATGATCAATCAAGCCAAAATTCGAGATTTCTAGATTCCTAAACTGTCGAACAGCTTTGCCAATTCATTAACTTAACCAAAGAAAAAATTCGTCCAAGTCTCTATTAAAAGTGCATAATTACACAGGAAATATGATCAAAAGTGAAATTATAGAAACGAACTTATCTTTATGAAAAGCAGTATAACCTTAACAATGGAAACAACAAAAGGCAAATACGTAAATCCCAAAAGTACAGCCCTTTATCAATTCTCTCCCAAACAGTTGCCAAGACAAATTTAAGCAGATACCCCCAGGCACGGACACCAACTTTGGAAGGAATAAAAAGGGAGAAGGCAGAGTTTTGAGTTCAGTGTCTGGTAATTTCGTAGTGCGTTCTTGGAATACGCACTTCCATTTTTTGATCGTTTTACTCCACCACGTTACTCTTCTACGTGGCGACTAATCTGTATTAATATAATATTGGACCATATTTTTGTGCAGTTAATAAACAAAGAAATTATGACTCCCATCGCACCCCAGGAAAAGAAAGGTATATGTTAATTATAGTTTTGTTGTTGTTTGTTTATTAAAAGCAAAAAGTACCCAGACTTGATTTTATTGTCTATTGCCCCTTGACAAAATGGCGAGGCTGGCCAATATTTCTTTTTGCAACTTGCAAGGTAGATAAGGCATTATATTTTCTACTAACGTGAGCTGCATATTCGTATAACATTTGCTATTCCACTTCCATACAAATTTTTGTCTTTGTGTGAGGACGAATTCTTTTCCCTCAGGAATATATTTGCAGGAAATTCTCTTTCTAATTCCGCCATAGTGCGACGACAGTATTCTTATTATCCACATCCGTGTGACGACAGTATTCTAATTTTCTGCTTGAGTAGCGATGACAGTTATTGCATTCATTCGCCTAGAGCGACGACGAATACATCACAAAATTTGTGGGCATCTACGAGTATTTTCTTCCTTTTATATTATTTCTTCCACGTTTTCATTTTCTCCTTGTCCTTTTTAATTTGGGACGAATATTGTTATTGTTGCAAGCGGATTTTTTTTCTGTTTTCCCACTCAAAGAAATTTTCATCTTTTATCATTATATTTGTTTTATTCTCTTCATATTTTTGTATTATTTAATTGTGGATTCTACCGATTATCTAGGTAAATCAAATTCCTCTCATACTCAGGCACAATATCCCTTACGACAAAAATCTACACTTTTTGACGAATATCAACAAATTATTGATCAAGCCAAACTTTCAGTTTTGAAAGATAAATTTATTTTGTCAAAAGATGTGGCTATAGATCCCAACACATTAGAATCTGCTATTCGTCAATCACTCAAGGGAATTCTAAATCCTATTGATCAGCGGTTACAACAACTTGACATCAAATTTGAAAATTTGGACCTAACTGAAGCTACAGCAGATATAAAAAGATCCATGCAGTTCAATCCTACTCTTTCCATTAGGCCACCACCCTTTTTCTCCGGAGCTATTGGGGAGGATCTTACTGAATGGTTCGAAAAACTTGAACACTATATGATATTACAGGGTGTCCATGATGATGACGAACAGTTCCTTATAGCTTACTTAGAAGCCCATCTTACTGGTGCAGCCCAAGCATCTTTCCAGGTACTAAAAGTTGGACAAAACCCACCCACTACCTATGCTAGCTTCAAATTAGCTTTACAAAATTTATACCCTATCGGTCGGGACTCTGATATTCACCAATTAATCATCATTGATCGTAAACAGCACCCAGCTGAGACAGTAACTGAATATTATGATGCACATAGGAAACTTTCCAATACAGCCTACCCGAACTTTGATGAACAAGCTAAGCAGTCTATAATTAAGCCAATATTCTTCCATGGATTGAAATCCCAAATTTATGATGCAATTAAGAATAATAAGTATGCTACCTTATCCGACGCCTTATCGGGTGCATGTTTTGTCGAATCACGAATTATTCGTGATAATTTATATAATCCTATTCAACCTGCTAATGCTATTTCTCTTTTAGCCGCCGATTCCAAAATTAAAAAGTTGGAAACAACTGTAGCCGAATTGCAAACAAAACTGAATCGTCAGTTGAGCCAACAAGCAAGAACTCCAGCAAATGACGCCAGGATCCCGAAATATCGTTCTCCACTTGAATATCGTGCACCAATAGGGCAACTTTGCCACATTTGTAACCGATTGGGACACATCGCCCGAAACTGTAGGTCGCCTTGTCAAAACTGCGGACGTACAGGACACAAAACGTCTATGTGCCGTTTGTCTCGACGACAAAGTAATAATTATAGAAATTCTAGTTACCAAAATTATAATTCTAGAGACAACCCTAATGTATCATCATCAAATCAAAACTTCCATTATCATTCAAAAAATAGACAAAACAGCAGATTCCCAATAAACCGTGTGGGAGAAAATTCTAACCAAATTTCATCAGGAAATGTTACTGATTTTGAAGATGAAGCCTTACTTTTGTTTTATCCTGAAACTGACCTTCACGAAATGATAGCCTCTAACTATGACAATGCATGTTTAGATCCGTTTTGTACCTGTATCTTTTGCCCGAAACACGGGAATCGGGTGCGAAAAGACACTACCATTTCCCAAGGGGTAAATAAGAGTTTCAAGGATCAAGATGATGAGCAAGTTGATACGATTTCCGATGTTGAAATGACAGAACCAAAGTCGAATCAAAACGCTATTGATAGCCATCAATTGGCTGTTGATAAATTGACCGTGGCTTTAAATGCCATCGAAATCGAGTCGGAAAATGAGCCTGATCCGCTTGTTAAAGAAAATTTGATTAAGCATGCAACGAACATTAAGCTGCAATTGAGCCAGTTTTTAACTAGTAAGCTTGCTCTGTCATTTAATTTCATCGCCAATCTTTACGGAAATTTAATTTTAAAGGCTAAACCTCAACTACAAAATTCCAGCGGAAAATTCGAATGTTCGCGTGTGCCTCAGTCTGATAAGCCTCAACCGCCGGAATTAGAAAATGTTTGCCATGAAGTAGCCCAATTACAAGCCACCAAACCTGTTTCTGAAATATCACAATATGAAAAAATAAAATACATTTTTCGGAAATCGATAGATTTTAACATGTTTTCATTGTTCATGTTATATATATTTTTTATTGTGACTTGCCCTGCAATTACAGCGAATAAAACTTTCCAAATTTGCGGTTCACCCCAGGCTGGGCATGCACTTCACATTCCGAAACAAGTAACATGTAAACCTCCAACTAAGAATATTCGTACACCACAAGTTTTGAATGTTTCTTTATATGTCCCACGAACTGATCCCATTCACACTAAGGCTTTCAAGTGTTCATTACGTACCCGTACTGTATGTACGAATATGGGTTTCTTTGGAAGTAAAAGTAATATAATTGATAAAGTTACTGTCACGCACACAATTCCTACTGAATGTAAACAAGCTTTTGAGTCCAAAACATATCGTGGACAACCCCTAATCAATAAACACGATGGTCTTTGGTCCACAAACGTATCTCTAAACATAGACTTCACATGGTGTTGCTAAGATATCTGTAAAATAGCCAAAAATTTTTATATTGAAGAGGGACAAGTGGCATCCTGGGATGGCACACTAATAAGCAGTGATCTTGGAGATTTAGGTGGCTGTACTCCAATATCTGGCCAATGCACGAATCATGACAGTACAGTAATTTGGAATCAAACTGTTTTTTACAGTTTCTGCCCCGTGGTTTACAAAAATACTTATGAAGCAAGATATAGTGACCTATACTTTATAATAGACGAAATACAGGGTGCCTTCAAATTAAAAAGAAGTTATCGGGTATGCCCAGAACTCACAAATGCTCTGTATACCTATCAAGGAATTGTTCTACAAGTAAAAGGTTTAAAAAGAATAAGAAACCTACCCGCTCCCAACAGCACTGATAATGCACCCGATCCCATCAATAGTAAGCTCAATTACCTAGAGTACAAGATAATACAAAATGAAATCAACAACTTCCGATTCGTATGGCTAGAAATGTGCAGATATGCACAAAAACATCTTGACATTATCTGGCAATTACTTTTGTTCGACGCAACTATGGGCATCCGAGCACTATTAGAGCGTCAAGACGTTATTGCCGAATTCACGGGTGATGCTCTATCGGTTTGGCAATGTAAACAAGTTAACCCTACCAAAATCTTTTATGAATACAAAATTGGTAATACGTGCTACAAAAATCTTGCTGTAAAAGTGAATAATGCTACCATGTTCGCTTTGCCTGGAGGAACTGATCTGATTGAAACTAGTCAGACAGTAGATTGTGCTCATCAGGTAGTAGCTATTTTCAGAAACAATCAAACCCAGTGGTCAACTCGTACAGGATCCATTCATGTAAGTTATGTGCCCATTGAACTATTATGGAAGGGTCAACATAAAATGTTCCAATTCGATACACCTGCAGCTTTCATGATAAAATCGCTTCATCACCAAATGAATTTACATTTTTAAGACAATACTTATTCCGTACTCACAGACTTGAAACCATATTAAGTAAGGTTGTAAATTATACATCAGGTCTATCCTTACAACCCGATGCTCTATATAATATTCTCGCTGGAGCAGAAACTGGTGTAAAAACAGCTGTTCAAGGAATTGGAAATTCTTTTGAGCATGTGATTAAAACCGAAGGAGAAATTGTCTCAAATTTTTTCGACAATTTCCTCAAGGCTCCTCTGCAACTATTACTAAACATTCTAATTATTCTATTTTTCTTGATAATTCTTAGCTACTTTATGTACCTATTCATACGTTATAAACAAAATACCCATAAAAATATTGCAGAACCACAACCGAATCAGCAATTAAATGATATAGAATCAAATGTCATCGTCAATGCTTTACTAAATGGATGTCGATTGACACAAAATGCTAAACCTATGTCAAAATCACACAAAGCTAAATCAAAATGGAAAATAAAATTTAACAAGAAACAAGACAGAGTAAACATCGAAGAGCAAGTTGTTTGTTTTTCTGATTCTCCCATAAGAACCCCACACACTAATTTTAAATTAAACAACCTAATCAGCTGCAAAGCCTTAATTGATACTGGAGCAGTTTATTCATTATTAGATTATGACATAGCAAAAAAGATACCCAATTTAAAAATTATGCCCACAAATGCGCGTCCTATTGCAGCAAATGGTAGTGATATTGCACTATTGGGTAGAACAGTCATAACTGTGTCTACATTTGATGTTAACGAATCTATTGTTGTTCATATTCAGAAAAATTGTACTTCAGAATTGATACTTGGAACTAATTTTCTGAACCAATTCCGTAGCACAGAATTCAATTGGAAAGATTCTTGCATCCAATTTAAGCAATGTTATGTTCCATGTGATGGAATGTACTTTAATCACCCATGGAACCGAGGAGCAATCATATTACATGAGTCTATATGTCTTAAACCAAGAACAATTAATATAATATCTGTACCTGTATCCAGTCAATATCAACCTATACAATCAGATATTATCTTTGAACCCAAAATCCTTCAAAACAAAAATATATATTTTGCATCGTCAGTTAGTAAGGTTTCAGATGGACAAATACCGATACAGCTTATAAATCTCAATCCATACACGATGAAACTTTATTCAGGAACTAATATTGGTTTCATAAAAGCTCATTCTACTGACTACGGTATTAAGACTATACAAAATACAGACGAGAATCCCATTCTTGATGGCATAAATACTGTAACCCATGATTGGATAAAGCAAAGGGTTCAAATTTCAACAAATCTTAAAGAAGAAGAAAAAGATCAATTAATAAATCTATTACTCATGTATCCAAAATTATATGCTGTGGATGGCAAAGATGTGGGAAGAACAACTCTAGTTGAACATCAAATTGATACAGGTGATCATCCTCCTATTCGTAAGTTTCCATTCAGAACCTCTCCAAAAGAAAAGGAAATAATCAATAATGAAGTCAAGGCACTCGAAGATAAAAACATAATCACCAAAAGTACTTCCCCCTGGTCAACTAATACAGTTTTATCCAAGAAGAAAGATAACACATATCGCCTATGTATTGATTTTCGTAGTCTCAATCGAGTGACCAAGAAAAATGTATATCCAATCCCCCGGATTGATGATATATTAGACATGCTAAAGGGAATGAAATATTTTTGCACCTTGGACCAGGCAAATGCATATTACAGCATACCTATCAATGAAAATGATCGTGAAAAAACAGCATTCATGACCTCAACTGGGCTATACCAATTCAACTATCTCCCATTCGGCCTTTGCAATGCGCCAGCGACCTTTCAGAGGTTAATGGACATTCTACTATCTGGCCTACAATGGTCATCATGCCTTGTGTATTTGGATGACATTTTAGTTTTTGGCCGAAATTTTCCTGAAATGTTATCACGATTAAAAACAATCCTAAATCAATTACAAAAAAGTGGTGCAAAATTACGCTTACACAAATGTAATTTTGGATTTCCTGAAGTCACATATCTTGGCTACAAAATTTCAGCAAAGGGAATCAGTCCGGATAATTCGAAACTCAAGGCTGTACAAAATATACAAATACCCAAAAATGCTAAAGATGTTAAGTCGTTTCTTGGCTTGATATCTTATTATCGAAAATTTATACCTAATTGTTCTCAATTGAGTCAACCTATCAACAAATTTCTAAGAAAGGGTGAAAAATTTAAATGGGGAAATGAACAACAAAAATCTTTTGACTTACTCAAACAAATGCTAATAAGCCCACCAATCCTAAATCACCCTGATTTTACCAAACCTTTCATTTTACAAACTGACGCCAGCATAGAAGGAATTGGAGCAGTTTTGAGCCAAAGTTCAGATGATGGAAACGAACATCCAATCGCTTATGCCAGTCGTAGCTTAAAACCAGCAGAAAAGCACTACCAATCACTGAATTAGAAGCTCTGGCTGTTGTCGAATTTATCAAATACTTTCGACCTTATCTTTTTCAACATGAGGTCATTGTTCAAACAGATCACACCGCAGTTAAATCAGTTTTAAGTACACCAAATCCTTCAGAGCGCATTGCAAGGTGGGGTTCGGCAGTTGCAGAAACGAAATACAGCCCAGACGGGGAAATAAAAACCAAAATGCTGATGCTTTATCATGCTTGCCAGACTCAAATGCAAAACAACTTTTTGACATTGAAACAGACCTAGTGTGCCGGCCTAATGAAACGGTTACCCCAATAAATTTCCCCATAATTGAAAACAAAATTGACATTGAGAAGTTGCAGTACGTAGACGAAACATTAAAACCGATTATTAATGCATTGAAAAATAACCAAGTAAGCGAGCAGTCTTGTGAAAATTACAAAATCGAAAATGGCATCCTATACAAAATTGATAATGATATGTACAAACTTGTTGTTCCTAATATGATGAAAAAATTGATTATTAGCACCCATCATGATGGCATGCTTGTTGGTCATTTCGGAACACAAAAAACGATGCAACTGATCAGTAAACATTATTATTGGAAATCAATGGTAAAAGAAATTGCACATTACTGTCAAACATGTGGTTTATGTCAAAAAAATAAACCACTACGCCATAAAATTAAAGCTAACCTGAAACCCATAATGATCACCGGTCCTTTTGATCGCTTGGGAGTAGATTGCATGGGACCCTTACCAATCACTATAAATGGCAACCGATTTATCGTAGTCTTCATAGATTATTTCACCAAATATGTTGAGGCCTTTGCTACAATTGACATTACCTCTGAAACTATTGCAAATTTATTTGTAACACAGATCGTTTGCCGTCATGGAGCACCTTCCATCTTACAATCAGACAAAGGATCCGATTTTACCTCAAGCCTAATGACAGAAATCACCAAACTATTCAAGACAAAAAAATACATACATCCTCCTATCACCCAATCGCAAATGGTGAAGTTGAACGCTCTAATCAAACCTTAATCACACGAATTCGGATGTATCTGGAAAGTGATCAATCCACATGGGACACTCATTTACCATATGCCGTATTTGCAACAAATATCCACACAAATGCAAGCACAAACTATTCCCCATTCGAGCTCATGTATGGTCGTCTACCAAGGCTACCAATAGATGCTGCCTTGACCTATAATCCACCCTTACACTTTATTGACCTGAACAGTTATCATTTAGAAGTTCAAAGACATTTTACCAATGCACTAACAATTATTCAAGACCAAATACAGAAATCTCAAGATAAGTGTGCAAAAGTATATAACAAAAATATACACAATATTCAATACAAAATTAACGACCTAATATGGAAAGAGTCCCAAATTGTAAAGGAAGGTTTCTCAAAGAAATTACAACCAGTATTTGATGGCCCGTTCAAAATTCTTCGAATTTCGTACCCAAATATAACCATTCAAAATGAGACTATGCCCTCCAAATAAGAAACAATTCACGTAAATCGCACACGACCTTTTGTGAAACGACTGGATAATTTACTCGATTCAATGATCACGCTTCACAAAAATCAGGAACCATTGCAATCCGATGATATCAACACTGTGCCGCATATACCAAACGTTGATCAACAACTAACCTCACATATAACTTCCACAGCGACTACATTTGATCAAGCTCAAGGAAATCGAATTCATCCTTATAACTTGCGAAGCCATCCCTCTCGAACGCGGACGTTCGACTATTAGAGGGGGAATGTCATGTAATACAGTTTTAATTTATATTTGTATATTTAAAATTAGTTTAGTACTTTTATTCATTTCGTATTCACATATAAAATGTCAAGAAATAATATTTGTTTGATTATTTGTTTTATTTTTATTCTCAAAATCTGCATTTTTTCTCCACATGATCAATCAAGCCAAAATTCGAGATTTCTAGATTCCTAAACTGTCGAACAGCTTTGCCAATTCATTAACTTAACCAAAGAAAAAATTCGTCCAAGTCTCTATCAAAAGTGCATAATTACACAGGAAATATGATCAAAAGTGAAATTATAGAAACGAACTTATCTTTATGAAAAGCAGTATAACCTTAACAAAGGAAACAAGAAAAGGCAAATACGTAAACCCCAAAAGTACAGCCCTTTATCAATTCTCTCTCAAACAGTTGCCAAGACAAATTTAAGCAGATACCCCCAGGCACGGACACCAACTTTGGAAGGAATAAAAAGGGAGAAGGCAGAGTTTTGAGTTCAGTGTCTGGTAATTTCGTAGTGAGTTCTTGGAATACGCATTTCCATTTTTTGATCGTTTTACTCCACCACGTTACTCTTCTACGTCGTGACTAATCTGTATTAGTATAATATTGGACCATATTTTTGTGCAGTTAATAAACAAAGAAATTATGACTCCCATCGCACCCCAGGAAAAGAAAGGTATATGTTAATTATAGTTTTGTTGTTGTTTGTTTATTAAAAACAAAAAGTACCCAAACTTGATTTTATTGTCAATTGCCTCTTGACAAGATCAAGTAAGGCCATCTTATCCTGTGAGGAGATATCGGGAGATATCACAGCATTCGCCTCGACCCACTTCCGGTCAAGAATAGTATCAGACTTGACTGCTGATCCCCGTGAGGAATTAGTGGGCATCTGCACATGACTGATGGTCGTGTGCAGGTAGAGAACCATTGGGTGTGTACTCATGTTAACTACCTGCAGGGGTATGCGACCGTTAGTCACAGTGCTCACAGTACCAGCAAAATGCACACTGTGTTGTTGTGCCAAAAGGGGCTTAGGAAAGAAAGCTACCTCAGGCACAGTTGCATATAATGAAGGTACAGATGTAGTAAATTGTGTCAGCGAGCAAGGCTCAAGGACAATCAACTCCTGCAAGGGTAGTGCCCCACGAGCAGAGGGAGGATTGTGAATGAGACTCTCACATGGGACCCGAAGTTCCTTGAACTGAAGAAAGGATTTCTCCCAATTCAAGCTCACGCAACTGAACGGTACAAGGAAGTTCGTCCCAAGACTAGTTCAGCTGAACAATTCTCTTGAACTTGGACCTGAATCCATTCAGAGACATCAGCCACTGTCACCGTGACATAGGCAGCAACTAGCAAGAGAATCGGAGACCCATTGGCTGCTATGGGGCGAGCCTTAGTCTCTGTGAGTACCAAGTTGGGTAACTGGACCGCCAACTTGTGATCCAGGAGTGAGAAAACTGCTCCTGTATCAATTAGAGCTTTGGCTTCTACCCAATTGTTCAGTAGAACTCTGATATGAGGGGTCCTCATTTCAGTGGGGTAGAAAGCTGACACTACATGACCTGGGCCAGGTACGGAGTCATCAAAACGCGACTCTGGCGCATCGGTTCCCCTCGGTATTGGCAAACCAGTGCATCGGAGTAATCCTACCAGAGCATAACCAACCGAGGCTTCTGAATTGGTCCGAGGAGTGGGATGAACCTGAACAGTGAGTACATGATCAGACCTCTCTCCTGAACTCTGAGTAGCTCCTAGTGATTTGACCTCAGTGTCAGAGAGTGGGGGCACCTCTAGTACCGGGGATGCTCGTGCATCAGAATCACTAGGCTCGCCAAAATCGCCTTTAACTGGAGAATTTCCAGGTGGGGGTCGAGGACAGTTTGACCTTGACCTAGCCACAAACGGACGACTGGTCCATCTAGAAGAGGTCCGACTACCTCTAGTTGACCCACGTGATGAGGCAACTGAGGAAGCTCACGAGGGTGGTGGAGAAATGGACGAAGTCCTTGATCTTGATCGAGACCTGGACCTGTGGGAGGCCCTTGATAGTGAACGTGTGTTCTCCCACCAGGGTTCGACCTGATCAATCTCAGCTGCTGTCAAGAGAAGTGGCAGTTCTACCGCATTCAACCGACAGACATGTTGTTGGTAATCAAACGCGATATTCTGGAATTGTTCTAGAAAGTCCAATCCAAGAATCAGATCGACCGGTGCCCAGAAAGGAGACATAGACTTACACACATGGAGATGTATATCCACTCTTGTGTGTGGCTGACGGGTTCCAGGCAACATGATCTCATATGGTCCTGATAGGAGAGTATGGACGGCTTTCCCATTGATATTCATTAATGGGTTAAAGTCCTGATGTTGCTGGAAAGCCATCGCCACCTTCAGACTTTCTTTAATCAAGGCCCTGTGAAGGCGTTGACTAATGATGGTCCATGGACAACCAGTGTCAAGGAAAGCAGGAGTTTCCTTGAGGTCAACTAGTACGACAAAACATGGGGTGATCCTGTCTAACTGAGTTGGCACATCGTTCTGTACATAATGAAAACCTACCCAGCGTTGAACTTTCCGGAGGAGGTTCAACCGAGAGTATTGGCGAACAAACCAAACCTGTCTTTTCCACAGGCGGTAACTGAGATAATAGGAGAACCCAACGTAGATGAGAAATCCTGGACCCGCCAGCACTGCCAGAGCAATGAGGGTGTAAAAGATCAACTGCACCGGTCCACGCAAAAGAGACTGTAGGCCTTGTATGAGGCTGTGCTGCTGACCAGTAATCACGGGGTTTGCTGCCAGACCAACACCTTCCAGTTAGGCTTTGATGTCAGTCCCTACCCCTGCAACCGCCTGATAAAGAGTATCTGGTTGTAGGGATAGACCAGTGGTAAAGTTTATCAACCAGTTTAAGACCGCTCAAATTTGCTCAGTCTTGCAAACGTATTGTTTAAAGAAAGCAAAACTCGAAGGGGTCATTGCTAACTGATCGTGAAAGAGCGCAGGAGCGTCAAAGTGAGTGATGTTGAAGCGCTGTTTCCAGAAAAATTCAAGCGGAATGTGACTCACATCAACCGTGCCAGACTCAGTAAACCAGCCCAAGCGATTTCCGAAAATCTCCGTGAAGTGATGGTCACAGGGCACTTTTGGGCTAAATTTAATGAGGTCATAAATGGTACTGCCAACCTGTACCGGTAGATACTTGTAACAGGTGTCCCCCACCCGGTACAAATGGTAGACATAAATGGCGTTGACCTTTTGACACAGCCATATCGTCAGTGCTTCACCTGTGAATTCTGCCATCAGGTCATTCCTTTGCAGGAATGCCCGGGCTCCTAGTGTAGGGTCAAAACGAAGCAACTGCCAAGTCAGATCAAGGTAGCATTGAGCGTGAGTCCACAGCTCAAGCCACATGAACCGAAAATTGTTAATTTCTGACTCTTTGATCTGCTGAGCCAGGTAGTTCAATTCAGCATTGACGGGGTCAGGACGGGAGTCCTTTGCCAATCCAAACAACCTTTGGGTCAAGTTAAATCTTCCGTGGATGCGTATAAGAAGACCCTGATCCGTTCGTACTGTGTTTAACGGGAGGTCGGGACACAACTGAAAGACGCGAGAGTTTCCTGGGATCTTCAGGGCAACTTGCAAATCATCGATGATGATATGGTTCCCTGACACAGACGCAGTGTAATTGTCCTGAGGACGATAATGACACTGTGCTGTAAAGTTTGTGGCAGGCCAAATGATTACTCTGTCGAGAGTAGTGCACTGACCTACAGTGGGACTGCATCCACCTACATCTCCTAAGGTACTTAGAGCTGTAGTGCCATCCCACGAAGCGACCTGTCCCTCCTCGATGAAGAGGTTAGTCACTGTCTTGCAGACGTCACTGCAGCACCATGAGTACATCACCTCCAGCGTTTGAAAGTGCTATAAAAGCCAGGGTGTATTTCCAGAAGCTTTTGTAAACCAAACACCTTCATGCGATGTGCTAGCATACATGTCTCAGGTGGTAGATGCTGAGTGGTAATGACGTCTGCAACAATGCTCCTAGATCCGAAAAAACCAGTGTTGGTGCACACCTTATGGTCTCGCAAAGTGCACTTCCATGCTACAGTAATAGGAACATACACTGTAACATTCATGCGTCGTGGACACCATGAAGATTTTGGTGGCTTGCATTCAACTTTTTGAGGTAGCTCAAGTAGATGACCGCTTCTTGAAAGACCACAAAATTGGTACTGAGTAGCATGTATTGCAGAGCTCATTCCTAATAACAGTAGTGTTACGAAGGCCCAATTTATTATGTACAAGCTATTTACAAACGGTGCTCATAAATATACACCAATATGTACAGTGTTCACCTGTCAGGCAGCTTCATTCTTTGTCATCATCGTCAGATGATACCGGGTCCTTGCCGGGGAAGTCGATGACCAAGCCTCTGCACGGGTGGACTTCGCCAAGAACGCCAATCTTCGGGAACGGCAGGGCGACGCCTCGATGATGCTGACGTCGTCGTTGATGGTGCGCAACGTCTCTCCAAAGGCATTGGCAACCGGGGGTGACGGTTTTGTGGCGGCCACTGGTTGCTGCCGGGCAATTGCCGCCAGTGTTTGGGCTCCTGTCATCGTTGTTGATGGTGATGCCTCAACAACTGCTGTGGGCCGGGCGTTGGGACTCGCTTCTTCCACAGCCCAGCCGAGGGTGTCCACTGCCAGTGATGACGGTTCACCATCCAACAGGATATTGTCCACCGGGGTGGCGCGAATAGTTCCGTCAGTGATAAACTCAAGCGCTCGTCGAGCAACGTCGGGTCCCAATATCCGCAGCCCCGCTGGCGCCGATAGCAGCACATCAGCGGCCGTAAGGGCCTCAACCTCGAACGGCTCATTGAGTAGCGCCAATGGGAGGTGCGGATACTTTGTGGCCAAATCCATTGACCAAACAGCCTGCATTGTGTCGGTGATGGATGAGGAATCTGTAAATGAGAAATCGTTAAAGCCAGTGACTTATAAGGATATCTGATTTTCAGACCTGAAATGTCAGAAAAATAAGGTAGTTTACCCAGCAGATTCATCGATTCCAATTGACTGACGACCTCCAACACCGAGTCCATAGGAATTCCGGGCAGCAGTCCTTGGGGGATAAAATGGGCCATAGGCGCCGGTGTGAGTTCCGTCCGTCGATACAACGCAATTACTCTGACGTCACCGGTTGTTTTTGGCATTGTTGATGGGTTTACGTTGACGGGCATCGCGTATTTCCGCGGCAGTGGCGGCAAAACTGACAACGGAGTCGGTGCCAAAACCACTGCGGCAGCTGAAAACCCAATACTGATTACACAGACAGGATAACACAGTTGTGAGTAATCCCCCAGATGTTCAGCCAGAACTTCATCATCCAGATCAAACAGATCTGGGTGAAGAAGACCATCCGTGGCCCCTACGGCAGTATTTTGCTGTGGGGGTGACCAATATTGGTTCCCTGTCCCGTGAGGAGTTGGATTAGCATAATGCCAAAAATTCCCACTTGCCCCCTGAGGAGAGTAACCAAAGTTAGTCTCACCAGGCAGTGTCAGAGTCCGATTTGGGCAGGCCGTAGCCCTGTGCACTCCTATCTTTCAGCAATGCAGGCAGGGTCTGTCCCATCGGTCAGTCGGGTGCGCCCTCGTTTGACAAAAATAGCAACAACTGGCGCTGTTGGCGGTGGCGTTGCTAGGGCCAGCGCTGTCGGGATGTTGGGCCCCGCAACTAGCGTCGTTGTGGGTGCAGCATCCATGGTAGGAGCACATCTGTAAATGTGCCCCTGACGGGCGATCACCAGGATTTCTGACGCGTGCCGATGGCCTCATTGACGGCATCCGATTTCTCGCAGGCGGCGCCGTTTGCTGAGCTGTAAGTTGGGCAACTTGAGCCGTAAGCCGGGTCATCTCCGATTGTAAACATCGAATCTCGTCGGACGGCGTTGCCGACGGACGTTGAGCAGTGCCCCTTTGATTCAACATTGACCTGGCGTTGTCGGCAGTCCTTTGTTCTGAAGAGAAAACAGCATTAAATGGGGCAGTATACCTAATCTCATCCCGAAAAATCTGTGATTCTGCATAACAAGCTGCTTCAAGAGTCTCTTCAAGAGTTGTGAACTCCCTGAACTTAATACTATCTTGAAGGACTGGTTTCAACCCTCGCTGAAAGATAGGTTTTATAATCAAATCCCTAACGTCAGTGGCGAGATCCGGATAAGCCACCCTGGACAGTCTCTTAAGGTGCTGAAGATAGACTATCGCAGACTCAGTCAGCTTCTGCAGGCGATCTTGGATCAACTGCAGATGCACATCTGAGTCACGCCCTACTGGAAAGTCTTTCCTTAGAAAAGCTGTGAACTCTTCGTAGTGGGTAGGCTGCGGAGTACCACTGCTAAAGCCCGGTAGGATGCGAGAGCAGGACCTGTGAGGCAAGACTCCAGAAACGCGATTTCATATGCATGATCCGTTTCTGTTACCCCTTGAAGTGTAAAGAAATGGGTCAAGTGAGATGTAAAATCCATTATGGACTCACCAAAAGCGCCCGAAAAGGCAGGAGGGGCCATGAAGCTGGACACAGGAGGGTGCCTTCTGCCATTCATAGCCTCCAGCTTTTGGTTGAGCGGTCCAAGGGCATTCTCAAATGCAGCTTGGACCTTATTCTCAATCTGTGAAGGTAGATCAACTTCTGACTTCATAGTTGAGAGTTCGTCATCCTGTAAGTTGACTAAGACAGCTAATCGTGCCTGTGAAGCTATTCGATCAAACTGAATAGAGCGGGGCGCACTGGTCTTATTAAAACTAGAACTGAGATGGCAGGAACGTCTAGGCGTCTCTATTTTGTGAAAATGAGGTAAGTATTATTCTTGTGGTCTTGCGGCAAAGAGGCGTGGGAATTACAGGGACCACTCAATGATGGGGCTAGAAAAGAACAAGGTTTTAGCCCTCAGAACGGCCAGAGAGAGAGAGAGAGATAGGTTGACTCAGAATGGAATTTATCTGGCCACCTATGTATTTAAAGAGGAGGTAACCCATGTGTAAAGAGAGGGAAAATTATTTGTCCCAAACTTTGAGAGATGTAAATTAGGCTAGACCCGGTTATTTAAACCGAAAGTAAATAAATTTTAAAGAATAAAATGGTGGTTTCCCAACCGAAAAGAAGGAGGACGTAAGAACTCGTGTACGGATAAACCCGCCCAAAAGGGAATTTTATTTGGAGGTTAAGTCCGTTGTGCTAGTTTGCAAAACCTTGGGATATGGGAGAGCTTGTAACCGACAAAGTCCTACTCACCAGGAGTAGCACGTGAAGTAGCCTAAGAATTAATAAGTAAAGGGGGACAACTTAAAGTAAACTTATTGGGTGTAAATAGATAGGGACAAAATTAGTTTACACACCAGACTATGCATAGGGGATGCACTATTACGCAATCGGCCTCATTCACTAGGAGTAATTGCGATCTCTGAAAAGTGTGATGACTAGAAAGGAGGTTCCCAAGGGGACGACATTTGCATGTATTCTACAACCGTGCCCAAGATGGGAATGCACGTTTCAAACAGAACGGGAGCTCTCCAGGAGCATTATATACAGCTGGTGGCCGGGATTCCAGTCACTGAGATGAAGTGAGGATCGCTAGGTCACCAGTTGGAGGCAAGAGCACCAGGTACCAAGGTGCTATTCTGACACACTCAGTCAGTAAATGGGTGGCATGGGGTCCTTGGCCCAGCTGTGCCTAATGGAGGTGGGGATATGCAGGCTTCCTCCTATGATTTGAGGCTAGGCTCAAAGCATCTTGAGATCAGGGGTACAGTCTGTCTCAATTAAATGAGTGTAAAGTGAGGGGCTAAGGTGGACTTAGTTGTAATGTGTTTAGGCGGACTCGAACACCTTCGCTTAGGCAGTCTAACGGCATATTATGCTATATGGAAAACCAAGAGAGGCACACTCAGGATTAAGGGTGACTCTAGTGCCGACATTATTAGGCCAGCTAACGAAGGCATTTGAGTGTAAAGAATGATTACAGAGGGGCCTTTTACACTTTAGGCCCAACTAGTGGCTGTGCCATAATCCCTGAGGAATTATTCTGGCGGGGACACTAAAGAAGATCATGGATGAGAAAGAAATGCGAGAAATTAGATAAGAAATTTACAAGAAGGTTGTCAACCCTTGCGATTGTTAGACACAGGCAGTACCGACTGCAAATGCCTAATGGTTGCATAAGTTGAACAACCGACCCAGCTGAGGCCGAGTGTAAACCCGTTCAAACCTGCAGTTAAAGCTTTGAAGGTGGTCACGTGCTGATCAATCAGTGCCACTACCCTGGTGGACAACCTGATCAGTATCAGGGACCGAGTGCATCTCAGGTTGGGTGTGCATGTCAACTGATGTTTCCCAGGCACCAGTGATACGCAGACACAACCCTTGGACAAGAGCCATAGGTGAGAAGGTAAGATTCCAGCAATCACCTACGACTCAAGTGTCATCTTGTAAACCCACAGAAACCCGGTGCTGACGTCAAAAGATGTGATATACACCACCACACACTCGATGCTGACCTCAGGTAACTGGGATGTAAGTGCCCCAGCTTCATATTGCAGTATGTACATCAAAAGTTAGAGCCTACGGCTACAGACCCCTTACGGCAATACCGAGTATCACCGTTGCTGACGCCAGAATAAGACTGTAAAGTCTTAATTCCAATACTGGAATAGAAACATTATCATTGTGGACATCAGTAGGTAGGGCCCCAAGGCCAGCAACCCTGCTAGGGCAACATGGAGCATCGCCATTGCTGATGTCGAAAGGTAATAGCTGAGTCTCAGTTATCCTACAACAATGATATGAGATGCAGTTGTTGCAGACGCCAGATGTGCGGTTTGTAAGGCCTCACATCTCCGAACAACAACACGGAGCATTGTTGTTGCTGACGTCAATGACAGAAGCCGGTATAACCGACCAGTCCTAATGCAACAACACGAGCCTCTGCTGTTGCAGACCTCAGAGAGACAGTGCCATACGGTCACCATCCCCCAATAACAACCTGTTATGTTGCCATTGCTGACATCAGAGGTAGAGCCCGAGGGCCACCCACCCCTTAAAGCAACAGCAAGGGATGCAGCTGTTGCAGACACAGGGGGGAGGACACAGAGAACCATCAACCCCTGAATGGCTACATGCTATGCAGCCATTGCTGACATCAGAGGCATGACCTAGCGAGGCATGCTTCAGTGCAACAGCAGCATGTGAGGTAGTTGCGGACGTCAGAGGTAGGGTCCCTAAGACACATCATCTCATAACAACAACACAATAAGTTGTTGTTGCTGACGTCAGTGGTCACAATCCGTAAGATCATCACCACATGCAACTACCTAGAGAGAGAGAAGAGAAAGAAGACCGTACAGTAGGTGAGAAAATAATAAGAATGATTTACTGAAGGGTTGCCAACTATGACGTATGTGTTACCGGTAAAAGAAAATGTTGTTTGTTTTGTTTTTTTTTTATTTGAATAGAAGTGAAGTGAGAATGTTTTATTTAGTAGGAAGCAAAAAGGATAAAATTTAAATTTGTTTGTTTAGAAAGGAGAAAATGGGTTATTAGTTTTTATTTGATTTGATTTTTAAGATAAGAGAAATTTATGGGGTGAAAAAGTTATGATAATTGGGTCACACGTTACGCATAGAAGACCGAGAAAATAAAAAAAGTGAAGTAAATAAAATAAAACTTGAGGCTGAAGAGATAAGCAATGTGACCTGCTGAGTACGGTGTTGTATGTGTCAACAGTATAATTTTGGCTTGTTTGGCCGGAAAATGAGCAACCTGGCCAGTGCTCAGTGAAGATAAGAAAAATTTTGAAAAAAAAGTGTGTTGACACTAATACTGGACATAGATAACGAATCATGACCACACTTGACATCCAGAATCAAGAGTGGAAGGAGAACTGCATCTCATGATCGGAGATCCCGAAACCCTCAGGGGCTGTGAAACCTCATGGGCTGTGATACTCGAGTACCCATACCCAGGTATACTGTAGTCAGAGTACATGCAAAACGCAGTCGTACTGTAACCAAATAGCCATACAGCGGTACAGTAACCTACCTGATCACAGGCAGTGGATGGAGGCCCAATTTAAAGAAAAAATGGAAAAATTAAAGAAAGAAAGCTCAGAGGAGATTGAGGCAGAATACTCTATTTAGACTCGACTCTGGAAAATTATGACTCTTGGGGATCGACTCTGGGGAAAAACCTGACACCAGGGGATTTATTAAAGCTTACGGGCGTTACAATACTCATAAGGCGATAAATTACACACAAGAAGCATTAATTTGATCACTTGTTGGGGCGAATCCGGACCTACAGTAATTAAACTCTACTCAAACATGGTGCTGTTTGAGTTGGCATTAAAACTCGAACATAAGGGCCTTTTCCGACCTAAGGGACAGTGTACCTGCTTACGGGCGTATCCGACTTACATGAGGGCAAAAGATCATCCTAAGGGTCAGTAGTCCCACTTTGAATGCAAATCAGCTAACCTGAGAGAGGTTACCCCACTCAAGTGGTGATTCTCATGATCTGAGAGAGGTTTCCCCACTCAAACCTAAATTTTACCGAATTGAAAGAGGTATCTCCACTCAAAAGGGTAAAAGGTTCGTTCCTAAGGACTGTAAAGCCAGACTTAAAGGTTGATTTTCCAGCCTCGCCATATCACATTAAACGAAGTGGGAGCCATGTCACATTAACTGAATTGGTGATCAGTCACATTGATGGGAAAACCCATACCCTATTCCATAGGAAATATGGCCATGACACTGCAAGTGACATGCTCTGACCCTGTTGGGTGGCTCCGTTGCTATTCTTCGTTTCGGGAACCTAACCCAGCTGGTACTACCACAGGAAACCCCATGGTGTACCTCGGCCTTGTCTTTGGGATCAGCTGTAGAATAATGGACAATGCAGCTGGGTCAGGGGTGGCAATCCCTAGTCCTCATTCACTGAGAATGAGGGACGGTGCTATTCGCAGAATGGCATTCTGTAGGGGACCCGATTGTTAACCTAAATCCCCTAATTGGCTCTGACCTCAAGGGTCTGTGGGCTTTCTCAACTGAGGGTACTGTCAAGGGAAAACTAGCTTAAGGAGGATTCCCACAAATATACCCTCAACAATAATAACACCTGAGAAGACTCACTAAATCCTCTTCTCAAAGTACTCGGCGCTGAGCAACGGGTTCAAGGGTCAAAGCCTGGGTCCTAGGGATGGTGGGGAAGCATGTACGGCAATCCAAAGCGATTCGGCGTGGAGGGTATGCGGATGCGGGTTGGCAGGCGATGGTATCAAGCGTTTCCTCGGGGAGGCGACGGGGGTTCTCAATCAACGGCGATGGGGTAAACTCCTACGGTTGGGTTACAGTAACTGGCAAGGCAAGGGAGACCAAAGGCGAAATATGTAAATTTATTTGACAGGCGGCGAAGGCAGATGAAATATGTAAATTATAATAAAGACGACGCAAGGCAAACGCCGGATGCAGGCTGTGAAACACAACAAGACGACTAGGCTCAGAAAGATGAGTCGAAGACGAAGATGACAAAATTGACAAAACAAGCCCTTTTAAAGGGCCCATAATCTACAGTATGCCATGGGCCGAGCTAACACTCTCCCAAGCTAACTTCTGCAGCAGAAATCGCTGCAGAAGATGCCTATGGTCACATAGACATTTTCCAGTTCACTACGTTAAGCGTTGGGGCGAGTTTTCACTCTCCATGCTTAGCATAGGAACGTCATCTAGTGAGAATTTCCAACTATGGGTTTCACATTGCGAAACGTCGCTAGTTTTTACTGATAAGAGGTGCACATTGTGCTCCAATTACAGCAATGAGCCCAAAGAGCTTATCTTTGACCGAAATTCTTGACTAGCGGGGTACATACCGCAGTCTATGTGTATAATGAAAAATAACAAATCGAAACGGAAATAAACTTGCACAAACGAAACATAAAAAGTACACACAGAAAATGCAGGTAAAAATTATAAAACGAAACGTAAAATTGATGTGAATTACTGTAACACTAAACGTGGCGAAAAACATAACGAAAAAGTATGATGTGAATCACGTGACGCTGGGCGAAATTTGTCAGCACGTGACACCTTAAGCTTGAGGCAGATGTGTCCAACAAAAATACATATAAATTTGAACCAAAGCAGTACAACCAAAACACCAAACCTTCAATTTCTCTTGTTTATCTAAAAGCAAAGTTACTAGAGTTTGTTGCCTAAAAA
Source organism: Romanomermis culicivorax (assembly GCA_963922205.1). NCBI lineage: Eukaryota > Metazoa > Nematoda > Enoplea > Mermithida > Mermithidae > Romanomermis > Romanomermis culicivorax. The sequence continues at coordinate 462,193 of CAWUHX010000137.1, read as the reverse complement.
ATAGAGACGAATAAAAAACTAAACCAGTATTAAGTGTATTATGATGGAACAATGTTGATCCATTCAACTGACTGACCTGAAACAATAAATATGAAATAGTGATTACAGCTTTAACTGTTTATTTCATTCTGGATATTGTTTGCTATAGATATATGAGTAAAGACAATGGAAAGGCTTTTTTTAATTTTATTGTTACATGCACTCAGATGTAGAGTTATCGACCTCTCATTAAGGCCTTCAAAATTTCTTTTGTCTCTGGCAAATCTACACAGAAAAAACCAATTTTTAAGGCTTAGAATGTCAGAAACCTATCTAAAGCATTTTGAAAGTGAAACGCCTTGTTCAAGGTATGGTTCAGATGGTCCTAAAGTTTATGCCCCTATTCATGAGGTCTTCAAAAAATTATTTTTATCCAGCTTTAATTGATGGTATAGAAGGAGGCAATGTACCACAATTTATAAGAAGTGACATTAACTGTACAAAAAACATTAGGTCTAAAATTTCTTTCCCATCTATCTAGGTCATTTGGTCAGTTGCTTTTTCAACCACCCTTGGAAAATGTTACCTTCAATTATCGACCTCCCTAGGCCATCAAGGAGGTTCCCCATAATTTGTCCTCTTTAACTAGGTGCAATACAGAAGGCCCATGCTTTGACTACCAACACATCACTCGCTATATTTTGAACATGCCGAACTTTAAAAACAGCAAATTTTAAACACGTCCAACTTTAAAAATTGAACTTCAAAATTTTGTAAATGTGTATTTTATGTGCCTTGCTCTTCCTTGCATTGAGAAAGATCTGTGAAAGTATCTTTTACAGCCTAGTTCAAGAAAAAATAAAACAAGTAATTTTTTTATTCTTTGGTGCATGAACAATCATTGTGCTACAACCTTACAAAAAATGTTGCTTGGAAGAAATTGCATAAGAGAAAAATGGCAAAAGTGGTAGCAGCAGATGACTGGCAGATGTGAGAGTTCTTCTTGCTGCTCCCAAGCTGAAACCGGGAAAGAATAATGTAGTTGTTGCAGTCAAATTCAAAACTTTTTCATATAGAGAGTATAATCTTAAACAGAAAAGGTCACTTGAAAATTACATAAGAGACAAATAGTGAGAGCTACTAGAATGTTTCAAGCCTGATGTGAATTTAGAAATGGAAAAAGAAGAGGAAAACATGTTAAGAACAAAAAATTATATATTAGCATCAAACTCTAATTTGAAAAATGGTTGCAGCTTCCACCATCTTTGCGATTTATGTGCAACATATGCAACCTGAGTATCGCATGAATGGTATACTGTGGTTCATTATTTTCTAAATATATTTTTATTGTTAGTGATATTTTGACACTTTTGGAGGTGCATTTGGTATTGTTGACTGGATATACTTGGCGTTGACTGTTTTGTAGGTCATGAAACAGGGCATGGAAGATGGTAAAGGCATCCTGTACCTTGAAAACACAAAACCATTTATGTATTTTATAGGGTGCCTCTACCATCTTCTGAATGACATGGGAACTAAACACATTGACCTGACTGGCTTCTTCTGGATGCTCATGTCTGAAGTTGCTCACAAAGACTGTGTCCTCCTGAAGGATCAACAGTTGTCGATAACTACTGGGCACATATTTTAGATGCTACCCTGTTTTCAGTAAGTTTTTCTTGAATCTGTATCAAATTATTTTTAAGCATTCTTCTTTACAACAGATTTTTGTGATTGTATAAAATGCATATATTGTGAAAATTTATTGAAACAAGGGTAAAATGTGAAAAAGGGGGAAGGATCTAATGCCCATATTTTTTTGGATCTTTGTTGTCAGAACTGTTAAAAGCTACACATTAAAATTTTTAGCATCTACATGGTTATTTTCTAATCTCTTTTGCTTTACTGATGCATTGTTGATAATGTTATTGCAGAGTAAGATTGTTTACAGCAGAAGAGCATGGCAAGACTTTTCCAGGGGGTCCATGGTCCTTTTTTCCAGGGGGTAGTAGGGTGAGTGAGCAAAAAACAAAAAAGTTCTACAAGCCTGTTTTTCATGCAAAATATGCACAAAAAGCATCAAAAAAGCTGTCTTGAAAAAAATTCAGTGGGGTGTTTGGCTATTTTTTTCGGCCAGGGTCTCAGGTGTGGGGGTTATCCCTCCCACCCTCTATGTGCATGTATGGTCTACAGTTGAAGTTACTATAACTTAAATTTTTAATGTGTGGAAACTATTGAAAATTCAACTTCCAACTACAGGTTTCAATAATGCCTGGAATTTTGCTGATTATTTTAAGACTGCAGCCTAGAACCCCTTTGTTCTTTATCAATAGTGATGGTCAAAAGTTTATCCTTCATAAAGTGTTAAAGTATATTTCATATTCTATACACTTGGTTTTCACAAAATTCCTAACCAATTCTATATTTCTAATGCTCAAACAACAGGGTGGTTTAAAATTGGGGAAATTTATCTATAGTCTATTAATTACTTATGAGCACAGTCATGTAAAGTCTGTAGCAATCATATTTCAACTTAGATTGTCTTTCAGAATTCATGTGTCAAATATCTTAATCCCACTTTTTTTGGGAAGGAATTGTACAAGTGTAATTAAAAAAGTACAATGGCTAACAGTGACAAGAAACTATTATAATGGAGACAAATTTTGTCACATCTTCCCCTTTGTGTCCATGGTCAACCTAGCTTTTCATCCTCATGTGTACATGTTTGTAAATGTTTCCTCATTCTCCTCTGAATAAGCCTTTTCTTGGAAAAAAATCTATGTAAATAAAGAAAATCACACCACTCATACCCATCTTATTGCATCTGGTAGAGAGGGGACAGTTATTTGAAAAGACAAATTTTTATTATGGAGGTGGTCACTTTAAAACTGCTTTTAAACTGACTTTTCAAATTTCTACCAGTTGTGGTTCTTTTTGTTCATTTATAATATGCATGATGATCAGTTTGCATGGTGTTAAATATAGTAGTTGCTCAAAAATAGTTTGACCCATTTGTTCTATATTTTATAGAATCCTCATTCTTTTTGAGAATCAGTCAGACATTTTGGAGCATTATGCACTGGTTTTGGCTTTTTTTACATGTGTTAATAGAATGAGGTGCTAAGGTCCCTCTACACTGTGAAAGCAGGTCCTGCTACTACAAAATTTTTGAAAAAATTTCCAAAGTGTGCAATTTCATGCACATACAATTAGGTTAGGGATCTAGAAGATTTACAAATTTCTGCATTTCAAGCATAAAGTTTGTAAAATTTTTAAAAATTTTTGAAAATCGAGTAAATCTGTTGAACCATGAAGTTTCAAAAAGCTTGAGATTTTTGAGTTATCACAGTTTACATGCAAAGGTTCTGTGAAATTTAGACACAGGCTTTTAAAACTTGAACTTGAATACTTAAAAATGCACTTCTCATGATCAAAATTATAAGACCTCTAGATTTTTGGGTTGCTACTCATATTGTTCGCTTGTTTTTCCCCATCAATTATTTAACATACAGCATAGTGGTGACTCGGATTATTCTTGTGATGTCGAAAGAAGAAGTTACAGTATGATCCCATATGAAATATACATCATATTCTATGGACTCCACATGATTTTTATGTACAAGCTATACAATTTTGTACATATGTGTATAGAATTGAAAGATGCATTGGTCTCCCTAGCTGAGAGGGGTACCTTCTTTTTGGAAGTCCTCCTATAGGAGACAGAGGAAAATATCTCAGAAGTTCCACATTAAAATTTTAGATCATTTCGTTACCTTTTTTAGAGTAGCTGGAAGATTTTTAGAATCACTGATCAATCGTTGTGGTATTAAAATATCAAAATGATTTGATAATATGCTACTGTACACCTAGGTAGTCTAAAATAATTTTTAATATTTATAATGATACTCACAATTTTTTAAATTTTTCTGTTCTTTAAAAATTTGAAATATTGAGTAAACCAGTAAGAAAAATTAGATTAGAATTAGAGTCCTGAAGGCTTAATCAAATTGTTAATTCATTTGATGTACTATAATTTTCTATTTAAATTGTAACCTGATACTAGTGTCTGGTAAAATAATACAATCTGGTACATCAGCTGTTGACTGTTTACCCAGTCCACAGTAATTTTTCAGATTACATATCGAAAGCTGAATAGCTTGATAATCCATCGATCTTGTGCTATTCCAGAGAAAATTGCAGTCTTGCAAAAATTTTGTCACCATGGGTATGGTACTTTACTTTACTTTACTTTACTTTACTTTACTTTACTTTACTTTACTTTACTTTACTTTACTTTACTTTACTTTACTTTACTTTACTTTACTTTACTTTACTTTACTTTACTTTACTTTACTTTACTTTACTTTACTTTACTTTACTTTACTTTACTTTACTTTACTTTGCTTTGCTTTACTTTACTTTACTTTACTTTACTTTACTTTACTTTACTTTACTTTACTTTACTTTACTTTACTTTACTTTACTTTACTTTACTTTACTTTACTTTACTTTACTTTACTTTACTTTACTTTACTTTACTTTACTTTACTTTACTTTACTTTACTTTACTTTACTTTACTTTACTTTACTTTACTTTACTTTACTTTACTTTACTTTACTTTACTTTACTTTACTTTACTTTACTTTACTTTACTTTACTTTACTTTACTTTACTTTACTTTACTTTACTTTACTTTACTTTACTTTACTTTACTTTACTTTACTTTACTTTACTTTACTTTACTTTACTTTACTTTACTTTACTTTACTTTACTTTACTTTACTTTACTTTACTTTACTTTACTTTACTTTACTTTACTTTACTTTACTTTACTTTACTTTACTTTACTTTACTTTACTTTACTTTACTTTACTTTACTTTACTTTACTTTACTTTACTTTACTTTACTTTACTTTACTTTACTTTACTTTACTTTACTTTACTTTACTTTACTTTACTTTACTTTACTTTACTTTACTTTACTTTACTTTACTTTACTTTACTTTACTTTACTTTACTTTACTTTACTTTACTTTACTTTACTTTACTTTACTTTACTTTACTTTACTTTACTTTACTTTACTTTACTTTACTTTACTTTACTTTACTTTACTTTACTTTACTTTACTCTACTTTACTTTACTTTACTCTACTTTACTCTTTCAAAATAAATTTTCAAAATATAAATTTTATAAAACAATTTTTTTCATATTTAAATTTAAATTCATTCATATTTTTTTACCATTTTATTGGAATTTTTCAAACGACTTGGGAGGGGATAGCAATGGGAGCTGGTGCGAGTGGCACCAAATAAGGCATAAATAAGATGAGGTGGACAGGTTATGGATTTTAGGGCACTCCCCCTCAACTTAGCACACTAAATATACCAAGCACAAGGGGAAAGCAGGAAAATATAACATGTTCTATTTTTTTCTTGCTTTCCAGTTTTTACTCTAGTATCCTCGAGCAGCCTATATACTTTCCAAAAGAGTAGTTCATATTTAATTCATCCTCGAGGTTATGCTCACGGGAGCTTCATTTGTACTCTGCTGGAGGGAGGAAGTCATGAAACATTGTACTCCTGCATTCTGTTTTGCTGCTTTGCTGTTATTCTTCTCAAGGAGGCCCCCTCCAGTGAAGTGTAAATATGCCCTTATACAAACTTACCATTCAACGTTTTAATAGCATGAGTATGCTAATAATATGGGAAGGATACCCAAATCTCCCATTCCCATATTGACATTGATGAAGAATTTGAGCTTTCACACCTTCTTGCATTATCTTTTATTCCATAATTTTCTGACTACACAGCTCTGCATGTTGATGTTTATTTTACATGGTGTGATTACAGTTTGTAATTTTGTGTTGGAAAAAAAGAAAATTTTTACAATAGTGTTTTTTCATTTGTCAGAAAAGTTGATACTATTTTTAACGCTAAAGGGTGTGATGTGAAGCTTTTTTTCACTTCAAGTACAATACTTAGGCTGCTTTTTGAAAAGAAATTTTGATCCCTTCGCTAGCATATTTATGGTTGAGATCAAGCATTAAAAGTTTGATGATGCTGATTGGAAAAATTCAGGCAGTTGGGAATAATGATATCAGAGAATTTGTTAATCCAGTAAACAGTCAATTCAACCATTGAAAAGAAAAAATCTTTGTCATAAAAAATTGCTTAACAATTAACTGTTGAGAAATTTTCCAGCACCTCATTTTTGCTATTTTATCTTGAATTCAACAAAAATACACACAAAATAGTACTACATTGGAGAATAACTCAAAAATTATCAAATGTAAAGGTTTTTTGCTTTTTTGACGATTTTTGTGCATATTTTGTATGAAAATTTTGTATGTTTTTGTGCTCACTCACCCCCTTACCTCCTGGATAAAAACCTGGAGGACCGTCCCCCCTGGAAAATTCTTGCCATGCATGTCTGGTGCTATGGAAGTAGTTATAAGGGCCCATATGGGAGGTACACAAAAGATACACCTGTACAAAACAACATCAAAGTTTATGACCTTGATTGTGGGGGCATTACAGGGGGTGAAGAAAGTATGATCGACAATGTAATACAATCTGAAATTGGTTAAGTGCACAGGGCCATACAGGGGGTGTAGAAGGTAAGCTTCAATGTGTAAAATTCTACTTCCATGTAGAAAGTATGCTCAAAACTTCAATCTCTTAATTCTACCTGGGGGTCTTGGTGCCACATTTTTTGTGGGTGCCCTTGCAAGTCATGTATAGAAAATAAAATCCAGTTGTTGTATCTCAACTTTGCTTGATCCTCAGTACAAGTTTCATTTCTTCAATGATAACTAGAAAGATTGAATAAAGTGTTTAGCAATTGACTACATGATGGCTGACATGGAACACAACAATTAGGAAATGATTAGTGAACTGTCAGAGAAATTCATTGGACAATTGGAAAACCATGAGTGAATATCATTTGCTTGCAAACCTTGGGTTATAACTCTTATGTGTCCCACCTACAAGTGTATCTAGTGAAGGTTTATTCAGCTAAAGTGGCATCATATATTAAATGGTTATTGCCAAATAACCCTGAAATATTAGTGTATTTGTTCAGAAATTTTAACATTGTGAAAATTGATCAAAAATTATAATGCAAAGAAATCAATTTCAACACCATTTTGTTACTTTTTGTATCCATGTATGTATTCTGCTCACCAAAACGTATACAATAAGTAATGTCAAATCTGGCTGCATCTGCACTAGTGCCCATGCCAAAGTCTAGGGCATCTCTATTAGGTACTGACTAGAATTAAAAAATTTGAATGTTAAGCCATCAGGGCTGAATTTGATTTTTATATTTCAGTTTTCTTGCTCTGTGTCTGGAACCTACAGTCAGTTACAGGCTTTCCTCAGTTGAAACTCCATGGGTTAAGTATTTCCAGGCTATTTCTCCTCCATGAATTACAGCATCTTCTTCCAACATACTAACCAAGTATTAACATCAGTTGAATAGAGCTTAATGCTTAATTTTTTTAAACATAACACTAAGCAATGCAACTATTATACCACACATATAATTCGCAGTCCCTGGAGAGCCCTTACCAATCAGATTGCACTTTCATGTTATGTTGAGGTCTTTTTTGTTTTTCTGATTAGATGATCAGATGAATGTTTCTAAAGCATGATTATGCCATGTTTGAAATGTCTCTTGCCTTATTTTCATTCAGTTAGCTTGATTTCAGGCTGATGAACTGATCTTATGCACCATGGGTAGCTGATTCTTGGAATTGTCAGGAAGTAAAAATCTCTGGTGCCCTAAAAAATCCTAACTCCTTCTGGAGATGTAAAGACTGAGCTAATGCTTTGAAATTTGAATGTAGAATTATTATTAAAGGTTTTTAACATGAAACTCATAGTCCAAAAAACTAAGTGTACTTTTTTCACATCGTAATGTGGTTAGAAATAATGTCTGAAATGTTCCTCAATCATCTGGAAAGGAAAACACTGGTCATCGAGAGATATGTTATAGGCCATTTTTCAATCTGGGTAAGAAGCTAGTCAAAATACTTGATCAAACTTTGATAGGTTAGAGCAAGAGCTATTGTTTTTCTGGACACTGCATCATGGAAACTTACCACTGAACAAGTATTTGGATAGTAGGGGGAATGATCATCACAGATCCAATATTCATACTAAAGCACAAAAATTACACAATAATTTGAATAAAAAAGGAAGAGTGTTTTCACCCTTTCAAACATTAACCATCATTCTAAAATTCCTGGCATATTTTCCCAATGTTTGTTTTGTATGGTGTGATTGGGGTATAAAAATGTCTATCCAAGAACATGGTTCGAAAAATTTTTAAAGCCCCTATACCAAAGGTCGGGAGAGCAAATAAAAAAAATTGAAATACCATATTCACCAAGAGCAACAGGCTGCTTCCATTAATACTAGCACTTTTGTGGAATTGGCCAAAGTTGGGGATTATGATCATGAAGATTTTAATAAAGACATAAAATAATGTTTGTAGATTGTAGGAAGTGGGTAAGAATAATAATAATTCAAATGATAAGGTGTTGTGTGTCAGTATATTCATCCTGTCTCATGGCCCACACATACAATGTAGTGGAGGTATCTATTACCCTGGCCGGTTTGCATAATTTATTCATATAAATATATATATATGCTTGTAACAGAGAAAACGATGCTTACATAAATTTACATAACCTGCAGTGGGCGGAAAAATAACACACAAAATATGCATGTGCACATGCAAACACATCGCAAGGCACATAATAAAATAGTGGACATAAAATAAAAACATAATGACAAATAATAGGGGAATGGGTGCAGGGTCGGCCAGGTGGGATGATATTTACCATAAACTTTAACATTTTGATGATAAATATGGTCGAAAAATGCAGGATAAAAAGACGAAAAAACGGACTGATGAACTTGGCCAAAAACGACACAATGAACACAAAATGAATAGTTATGTTAATAATTTCCAAGAAGAACAAAAATATGAAAAAATTCCCAAGAACAAATTTTATAAAAGGTTGGCTATTTTAGGGAAGGTTTGCTGTAGGAGAAAAAAGTGGGGTAACAAATATGGTAGTATTGATTTAGCTAGCATACAGTACATACCTCTTTTAAGATTTATGCTGATCTTGGTATAGTGATTGTAAGATTCCAAATTCTGCTCTCAATGATAACCAATGGTATTGGAAATAAAAGTATGCAGTAAAATTTTTCTTGGAAAAACTGACCTTTAGGAAGCACTGATGCATCAGTTCTGACAAAAATTGCAATAAATGAGAAAGTTGCTCCTCTTTCATACATCTTGTGCAAAAAAAGGATATGATTATCCAGGTCTGTGAATTATTCTGGTTATTGCAACCAAACACCTGGATTGGATGATGTTCCATTTCTTTCAGTGGAGGTTGAAAAAGAAAGAGAAAGGAGTCACTGAAATGGAGTTGGCAAGGAAGGACCTAATAAATCCTCAGTAATCGGAAAGATGGCCATTGTACCAGCAAGTTCTCACACCTTCTATAATAATAAATAATAAAAATAGATAATTTCCATAATAGAAGATGGCCTAGTGGATAGCGCTCTTGACTCACAAATTCAAAAAAGCTCACACTTCAAACCTCGCTCAAGTTGAAATTCAGAAAAAAGTTGTAGAAAGCCAGAAGAAGGTATTAGGATAACTGCTGAAACATTGCTCATCTATATTGTTCTGTTACATACCTTGTATTGTTGTGTTATATCATGTGCTATTTTGAAGCGTTTCACCTTTTTTATGCCATTGTATAGGTCAAAAAGCAGACAGCAAAAATTAATTATTAAAATCAGCCATAACTAACATGCCCACAATTGTTATAACATTCTATAATATTCCTTTACATTATACCAGGTTCTAGAAAACTCTGTTATTTTCTGTGATACAATATAGGCTGTGTTGTTTTATGCATTCATTCATTTTATTTATTGTCCTCATCAAGCAGCTATTTATCAGCTATTAATCCAGTTGGAAATTTACCAATTAACAAAAGGCTAATCTATTTTCAACTTAGTCCAGTCATTTTTCAGGAGTAATTTTTCAAGACACAACAATAACAATCCTTATGGCCTTAAGCCTAAGGTAGATGTTTCCAACAGAAATGCATATAATTTTAAGTGGCAAACTGGTCAACCAAAACACTGCTAAAATTTCAATTCCTCTATTTGAGAAGGAGACATTTTCTTGTTTATCTAAAAGTGAAGTTACTAGAGTTTGTTGCCTAACAAATGGAGCGATACAATGTTGATTTGTGAATATACACATTGAACTGACTCACCTAAAGCAATAAATATAAAAAAGGGATAAGAGCTTTAACTATTGATTTCATTACAACTATTGTCTACCATGGATACATGAACATAAACAAGGGAAAGACTGTTTTAAAATTTTATTGTTGTGTGCACTCAGGTGTAGAGTTATCAATATATTCTATATAGCAAAAATTAATTTTCAATGCTTAAAATGTCAAAAACCCATCAAAAGTGTACTACTAAGTCCAATAATTTGTTCTTATTGATCTACATCACCAGGGGTCAGCCCATATTTCTTCAGTTAAGCACTGAAAGAAATTTGTGCTGATGCTCCAAGAAACAAGCTGGTAAGGTTTTTCTGGACAAAAAATGACTTCTTATTACGTGTCCAGGAGAAACCCTTCAAAATTCCCAAATTTCATAGTTATATTCTTTATTGAGCACTGAAGCCTGGATGAGGTCTCTCAGAGAGTCCTTCAACAGTGTCTGGAAAGTGAAACACCTTGTTTGAGAGTTTGTTCATATGGTCCTAAAGTTTATGCACCAATTCATGAGGACTTCAAAAAAAATTTTTCATCGACCTGCATTGATGATATAGGTGGAGGCGATGCACAGCAATTTATAAGAAACGACAATAACTGTACAGAAAACTTTGGGTCTAAAGATTCTTTTTCATTGATCTACATCATTTGATCACCTGCTTTTTTTAACTACAGTTAGAAAATGTTACTTTTAAAAATCAACCTCACTGAGGCATTAAGTAATTCTCTAAAACTGTGTCCTGTTTAACCAGGTGCTTTGACTATCAACATATCACTGTCTAAATTTTAAACATGTCGAAATTTAAAAATTGAACTTTAAAAGTTTGTAAATGTGAAACATCTTGTTTAAGATAGAATGCCTGGTCAGTTTTGCATGCTCCTTTCTACCAAACATTAAAATGTGTGACGAACCCTCTCTCAACATAAAAAATAAAAAATGAAGCTTGTTTTTTAGTTTTAAAGGCAACTACATGTACAAAAATTCAATATCTTATGCACCATGATCTTCCTTGCATTAAGGAAGATCTGTGAAAGTATCTTTCAGAGCCTAGTTCAAAAAAATAAAACAAGTAATTTTTTTCATTCTTTGGTGCAAAAGTATTCACTGTGTTACAACCTTACGGAAAAGATCACTTGGAGAGAACTTCATAAAAGAAAAATAGGGAAAGTGGTAACAACAGATGACTGGCAGATGTGAGAGTTTTTCTAGCTGCTCGCAAGCTAAAACCAGGAAAGAATAATTGAGTTGTTGCAGTCAAAATCAAAACTTTTTCATATAGAGGGTATAATCTTACACAGGAAACGTCACTTAGAAATTACATAAGAGGCAAATAGTGAGAGCTACTAGAATGTTTTAAGCTTAGTGTAATTTTAGAAATGGAAAAAGAAGAGGAAATTATGCTAAGAACAAAAAATTATATATTAGCATCATACTCGAATTTGAAAAATGGTTGCTGCTTTTACCATCATTGCCATTTATGTGCAACATATGCAACCTGAATATCACACAAATGGTATACTGTGGTTCATTATGCTGCAATAATATTTTATTGTTAGTGATATATTAAACTTTTTGGAGGTGCATTTAGTATTGTTGACTGGATACACTTAGCATTGACTGTTTCATAGGGCATGAAACAGGGCATGAAAGATGGTAGAAGCATCCTGTACCTTAAAAACGCAAAACCATTTATGTGTTTTATGGGGTGCCTTTGCCCTCTCCTGAATGATATGGGAATTAAACACATTGACCCCACTGGCTGCTTCTGGATGCTCATGTCTGAAGTTGCTCACAAAGACCATGTCCTCGCAAAGGATCAACAGTTCTTGATAACTACTGGGCACATATTTTAGATGCTAACATGTTTTAAATAAGTTTTTCTTGAATCTGTATCAAATTTATTTAAGCCCTTCTTCTTCCTAGGGGATTTATGTGATTGTATACAATGCATATATTGTGAATATTTATTGAAACAAGGAAAACTCGTGCCTATAAATTTTTTGGAATGTGCATTGTCAGAACTGTAAAAAGCTACATATTAAAATTTTTAGAATTTACATAATTATTTTCTAATCTCTCTTTTGCTTTACTACTGCATTGTTGATAATTTTATTGCAAAGTAAGATTTTTTACAGTTGAAGTTATTATAACTGAAATACTCAATGTGTGGAGATTTTTGAAAAGTCAACTTTCAACTCCAGCTTTTAATAATGCCTAAAATTTTGCCAACTATTGTGGGACTTGGTGGGTGCAGCTCATACCATACTTGTTTTTTATCGGGTCTTATGGTCAAGAGTTTATTTTTTGTGAACTGTTGAAGTATATTTCATATTCTATACACTGGGTTTTGGCAAAATTTGTAACCATTTCAATATTTCACCAATGTTAAAATAACTGAGGGTATTTTAAAATTGGGGAAATTTAGCTATAATTTATTAATCATTTATAAGCATAGTCATATAGTGTCTTTAACAAAGATATTTCAAGTTAGATGGTTTTTCAGAATTCATGCATCAAATATCCTAATTCCACCTCTTTGGTAAGGAATTTGTAGATGTGTAAATAATGCAATGACTAAAAGTAACAATAAACCATCATAATAGAGACAAATGTTGCTCCATTTCCCCCTCTGTTGCATCTGTGATCAACCCAGCTAGTCATCATCACATGTTCATACCATATTTATTTGAATAAACACTGTGGCATATCTTTTTTTCGATGATACATTTAGTGCTGCAATAATGCAAGGGCGGCACTTATTCAAGGGCTGTATTTATCTAATTTTTGAATTTAACACCACAAATTTTAATAAAATTTTTACTTTCTCAACACTAAATGCATATGTATTAGTTATTAACAAATTTTTATAGAAGCAGCTGATAATGGTATATATTGGGGAATTTCAACTGTTTCAATTTCATCATCTGAACTTAAACCTAACTCATCCAAATATACTTATTGATAAGTCATCTTTATCTTCTTCCTTTTCAAATGTTGGATCTTCAAGATTGAATGTAATAGATGTAATTTCACTTTGCAACAGAGGATTTTTTTTTTAAATTATAAGTGATTTCCAGCAGCACACTTATGATTTTGTTTAAAAACTTTAAAATAAAGATAGTAAATCCTCGAATAAATGGCACAGCATGTATTTTATTAGTAATCCTTGAATAAACGCTGGCCTTTATTCAAGGGCAGCGTTTATTCCTTTTTTTTGTACAGAACTGCAGCATTTATTTGAGGGCGGCATTTATGTAATGGCAGTGTTTTTTCAAATAAATATGGTATTTGTAAATGTTTCCTTATTATCCTCTAAATGAGCCTTTTCTTAGAAAAAAATCTAAGTAAATAAACAAAATCATACCAGTCATGCACCTCTTATTGCACCTGGCAGAGATGGAACAGTTTTTGGGACAGACCACTTTTTATTAAGGAGGATGTCACTTTAAAACTACTTTTAAACTGACCCTTCAATTTTTTTGTGTTGTCGTTATTTTTATTCATTTATGTAATGCATAATGATCTCTTTGCATGATGTTACACATAGCACTTGCTCATCTACAGTATGACCCAATCGTTTCATATTTTATGGAATCCTCATCATTTTTGAGAATAAGTCAGACGATTTTCGAGCATTATGGACTGGTTTTGACACTTTTTTACATATGATAATAGAATGAGGTGCTAAGATCCACACTGTGAGAGCAGCTCATTCTACTACAAAATTTTCGAAAAAAATTCAAAAATGTGCAATTTGACACATATACATTTAGATTAAGAGACTAAAAGATTTGCAAGTTTCAGCATTTAAAAAATTCTGTAACATTTTTAAAAATCCAGTAAACCCATGAAACTATTAGGTTTCAAAAAGCTTGAGGATTTAAAATTCTTACAGTTTTACATGCAGAGGTATTGTGAAATTTTAAGCAATTTTTTTTAAACATTTAAAGTCATAAGACCTGAATAGTTAAAAATGTGGATTTTATGAGTAATACTATAAGACCTCTAGATTTCTGGATTGCTACTTGTTTCATTTGTTTGTTTTTTGCTTTTAATCATACAACATACAGCATAGGAGTGACTCTAATCATTTGTTTGATGTCAAACGCAAAAGATACATAACTACCGTGTGATCCCATATGAACTATATTTCATATTCTATAGACTCCTCATCATTTCTATGTACAATTCAAGCAATTTTTGACCATTACTCACCAGTTCTGACGACTTTTTATGTATGTGTATATAATTAAAAGAAGCCTATAGTCTCCCTAGCTGAGAGGGTACCTTTGTCATGGAAGACCCACACTTAAAACCCGAGGTGGATGTTTTACATTAGAAATTTTAAAATCATTTTGCCAAACTTTTTAGTGTTGCTGGAAGATTGTTAAAATCACTGGTCAATTGCAGGAGTTTTAAATTTTAAAATTGCCATGTATTATGCTACTATGTACCTAGTTAGTCTAAAATAATTTTTTTTATAATCCATTCTGATACTTTAATAGTTTAACCCCAAATATTGAGAGAAATTTTTGAAATTTCTTTGTTTTTTAAAAATTTGAAATGTTGAGTAAACCAGTAAAAATGGTTAGATTAGGATTAGGGTCCTGGAGGGTTGCGGTCTTGTTAAATCATTTAGTGCACTATAATTTTTTATTAATTGTAACCCAATACTACTGTCTGGTAAAATGATACAGTTTGGTATTTCAACTGTTGACCATATACCTAGTCAACATTAATTTTCATATTTCATATTGGAAGTTGTATGGGTTGTTGGATAATCCATTGGTCCTGCATCATTCCAGAGAAAATTTCAGTCTTGCAAAGATTTTTCGACCATGGGTAAACTTTGGAACCCTTTGGTTTTGAAGGGTCGATGGTCCTAGGGTTTTACAGTCTTACGTTTTATTCACTAAATTTGCACAAAAGTTTTACCCACTAAAATTGTACAGAAATTCAACACCCTAAATTTTTATATAATTTTAACGACTTGGGGACACATTTTTTGTTGATTCCTAATGCTTCAGCATTGTTTTCCGGACATATTTTTCATTGCTTCAGAACATTATTTTCAAGTGTTTCATACTAAGATTATGTCTCAAATAAGTGAAAAGCATACATGTCAGAAATAAGTAAACATCCTGTCCTGAACAAAAATTTTGTGAAATATGAGTAGGAATTCAAAACAAATAAGTTCTAATGGGTGAAGGATCTCTGGAGTCTCACAAATTATTTTTGATGCACAAAAAATGTGAAATCTTTGGGAAAACTGAGGAACTTGTAAAACCATTAGGTCCTCAAGGGTCGAGGGTCTCATGGTTTTACTGTTGGATGGTTCCATGCACTAAAGTTCTGGAATAACTACAGGACAAACTATAGTTTTGCAACTGAAAAAAATAAGGGTTTACTTGTTTCATCACTATTCTCTATTCAATAACTTTCCAACTAGGTTGCTCAAATCAGCAACATTTATCTGTATAGTGTGATCCTAGTAAAACAAATTTTTTGCCTAAAATTTACCTTGATACACCTACCCATCTTCTCATAGCCTGAAAGGCAGGCTTCACAGCATTATATGGTCATATAAGTGACCACCTTATATTAGAAGAGCTCTTTGCATACTTTTTACCCCCTAGTGGAGGCCACATTCCACAGGCTAGCATCTGCCTGACAAGCAGGACTCGTGTATGATCAAAAAATCTTTATAAGACTGCAATTATCTCTGGAATGCTACAGGATCAAAGGATTTTCAACCTATTAAGCTTTTAATATGAAATCTGAAAATTACTGTGGACTAGGCATACAGTCAACAGCTGATGTATCTGACTGTATCAATACACCAGACAGTAATATCAGGTTACAGTTTTCAAAAAATTATAGTACACCAAATGATTTAACAATTTAATTTATCATCCAGGACAACTATCCTAATCTAATTGTTTTTACTGGTTTACTCAATATTTTAAACGTTTGAAAAACAGAAAATTTAAAAAATTGTGGAACACAGTTGAAATATCAAAATAAATTTTGAAAATTATTTTAAACTAACTAGGAATACCCCAGCATATTATCAGACAATTTTTTAATTTTATAACTCTAACAATTGACCAATGATTCTAAAAATCTTCCAGCTACTTTAAAAAAGTTAGCAGGACAGTTTTAAAATTTTTATGTAAAACATCCTCCTAAACGTTTAAGAGGAGTTCATCCAAGAAAAAGGTCCTCTTTTTAGCTAGGAACACCATCACATTTTTTCATTTTATACGCATACCAGCAAAATATTCAGAACTGGTGAGTAATTGTAAAAAATTTTTGACTTTTACATAAAAAGGATGAGGAGTCTATAGAATATGAAATATTGTTCTTATGGGATCTTACTGTAGTTAGGTGACTTTCGCCTTTGACATCACAAAAATGATCAGATATAATTGATAGTGAAAAACAAACAAATGAAACGAAATTTTTGGTTTTATTTCGACCATTTCTAGATTTTTGCGGACCCCCAAAATTTAGGAAATTTTGGAACTCCCAGTTTTTTACTGCTGCAGGAAACTGCTTAAAGCATCATTTTTAATGGAAAATTAGGAATGTGGGAAATACTTTGCATTCTTTTCACAAGAGTGGAAGAAAATCCAACCAACAAGACACAAAAAGTACATTTTGATGCATCCCTGAATGTTGAAATATACGAATTTACCACAAGTCTATGCTCATTTCGAGCTAGGCTGGCAAAAACCCATTTTTCGAAATTTCTGAATCTGAATTTTCTGGTTTCCACTTTCTTCTGCATACTTTCAGTGCCTCAGGTCACTTGTTAGGGCATAAAAATGATCCTAATTATCCAAAAAGGCCCAATTTTTGGGCACACTTTCGAAAATTTTTTCAAGAAAGCCACAAAGGCCTCTTTTTAGCCCTATTTTTCAATCTTTGTGGATGCTGAGTGAATCAGGGTTGAAGAGCTCCCAATTACAACTGTTTTGCTGTCAATAAGTTATAATTCCAGTTCTTCTCTACGTTTTTAAAAATTTGGATATCTTTTCAATTGTATACTATCTACCCTTACTTGTGAGCTTTTCTAGGTATGTTCGGGTTTTTCTTGGATTTGATTGCTGAAAATTTTCAAAGAAAATAGTTAAGCTACTTCAAAAACCAAAATTTTTCATTTAGTACACTGAATTCCTATTAATTAAAGACTGTTTCTGCTCTGAGGTGCAATCAGCTTCACTGGGAATGCAAAAGGATGCATGTTTCTGGTGGTGCCCCGGATATCAAGAAAAATTTTGGTAAGGGCTGTCTGGGTCTAGTGGTTATCACCTCTGAATGCTAGCCTCAAGAACCGGGTTCGATTCCCAGTGTAACCCGAAATTTAATTTCTGGTAGCTGACACAGGCAGACCCAGCCTTTCATCCTCGAGGGGTAGATAAATTGTGTAGGCCAGCTTGGAACCCTGCTTGACCCGATCCACTCAGCAAAGTTAGCACGTTGGCCATAATACGGCGAATGAGGAGGTGGGCCTATTCCATTATGAGGTAGGTAGCTGATCAAGTCCTGCTTTTCATGCAGATGCCAGCCTGTGGAATGTGGCCTCCACTAGGTGGTAAAAAGCACTTAAAGAGCGCCTCTCATATAAGTTGGGCAGTTGTATGACTGTATAGTCCTGTAAAGGCTGCTTTTCCAGCTATAGAAAAATGGATAGGTGTACCCACAAAAATTTAAAAATAAAAAAAAAATCTTGGTGAATAGAGAAGCATGGAATCCTAGTGTTATAATTTTATATACTTACTATGTTATTTGATGAAATTCAAGCTAGAGTCAAGGCTCTCGTTAGGGTTTTTGCAGCCCTGGGTGAACTCAGGTTTAGGGGCCCTCAATTTTTTCCAATAACTGTTGTTTGTGAAAAATTATGTTAAGGCATGGAGGGGGATTGTGGCATTGTGGCAGGCAGGAGAGATAGCCAGGGATCTACCTTAATGCGTGTGTTTCCAACACCCATCCCTACCCAACACCTGCTGATCTTAGAGTACTTAGACTCCTCAAAAAAATAATCCAAATTTGAAAACCTTCAGTTTCCTATTTTAAATTAGCAATGCTTAATCTAGAGAGGACACATTTCTATTATACAAACTTTACCTGATAAAAATACACACTTACATGACCAGAAAAAACGATTCTGCAGTGGCACTAGTATAAAGTACATGTGGTGGAGTATAAATGCCTTGTGCTGATATCCCACAATAAATCCCTTGTGCTGAGAAAACTAAAGGCACAGGGAACACTAGTAGCCAATACTACATATATATCATGAATGACAACAAAAAAAAGCTCACCCGTGGACATACTGAAGCCATGCTACAGTAAGAGGCCCAATTGGAATCGTACCTGTGGCATGTTCTTAAAAACAACAAGAATTTATCTTGAAATCCTAAAAATTGCCAGAAACACACTAGAACATAACTACTATACACCATGCCCTGTTTGGGTAATGGATAATTCACAACTTTACATCGTTCAACAATGCTCAATTGGGGATAATATTGGCACTCCCTGAAGCACAGAATAAAAAAAGTTATCTGAATTTGATTGTCTATTAGCATTGCAATGTGATTTATTCCACAGAGGGCAATTAGATGATTAGCTAACCTTGTGAAACGATCCCCGAGTCAAATTTTGGCATAGGTATATGGAAGCGGCACACTAAATTAGCATACCCTGAAGCTAAAACAGGTTAAGGAAAATTTTTGTGCTGGACGCACCACTACAACACCCCCTCCCTATAAGGAGGAAGCGTCCTGGATGGTCACCCATGTCATATGCCCAAATAAATATAGCCAGCATGTCTGAAATATAACACTCAGTGAGGGGCTCGAACCCTCGAACTTCTGCATACAAGGCAGAGGTGCTGCCAACTGCGCAAACTGAGCCAGGTGTGTGGTTTGGAAATTGTGGTTTTAGTGGTGGTGGTTAGTGCAGGATAGGCCATGTAATGAACATCTGGATGGGCCACTACAAGGTGTCCAGGATAATCAGGTACTTTGTGAAGATTTGGTGCAACTTTGACTACAGTAAAAAGGTTGAAAAACAAAACATTAAAGTGGTGTGAAGCACTTGTGAATTTAAATTCTGGTCTTGTATAGAATATGGCAGCTCTGCCAGAGGACACGTATGCCTCAACTGTACATTTGAAAAATTAAAGTGATCATCGCCTCAAGTTGGCTTTTTTGCATGGCAGCCTAGTTTCCGGCTCTGCAACCAAATTTTTTCTGCCAAGTTGCACAATGCTACCTGAAGCCTTCGATTATGTGTCCAGAGATCCATTTTTATTTGTTCTTAAATGGAGATGCTTTTTTATGCATTCTAAAATTATGCTGTAGATTCAACAAATATAAAGGAAGTATACCAACTGCAGCTTGTTTTCTATACTGAATCTTTGGATGCGGCCTAGTATACCTTGACTGCGAGACTGAGTCTGGATTGCTTCTCCTGTTCAGGTTACAATTGATGGTGCAAGTTATAGGAATTTTTCTCAAGAGTAAACAAAAATGAAGAAATTAAAAATAAGTGAAAATGGGTGGTAAAGCATAAGAAAAAAAAGAAAATGTGAAAAAAGTAAGAAGAAGGGAAGATCAACAAAGAAAAAGCAGCAAGAAAGATAGAAAAAAATGTGAAAGAAAGGAAGAACCAGGAGAGTTTGTAAGCAAAAACTATAATGAAAAGTAATGAAGAAAACATCACAAAGAGTTAAATTATATAGGAAATAGACCATGCTGAATTGTATGAGAATTATAAGGTAGACTTTTCCTACGAAAAATGACAACTTGTAATGTGTTGTTCCATGAGTAAAGTAAGTTTAAAGAAAAAGGAAAATAAAAGAATGCAGAGACAAAAGTTAGAAATGCAAAAACATTCATAAGGAAAACACATGTACCAGGCAGAACAAAAGAAAAAAGAAATATATACAAAGAAAAATATAAGGTAAGGAAAATGTGAAGAAAGTGCATTTCTGGATTAAGATTAAATTAAGATTTCAGAGTTGAAATTTAGGGAATCTGCAATTATAACTGATAAAGTCTATAGTGATCAGGATAATTGGGGGTCTTTTTTCACCTAATGATCGTTGCAGACAACCAAAAAACTAGGGAAGATTGATGGTTGAAACCCTCGTGAATTTTTCACTCCTGATGAAATTCTTTGCATTATGTCTTGAATATAGGTTATCTGGACTAATTTGATTATAGGTTATCCTTGGGATAATTGGTAAATATCCAACCAGAACAATGGGTCCGGAATGGCTAAGTTTAATAAAGTCAGCCAATACAATGTACAGTAGTCATGTACTGAACAGTAAAATAAATAAATGAATGAATATGCAAAACAACATGGCTTATAAACTACCACAAAAAATCACATAATGTTCTAAAAAATTTTAGAATGTGTGGAGAAAGTATTGTAAAATATTGTGAAAGATTGTAAAACTTTCCTGGAAATGCAGTACATGAAATGTACCTGTGCATCGTATAATGCATGGTAACCTGCTCATCATGTACAAGCTGTAATATAACCTTTTGACCAGTGGTGAGACCAATTGCAGTAAGTTTATGGCTCACATTATGTAAAAGAACACTAAAGACGGAATGGATTAAAATACTTTGTATTGATATACCATTAAAAATGGCTGGAACTTATGACTGAGAACAACAACAATGGGTCATTGATCAAATTATGAGCATTCAGGCGTATGATGCTGGAGCAAGATTTATCAACTGAAACTGGATAAGTAGTATAGAGACCCCCCCTTAAGCGTAAAATTGTGCCCAAACCTGTACAAAACATAGGCGAAAGAAATGGCGTAGGCACTACACACAAAACATAGCCGACCTTCCGCCGACTTCTATGACGTCATTTTTCCGGCTGGAAAAAAGCATGACGTCACACCTGGGCTAGAAAGAAAAAAGTTGCCGAAACTTGGCCCACCCACATCTCCATCAAAACTTGAGATAATGTGACATATATGGTACTTTTCGGAATCAGCTCAATGAGATCTATCTATTGGTACCTAACACGACCTATTTAGGACGAAAGCCCAAATTTTGTGTGGAGGTTCTGAAAATTTCAATTGGTGTAAGCTCTACCATTTATGTTATTTGTTAATATGCATCGCCGCTGCCGCCCGCCGCCGCGCCTGTTGGGGGGGAGGGAAGTTCGCCTAGCTAATAAAGCTGAAGCTGCCGCTTCAAGCTTTATATAGCTAGCCTAAATAGGAAAGTCATGCGATATATCAATAGCGTTTGTGTACCCATTAGCACTGACCTTTTGAGTCAGTCCCAGCATCAGCCGCGAGGAGGCTGGTACATATGTGATGCCAAATATATCCCTTTTACAGAATATACCCGCCATACATAGTATGACTTGCAGTGCCCAACTCTAGGCCGTCATTGGCTCCTCACCATGCACCTAGCACTATTGCACTGCTGGCTTCTACGTGACCTTAGGCCGTCATTAGCTCCTCACCATGCACCTAATGCCCTGTAGAAGCACTACTTCTGCTTAGCAGAAGCAAGACAAATTCAAAAACATAAAAAAACACAGACAAGTACAAACATGTAAAAATAATAAATGAAAAAATAATGACTTCTACATAATGGCACGGTTGATATGCCATCATCTAAAACTTTTCTCTTTATGTACAAATAAGGCAATCCTTGTTTGTTCTGAACATATGTCCACATTTTATTGTCGGATTGCATTCTAAATCCAATATTCTGCCCAAAACAAGGCTGTTTTTCATCAAGCACTGCATTATACTTCTCAAATGTTAACTCATTGGTTTTTTTCATTAGGCCTTTACAGCTAATTTTTGTTGTAATATTTTCAGTACCCATGCCAATGTAAGTTTTAGCAGATAAACAGCACATGGCTGAACCCTTCCATTCGACCTTAAGCAACCCAGGTGTTCGTCTATCATCACTTTTAGTTACAAACCATTTGGGATAAATGTCTCTTATAAATTTTTCCTGTAATTCTGGTTTAATCGCATCCAGTAACTCATTGCAAGACAAAGCAAGGTATATGCTATCTGTATCTGTTTCCATACAGTGGTAGCATGACTGGTCGAAATAAACTTGCAAAATGTCATAAAAAAATTCTAACATTTTTACTTTTGCCCAATTGTAAACAGAAAGCCCAACAACTATTGGAAGGTTCAGTGTGATTTCCTTCTTGCGCATATGCACTTCATAACAGTCATCAGTAATAAGTTTGATACGTTTTACATAAGGGCTAAAACTGGACTCAACTGCCTTATCCGTGTCACAGTATATGACATCAAGATGTGCTTCTTTGTTTGTTAGTGTCTTTCCATAGCCAGTGTTTCCTAGTAATTTGTATGTGTCAGCCAATATGGTCAGTTCTGAATCAACGTCACCTTCTTTTCGATGTTTGGTCACTTTGTCACGAAAATCCTCAAATGGCTTTGATTCATCATATTGTATTATTTCATGAATTTTTTCCAAAATCAATCCATGATTAACCAAAAATTGTATCATGGGTGTTGATAACACAATATCCCTTCCGAAGTAGCTGCTGATCAAACAGGATCGGGGTTTTTTTAACTGATCAGTATCTTGTGCATACTGTTTCATGTGCTCGCCAATATCTTCTCTGCCAACTTCTGCATGTTTTATAATGGGTGGAAAGTCAGCATATTTTGATTTCAAACACTCAGGGGTCGAAATATCAATCTTGGCAAAGCCAAATACTGACCCATCCAGAATGGCTCCTTCCATTTGGCTGTACGTGACAAATTTCTTATCATAAAATCTCCGAAAATCATTTTTGTTTTTTTCAATGTAAGCAGCCCTTAGCAAGTACCACTGGCATTCCCAGATGGTTATCAATCTGTAACCCAGTGATTTTATGTATGCTTCTTTTTCATTTATCCATGCTGCTGCTTTACTTTGGTCCCTAGTTCCCTTTTGGCCGATTCTACAGTTATGGCAATGCCAGTAACAACCATAGAACTCATAAACAGTATTGGTTGCCTGACAAAATCCATCAATAGGTAAATGTCTGGGTCCAACATGCTTTTCGGACCCATTACCCAAATGCTGAATAGCATGACCAATTTTGATGCTTTCTTGTTCAAGCCATTCAATTGATGCTGATTTGGATGAAATGACTTTTTTGAAACTCTTGTGTTTTGTTGGGAGCCATTGATCAAAGTGTCCCGTTGGGGTTGGCATTGATTGAGCCCATAAATATAGTGCATTGAAGTCTAGCCCAATGATTGATTTTACAATTTTTTCTGGATTATTTCGTATGTATGTTTGATCTTTCACTGCTAAACGTGTCATTACCATTGCCAAACCACCCCGCATGCTCCCCTTCAATGCATAGTAAAGATGCTTAGATTTGTCATTGAACAATGCAAAGCTGGTTCCTGGTATATTATTGAAAATATATCTTTCAGTGACTCCAGGCAAAGACATTGCTTCATGGAAAATGTCAATGCTAAAATTGGACCAGTATATTTTTGACATGCTGATACAGGCCTCCAGGAAAGGAATCACATCTCTTAGATTATAAAACCTGAGGTAGTCAAACATGGTTTCCATTTTTTGTTCATTCCAGTACTGCTGGCACATTTTATATTCTTCTAGGCTAATGTTCTCTTTTCGTAATGAGCTGAAAAAATTTTCTATTGGTGGTAGATGGATGTCATTCAGCTTTTCATAGCAGTCCAAATATTCATAAGGAAATTTTACTTTTGTTAATGTGGCTTTGTATGCTCTCATGAATGCATCTAGGCTGAAACCAGGAGCTGTGTAGAGGCAGGCATCTAGGAATTTTAATCGATCAGTAGTTAGACAAAGATAAGTACCATTCCTAAGAATGGCCTTTGGCCAAGGTACTTTTTCATCCATTCTGGCTTTTTGAACAAGCTTCGGAAATAAGTTACATTTGATTAAGTTAATGTCATATTTACCTGAGTTGAAACCTAAGCAAGCAAGCTGGTTGCAGTACCTGGAGAGCTTTCCTTCAAGACCCAAAATAAAGTTCAAATGACCTTTTTCCCGACAACAATCTTTCTTCACAGCTTTTAGGTCAGCAATGACTTTTTCACATTCTTTGGTCTTATGTCCTAGCATTTCAAAGATGAAGGAAAATTTTTCCAACAAAATTTCACCTTGTTTCATGCTCACTTGCTCTAAATAATCTATCATCTTTTGGACAAGAATATCTGGATCATTTTCGATAAAACAAATTGGCTCAAATCCAGGAATGTTGGTGCAAAATTAAGCAAGATACTGGAACATGCACTGCAATGTATTCCAGTTTGTCTGATATTTGTTTCTTACTACGCTTTAGCAGGGATTCAAAATCAAAAACAGCCATGAAAGGGCAATAACGTTCTGCAGTTGGAATATTAATATCCAAAATTTCTAATTGTTCAAATATTGTTTTCTGTACTTGATATGTGCCACCAGGGAATTTGTGCCTTGTTTGACCATTGTTACAGTGATTTTTGGTATGATCACCTAGGCGTTCATTTTTTTTGAACAATCGTCCACACTCAAGACAGCCATACCTCTTTGAATATTGATTTAGGTTGACAATGTAAGCAAAGTGTGTCTGTCCAATTTCAGTTAATGAAACATCTAAATTAAGTAAATGCTTTCTTTTTCTGATGACATTCTTCCAGCAAGTTGTTTCTCCTCGATCATTTGTATGAAAAACTTGTATGTCAACATCAAAAAGGTTCTGTATTAAATCTAAATCACTGAATGGCACGCCATTAAACTGATTAAGAGTTGGAGTTATTGATTTTTTTGTACAGTACTTGAGGAAGCTCTGATAAATAAAATTTCTATCTTCAAAATCACCCATCAATTCTTGAGCCAAGCAACGAAAAAGGCACAGATTGTCATTAAACTTATTTCTTTGTCTGTCTTGTGTCATTCCAAGTATATTGTGATGTTGGTGGGCAATTTGTTTTGGTAATTTGAAACCAATACATCCCGCCACAAAGTTGACTTGTGGTATTACATAAAACTCCACATTTGTAATGGCTGCCAGGTGCCACTTTGTATTAGGCCTGGTAAATTTTTCTTCCATATCCATTTGTTGCATATGTTGGACCACTTTTTTCATATCTTCTTCATTTTTTATAAGCTGAGGATTTTCTAGGAGTGTGTAGTTATTTTGACAGGCATACCAGTATTTTAACTCTTCAGTTTCTTTGTTTTTTAGTATGCACCCAATGGCTGCATCCACTTTGAAACACTGTTTTTCCATCAAGTATATGTCAGTTAACATTAATTCAAAATTACCTTGAAAGGCACACCATCGGTAGTTATAAGTGTGATCCAACAAATTTGAGATCGACTTTTGAGTGCGGATCAATCGCCAATAATTTGAAATCTCTTCATGAAGTTCCGATGAATATTCACTCAAATTGTCTGGTACTTCTGGGTCTTCCAAAATTGGTTGCCAATTTTTGGTGTCTATTTCCTTATGATCGATAATATCCACTGATCCATCGAGCTGTGGCTTGATCAATAAACATTTATGGCAGTGTTTCTCTGATAATAACATATTTTGATTAATAAAATCCATGTTGCAAATCTGACATCTTGATGTTGTATGGTTCTTCTGAAAGTGATTTGAAAGACTCCTCTTCTGTGAGTACACAGCCATGCACTGAGGGCATTGATATTTCAATCCAATGTGATTGGAATCAATGTGTCGGCTGAGACTTTGCTTACTAGTGAAAGTCTTTGCACATGTATCACAAATCAAATCCTTTTTGCTTTCCATTATATGAGTAAATATAATTATAAAAATATAAATCCAACCATTCACTAATATGACAAAATTGAAAACTAACTTTTCTCAAATTTTTTCTGCTTTTATACTTTGCTGGATAGGATTACTGTAGGCTTACTGGAACAGCAAAACCTACTGATCTATTCCATCAAATGTCACATCTTTCTCACCTTTTCTGATGATTCATACTGAAATAAACTGGTTTTTTCTCGTTTTTTCTTATCTCACTTTTTGATCTGTCTTTCAAGTCAAATTCAATCAAAATGCACATATAAAAACTTTCTTGCTTACCTCACTTTTCTTTAGACAAGCAGTCACCTTATGAGTCATTTTCTCAACTATCTTTGTATAAAAGTATTTCTTGCCTTTTAGCTAGCCTTGATTCACAACAATGAGCATGTGAATCACTTGAGCTTCTAATACTGTACCTCACTGCTCTTTAAATTTGATCTCTTTGCTACTTTCACTAGTGGAAAATATGCCAGACTTAACCATCTTTTCATCTACATAAAATGTTTCATGTAGTGGGAAGGTTTTCAATCAATAAAGTTTAGGTAAATAAACAACAACTGACTCTCTTTGAAAATTGATTGGGTGTTTTTTATGTATTGCTGGCTATAAAAGTTGGCTGGCTCTCTAAAATGAAGAAAAAAAATGGATGCTAACCACACTATTGAACATTTTCTAGCTTGTCTGGAAAGGCATAATGGGAAAACAGTTTTTACTGAGATATGGTATTGTGTGGCTCTATTGGCTATACTAACAATACTGACTCTATTGAAATTGTTGAGGAGATATTTGGAG
This sequence comes from Romanomermis culicivorax, assembly GCA_963922205.1. Lineage (NCBI taxonomy): Eukaryota > Metazoa > Nematoda > Enoplea > Mermithida > Mermithidae > Romanomermis > Romanomermis culicivorax. The sequence goes on along the minus strand of CAWUHX010000137.1, from coordinate 435,260 downwards.
AACCTGTTCACCAAAAAACCTAAAACTAGTACAAAAAGTGTCAGATTCAATCTTGCAGATGTATAAATAAAAGTTTGACAGCAGCATGCTTGAAAAAATGGACAAGCTCTTTGAAAGCATATACTTCAACCCAAGTACAGGGTATTGTAGTGTTCAGAACCTGTTACGACAGGCAAAAGCTAGTAATCCCAGGGTCACTCTGCATTCTGTTAAGGAATGGTTACAGAAACAGCCAACACACAAGTATGCTAGGCGCCATTACCCCAGGAATAATGTTCTAGTTACTGATATTGATGAACAGTGGCAAATGGATCTTGCAGACCTCAGTTCACTCGCCAGGCATAATGATGGATACAAATTCCTTTTAAATTGTATAGATGTCCTGTCAAAATTTGCATGGTCTGTACCCTTGAAAAATAAAAATACATCATCTATTTTGCATGCCTTTCAAACAATTTTGAAATCTGGCAGAAAGCCACAAAAAATACAGACTGATGCTGGTACAGAGTTCACAAACAAAGCCTTCCAGGCCTTATTAAAGAAACTTGGCATTAGTTTTTTCATAACTGCTAGTGAAACTAAGGCTAGCATTGTTGAGCGGTTCAATAGAACTTTAAAGGAAAGAATGTGGCGTCATTTTACTCAAAATAATACATACAAGTACCTAAACATTCTACCCCACCTGCTAAGCTCTTACAACTCGACTAGGCATAGGACCATAGGTGTTGCTCCCATTGATGTTACTGATGAGAATAAAGCTGAAATTGTTGAAAAGCTCTTCAGGAAATGTAAGTATAGTTTACAATTTAAACTGGTCCCTGGTGACAAGGTACGCATAAGCAAAGTCAAAAGGACTTTTGAGAAGGGTTACACTCCCAATTGGAGTGATGAAGTTTTTGTGATTCGTGAGCAAAAAGCTAGATATCCTCCTGTATATACGGTAGAAGATCAGCTGGGAGAAGTCATACAGGGTGTATTTTATGAGCCAGAATTACAGAAAGTTGATGAGATTACAGATGTCTGCATTATAGAAAAGATTATACGAAAGAGAAAAAGGGCTGGGAAAACTGAATACTTTGTTAAATGGAAGGGTCACCCAGATAAATTCAATAGTTGGGTGACAGATTTGATAAAACTATAGCTACAGTATGAAAATTAAACAATGATTTACAGGTCTAAAAATTTTTACATGTGCCTGATATTTCAGTATATAAGCAACTTCAAAATTATTTTAATCATTTGATTAACTAGAATGGAATCGAAAAAAGTTAAAGCTCCTATTGAACTCTGCGCTCGAAACTTGCCAAGAGCCATGTATCCCTTAATGATTGAACTGTGTTACTTTTGTCAAAAGAACAGCTCTGAACGGGAGTGTTTCCAGTTGTCTCAGGGCAAAACATTCTTTACTATTGAAATGTGCCCAAAATGTCTAGAATACAATAAGGCATTGCAGGAAGCTGGCACCGCTGTACTAAAGAAACAGTTAGCTGATAGACAGGCACTCATCTTGAAGCCTACAGTAAACTAGTGAAATGGGATTTGCAAGTATTCTGTAACATTTTTTATGTATATAAGTTGTAAATTCTCCTTAGTCTTCAGTCTTCAAACTTTTCCTTCTACAGTTTAGTCACTTTTTCAAAATGGAAGGTATTTTTTTAAATGTTGCACTGAGTATGGGCACTTTTCTCAAAAGACCTTATACTCAAAAAGATGTGGCCAGATATGCCTCATATTTTTGGGATCGAATAAATGATGGCTACAAGCGTGAATGGAAGATTTTGGCTAAAGTGGCCAATGAGCTGGATCATCGTACGGGTAAGAGAAAACTGACTGGGTTTTGGCATTTTGCTAAGGCACTAGAGGGTTTGATGAAAACTTGTAGTGCTGGACCCCTTCTTTTTGAGATCTGGATGAATCTTACTCCAGAGGCTGTACAAAAATACAATGATGAAGGTATAGATATACCCTATTAATATTGTAATAATTGTAATTAAATATTGTGATGAAAAATAAAAGACAAGAAAAAAATTAAAAGAGAAAAATATTTTAAAAAAATCAAAGCACAATTGCTGGTATTTCCAGCATGTTGCATGTTATAAAAGTTGAGAATCTATTGAAAAAAAAAATGGCTATAAAATTTAATCACCCCTTTACATGTATTGTTGCTGGCCCTACAAAAGCGGGTAAAACAACCTTTGTAAAGAATTTAGTACTAAATGTGAAGTACTTGATCGAACCCGTTCCTGAACATATTCACTGGTTCTTTAGTGAGAAGCAGCCAGTCTACAATGACTTGTCTGGCAGAGTCAACTTCTATCAGGGGTTACCTGACATGAACTTGATTAGAGAGCTCAGTCCTGCACCCCAACTTGTTATACTAGATGATCTCATGCAGGAAAGGGCTAAAAATAAGCACCTGGACATTCTTTTTACTCGTGGATGTCATCATATGAATGTGTCTGTGATACACATTGTTCAAAATGTTTTCTTCGAGGGTCTAAGAACATCTAGAATAAATGCAGAGTACCTTGTTTTGATGAAAAATCCTGCAGATAGGCTCCAAGTAAAAACTTTGGCAAGACAGTTGTTTCCTGATAAAGTAAAGTACTTTCTCGAGTCCTTCGAAGATGCCACGTTTAAACCATACAGTTATATAATTGTTGATCTTTCTCAAACAACACCTGATAAACTTAGACTCAGAGCTGATATTTTCTCAAAATTTTCCACAATATATGTGCCAAAAGTATAAAAGTTGTCTATTCTTGAGTTTTATAGTCAAAATGCCTTGTGATCATCTTAGACATAATATTGATTACATCAGGGTACTAGCTAAGGCTAAACCCAAGCAACGTAAAGCTATTATTAGCACCGCTGATCATGAACTGATACTTTGTTTGTGTGAATGTATACTCAACTTCCTCGAAGTCAATATAAAAGTTGACAAAAATACCTTGAATAAATTAAGTTCCCACAAGGGACATTTACGAGTATTAGCAGATGAGAAAACAAGTCTCAGCAAAAGACGTGACATTCTAGAACAAAAAGGTGGATTTTTGCCTGTATTGTTGGCACCAATCTTAGGAATAGCTGGACAATTACTAGCTGATGCAATTATAAAAAGATGATGCATACAAATAAAATGATTCTTGTACCGCATGACATTGGTCATAGGGAGGATATAGCAGCTAATGTAATGACTGCTTTGGATAAAGAAATGAATGACATTTTAACTAATAAGTCATTGCCCTCTGACAGAAAGATAATCTTATACAATCAAGTGTTGCACAGATATAGGCAGGCTACGCAGGATCAAACCAGACCTTATGAGTTGACTGTTAGTGAACCTATTGCAGAACACCCCATTCCTGATTTGGAAGAAATAACACCAAAGCAAAAAAAGCCAGACACTGCTGAAAGCACTGTTGATGTTACCCCGAGAAAAGATGTGCTGTATGAAAAAACTATGAAAATCGTACCAAAAAAGTGGCATAGTCAAGCTAAAATGTTATATGATTATGCTAAAGATAATCCACACATGGAGTGGTCGGATAAAGGAGAAATGATTCTGAAAGGCACCAAAATAAGTGGAACCAACATTGTTGATTTGATTTCTGATGTGGTGAGAGTTGGTCCAAGGCGCCAGCAAGCAATAGGGTCAGAATTGTTTGTAAAGAACCTCTTAAAGGAGAATGTGCCTCGAGATCTTTTTGTAAATAAGTCCAGGTTAAATGTTGGAAGTGAAAGTGATGAAACATTTGCTTCCCCGAGTGGACCCGTAGATGGAAAAAAAGTTAAGGCACCCAAAAGCATTACACCAAGGTCTAGATGGTTAGAATTTGGAAAAGTATAAAAGTTGTAGTTTACAGCATTTTTCAAACTTATAAAGATGAGACAATACTTTAATCCGGAAGATTATGCAACTTGGCTTCAGTACTACACTGAGCAAGCTGAACAAACTGGCTATGGTTTCAAAGGCTTCAAAGGCACTCCCTATCAGCGTGGAGGAGGTCTAGGAAGCTTCTTTAGATCATTATTCAGAATGGCCATTCCTGTTATTAAGTCAGCTGCTGGCCATATTGGTAAGCAAGCACTATCCACAGGTGCACATATTGCTGGAGATTTAGCAGAAGGTCGATCTATTAAAGAGTCTCTAGAAGAACACGGCCGAGAAGCACTCTCCAAGTTGGCTCACAGTGCTGGAGATGCCCTTCAGACTGGGAGAGGCTTGGGGACTAGACCAAAAGGTATAAAAGTTGAGAAAAATGATATATTCTCAAAGAAAAAGAGAAGGAAACATGGCTCTAATTGATACAATTTCTAGTATTAGTACAAAGTCTGAATTGGACTTTTTCACTGTTCCTCCCACACAAGTAGTAATTAAACGAGGCTACTGGGATGAAGTTAACCCGATAAATCCTATCACTAATGATGGTCCATACGAATTTCTTATACCTCCAGATCCTCACATGATTCAGCTTAGCAAAAATTATCTGTACATGACCTTGAAAATTACTTACACTGTTCCTGCTGGTGGAGCTGCACCAGTAATTACACCTATCAATCTGATTGGTAAAGCATTTTTCCGACAAGTGAAGCTCTTCCTGAATGGTTGTCTCATTCATGATAGTGGGGATAAGTATGCCTACAGAGCATTCTTTGAAACTGATTTAAATTTTGGTTTTGATGCTAAAAATAGTCACTTACAGTCTTCTTTGTATACTATGGAAGCTGGTCCTAAAATAGATACTGCTGATTGCCAGGGCTTTAAAGATAGAGTAAAATACTTTGAAAATGGTCAAACAGTTGAAATAACGGCTCCTCTTCATATTGATCTTCTAATGCAAGATCCATATTTACTCAGCAATACTGAGCTCAAACTGGAATTGATTCGCAATAGTAATCCATTTGTATTACAGTGCCCAGCTGGTGATCTAGAAAATGCAAAATTGGAAGTTTCCCAGATCAAACTTTTTATCAGGAAAGTTGAAGTTCTCGACAGTGTTGGATTGGCTCTAGAAAAAGCAATGTTAAAAACGTCAGTCAAATACCCAATCAGAAGAGTCCAAATGGTGAACCTTCATATTGCTAGTACAACGCAATCTACACCTCTAAATACTCTATTCACTGGTCAGTTGCCACGTAGGATGATTATAGCATGTGTTGATGCAGATGCATATCGTGGAGAAATAAAAAAATCTCCATTCAATTTTAAATGTTACAGTATCAGTGAAGTCAAGGTTGTCTCTGGTGGTCAAGCTTTTCCAGCGACTCCACTAAGACTTGATTTTGCCAACAACAAATATATTCGAGCATATGATCAGCTCTTTGAAACTCTAGACATGGCTAAGGATAACAAAGGGAATGGCATTAGCAGACTTAATTTTAAAAATGGACAGTGCTACTTTGCCTTCGATTTTACACCTGATGAAGATGATAGTGGACATTGGGACTTGATTAGAGATGGTTCCACAAGTATCGAATTGACATTTGCTGATAGGATACCCGATGCAGGTATAGAAGTTATTGTTTATGCAGAATTTGACAATTTGATTATGATCGATAAAAATAGACACGTCTTTAATGACTATACTGCATGAATACCTCTGAAATCTACATCTTGATCAATAGAGATCAAGCTCTCAGGCAAATCTTCAATGGGGTATTTCCTATAGACTGTTTACCACCTCTTGACACTGTACCCGCAGCATTGGTTGTAAATCTGGACAAGCAGGATGAACCTGGTTCACACTGGGTAGCTCTGTTTGTCAATAAAAAACATGCATGTTGTTATTTTGACAGTTACGGCCTGGAACCACCTCAACAGCTTATGAATTACATCAAGACTATATCTACTTTTTACAAGTGCAATACCAAATGTGTTCAACAGTACCTGACTGCTACATGTGGTCAGTTATGTGTATACTTTCTCGTGTGGATGGTTAGAGGTATAAGTATGAGAGATATTGCTGCTAGTTTGGAACAAGGCTATGCTGATGAATTTGTCACTGGCTTCATCAACAGTCTCTTTAGAACAAATACTCCCATATATGATGATGCATTTTTATTTGAACAGCTCAACAGAATATAAAAGTTAGTTTCTACCATAACGACATATCAAAAAAATGGATTTTTCACAGTTTTATGTAACATTACCAAGCAATGCTCAGAGCGATCCGAGTAACTCGGCTTCAAATTTTAGTATCAGGTTGCCTCATAGATTGATTTTGCAAGGTGAATGGGAATGTGCACTTTGTGAATTCATCTACCCAAATACGTGGTTCAATATAACACCTAGTGATAGTGTAATAAAATTTTATGATCTTCAGACCAATACTAGGCAATTACTAAAAGTACCTTCTACAAGGTATGAATCTATAATAGATTTAATTGAAGCTATTCAACAATCCATCAGGTTGTTGAGTGAACAGGAAAAAGTTCCATATAATGAGTTTATCGAATTTTCATACAGGAGATTAGCCAGAGCAGTTGTCCTGAAAGTGAACTTGACTAGAATCAAGAGCATAAAATTAAGTGATCCTTTACTCTACCTGTTGGGCTTTGAGAAATCACAACTAGAAACAACTTCATCTGAAAAATTGAAAATTGCTGCTGCACACCCTGCTGATATGAAGGCTGGTCTCGAAACTATGTACGTTTATTGTAACATTATTGAACAACAGATTGCTGGTGATATTTTAGCCCCCCTCCTCCGTATTGTTAATATTGAGGGAGCTTTTGGTGACATTATAGATAAGATATATATAGCTCCTCACTACTTGCCTGTACTGGTAAAAGATATTGATTCTATCGAAATTTCAATTAGAACAGATCAAGACAAACCTATAAAATTTGTCACTGGTAAAACAATTGTGAAGTTACACTTTAGAAAGCGAAGTTTATTCTAGAAATGCAAGTACAAAACATTACTATAACAGCTGAACTTGGCTGTCGACTCAATTTGGACTCACTTGTTAAAAAATTGGATGGCTCTAAACTGACTATAGGAAAATTCAGGTCACTGATTTGGCACCTCCATGATCCAAAATGTTGCCTACTATTGTACGAAAATGGCAAGGTCGTATGTGTGGGCATTAAGGCAACTCAGCAGGCTGTGAAAAGTATGGATTATGCAGCAGAAATACTGCTCAAACTCGGTTATCAGCCAAGACCCAGGAAATTTAAAATGTGCAATGTTGTTGGGTCATACGCCCTAGATCACTGTATCAATGTTGAGGAATTCTATAACACTCCTAGGGGTCAATGTGATTATTCTCCTGAATTATTTCCTGCACTGAAATATACAATCAACAAGCAGGGCTTATGTGCATTGATTTTCCATAATGGCAAAATTATTATTACAGGTGCCAAAACCTATAATGAACTACAAAAAAACTTCAAGGAGTTACTTGTCAGTTTTCAAAGTTGATGAGTAAGTACTAGTATGATTCAGTTACAGTACTACCCACTGGTATAAATATATCAAGTCAATAGGTGAAACATTCATTCTCTAAAATGGAGCCTTGCAACTTATGTGGGAAAACTCCTGTGCATTCTGTGCATTATGCTGTGTGTAAATATGTTCAGGGAGGTAGATACAGAGAATTGGGTGTTGATCCTCCACCAGTGAAAAGAATGAAAAGGCTGATGAAGAAAGAATCGACTTGGGATCACAACTATACTAGAAAAAAGTAAAAAAAACAGGTATTGTGGGTACTTTCTATGAGGGTATTGACGCCAGATGTGTACTAGCCTCCTCGCGGCTGGTGCTGGGACTGATCTTTTGATCAGTGCGAATGAGTACACAATTTGTGTTGATATATCGCATGACTTTCCTATTTAGGCTAGCTATATAAAGCTTGAAGCGGCAGCTTCAGCTTCATTAGCTAGGCGAACTTCCCTCCCCCCCAACAGGCGCGGCGGCGGGCGGCAGCGGCGATGCATATTAACAAATAACATAAATGGTAGAGCTTACACCAATTGAAATTTTCAGAACCCCTCGAACAAAATTTGGGCTTTCGTCCTAAATGGGTCGTGTTAGGTACCAATGGATAGATCTCATTGAGCTGATTCCGAAAAGTACCATATATGTCACATTATCTCAAGTTTTGATGGAGATGTGGGTGGGCCAAGTTTCGGCAACTTTTTTCTTTCTAGCCCAGGTGTGACGTCATGCTTTTTTCCAGCCGGAAAAATGACGTCATAGAGGTCGGCGGAAGGTCGGCTATGTTTTGTGTGTAGTGCCTAAAGCTCGTTTTTTCCGCCATTTCTTTCGCCTATGTTTTGTACAGGTTTAGGCACAATTTTACGCTTAAGGGGGGGGGGGTCTCTATACTACTTGGATAGCTCAAAAAAAGCATTGATCCATCAGTTATGTTCGTGATAATTGGAACAAGGGTCCATAAGATTGGCCACAGAGCTTCAGAGGGTCTAAAGCTATTTCATATTATTATTTGACCACTTAAAAGTCAAAATCATATCGAATGTCGATTGTGGCTTTGTGATTATTTGTCAGAATGGGGGGAGTTAGATTTTCTCAACTTGGCACTTTTATGGGAGTTCTTTGTTTTGGACAATGAGAAAACCAAACTTTCAAAATGATCAAATTTGTGTCAAATCCGTTGAAGATATCGAAGATGACGAGTATTTTCATGGAATTGTGAAAAACCCTGACTGCATCGGAATTTTCGTCATGTTCACAGCAGGGAAGTTGATGTGAGTTTTGAAAGATCGGGGTCAAAGTTGGAGTGATCATTAATTTTGAGAAACAATTCTCAGAGAAAATGTCATTCCTTTTTTAAACGATCCAAAATATGTCTTTGTTGTTCGAGAGTCAGTTTTTCTGCACAACAAAGCCCTATGCATGAGAGCGAATGCAACACAGCAGCTTTTGAGATCAAATGGAATTGAATTTCAGGGCAAAAATGTTTGGCCGGGAAACTCGCCAGTTTTCAACCCTGCTGAACATATTGGAGCCATCATCAAGGATATAGTTGTAGCTAGAATGTTAGAAGGAACTGGCCCCAGTCGATTTTCAATTGAAACATTGACGAAAAATTCGAATTGGGTCTGAGAAAATCTTGAAAATCGAACAGAACTTTTAGTCGATTTGTTGTTGTTGTGTGGGTCAGTAGGTTTATCCTCTACTGGCGACCCACACATACAATGATGTTGCCAAGGTATCCATTACGATGGCTGATTTGCATACAATGATGGTAAATAAAGGACGATAGGAAGACGAAAAGAGACAAATTAATAGTTGGCCCAACTACATGGAAAAGATGCTCACATAAAATTTACATAGCCAGCAGTGGGCGAAAAATAATATAACCAAAACCCGGGCATAATTTGCATGCCTAAAAACTATATGCACGTGCACCAGCATAATGTGCACATGCAAACACATCAGTTGTGTTCTTATCCACTATGTTTAAAAGCTGTCCCTGAAGCTCAGGGCAAACTCACACTTCTAATATGTGCTAATAAATTATGTTTTTGTTGGGATTTGTAACAGTGTATTTTGTGTTGCATTCAATAGTACCAATCTTCCTGTGACGTGTTGTAGTGGCATTTTCCAGTTTTCCCCAACTGTTTTGATTTCATTTTAAACTTTCTGATCTTTACAACCAAAGATGAGCATGTTCCCACCATACCATCTCAATTTAAACTGAGTGATGCAATTACTGTAGTCATTGGGTCATGTGCCAGAAATTGGTCATACCTTGCTCTATCTGGTCATGTTTCAATAAACTTTGTTGCCCTAGACTTTTGCCACCATTCCCACTTGTATTTCAAATCCTAAAATCTAAGATTATGAAATAATTTTGGCATCGCACAGTTTTTGTTCAATTTCATTTCCATGTTCCTGGTTTTTCGAAGAGGCCTATGTAGCCTTGTCCAGTGCAAAGTAAATGTTAGTAACCTCTTGGATTTAAAACCCCTACTTAACAATTTTCGGAAACAAAATCCAATCTTTTTCTTGGTGGATCACCAGATCCAGAGTTGCGGATAAAAATAAGGTTGCTATTTTTATTTTGCAGTAATTTGGGTTAACCTCCAATCACCTGCATTCTTTTCAATAATATTCCTGCTATTGTAACTTTTGAAAAATAGGTAATTGATTTAAATATAATAATGATCAGGTAATTGAATATTCAATATTGATGGATAATTGATGATAATAAGTTTAACGTTGATCTTGAATTTGATATCCACTGCTTATAAATTACAATTGATCCTCAATTTAACATATTGCATTTCATCAGTGTAGTAATAATGTGCATTTCCAGAAGGCTTCAATTCAGTTTCTCATTTAGTCACTTCAGCATTTTTCTTTTGTACAAGAAGAGTTAAAGCAAGATGAAGAATAGCAGCTTATCCTTTTACTTGCAATCCTTGGCTTTAGTAGAAAATTCACTTCCTATTGCCATTGAATGTCTGCTTTTTGCAATTATAAATGTTTTGTTGGCCATTTTAATTTTGTGTGTGATTTTCAGTACATGTCAGAATCAATAACAACAGTGTTATTCATTGGAATTATTATTTGAGATACCAGTCAATCTATTTACCTGTTGTCGGCTTCAATTATATATTTTATTAAAATATATTTGGGTATAGACGAAGTATATCATGTTACCATGTGCCACATGTGCACTGGTTGCGAAATTATTTTCATATTGAGCACTCAATAGCTAAGTTGTATACTCAGCATTGATAGACTTTTTTAATTGTTCCTATTATTGTTTATGAGCACAAGAAGTTAAACCTCAAAGACCTGTATGGATTTGTTGCAGTTGGCATTTTCTTCATGAATGTTGCATATATTTAGTCAGTTATTGAGATAATTATGATTTATTAGCTGAATATGCAATTATTTGCACAATGAGGAACTTGTCACATGCCAATCAATTTTGCCCAATGTCATGTGATTTACATCATGCCAATACTTTATGTTTTTCGCCACTTTTTGTTTAACAGTTACTTGCTCTTATTTTCCACTTCCCTCATTATGATTTACATGCATTTTTGTGTGCATTTTTGTTTTTCGTTTCTGTTTCATTTTTGTGTTTTCATTGTCGTTACCTTTGTTATTTTTCCCTTGCGCACGTAGACTACGGTATGTATATGGTGTGTAGTTAGAATTTCTGCCAGAAAAGCTCTACGAGCTCATGGCCATAATTGGAGCATTACGTGCACTTTCTGTCAACCTTTATATTATTATTTTACATTGTATAGCGTTTGCCGCCTACAGTTACAGATAAATTTGCATACCTTCAACATGTCAACTGCCTCCACCACCTGCACTCTAAATAGGAGTACATACGTCACCCCTCTCCCCTAGTACCTTCCTGCGGCTCCACTCCTGGATCGCCTGCATCGCCCAACAACCCCTTTACAGTACACACAGCACTGAATCTAACCCGATCGTCGTCATTCCCAGTTCCCATCCTCCAGGACCGAGGAACCTGTCGCCCCTCGATGAGTCATAGTTCAGAAGGGGACTAAGTAAGTCTTCTCAGGGGATTATTGTTGTTGAGAGGGTATTTTTGGGAACCTTTTCCTAAGTTGGTCTTTCCTTGAGTGTCCCCTCATTTAGAGTAGCCCTTGTACCTCTTGGTTTAGGGCGGAAAAGGGGATTTAGGTTTACAATTGGGTCTCCTACAGTAGGCCATTCCACAAATGGCCTTGTCCTTCATTCTCACCAAATGGGACCAGGGATTGCCACCCCTGACCTGGCAGCCTTGTCCATTACTCTACAGCGGAACCCAAGGACAGCACTATAGTACCCTATATGCCCTCTTATAGCCAGTACTACCTGGGTTAGGTTCCCGGAATGAATATAAACGAGCCATCCAATGGGGTCACAGCATGTCACTCACAAAGACATGACCATATTTTTACCAACATGGCATGGCTTTCTTCCCATCAATGTGATTGTCCCAAATCTACTTAATGTGACATGGCTCCAGTTTTCGTTTAATGTGACAAATTCATTGGGCAAGTATTACGACTTGTTATTCCAGAATTTTTTCCTTTGTTGCAATATTGTTACCATAGCAAACTATTTGGCCATATTAATTAATTTGAGAAAAAGCTTTTTCATGTGACTTTTCCAAACGGCCACGCATGTTCCATCAATTATCAATGAACAAACAAACCAGGGAAATATTTTGCAAATCAAAGATGAAAAAAACAATAAATTGACAAAAGTTTTATTTTTTTACACTTTCAGGTACATTATCATGAATGTCTTTTTGGCAAGTTCAAAAATTTTGAGCACTGAACTGTCAGTGAAATATGGTATTTATACAGCACCTTTGTCATCAATAGAATGCTCAATATGGTTTGCTGGGTTCACTATATTTATACCTAACTTTAGGTCCCTTCTGCATCAATTATTTCATTAAATCATTAAAATGATACATATATTTAAATATATGGAATGTATAATATGTCTAAATAATAGGAATGGGATGAACCCTGGATTGCCAATGGGATTCAGTTGAATGTGGTCTTTTTTCTGGATTTGGATGCGACTTCACTGATTTTCCAGATTCAGATTTGGAATATGTAGTCTTGTCCAAAAATTTAGACCCAATCCAAAACCATTCTTAATTTAAGATATGTTGGTAAAAATGACTCTCAATCTCATTCATAGGGATTATTTGATACGTATCTTCAAATTTTCCAAGCCAAAAATGTTAACTCTATTCATCCCATCCAAGGTGTGGTGCCCTATACCTTACCCCTAGTTTAGGACAAATTGAGAATAGTTGTGCTAAACAGGGCATCACAGTTGACATTACTAGAACTCCATTCATCCCATCCAAGGTCTGGCTCCCTATACATCACCCCCAGTTGAGGATGAGCAAAGCGGATAAACCCTGCTTCTATAAAATAAATATGTTAAAGCAAAACAATTACATTAACCTAAATAAAATGTTATCAATAAACGGTGCATGTTCAATTTGGCAAAAATTAATGTAGGATTCCGATTCCGATTCACCCTAATCCTAAGTGTCAGATTTGAATTCAGAGCTTACTAATTTCCTGGATTCCGATTTGGAAACTACATAAAACTGGATTTGTCCTATCTCTAATAAATAATAGGGATGAAATGGGTACCCGTATCTACATCCAATCTGGACTTGCTTTCATAGAAAATATTAGTCCTATCTCATCAAGTATTAGTGTTTGTAGTAATAAATATTAGTATTATATTATAACTTTTGCTGATAAAAGAATTTCATAAAATATTACTATTACTCTAATAAATATTGACATTTTTACCAATATCATTATATATATTGGCGTTTTTATTACTGGATATCTCATGAAAATATTGGTAATATATTACTAATATTAAATCCAATATTGTATTTTTCGTTACGTCGTGTAGTGATACTGAGTCAGAGATTAATGATATTGTGCCTGCAAAAAGATGAAGAGTATTTTATTGATTTTTCTGATAAATTTCTCTTAAATATATGGCTAGACATATGATTGTAAAATCCTGGGGGCGCGGTTGCCCAATGATTAGCCATATGCTTGACGATTTCTGTGGAGGGGGGATTCCCAGAACACTCCCCCCCCAATTACATGTATGCTTGAATTTAATATTACACGTAAAAATGAGGTGAATCGTCGAAAATTCATGTGGCATTTCAAAGAAATGATTTGTTGTTTGGAAAAGTTGGGAATCAGTCCTGTGTCAAATTAGACGAAAGAGGGGCCATGTCACCTGATGCCATGTGATGGCACCAAGGTGTTGGCCCTCTTTCAACCTAACTCAGTGAGTACTGGCTATAGAAGGAACTATAGTTACAGTGGCACTGTTCTGGAGGTTTATTACTGTAGGCAAGGATAAGGCCAACAGGTTAGAGGTGAACATTGGTCCAGTCAGTGTGGAGGCTAGACACGTCCATCTGTGGGATGACCTGGGCATTGGGACCCTGGTCCTGAACCAAAAGATCACCCTTGAACCGACCTCAGGGAGGGGGTATTGCTGATAAAAGATTGGGAGTTAGGGAGAAGAACCCACTCAGGGAGAAATACCCGTATCTGACCTAACCACTACTGTATCCTGGAAATTCCCTGGTCCAGCAGAGATGGAAAATGGCTACAGCAACATCAATTGTAGACAGGTTGCAAAAGACAGCTAGCATAGGACTGTCCGCCGCTAATGTTGTTAGGCTGCTGAGGGGTCAAGACGATGCAACAGTTCTGACCACAGGCTAACAACAACAACAAACTAAAAACTCTCCCAGACGTTTCACCAGATACTCGCCAGAACTTTCACCAAACCTCAGGCAGAACACCTTGGCACATACCTCAGGAGATCCTACCCAAGTCTCCACTCCTAACCTTATAAACTCCAACCCCTACGCTCACAGAACAATACACTTACAGGTCCCAAATGTATTGGGTGACGATGGGCGAGGTCAAACAAATAATAATAAACAAAAATATTATATATAGGCGATGGCCGCGATGCTCCATAAAACTAATCTTTTTTAACAATGAGAAAAAGACATAAAAATCGCGAAACAGTGGCAGCATAAATCTATGCAAATTATCTTTTTCTTTTTGCCACTTTTCGCTGCATCCAACCGCCTGCGCACCAACACCAGAAGCTGAACACGTGCACCTGAGGCCACCCTAACATCCCTCGGCCCTCAAAACCGACCAACGGGAGGTGAAAACCTTTCTGCAGCCTGAGTCTCATACTGAGGCCCCGACTGCATAACAGTTTTCCCCTCGGAAAACAAATTTTTGGGGCTAACCCCTCCAAGATGTGATCCTGCCCCTACCAGGTCCTTCAGGTGACAGCGACCTTGACCAATCTATTTGGCAGGGCACTCCTTTTCAGGCTACCGGAAACGATCACGAACGTAGTTCAGCCAGGACTTTGACGTCGATGTGTGCCTAGATCCGGGGCGTCGCCGTTCCTCTTCTCCTGTGTACTGGTTTTTACAACGTCCGTGATGAGGTACCCCAGGTGCGCTTCCTCTATGGTCGGCCGCTCGCCACGTCGCTCCATCCAATACAAATCTACTCAGTAAAAAATATTTTCTATAAAATATTTCAAATTTACGAAATAATTTTATAAATGCAAATAAAATTTTCATGTCTTCATCTTTTTCAGGCCCTGAAAGTGAACGGGGAAAAATACGAGGGCTCTGTACAAGCCCGAAATAAGATGGACGGAAATAACGAATTTGGCTGGGCAACTTTTGGGCACCAGAAACGAGAAAAAATTTAAAAATTTAAAGCAACAATAAAACGAGATAATATATATTTTTTTGTATTATGTATTTTATTTGTGTTTTTGTATTTTTGTGTTTTTTGAAATAAAATTTGTATGAAATGATTAATTTTGGTCCAAAAAATGATGTGGCTATATAAAATTATTGTTGCCCGCCGCCACCATAACCGCCGTATTGGAAGCTACGACAGCGAGGGTAGGGACCACCCCGAGCTCCACGACCCCTGAGGAATCCCCCAAAAAATTCCTCGAGGTTGGGTCCCATGAGGGGGTCCGCCCATCGCCTGACCTCTATACGGTTGTGGATTAACCATTCTGAAGGGTCTTCCTTGACCCTGTCCCTGACCCCAGCCTCGGCCATATCCCCCTCCAGTTCCCCTCTGGTAGGAGCCCTGAGTGGAACTTACGGAAGATACTCCAGAAGCTGAGGTACTGGACCTTCCTTGACTCTGTTTATTTGTGTATGGTAATTTGAATTCTCCAGGCTGGTGCCGACCCTGTGAGTGAGACAATTGTCGCAAGTGCTGGCTCCTAGTCCTGGATGTATCTCTAGGTTGCCTTTCCGTTAAAATGGGAATCTTGAAGGGTTGCCCCTCCTCATCCTCGGCTTTCTGGGACATACCAGAAAATTTCTGAACCATATCAGACAACCTTCTTTTTGCTGCCATATCCACTGCAGTTTGTTGGTGTTCCTGCATTTGGTTGGCATACGCTTCCCTGAATGCAGTACTACCTTCTCCCCGCAACTAGATAGAATAATATCTTTCCGTCACAAATGACTTGGCCCATGCATTCACTGCACCAATATGTCTTGGGCCCAATTGCTGCTGTTCTAACTTTAGCAACACCATGGTACATAAGTATCTCACGGCTGCCATTACTATGTCCGCATCAAAATGATGAAACCAATCTGGCATGAACTTGAGCCAAATATACTCCCAAATGGGCTCAAGAACATTTATGTGATCATACAGGAAACCACCTTGAAGCTCAAAGTGATCCCCATAGTTCTCGTAAAGCTCCTCTACTCCATTATTCACCAATGCCCAGATGATTTGATTCCTATCATCATCTGGCATATCCTGAGCAAAGAATTCGATCACCTCCAGTGTCGAAAAATCTACCCTTCCTTTCACCACAGGAAACTTCTTATGGACATCCCAGTAGTCTCTCAAAACAGAACTCAGGTACTCCAAAGTTACTTCCTTATCTCTACTTCTCTTGACCGATTTAGTCGGTTCCGACGTAGAGGGTTTAGAAATAACTTTTTTCCCAGAGGAACTGCTCTGGTTCTGCTGAGAAGTCCAGTCCACTTTAGACACGGGCTTAGCCAAAGTACTTTTCGTCGCTGCACTTACCTGAGATGCAGCCGATTTACTAGGTACTTTAGCCGAAGCAACCGTCGACTGCACTTGACTCGTAGAACTTGTGGTTCCAGGCGTCAGGCTCATCTGCGTAGTTCCAGTCTTGGACTTGGTTGAATCCGTCAATAAAGTAGTATATCCAGCAAACTTCAAGTCCACAGACGTAGAACTCCCTGTCTTTTCTCCTTCATCATCAGTAATTTCAATAACATCTTCATCATCTCACCTTTTAGCCCTATTGGCCCTTCGGGCTAACTTCCTCCTTCCTAATCTTTTAATCTGGTCGTCCGTATGACCTTCCCCTCTGAACTTTCTAACCTCCTCGGTGGTATACGTACCTGGTATACCACTGTCTATACTTGGATCTCTGGGCGCTACTTGAATTGTCAGCGTAACCTTGCTGACCGCAGGTTGGATGGCCTGCGTACTAGCAGGCTGCGCCGGCAATTTCAGGATATGATAAGCAGTAGGCGGCTTGGCCGGAGCTTGCACGACTGTAGGCGCTGCCAGAGGCGTCGGCTGCGCCATAAAACCAGCCAATACTTGCTCCAGCTGCTTCTGCTGCTGATCTAATCTCCCTTTCTGCTCTGCAAGCTGTTTAACAAAAATCTCTATCTGCCTTTCGATTTCCTTTTCAGCTTGCTCCCTGAGCCTTGATTCAATTTCTTCTATAGTTGGACTTGCAGCAATCGTTATCAGATTGCTTTCATCCAACATTTGCTCTGCCCTTACATCCATTCCAGAAAGTAAACTTTCTGTCTGATTTACCAAGGAAGTTACCTGCGTTTCTTCCTCAGGTTGTATCAATGATTCAACAGTGACCTCCTTGTCCACTTCTAAATCATCTCCCACCTGATTTAAGTCTATGGGGGTGTTGAGGTCTGCAGGTATCGCTTGTTGCAGTGCTTTCGCCGCAACAGGCTCAGCCTGCATCCCCTGCACCTGATCCATATTACTCATATCAACTCCAGCTTGCTGACTCACCGTTGTGCTTACCCCAGTGCCTGTAACCGGCACTGCTGTGTGCTTACCTATCGGCATCACCACAACCTTGTCGCCAATATGCGTAATTGTAAAACCTGCAGCATTGGACGGCAATATCGGCTCAAAAAATGGCGGTTCGTAACCTGGAACGTATTCCGGTTGATACGCTAACACGCTCTTCTTCTGATTCTCCTTTGTAGTGTCCTCACTCATATCTATCGGTTATCACAAACCTGGCACCCGGACAGCTATTTGATGGAAGTGAAATCTTTGATAGCAGTACGGGTTGTCTTTGTACTGTGGACATTCCGCCAAATGCTTCCTCCTGTCTGCCAGTCTTTGCTCCCATGATTTCGTTTTAGGCCAAAATCGGATCCACAAAAATTGGAAACGATTTCCCCAACATGTAATCGCATCGCCTTTAGTTGGCGTATGTACTTCTGTCACAGGAAGACTATTCAAAAATGATAAATACTGACCATACCTGTCTCCCCTCCACAACATCTTCAAGATTTGCTCCTTTCCCTCGGGGCTAAAGGATCTCAAATAGTTGTGGTCAAGGAGAGAGGTAAGGTACTCCTCCGCTTTCTCTCTACAAGCTGGCCAAAACAAATGAAACGTAAGGGGAAGTTTGTTACATACTGCCTCCAAATTCTTAAAATTGTCCTCAATCAATATTTCAGAATAAGGAGCGATATCCATACTCCAGTGTTGTCTTACGTACGAGTCTCTACCATTTGATACTCTGACTGGTTCATACTCGTGGTAATCAACTTCCAGAGATGTTATCTCCAACAACTGTTTAGTTTCTTTCCTATACCTTAGGAAATTCTCGTACAAAACCATAGATACTGGTTCATCAAGTCTACTGAAACTCTTCCCTTGATTAACGATATCTATCACCTTCTTCGTAATTCGAGTTCTAATCTGCTTTTCTGACAAAGCTTCTTCAAACTCTTCATCCTCACTTACCGTATCATACCCATCCACATTCTTACTTTTCTCTTTGACGGTATAATCGGGATGAATACCTTTAGGGATACTTACGTCTCTCCCTCTATTCGGATTTGCCTCGTAATGAGGGAAGCTGTACTCCGTATAGCCTCCAAATGAGGTGTCCATTTGGGCAGCCATACGGGCATACACTTCCTGTCTCATTACGTGATAAATAGCCGATGACTGCGGCTCTTCTACTTCTGGACTTCCGCAAAAAGTCTGCGGAAAGTTTTCACCATGAATCATATTAAAAAACCTGTACAGCCTGAAATCCACTATCTGAAGTTGATCCGCTTTCATCAAATCATGCGGAAAATACTGGAATCCGACCTGGACTTCCATAGCTAACTGATAGTGGAAAAACGCTAGGAAAACCAACGATGAGTAGTAGGCATCCAGTGCTGAATACCGTATTTCAAACTGCGTTAACGTGTGTCTACAGAATCGTTCATGTTGCGCTCTCTGACAAAAATCGATTTGATAATAACCAATATCCACCAGATACAGCTCTGGGCAAAGTCCCAACTTCCTGGACATTGCCAAAAATCTCCCATTCAACTGGTCTCCTACCTTGGCTACATCATAATTAGGGCCATATGAAGACGTAACTCTATGTTTGATCTCTGGTGTCAGATCAACATCTTGGTGGTATCTTCCTGCGCCATTAATGTTCCAGATGGCAACCAGATCTATAACCAAGTTGTATCAAAAGAGAAGCATGTCCGAATCTAAGAGCTCATGAAAGAGGATCCATTCCTTCAGCATGATTGTCGTAGTATCTACGACAAAGGTGTCTCCAGTCACCTTTGAGAAGCTAATGACTCTCCCGAACTCCTTCCCTTTTGGGTTATCAACCCCAGAAGTGGCAAAAACCTTACTCACATACTCTTGAGTAACTTTCTCTGTATCAAAACCGATAATTGGCTGTCCTTGAAACCTACTCTCCTTCAAGGTTTCGATCATCTCAGCCACCTTACCTATTTCCACCATTTTTGGTTCCGTTAATTCCAACGGAAATCTTCCGAAATTCGTGGCAAACCATTGTTCCAATTCGCCGACTCTGACAATGCGTTTAACATTGTAGTCTAAAAAATTCAGACAAAATGTTTACAACTTTTAATGAGAATTTCTCGAAGCGGACACACATTGGTTAGATTCTACCTTCACCACAGATAGTAAGCACAAAAAGGAAAAAAGAAAAAATTGCAAGCAGGGGACAATAAGGTACCAAACATATATTGGGTTAGTGTTGGCAGATAGTTAAACAGGTGCGGCCCTGACTTCTACCTTATACGGGAGTACATGCACAGACCACCTGCATCTTCCATCAATCGACTGCTAGCCGTCTCAATCCAACGCCCAAAACGGCCTATCCACCAATAAATTAAGAATTCCCAAGAAGAAATTTAAAAATATATTTACTATTTTACCCAAAATGAGGAAATTCGTAGAAAATTAGATAAAGATGGAATATTTTAAAATTTAAATAAATTTGAAATTATCTACCCCTAGTCGATCAGTTGCTACACCCTACTTCTTCCCCATCACATAGATGAATTTATTCAACTCGCTATGTGTGTAGAGGAATAATGTAATTTCGCAAAAAGTCCAAATCTCGCGTTATGGGCAGCTTTGCCACACTTTTTCAAGTTGACAGAACAAATTTGTTCCCACTAAACTTTTACAATTGTCTAGGCCTTCATCTAGGCATCCGTGGGCTATAACATCCTGCTTTGCCCAATAAATTTTTAAATTAACTAAGTTTAAAACTTAGGTCCCTTACCATCAACTAAAAAATACCGATTATTTTGCCGCACCTGTGGCTGACCATAGGTCACGTGGGGGTCCGTGACCAAATACTGCTTTGTCCAGCGTTCATTGGGGGCGGCGACATTCCGACCGCTTCTTTTTCGAATTCTTCGAATTCTGTGCTATCAATTTTCGAAAATTTTTTAAAATTTTTGAGAGCTGAAAAATCAACAAATTTTTTGCTTTCGCTACTTTTTGTCTATTTTCACTCTAAATTTCAGCGGTTTTCCAATTCTTCCAATATTCACAGAATTGGTGGGCAACAACTACTATTTCCTCTGAAGAAATTAATCGGACTGGACGGAATTGAAAATTTAGGCCGCGAAAAAAGTTTAAAAATTTAGGTTTTTTGCGAAGAGTGGTTTTTTACTAAAAATTTTTGAAAATTTTGAGATTTACGCAAGAGAAAATTAAAGATACACAATAAATAGGCGATAAATACATAAATAAATACAATTAATTACAATTTGTACCTAATTACAAAATTTGGGACGAAAAAATATGGGGGGGGAATCATATGCACACACACACACACACTAAAAACAGGGCTACGTGCTACGGCAGTTTATAATTACTGATTTTCGAATCTACAGTAAGCTGCGCGTCCTTAGATGACACGTCGTTAGACTGCAGCCATCTGCTGGTCTCGTAGCGAAAGTGCTTTAACTTGCTCATGGATACCACCTGCTTTTTCAGCAGCTCTCTCCAGTGCGTGATTTCAAGCATGTTCTCTGATAATCTGCTATTATCAGTAACACAAATGGTCCTTGCCACGGCAGACCCAGTTTTTTCTGTTTATCAACTTTCAGCAAAACAAAATCATTGACGGAATAATCATGAGCCTTTGCTTTACGGTCAAAAAACTTTTTACTGATCTCCGCAGCTTTCTGGATATTCTCAGAAATGGTCTCATAAGTTTCTACTAAAGTTTTGGTTAGTATATGCTTATAAGCCTCATAGTTCATTGGCAGAACTATGTTTCTAGCAACACCAATACTTATGCCAAAATTAGCCTCATGACCTCTCAATAAGGCAAATGGAGAACATCTTATTGAGGTATGAGGTGTGGCATTGTAAGCAAAAACGACAGATTGCAAATATCTGTCCCACTTGTCCGAATCTTCTATAGCAACCTTTCGCAACTGCTTGATCAAGGTTTGGTTAAATCTTTCAACCATTCCATTTCCTTGTGGATGGTAGGCAGTTGTGAAAATCTTCTGACACTCCAACAATTTACAAACTGACGTCATGAGATCAGATGTAAAGCATGAACCATTATCACTCAACAATTTCACTGGGGTTCCATGCCTGAACACAATATTTCGAAGAAAACTGTCCACAATGGTTACAGCAGATTGATCCGGAATCATTTCTGCTTCCACCCATTTTGTAAAGTAATCTTGAATTACTATCACATACAGTCTCTTCTCACTCATGGGAGAAATTCCCACGATATCCACAGAGATTATGTCAAACGGTCCTCTAGGTATAATTGGATTTAATGGCGGTATAGTAGCCTTTCCTGGAGTCACAATTTGACATATCGGACAAAAGCTGATCCAGCTCCAAACATCCTTTTCAATGCTTGGCCACCAGAACAGCTTTTTAATAATAGCAAGGGTTCTCTTAAACCCTTGAAGCGTCATCATCACTGCTCCATGATACTGATGTAGGACAATTTTTTTGAGAACAGAGGGCACAACAACTTGATCCTCTGCCTCGCCAAAAGTCTCTCTATACAGTATCCTTTGATCGATATAAAAGTTACTTTGAGACTTGGTGCCACTATTAGCACCTAGTTTCTTGAAGATCACTTTTAAATCTTTATCCTTTCCTTGCAACTGAGCCATTAAGGCGTTTGAGATAAGCCCTTTCGGTCTATCATCGTCAATCTCCGGGGCTTCTTCAAACTCCTTCTCCTTCGGTTCAAAAATTCTCTTCACCTCTTCTACAGGTTTTGCTTGCCCAGGAGGATGTCCTTTTTCCTCCTGCTGCAAGTTTTTTGCCATTTGTCTAGTGACTACCGCCTCAATTTCATATTTCTCAGGCGTTCGATAATTATCAAATTCTGGAGAAATATTAAGTCGAGTCTCATCACTAACACCATACTTTGAAGCCACTGAAGCTGTGGCCATCTTCACCGAAGTGAAGACTCCTACAGCCTCATCCACTTCATCTCCTCTGAGTTTCCGAAGTTGATTCACTAAAACTTTGTGGTTTTGGTTAATGACTTCGTCTTCAGCAAGAGATTTCACGTCTCCTTTCTGAAAGATAAGCTCCCATTTTGGTGGCAACTTCTCTTTCTGTTCATCCAGTTTCTCCTTTCTGGAGAGAAAATCAGCCAAGGGATTTTGTCTGCCAGGCACGTACTCCAACTTGTGATTAAACTGGCAAATGAATGCGTACCACCTCTTGAGTTCGTCATTAGTCTGTGTGTTGACCCTCATTGATAATAATGGTTTGTGGTCCATTGGAATTGTGACCTTTTGACCCAAAAGATAATGTTTATAAATTTTTAGGCCATATACCACAGCTAAGCATTCCCTTTTGGTGGCGCACCATTTCCTTTCTTCTGCCTGCAATATGTGACTATTGTAGGCAATCACCCATCATTCCGAGTCAGTCTCTTGACATAACACTGCTCCCAATGCAATTCCACTGGCATCTGTTTGAAGAATGAATCACCCAGATCCATCTAAAGTTGGATGTCGTAAGAAAGGTACTGAGGTCAATGCTACTTTGAGCTTCTCAAAAGTTGTGTAATGCAACTCCGTCACATTCCATGTTCCCTTCTTGCCTGTTAATTTGTACAAAGGTTCAGCTAGTGCTGCCAGGTCCGGTATAAATTTCTTACACCATTGTAGCATACCTAGGAATCTTTGCATTTTCTTAACAGAATCTGGGAATGGAAATTCTGTTATCGCCTTGACCTTCTTAGGATCCGGAGAAATTCCGTTGGCATCCAAGATGTGCCCTAAAAAGTGCACCTTCTCGGGAAGAAATTCACATTTCTCTGGCTTAAGAGTCAACTTTGCCTTCCTCAACGCTTCCAGCACCAATTTCAAATTCTATAAGTGTTCTTCGAACGTATTCGAGAAGATGATAATATCATCTATGTACACTAGACAAATTTTCCATACCAAATCCCCAAGGATTCTCTCCATCATCCTTTGGAATTCAGCCGGTGCGTTCTTCAATCCAAACGGCATCACTTTAAATTGAAACAAGCCTTCCTGGCATATAAAAGCCGTTTTCTCCTTGCTCTCCTCCTCCATGGGGACCTGCCAATATCCCGACTTCAAATCTAGAGTGGTATAAAACTTAGCTCTTCCAAGGCAATCTAAATAGTCATCCATTCTCGGGATGGGATATTTATCATCCTTGGTCACTTTGTTTATACCTCTAAAATCAACTTCGGGTCTTGTAGTTCCATCTTTCTTTCCAACTAGGAACAGAGGTGCAGCCCATTGTGACTTTGAGGGCTCTATCACTCCCTGATCCAACATCTCCGTTATATGTCGCCTTACTCCTGGCCGACTGTTAATTGAAGCTCTGTAATATCTCTTTGCTACAGGTCTCGCATCTCCTGTATCTATCTTACACGTCAGAGCTGGGGTTGTAGTAGCCGGATCACCAGGCAAGCTAAAGACATCTCTGTACTTCAACAAAGACTCTATAGCTTCCGTTTTCTGCTCTTCCGAAATTTTCGCCTTAGATATCATCTTGCATAGTGAAGTATAGAACTCTACAGAATCAGATTTTGATAATGCAGGCATTCCTTCCTTTACCATGCAGGTCTGATATTCCTTTTCTTCCTTTATCTTTTTCATTTCCTTCACCTTCTTGTAAGTATCATCATCTTCAATTAACATAGATTCTGTATATCCAATGATTTGATCTCTCTCAAACCGACAACCAGAACCCATGGTATTGGAGATTAGTACTACAAACTCCTCTTGTGATCCGTCTACAACCGCTTTCTCCATTCTGAACTTCGTTTCAGAATCTTTTGATTCGACAATAATTCCGTTCAACGTGGCATCTCCATGTTGATCCCAAAGTTTTGCCTTCATCAAAACATCTGTTCCATATGGAATGAAGGTTTTCCCACATGAAACAATTGCAACAGTTGTCTTTAGTAGACAAACTTTTGGATAAACAATTTGATTTATGCAATCAGTCGATGCCACACTGACTTTAGTCACTTCTTCCATTACCGTTTGCACAGTAGTTACAGAAAGAACTTGAACTACGTCAATCTTCTTTTCAATGCCTTGTATCATCATGGCATTTCTTTTAAAATCAATTACCACACCTAAATCTGGGTGTGCTAAAAAATCTGTGCCTAAGATCAGGTCCTCACCTGCATCTGGCAACACTATAGCATTGACTGGAAAATGTCCAAATTCAGTCTTCATACAAAATGGTACATACCCGTAGGCATGCACAATTTTTCCATTAGCTACAGTCACTTTAAGAATACGAGGGTACCCTGTATAGTCAATGTCTAATGCATTTTTCAAGAGCTTAGAAGACATGACCGTACACTGAGCTCCTGTATCAATTAAAGCTCTGGTTGCCGTTTCTTTAATAACTACATTTATGTAGAATGGAACCATCTTCGGATAATTTTCCAACAATCTTTTTTCTATGTCCGTCACTTTCCTTCCATACTTCACATGAGCCAAATCTCTTTCCTTTACTTTCTCTAGAGGTGTCATCTTATCCAGGTGAATAATAGTTCCGAGAATCAAACTTGAAGATTTGTTTCTACTCTGATCGCTTTCATCATCCACATCCGTACGGCTTGTCACCATTACGTTATGTGAACTAGGTTGCGACTGGTTCGAAACAAATGATCCAGATTGATCCTGGACAGTACTAGCCTGAATAGCCAGTTGACCAGTTGATGCAGGTAGCATCAACTGAGGCTGCCTCTGCAACTGGATGCCTTGTTCTCTAAGTCTGCAGAATTCCCTGTATCTCTCAAATTCTGGGTCATACCCGTACATTTGATCTTCTTCAGGGAATCCTACATAATAGGCACCTCTTCCTCTTCCTCTAAATCCAAATTGAGGTCCACCTCTACCTCTAAAATTTCCTCTAAATGAAGCATTCCTATCACCACCATAATACTGATTAGACATGCCAGGGTTAAATCCACCGTGTTGCTGTTGCTGAGGCCGGTATGCTAATGTTTTACACTCTTCTGTGGCATGAGTATTATTTTTATGATATATGCAGTAGGGTCTCTGCTGCTTCAACTGCTTCTGCTTTTCAGCAGACACAGTCTTCACAGTAGTCAACTCCTTTAAAGCTTAATTCTGAGTAACTTGTAATTTATCCACTTTTTGAACTAATTGTAGCCATTCCTTTGAGAGAATAGCTAAAAAAGACTCCTTGGCCTGCTCCTCGTTAGACTTTTTGACATCACGAGGCAACGGGCCAGGTTGCATTTCTTCAGCATTCTCCTCACTTCTCTCCTCTTCCACTGCCTTTTGCAACTGATTTTGTGGTCT
Source organism: Romanomermis culicivorax (assembly GCA_963922205.1). NCBI lineage: Eukaryota > Metazoa > Nematoda > Enoplea > Mermithida > Mermithidae > Romanomermis > Romanomermis culicivorax. The sequence goes on along the minus strand of CAWUHX010000137.1, from coordinate 409,326 downwards.
TGACTTCATCTGGTTATACTTTTTAGTACTTCCATACGGAGCATTCTCTACAAAAGCAATTTCCGGGCACTTCTCCTCCATAGCTACAACTTGATTCACTACAATTGGTTTATCCTTGGCTCCAAAAGTAGTAAACACATTTTTATACTTTTTATCAATCTGAGTTAGGGAATATGCAAGGTCTTGCCAAGTTTTCATCAATGGCAATACGTCCTGCAACTCGGTCTGATATAACGGACTACTTTTATAAATGAAGGTGCTAATAATATTCTCTTGCCTTACTTGATCAGTCTGATCTGCATAGACCAGATCCACATGATTACTCAACTTCTTTAAAAACTCTAAGGCTGACTCGCCTTCTTCCTGTTTCATATTGAATAGCTCTCTTTTGAGCATCGTCAAATCATAAGTCGGCGCGAGATACTTTAAAATATTTCTCTGCGCTTCTGTATAACTTGAGGATGTTCTCACTATCCTCCTAGCCGTATTTTGAGACAACCTTCTCAAACACTCCTTCTTGACCTTATCCGCAGTATTCTCCAGAAATTCACTTTCCAGATCAGTAAAAAATTTCAATGCCTCCATCGGCTTTATACTATCATGTAAAAAAAAAAAAATATCAAATCATGTAAAAAAAAAATCAAAACACTAGGTTCATGTGACCTAGGAGGAGTCCCCAAAGTTTTCCCTACCGGAATACTCATCTTCTTAGTTTTCCGGTATGTGCCAGCAAATAAAACCCAGGAGGTTTAGTAATTTTTCTGGTGGTTCTCCGGTTATCCGTCGTGAGAGGCGTTAAGAGTCCACCACTTGTTAGGCTGCTGTGGGGTCAAGACGATGCAACAGTTCTGACTACAGGCTAACAACAACAACAAACTAAAAACTCTCCCAGACGTTTCACCAGATACTGGCCAGAACTTTCACCAAACCTCAGGCAGAACACCTTGGCACGTACCTCAGGAGATCCTACCCAAGTCTCCACTCCTAACCTTATAAACTCCAACCCCTACACTCACAGAACAATACACTTACAGGTCCAAAATGTATTCGGTGACGATGGGCGACGCCAAACAAATAATAATAAACAGAAATATTATATATAGGCGATGGTGGCGACACTCCATAAAACTAATCTTTTTTAACAATGACAAAAAGACATAAAAATCGCGAAATGGTGGCAGCATAAATCTATGCAAATTATCTTTTTCTTTTTGCCACTTTTCGCCGCGTCCAACCGCCTGCGCACCGACGCCGGAAGCTGAACAGGTGCACCTGAGGCCACCCCAACAATGTAAACAAGGGTCGATGTGGAGGACTGCTATGGCTGAGGGGGAAGACATGGGCCTGAGCAATGACCAATAACCAACATATGATTTATTGGAGCATAGAATCCATGGATGGACAATTCACTATTGATCGAGTAGGTATAAAAAGGACAGGAAAATATGCAAAAATGATTGGTCCAAAAGGATGATAAAAGGGAGCAACAGGCGATTATATACACTTGAACATCTACTGTAAGACTTGGGCAGAGTTGATGATGCCCAGGCCAATGCATGCTCTTTGCAGGGCCTAAGGATTAAAGATCCCTCAGGCTGTTACCTGTCCTATTCAGTGAGTCCAAAGAGCTGCAGGAGAGATATCTAGGAGTCATCCATAATGCATGCATTTCCTACTATCCATGCTAACCCGAAATGGTTTAAAACTTAAGTGCTTAAACCCATAAATAATGATTCAAATTAGCAAAGTTCCATTTAGTAATTTGAATCTACCCAAGCCTATTTGAGAAAGAGTAGCCGTTCCTCCTGTACAGCTTTACCTATTCAAAACACATCAAAAAACCAAAAGAGACAATTGCCCAATGGCGACCAGTAAACAATATGAAAAAGAGGCGTGGTTATACACAAGTTTCTCTGATGCTGGGGTAACAACAAAGTAAGGTGTGTGGGGAAACTACAGACCCAAAGAACAATACTAGTAATAAAACTTGTGTCGATTCCACTTCCTACAGTAAACAGCCTGGAATGGTCTACTAAGCACAATCCAAGTGGTGCCTGCAGACATTTCTTCAAGAAGGACAAACTATTATTAAATTTTACGAAATTGGCAGAAACACACTACAACACACTGTGAGGATTAACTGTAGAGTAAGTACTGCAATACTCAGTATCAGCATGGCGTTTTTTTCGTTTTCAGTAAGTACTGCAATACTCAGTATCAGCATGGCGTTTTTTGACATTACTCATCAATTAATCAGCCAGATTTGACCAAACATCTGATGTGAATGACAGTTCACATTCCTTTAAATTGTTAACTCCATCTTGAACAGTTTTTCATAAATAGTTCAGCTTTCTGAACAATAAAATCTTTGACTTTTTAATCAATATGATAGCATAGAACCTGAAAATTAAAAAAAATGGAAAAGATCTGTCAATATTCTCATCATCATTCGAATTAGTTTCACTCATCCTATCAATCAACTAAATGCAATATCATTTGAATGAATAAATGGCAAGTTTTCCGCAATGGTGCTTGCAGCACCTTTTTGACCGGGGATCACTGTGTGTCATACAAGGTGGATGTGCTATCCAAATGTTATAGCCAAGCCACGTGGATGGTTCGGAAATTGTGGTTATAATGGTCATGGCGAGTGCATGGCATGTCACGTTAAGAATAGCCAGATGCACCACTAAAACAATCCTCGCCCTTCGAGGAGGAAGGGCCCTGGATGGTTGCCAATGTCGTACGCCCAAATCCACATTGCTGGCCTGTCAGAAAAAAAATGCTTGGTGAGGGGCTTGAACCCTCAACCTTCTGCATACAAGGCAGCCACACCAGCAACTGCACTAACTAGGATGATTCCAAAATAGTCGTTGTAGTGGTGGTGATAAATGCTTGGCATGCCACATAGTGAACAGCAGGACACACCATTGCGACTATTTTGCTGCAGTGCTCAATTTCAGTGATAAATTGGAATCCGAGAAAAAAAATTTGGAATCTTCCGCTGACAAAAAAATTGACCTTTTTAGATATGATATCTACGATTGACCACAGCATTGGAGCCCACTCATCAAATATTTCTTTTCAATTTCAACGAAAAGACTATGCTTCAAAATTCCTTGTAATGGATGGTAATAATGTCCAGATCATTGACTTTTTGGTGAAAAGCTGCCGTCAAGGTCTAACACAAAAAAAGTTTTCTAGTTACAGTAAGAACACCAACTCATCAAACATTTGCCTGTTAAACTATGCATAATTGTGCAAAATCGTCGAAATTAATAATACCTGTAGCAGAATGATCAATCATGAGCATCAATATACCATAGAATGGATTGCTTAGCCTATATCTTAGACTTGGAAAAGAACTTCCTTGTCCTCTTACTGTAGCATTGAAATTTCCTACTTATTTACTAAATTGGGTTAAAATTTCAGAAAAGGTGAAATTTTTGTGGTGTGTCTCCATTGATTTTGATACGTTTTGTAATTTTGTGTCGATTTTTAAGCAGCACCCACAGCTACACACCCAACCAAATGTAGCAGACTATTCCAAGGCAATTACTGTAGGTCTTAGGTTGGGCAGGTGTGCCTGTGAGTATTCATTGAGCATTAGTCACAGCTCCTGGTGCCTTTAGTTTTGCTTGGGAGTTTCTGTGTCGACCATGCCAACTATTGGGTTTCTTTACTTAGTGCAATTTAGTCATCATCACTTTGTAAAATACGTGTTTTTGTGTGAGTGTTATATTTGAAATTTGAATGAGGGGTTGAAGATGCCTCCAGCCATTACCTGTCCAAGTCCATGAGTTGGAAAAGAATATATAGTCGGCAGGAGAGATAGTTAGGGATTGTCCTTTAATGCACATGTTTCTAACACCCACACTTACCCGTGATAATTAAAACTCTAGTACTTAAACCCACCCGATAATGATCCAAATTATTTCTAATTTGAATCTACCCAAGCTTATATAAAAAGAGGAGATGCTTCTCCTATATAATTTTTAACTAATGAAAGTGCACTTATGAATAGAACCAAAAGCAAATGGTTGCACATTGGCAACTAATAAAACAATATAAAAAATGGGCGTGGCTAAACACAAGTTTCACCCGGTGCTGGTGAATGATGAAATAAAGTGCACAAGGAAACTGCAGACCAACACAAATAATACTAATAAAACCTGAAGCACGCACCTGCCAAATCCAGTTCCTACAGTAAACAGCGCAGGAATGGTCCACTGCACTTGCTTCATTGTACTTGCAGGTGCCTCTTTAAAAACGACAAACTATCAAGAAATGGAGCAGGAATAGGGGGAAACACACTGAAATATAAGTAGAAATTGTAAGGAGAATCTCGCTCTTTCTATAACATAATGCCCAACTGAAATTTGGAAACTAAAGATTTACCGATTTGGGTCTTTTACATTGGGTTTAAGTAGTTCTTTTCTCCTCCATGTCTGGTGAGCAATAGGTGGTTGAAAGCCCATGTATGAAGATCGATCCATGGCTATCTCTCCTGCTGAATCTTACTGCCATCTGACTCAAGGACTAGGACAGAAGATGGCCTGAGGGATCCTCAATCCCTCAATATTTTTAAAGAAAACAAAACTTCGCTTTCCACAAACATCAATTAAACTTCAGAATCAGAAAAGTAAAATTTTTAGAATACAATGTAAATGCCGCTTAGAATAATTTGTTTGCAGTGTATACAAGTGGGAAAAACTTTGATTTTGTGGCACTTTTTGCATAAATCATGAAGAAAAAACCAAAAAAATTTTTTCAGTTTTCCTAGAGTTATTTTTTTTGCTTGAACAGCACATCTTTTTTAAAGTACCAAAATCTCAATTTTTGTGGTTTCTTCATTACACAATTGAAAATTATGTATGTTATATTTGAAATAAGTCGAGGTGTGGAAGGGAGATGGCAGCAGGCAGGAGAGGTAGCCGGGGATTGACCTTAATGCATGAGCTTCCAACATCCTTGTTACCTGAGGACTGCTAATCTCAAAGTACTTAAACCCCACAATAGTATAACCCAAATTGGAAAATCTTTGGTTTCCTAAATTGAATTCCCAATGTTCAACTGTAAATAAGGAGATGTTTCTCTTATATAGATTTTACCTAATAAAAATATGCAACCAACTGAAATGATTATGAAATGGAAACTAGTATAACATATGCGGGTGGAGTTACAAAATAAAATCCCTTGTGCTGAAAAACTACAGGCACGATCAATGGTGACTAATACAAAATAAATAACACCAAAGATAGTGGAGAGCTTACCCACACACATACCAAATCATTGCTACAGTAAGATGCTTCAGATGGTCCGCTTCTCACCCATCCAAATCTTACCTACCCCATAATAAATAACAACAGAAATACAAAAAAATAATGATAATAATAAAAAAATGATAATAATAATAAGAATAAAGATACTAATAATAATAATGATAATAATATATTTTTTCCAGTATATAATTTGTTTGAATAACTTATACATGTAAACTACATCAACATATACATAAAATATATACATATCATAATTACACAAATATATAATTATGATATGTATATTTTTTATGTATATGTTGATGTAGTTGAAAAGAGCTTAGTATACTATACTGACATTTTCCAATTTTTTTATTTTTTTCATTATTTTTTTTATTTTTTGTTTTTTCATGATTTTCCATTTTTATTTTCTATTTTTTGAAATTAAAAAACAAAGTTATGATTCTTAATTTTTTTAAATTGTAAATTATATACCGAATTTCTTTGAGTGAAACTTAATTTGAAAAATAGGGTGTAGCCAAAAAAAGTGTTCAAATTTACTCATTTTCACCTTCATAAGATTCTATATAATTTTCCTTTCTGAAAAGTTAGCAACTTGATTGGTCAGCAGTGCAAAGCCGAAAATGGTAGGTTCACCACCACCAGCCTTTGGAGTTGTATGCTTAAACTGTAGCCATGGGGAGCACCTAATCTGGATTCTTTTCTTGATGTGGTGGTCGAGGACATCAGCATGGAACCAAAAAATAACACAATTTGAAAGGGCACAAATTCGAAAATTTAATGTATGTACATATAAAATTCAAAATTTGATTTCTCATAACTTTAGATGAACACATTTAAGTAATATAATTCATGTGCTGTATCAGTTACTATAGTTGTTAGAAAATATTTCTCAACTATCATCCTTGTACAAAAAAAGAGAATTTTTTTTAGAAAATGCATTGAATATATAACGTACAGGTAAGCAAATTCCACAAAATAGTCCAGTTTGTAACTCCAAACTGCGCACAAAGCATCAAATTTACCACAAAGACTATCCAAAATTCATTTTTCAGTCAAAACCTAGGCGTATCCATTTCCTAAATCTTTGAGGGCCATTGAATTTGCCCCTGAAAACAAAAAAAGACTAGTTGGAAACATACAATAATTAATATTCTGTAGTTTTTTTTTATTCGAAACTCATTAATAATCAAGTACTATTTTGCATTTTTGTTACACTACTACCAATCAGTTTTATATTCCAAAATTATTTGGGTAATTAATAGTATTGTAAACCTCAAAGAGTACATCTATTCACCTGACCAATCCTCGCCAATATAAAATGGGCAACAGATCTGCCTTGATGAAGTAAAATAAACGCCTCTCTTTCAATTGGTCCAAAAAAAGGAAAGTTTCCCAGGGAGTCATGGAATAATCAAATTTGGGCATTATCCCCTTACCATAACCGGTGACCAGTGGGCAAGAAGCGTAACTATTGAACTATGGAATCACATGAAAACTATAGTAAGACATATCAAGTGAGGTATACTAAGCTTTTCACCTTTGATGTTAACTGGTGGCCCTCTAGAAATTCAACTACATTGGTTTGAAGAATGCCACTCTCAACAGCTAAAAAAATGTCAAGTAGTCCATAATGAGTGACAAAGCTTGAAAATAAAAGTTTATTGTAGGACAAATGTTATATTGCAATATAACTGTGGCAAATGATAAACCTCAAATTACCTGCAGCAGCAACTGTTTTACTAGTTGGTACATTCCTACAATCGCCTATGCCAAACACATTTGGAAAGATTGTATGTTGAAGGGTGTCTTTTTGGATGTTCAAATATCCAGCATCATAAACCAGGGACTTTTGATTACATAATACATCAGGTGAAAAACATGGTGGTGTAATGTTTATCATTTCATACTGAAATAAAAAATGTGGGATTACTGTAATCATTTTGGTGGAAAATGTCATTATGCAGAAACCATACTGTCATGTGCCAATCAAAAATATCATTGTTTATTACTTTAATCATTTGTCATTTTTAGTTTTTTGATCATTTGTCATTTAATGCTTTTCTATTTTGTTCTTGCTCTATCATTTATTGTGTTTCTTTTTGTGTCAGCTACAGTATGCTGCATTAGCTAAAAGTTTCCTCGAGAGGGCACTCCGTGCTCACAGTTATTTTGATAACATGCCCTTTTTGTCAACAAAGTGAGCTTTTGCTCTGGCTGACACAAACAAATAGCTGTGGAAACTTCAGCTAAAAGTTGTTCATATGTTTAGCACAGGAACTAAGTCAGCCTCAATGTTAAACATATTTGAACTGGGTGAATGCCTATGTACTTTATCCCTGCAGAATTTGGCCAGGGTGTTGTAAACTCTGCCCAAGTCTTACTGTAGCCAACAAAGTGCTTAAAAATGCATGTCACTCTGTACTTTTGCCAATTTCTGGGTTCTCCAGCATCTTATTGTTTTAACCGTCCCCTTGCACTGACTTTTATATTCGTTTAATTGGTTCATTATGTATTGGTGCTGTCTCAGCTCCCCCTCTTACTCCTGCCCTTTATGTCACATTAATTTACATATTTTTGCCCCCTCCATCATCATTTGTACCAGATCCTCACTGTTATCATTTCAAATTAAAAACTGTCTACTGGATTCCCTCCACCTCTTTAGCTGACCCATCCAAATCTCCCTTGGCAGTCCCACATGACTCCCTTCCCCTGTCTAACTACTCACTGTAGCCCCCCAAGCCATACCAGGTAAGTTTCAGAATATATTACTATCAGGGGTAGTTACCAGCATTCCCTCTCAAGCAGTTTTCCCTTCCTAGCTTTTCCCCTAGTTACCAGTAATTCCCCTGCCTGAGGTTGGGTCAAAATAGATCTCTTAGTTCACAAACGGGATCTGAGCTTCAAGGTCATCTTACAGATGACCCTGCCCATTGTTCATACTGAACAGGACCAATGTTGGTCACCCCTAACCTGGCGGCATTGTCCTTATTCTACAGTAGTAAGCCCAGAGCAGCACCACAGTACCTCTAGGTTCTTCTACAGCAGGTACTGGCCTGATTAGGTCAAGTAGCAGTGAAAAGGGAAGCCATCACTTCAGTGCCAGGACCACAACCCCACTTGTTGTGACATGGCAAAGCTTTCTGCTAACTGCAGTGGCACCTTTTGGACTATGTGTGACATACTTGAAAATGCTGCAATTAAAAGTGACTTTGCTATAACACAGCATTTTTATGCTGTAGCTAATAAATCATTTGGAGCAGAGCCAATAAACGGCTGTGTATACCAAAGCTGGAAAACGTTTTTGAGCATTTTCGTGTAACATAATGATGAGATGAACATAGTATCTTAGGATAGTTCTAGAAATGTATTACAAACTGTATATAAAACATTTTGCCTGAATTTATAAGTGAATGTTACAGAGTCAGTTAGTTTAGTTTTTAAAATAGGGAGGCATAATTGATATCTCTCAACTATGTTTTTTAATATATGAATATAAATATTTTTGGCCAATTTTAGTGTCTTACTGTAATGGTCCCAAATCTCATCCTAAGTGTCAGTTGGAAATGCTATTTGAACACAGCATATTATGGTCTTACAGATATATTATGGCAGTCCATTGTCCTCACCTTTATAGTCTTCTTCTCGACAAACACCCCCTTGACATTTTTGACATCAGAAATAGCTTCATGGTCATGCGGCTTCTCTTCCACCAATGTATAACCATAATGACATATAATACTCCTTTTGTCACAAATGTCCTCCAATGGTTTATTGTATGCTTTGACGCCAAACATGAAATTAGTTGGTGTACAATACATAACATTAGCTTGGTCACACTTGCGATTCTGCAGAAGAATGGTTTAGTTTTATGCACATAGTGCAAAGTGTTACAGAGATGTTAATCATGTGAAGCAGCATCATGATTAGAGCATGGATTTTTAGGTGCAAAAAAAGTCCAAATTAAGTGCTAAAAAACCAATTTTACACCAATTTTTTGGTCATAATAAATTGCAATAAAACGTTTTAATGGCAGCAAACTGTCCCATTTAGTCAAAAACAAACTTATTAAACATAACAATATTCATCATTTCAATATTTTCAAATCTTAAGCTTTGAGGGCAATCAGACAATATTCATTTATGTTGAGAAAGTGAATGCTCCACATCTACAAAAACCAAAGGCATGAACAACAGACATGCACCGCAAGAATTTTCGAGGGGTAGGATCTATGGACTTTTTCCCTGGGGGGTAGGGGGGTGGGTGATCAAAAAACAAAAAAAAAGTTCTGCAGGCCTGTTTTTTGTACAAAATATGCATTAAAATCATGAAAAAAGCTGTCTTGAAAAAGTTCAGGATGTGTTTGACGATTTTTTCTGGCCAGGGGAGTAGGCTAGGGTCTCAGGTATCGTGGTTTACCCCCTACCCACTGTGTGCATGTATGGTGAAAAACGTTTAAATTTAAATTCTTGATTGGAGTCAGAAACAAATGATTGAACATCAGGATTTCAGTGGAGATGGCTTGAATATTTTCTGTGGGCAAATCCATCCAAAAAATCAGAGGCATCACTGAAAACTTTCTGCTGTTACTCTTTCATTAAACCTTATTTTTCAGGTTTTTAACTAAAAATGTTTTCAACTTAAAAAGAGTTAAAAATAGTTAAAAAGTTTTTAACTTAAACAAATGGTTTAAAAAAAAACGTTTAACAATATTACAGAATATTATGGAAGGTTCTAGAACTTTCTGGTACAATGCAGTACATGAACTCTACCAGCACATCATGTCATGTGATCATACTGTAAGGTATGCATCACATCATACTTGCAGATCATGTCATTTGATCATACTGTAAGATATGTATCATAAATCATGTTTCTTCAGGAAGAGTTGGAAGCAAGTAGCTCGCATTATGCCACTTGTGATGACTATTTTCTCAAATCAAACCAAGAAAATTTGGTCCACGCATAATTATTATTGTACCATTCATTTCGTAATCATGTTCTCGGTTTGCTTACAGTAACACAAGTAAACCAACATTGGAAAATTTCTCCATGACAAACTTATCTTTCTAAAAAAATCTTCCGCCAAATACATGGTCTTTTGAGCTGCACCTGGGCATTTGATCGTTGTTTGAGGACACATGAATATAGCAATACCACTCTGAAAATTCTGCATGCTTTGAAAAGTTTTCTCAACATAGTCCTGGTGGTAGCTGCTGCAGACGCCTGGTGTGGAAAATGCTTCTGGCAAACCTTTAATCTGAATAAGAAGGAAGAAGTCAAGGAGCAGACATTAGAATGACAGTAATGAGGAAATATAAGGCAAACTATGCACTTTTTAAAGGCAAGCCAACAATAAAATGGTGAAGGTAAGGAAGCTGACTTACAGCAGTCATAATTACAGACTTGAAGCTACAGTATACCCTGAAATTTCTACAAACTTCAAACTCCTCATTTAACTTCCACAGTTGAGGAGGTGCGAAACTCAAATAAAATCAAGCATAAAGACATTGCTCAATACACATCTGCATCATACATACTATAAACTTTCAGCAAAGAGTCTCCATAATTAGATCTAGATTTTATGTTTAAGTACCTTGTGCTGCTCTTATGCTCTCTGATTTTTTCAATCTTACAGAATATTTTTAGTGATAGTATTTGGGTCCACTCTTGGCTTTTTAGTATGAAACCATTGTTGAACACTGTAGCATCCAACTAGTTCAGGTATTTTTGAAAAGTACTTTTCTGTTGTTACAGTTTTGAACTGAATTGCAAGACAGGCAACAAAGTTTTTCACTTTGAAAAATGGTCAAAAGCAACCACACTGTGCTTTTCCAAATTGTAAGCATTTTATATCTGCAACTTGTAGTGAACATAATTTGGACATTACTGTGATATAAATTTTTCAACATATCATCTGATATACCTCATAAATTAGAGTCAGCAGAATGTGAAATGCATGGTCTTGCCTGAAATTTGCCATGTCACAGTTAAACCTGATACAAGGTATACAAAGTAACTGTCTTACCAAATCATATTTTAACTGCAGGCCAAGAGCAATGATCAGGGCATCGTATCTCAGCTAAAACAAGAAAAACACTTGAGAAACACTTTCCAGAAAGTTTGACCTTGTTAAATGATGATAAGTTTAAGATTAATAACAACCTTAAATTTGAAAATAAACTGAAGTTTAAACTGAACTGTAAACTAAACTGCAAACTGAACTGTTAACTTGACTGTAAATTGAACTGTAAATTGAACTGTACACTGAACTGTAAACTGAACTGTAAACTGAACTGTAAACTGAACTGTAAACTGAACTGTAAACTGAACTGTAAACTGAACTGTAAACTGAACTGTAAACTGAACTGTAAACTGAACTGTAAACTGAACTGTAAACTGAACTGTAAACTGAACTGTAAACTGAACTGTAAACTGAACTGTAAACTGAACTGTAAACTGAACTGTAAACTGAACTGTAAACTGAACTGTAAACTGAACTGTAAACTGAACTGTTAACTGAACTGTTAACTGAACTGTTAACTGAACTGTTAACTGAACTGTAAACTGAACTGTAAACTGAACTGTAAACTGAGCTGTGAACTGAACTATAAATTGTACTGTAAACTTAACTGTTGATGGAACTGCAAACTGAACTGTAAACTGAACTGTAAAACGAACTGTAAACTGAACTGTAAGCTGAACTGTAAGCTGAACTGTAAACTGAACTGTAAACTGAACTGTAAACTGAACTGTAAACTGAACTGTAAACTGAACTGTAAACTGAACTGTAAACTGAACTGTAAACTGAACTGTAAACTGAACTGTAAACTGAACTATAAACTGAACTGTAAACTGAACTGTAAACTGAGCTGTGAACTGAACTATAAATTGTACTGTAAACTTAACTGTTGATGGAACTGCAAACTGAACTGTAAACTGAACTGTAAAACGAACTGTAAACTGAACTGTAAGCTGAACTGTAAGCTGAACTGTAAGCTGAACTGTAAACTGAACTGTAAACTGAAATGAAAACTGAACTGTAAACTGAACTGTAAGCTGAACTGTAAGCTGAACTGTAAGCTGAACTGTAAACCAACCTGTAAACTGAACTGTAAACTGAACTGTAAACTGAACTGTAAACTGAACTGTGAACTGTACTGTAAATTGAACTGTAAACTGAACTGTAAACAGAGTTATATCTGGATTATGAACTGGAATATAAACTGAGCTCTGAACCAAACTGTGAACTGTGTGCAGTGAACTTGAGATGCACTATGAACTGCAAACTGAACTGTAAACAGAACTGTAAACTGAACTGTAAACTGAACTATAAATTGAACTGTAAATTGAACTACAAACTGAACTATAAACTGAACTGTAAACTCAACTGTAAACTGAACTGTAAACTGAACAGTAAACTATATTATATCTGGATTATGAACTGAACTATAAACTTAACTCTGAACTAAACTGTGAAATGTGAACAGTGTAATTGAAATGCAGTATGAACTGCAAACTGAACGATCAATTGCACTTCTAATACAACTTTAAACTGAATTGTGAAGTGGTCGATAAATTGGTCTTCGAACTGAACTGTGAATTGAACTGAAAACTGATATAATTATATTTAACTCTTGAAATGAGTATATAAGCTTGAGTTGAGAGCTGAGGTTGAAACCTGGACTCAATGTTTACATACTTCTTCTCCACTTTGCAGTTGTACAAGTTTCGATTTGGGGTTGAAATCCTGCACGGAATCTTTCAACCAAGTTGAATTGGTCAAAATTTCTGACATTGGTTTGTGGCATTGATGGAATGGTTCTGCTCCAGCTCCAATCAGAGTCCAAGTTCCTTGGTAGTAATGAACCTGTAATGAGTTCAAACCTGAGTTGTTCAGGATGAGAATCTTAGGTTTCTGGAAAGTCTTAATTTGAAAAAGCATCTTATATCAGTAAATTCTATATTATGAAAGTTTGGCATTTGCTGTTGTATTTGATTGAAAACTTTGAACAAGTTTGTGGAATGAACTGGCTCTGTTAGCTGAGTGGGTCACAGATTAACCATGTACACAGATGGTTTAGGATTCCCAAAATATTTTTTTTTAATTTTTGCAAGTACAGTTACCCATTTTCCTATGGCCGGAAAGGCAGGCTTCACAAGACTATGCAGTCATATAAGTGCTCTTCAGGTGCTTTTTACCACCGAGTGGAGGCCACAGGCTTGCGTCTGCCTGACATGCAGGACTTGATCAGCCACCTACCTCATAATGAAATAGGCCCACCTCCTCATTTGCCGCACTATTGCCAACATGCTAACTGGGCTGTGTGGACCTGGCAAGCAGCGTTCCAGGCTCGCCTACACAATTTATCTACCCTGAGAGGATGAAAGGCTGTGTCTGCCTGGGTCAACTACTGGAAATTCAATTTTGAGGTAAACCCCAAATCGAACCTGGTTCTTGAGACTAGCAGTCAGAGATGATAACCACTAGACCAAGATAGTCTTCTCAAATATTTTCTTGGGTTGCTTCAGAAACATTAATATGGTTACAAGTTGGAACTTAGAACTCATCCAGTGGATATGCAGTAAGCCCTCTGACATATATCCAATAGGTTTATGGCCACATCAATTTTAAACATATCTTTTCCCTTTAAACTTACCTCGGAAGGTTCAACAACTGCTACTAGATTTTTTCCCAGTTTTCGTTCCAAAGCATTGGAAATCGATGCACCGCCAGTTCCACTACCTAAAACGACAACTTGGAAATGTTTAGCTCATACTATAGTCGTCGAATAACATTGTAGTAATTTTGTCTTATAAAGGATGTTAGCTGTCGATTTCATGAAAATTGACATGTTCATTTTTTCTATTTCATAATGCGCATAGTCTAAAAATTGGGTAAACTATGCAATATGCTAAAAAGATAAGGGCGAAAATGCAACCACACCTGTTTTGCCATCAATGACGCAATACCATATTTCCCAGCAACTGGATTTAGTGCAATTAGCCTTGAAAAACACATATCCATCCAGAGAGTGGAAGGTATATTATTAATTGATTAAGATTCCTAATTAATAATCAATTTGTCTATATGCTGATAATTATAGTAAGTTTTTGTTGAAGGGATGGTGTGTGTGCTAGGGTTACAGTAGGAGCACGTGTTCAACTTCTGGCGTCAGTGCACAGCAGTGGAGGCAGTGAATAGTGGCAAGAAGAAAAAGATAAATTTACATACATTTATTGTGCCACAATTTCGCGTGTTTTAGGTGAATTTTCATTATTAGTTTTTTGATTAATGCATCACCCAGTCGTCATTATACATATTTTTATTGTATTGACATCCCTGCCTTATCTTCCCAATATATGCTCAACATGGTAATTGTTTTGTTTTTTGCGCACAGTGGAAGGTTCAATAAGATTAGGAGTGGAGACCAGGGTAGGTTCTAGTGAGGTACTTGTCACAGTGTCCTCCCTTAGACTTAGGGAAGTACTGGTGAAGGTATCCCTGAGTGTGGTGAGTGAGTTTTGGTTCGTTTGCATTTTGTTAGCCTGTGGTCAGAACTGTTGGAACTTCCTTTGTACAAACCCAAAGGACAGTCACATCATCCATAACCCACAGCAGCCTAACGTGTGTTAACTTGTGGTGGGGAATATCCAAAAAAGTCTTTCAACGTAACAGAATGACAAATTTACAGTAGGTGATGATAAGCTAAGGTATGTGTACTTTTATCTCATGTTTTTCTGGCCACACATACCTTGCTAGTTTGGTGTGTGTTATACTAATTTTGTATGCACATAGACATCCGTTTATGTGCATTATTCAGGCCACACATGGAATCCATACTCCTTGAGAAACTTCCTTAGGGGACACAATGGCCCCCCAGCTTAAATATTAGATCTTACTAGGCAAATATTTCCCTACCCCCCAAAGGCCCAGTAGTTACTCACAATCTCAAAGTTCGGGGATTGAACTCCATTGTAAGCAGGAATTTATTAAAGTTATTCTAATTGTTATATCCTAAAGAAGGTAGTAGGTACACCACTATGGGCAAACCCAAATCCATATCTGAATCCTACTATAATTTTTGCCAAACCAAACTTGCACCCTTTATTAACAACATTTTGTGTATATTCTGTTTTTTATAAAATGCCTCCAAATTGAAAAGTGACACAAATCAATACTGTCGTCAAAATCGTTTACATAAAGTTTTTATTGTGAAATTTTTTACTAAAAAAATTGGTTGAGGTTAGGTCAGCAGGCTCACAAATTTCCAGTCCTACATGATATATTGTTCATTGGAAAATCGCAAAAATCTGTAATACTACTTGCTTTCCACTTTCATTATTCGGAAGCATTTCAAGAAGAACAGACTATAGGTTAATGTATTTATTTTACTTTAACATATTTATTTTATGGAAGCAGGGTTTCTCTGCTCCTAACAAACTATAAAGGGTTGGAGCCAAAATTTTCTTGATGCTTTTCTGAGCAGAGGCAGTTAAAATATGTTTTATTTTTTCGTGTGATTTCTTCCCATGTTAAGGCTGGTTTGAATTAGTGATCCTAGGGGGTTCCCGTCCCTGAAAGAAATACCAGGGACCCCCTGATTTTTGGGGCCATCCCAGTTCTTGTATGCTAGGTATTGATGTTGTTATGTTTATATTTCTCTGCTGAAGTCCGAGGATGTCAGCAATATAACTCAAGTCCTATTGGCTTGTACCTAATCGACTACTGTAGGTCACTCAAAGGAGCTTCCTATTAGTAATCAACTAAACACAGTGCAACAGTTCTCAAGCAGAAATAAACACAACCTTCAGTTGCTATAGAGCAACTGGAATCCAACAGCTTGCACCTGAAAAACTAGCAGAATACTCCAGAGAACCTTACCCAATAGTTCCCGTAAAAGTCGGAGATGTGAGACGCTGCTGCAGAAAAATATATAGGGCCCAATATAAATCTCGATTGCCACCAAACAATCGATAAATAAACAACCAGCGGCCGTCCCACTTTATTGGCGTAACAGGACAATAACAAGTAAACAGTGGGCGGCTCGCACAAGACCAACATAAAATTATGAAAGAATGATCATAACGTATCACATATTGCCTTATAAAGGCAGTCATGCCCACGTAATGACGCCTTCTCGCCATTTTCACAATTTGCATGGATGGGATGCCTGCTACCGTAAGTGCATCCCCAACATCCCTCGGGCCTTGAAACTGACCAACGGGAGGTGAAGAAGGAAACCGTGAGCAGGACTTTTACCTTTTACGGTGTGACCTACTACTGGATCCCAACTCCATAAAGGATTATGATCCGACCCCAAAGGGTGTACGGGTCATAATCATCATGACCTGACCCCGAAGGGTGTACAGGTCATGACAACCTCCAACGTCAAGTCTTTTACAAGGTTACCCAGGTCTGTCCACTAAGACGCTGCGGCACGATCGATCATTGATCCAGCATCTGACGGATCGACGACTCTGCGCCGGCTTGACTTTCCCTGGCTCCGCCAGTGTGCCTTGAGGCTCCTAGGTACCTTCCTCCACAGTCGATCGTTTCATCCCATTGAGTCATGTGGAGTGTCTTTGGTAGCAGGTCCATATATCCTGCATAATTGCGTTGTTATTGTCCTTTCCCGAAGTGTAGTGGGTGACATTTTTGAGTTTAAAAAATCTAAATAAAATAGACATCGAATCACATGAAAAACAACAAAAGTATTAAAATACGAGTAATTTGAAATCAAGAATAAATGTGTGATGTACACATAAATGAATTTTAAAAGATCAACAGCTAATCAAAAAGTGTTTTGAAATTTGAATTTGGAAATTTATGAATTTTGAATGAAAAGTTAATAAAATTGAATGAAAATTTGAATTTTTGGCCAAAATTGTTGCGGTTAAATTACTGCTGTTGTCCACCGCCTTTAAACTGCTACTGTATCTTGGTATCTGTGACCTTATTTTCAGCTTGGTTATGCCATTTCTAGCTCCATAGCCTATTTTCCGGTGTACACTTCAACCTTTCAACATGAGCAGTTTCTTCTCCTCCATGAATTCAAAATTCTATGTGATACAGACTTCACTCCAAACATCGAGTTCCCTAAGCAACCATAGTTGCTATGCAGAGTCCTATCGGTTTGATGCGATCATCTGGTCACAAATGGGGTCATTGCTGCTTTGCAGGTATACCTGCAGTTACAGCTTGACTTACCATAAACAAGAATAACTATCATTTAGATTTGACTCAAATCTGTATGGACATATACACATCACTTTCCACCATGAACAACTTCAATGCGGGGGAAAATTGTGATTGGTAGGTGCCATAGTCATAGAATTTGGTTGGCTAGTAAGAAAATAAGGAGAATGCCACCTTTACGGATACCCACACTCAATCCAAACTCTTACCACTCGACTGCAGTGTCTCTGTCCAACATTCTATTGACAACTCCATGCCTCGGAATTCCAAAAATTGATTTTGATAGAACCCTTTCAGGTTCAGTTTTGAAATGAGAAAATTTGAAACCAAGGGCTTTAAATATATAGCACAATGCAAATGGTTTGGTCAGTGACAAAATTTAAAGTTCTGGCATATCTGCCGTGACTCTTTAATTTCATCTTGACTATTCCATAGCATACTCTATCTGATACACTTCAATTCTCATTTGCCCTTTGGTCGCCCATTAAGCAGTATGAGCATGAAGTCATCATTCCCATAGCACCTAAAATGGACTGACTCTTCCCGCTGAAAAATTCAAAAAATAAACTCACCATCAGCATAGAAAAGAAAATTTGATTCATTGCTGATATCCTGGCTGACTTGCCTGATGCGCTCGTCCAATACAATTTCCTTGATGATCGAGCAAATTGTTCACTCGTTTTTCACTTTGGAAAAAATCTGAATTTCTAAAAATTTCTAATGACAACTTAAGGCAGTAAGACAATCTTGAAAAATTTGAGAGTTGAAAAAGAAGATGAAAAAATTTGATTTTGAGTGCAGAAATATTTAAAAATTTGAACTGTAACAATACAAAAATAAAATGCAAAAATACCGTGCAGCTGTGTCAACTGCATGAACTGCCGTAAGGTGCTGTTCCTCCTTTCAGACGATTATGGCACCTTTGGCATTCATATCACCTTTCACCATCAAACTTCCTTTTGAACATGAATACCTCGTTGACCTTGAGGTGATTTATTTCCAAATCACAATTCTCAGTTCTTTCAAAAATCATCTGATCTCCTAACTTCTGAGGTTGTTTTACCATATTCAGGTGTTCAACTTCTTCTGTTTGAGTCCAGTTTGACTTGAAGTGAACTTCGAATTTACACTTCTCCTTCTCTGACAATTCCCCATTCACATTCTTCACCTTCGCTTTAACACTCTGTGGCATTTGATCTTGTACAATGATGCTATTTATCACCTCTGGCTTTTTCTTTTCACCTTTGTCTTCTTTCTTAGCTATCACATTTTCACCACAATTTGCTTTCAGATCTGTCCCTAAAGACGTGACTGATTGCTTCTGAGGCTCAGATGACAGCCTTGAAATAGGACTGATGAAATTAAGCTTTTGACTCACAGGTAGAGATTGCTGCATATGCTGAATATTAAGCTTCTCTCCTCTGATACATTCCTGAAAATTTGCAGACCATTGATATTTATCTTGATTTGCAGTATTTCCAAGGTATCTGACTTGATTAACTCTCTCAACATTTGCTGCATTACTACCTACAGTGTGTCTAGACTGTACACCACAACCAAATCTACTGTCTCTACCATATTCATTTTCCCACTTTGTCTTTTGTCTGTTCCTGATAAAATTCAGGCTTCGACAGTCCGATGTATCATGGGAGTAATTCCTATGGTAATTACAGTATGGCTTCTTGACTTTTCTACCTTGTTGATTCAGGATTTTTCCCTCCTCAACAGTTGCAGTCAAGTCTTTTAAAGCTTGGCTGTTAGCTATAGTCCTTTCACACAAACTTTTGAAACTTTGCATCATCTTGGCAAGCAATATAGATATCTTCAGTATGAGGAATTCACTATTAGGTTCATCTAAGTTCATTCCTGATTGAGGAATATGCTTTCGAATCCCCTGTATAGCGGTATTCTCATTTGAAGTATCAGTTGTAGCTTTTTGTAGATCAGTTTTTCTTCGATTTTGCCTTTTTCGGGCGTAAATCGAAATGTTTCTGTCCACATTGGCTACAATTTCTTGCCTCTTCTTCTTTGCCACACTTGAAACATTTTTTCCTTCATAAACTCTGGAAGCAAGACTTTTCCGCTTCTCAATCTTATAAACTTCTTCTGCAAGATCATGCCAGCTTTCAAACTCATTACTTTGATCTTGCAACTCCATCTGTAACTCTTCCGAACTCTTATACATGAATGTCTCAATAATCAAGCCATTTCTAAACTCTTCTGACTCATTAGCATAAATGGCTTCTACCAACTCACTAATTCTCATGAGGAATTGAACTGGATGTTCATCAGGTTTCATTTCAATATTAGCTAGTTTTCTCTTCTGCATCCCGATATTGTATCCTGGTGCATACACTTGAATGATTTTCTTTCTGGCAATACCGTAAGAAGTACAGTGTTTGATTATACTCTTTGGTACACCTTTGGAAAGTCTTCGTAGTGCTGCAATTTTGATCCTATCTGGGGTATTCAACAGAAATTCTTCTTCTAGCTCATTGAGAAAACTGACTACTTGTGGCTCTGTCATGTCATCAAGAAGTAACTTTGGTTCAACAGCTCTAGCTATATCTGAAACAGTAAGCTCAAATCCATCAAATGAGGAATCAGATCCATCAGAATCTGATATATCTCTTTTGATCTTCCTGGATCTATGCTTTCTCTTTCTAGCTTTTTTGTTACTGACTTGATCACTGTCTGTTGCTGCATCACTTGTTTCATGAAAGTTTTCTCTCACTGTATGACATTCAGCTTTTGGGCTGATTTGCCTTTTAGCTTGAGGTTTTTTCACAATAACAGTGGATGAAGCAGTATTAGACAATGCCATAACTTTTTGCACTGACTCATCTACTCTGGACTGCTGAAACTTTTGGTCATCAGCAATTGCCTTTGCAGACGTCATTGGCAAATTTTCTGCCACACTCCTGCCTTGCAGATCATCTTGACTCATAACTACTGATCTCAGGTTTTCACCACTCACCATTGATTCCTGACATTTGTCGCCATTGATCTTGGACAATATAGCAAATAATGAATTGATCATCGATTGCATCTTCTCCATATTTTGATCGATTTTCTGGCACCAATCGTAATAAAATCCATGGTAATTTGGCGAATTTCGATGGTGATAATAATCGTAATTCGATCGCAGTTGATCACAATAATGGCCTGGAATCTTTGCCATAAATAGATCGGCAATATCGTAATCGATTCCAAAATTGGGCACATTTTTCTTACTTGGCATCTCAACTTCCCTTCTTTTTGAGAAACTTTCAGGCATATCAGAACTCTGGGTGACTCTGTGCTTTTCAATGATGCAAGTGTTAGAAGCCACCACTTGTTATGTTTATATTTCTCTGCTGAAGTCCGAGGATGTCAGCAATATAACTCAAGTCCTATTGGCTTGTACCTAATCGACTACTGTAGGTCACTCAAAGGAGCTTCCTATTAGTAATCAACTAAACACAGTGCAACAGTTCTCAAGCAGAAATAAACACAACCTTCAGTTGCTATAGAGCAACTGGAATCCAACAGCTTGCACCTGAAAAACTAGCAGAATACTCCAGAGAACCTTACCCAATAGTTCCCGTAAAAGTCGGAGATGTGAGACGCTGCTGCAGAAAAATATATAGGGCCCAATATAAATCTCGATTGCCACCAAACAATCGATAAATAAACAACCAGCGGCCGTCCCACTTTATTGGCGTAACAGGACAATAACAAGTAAACAGTGGGCGGCTCGCACAAGACCAACATAAAATTATGAAAGAATGATCATAACGTATCACATATTGCCTTATAAAGGCAGTCATGCCCACGTAATGACGCCTTCTCGCCATTTTCACAATTTGCATGGATGGGATGCCTGCTACCGTAAGTGCATCCCCAACAATGTTACTAACTTTTGGAGTGACTACTCTTCATTTGTCCTTACCTAGGGGTGAGGTATAGGGAGCCAGACCTTGGATGGGATATATGGAGTTCTAGTAATGTCAACTGTGATGCCCGTTTTGGCATGAATATTCTCCATTTGTCCTTTACTGGAGGTGAGATATAGGGGGCCAGACCATGGATGGGATGAATGGAGTTTTTTCAGCATTTTTCAGCTAATTTGACATTTTTCAATACACTCAGGGATTGCAAATTCACTCACCTACCAATACTTTTGCATGAGATAATCCACATGAATGAGATTGAAAGTCATTTTTACCAACATATCTCAAGTTAAAAATGGATTCGAATTCGGTCTAATATTTTGGGCAAGACTATCAAATCTGAATCTGAATACATGAAAAAGGACCTAATCCAGTCGAATCCGAATCCAAGATTCATCCTGTCCCTACTGTTCACTGTTGCTAACTGAGAGAAAAAAGACGAAATTTAGGGTTTTTGGACAGGTTAGCGTCTTTTAAGTTCCACATTTTGGGAATTTAATCAGCTTTTTGTTGCTGTATATGGTCATCATTTTTAGCACAATGAAAACACTTTATTGTACTGTATTGTATTGTATTGTATTTCATTGTATTGTATTGTATTGCATTGTTTTTATTATTATTATGTTTTATTTTCATTATTACTATGATTTTTGTTATTATTACTACTATCTTTATTCATTTTCACTATAATTGTGATTTTTCTTTTATTATTATTATTATTATTATTATCATTTTTATTACTATTATTATTGTTTTTTATTAGTATTACTTTTATTATGATTTTTGCTATCGTTATTTTTATTACTATTATTATCAGTATTTTTATTATAATTACTATTTTTACTATCATTACTACAATTAATACCATGGTTATTATTATTCTTGCCCTTACTAGTGCAATTATTTTTTATTACTTTCTCTTTGTTGTCTTCTAATTAAGTATTGACCTAGTGATCACATGTCAAGCCATACTGTAGGAACATTCAATATGATACATTTCCATCCCCGCAGGTTGTAAAAGCAATTATCATGAATAATGGCAGCCTAGTTACTCCTAAATTACTCCTGATTACCTGTTATACCCCTGAATTATGAGGTGATTATTTACCCAGTAACCAATTTTCGACTTGCTTCAATTAATTTATGCATTGTGATATTCACAAAGTTTATATTTAAATCAAAAATGAGGTTGGTATCAATAGGAATATTGTTTTAAATGCTAATCAGTCAATATATTTAGTTTCTCAGTTTTGCTATTCATTTGCAAGAGAAAGTTCGATTTGGATGATATCAAACACAAACTTTTTGTCACATGTGAACTTGTAGCCAGAAAATGTAAGGTTGGAATTGTTTACTTAGTCTTGATGGACCTTTCTTGGTGATACAGCTTGGAATTGACATAAGATTAATATTTGAGAAAGGTGCAGTTCTTACTGATTTTAGAGTTCCTGAATTTTGCAGTGACATTGCATTTTTGATTACTGTGTTCCCATATCTTGTGCTGTAACTCAGGCTTACCACCAAAGGTGAGTAATCTATAAGATAATGTTTCACTTTTTACAAGCGAAAGTGTGTCATCTTTATCATTCAATCAGATTATTATTACTTGTGTATTGAGTAAACTGTCAGTTCCTATAATATTAGATAATATTAACTTATACAAAAACAAAAGCAATGTTTAGAAAAATGAGTACATTGCTGCGTTTATCTGAGTTTTAAAAAAATTATCTGTCAAGTATTTTGCCACATCTATCAATGTGGGAAATGACAAAGGAGAAACACTTGTTTCAAACTAAGTTGCATGTATTTTAATGTGTCACATCAATAGAAAAGTTAGCCTTACCATGTCACCATAAGTGAACTATAGCCATATGTCTCTGTAGGAAAGACAGGTCACCAAAATAAAAGGCTGTGGGCCTGATACTGAAGTGAAGGCTATTTCCTATGGGAACCTAATGGGGCTAGTACTAGCTATAGAAGAAACTATAGGTACTGTCAACCTGCTCTGAGGTGCTACTGTAGAATAAGGACAATGGTGCCAGGTTAGGGGTGACAAATATTGGTCCCATTCAGTGTAAACAATGGATGGGGTCATCTGTGAGATGACCTAGAAACTGGGACCCAATCATCAACCAAGAAATCCCTTTGTGACTCGACCTCAAGGGGAGAGGCCTTTATTAACTGGGAAAAGCTTAGGGAGGAAAACCGACTTAATACAGGTTGCCCCTGATTACCTTCAACAATAATACACTTTGAAAGCCTAGGGAGGAAAACCGACTTAATACAGGTTGCCCCTGATTAATCTCAACAATGATACACTTTGAAACTCACCTTGTATGGCTATGAATGGCTTGGACAGGGCAACTGGTCACTGGGGAGGACAACAATAATGGTGGGGGGTTCAGTCCTAGGTGGCTAGGTGTAAACGAAAGGCCAAGGACGACTTTGTTTGTAATAAACAATGGCAGTGTCCTGGTACAGTAAAGAGAGCAGGAAGGGCAAAAATGTAAACTAGGGTATAGAGAGCTTTTGGCAGGAAATGGGTGTACAATAAGATGGGGCAATGCGGAGGGCAACTAAAAGACCAAGGAAGGCTGGTGGAACCCAAAAATGAGCAAAAGTACCGAACAACATGTGCTTTTAAGGACCCTGTCAGCTACAGTAAGGCCTGGGCGGAGTTTATGACACTCAGGCCAACTTCTGCAGAGACAACAGTGCAAAAGGGGCCTATGAGCACATTGACACTTGCCCACTTCAAATACATTTAGCATTGGGGCCGACTTCAGTGCCTATGCTAAACAAGTGAACGTTTTTAGTTAAAATTTCCCAGCTATTTGTTTTGTGTCAGCAGGGGCGAAGCTCACTTGACACAAGGGGCATGTAATGCGACCCAAAATAGCTGTGTGCACGTAGTGCCCTTTGAAGGAAACTTTTAGCTAAAAGGGCATACTGTAGCTGGTAGGGAATGAAACAAAATAAAGTAAAATAAATAATACAGCAAAAGCGAAACAGAAATGTGTAAAAATGACAAATGATTCAGAATAAAAATAAAATGACAAATGATCAGAAATAATAATAAAATGATAAACGATCAAAGTAACAAAATATCAGCATGGGAAATCATGTGACATTGATGATTTTGATTGGCACGTTACAAATAGTTTGAAGTTGTTGGCAGCCAGATTCTATGGAGTTACAGAAAAGATGGATGTCAATTGCAATGACGAAATGTTGAATAATACTGATTGTCATGAAGATTTGTTTTGTAATAATGAAGTTGTAACTGACTTCTGATTAAAAAACTGGATGAATAAATTTAAAATGCTTCCCCAAATAGTATATAACACTGTTTTGAGAAAAACAAACACACTGATCAACTAATTTTTATAGTATGATATTTTCAGCTTAGTTGAAATTGATATTCTAGGGATACAGTTGTTGCAATACAGGAATAGCTGTGTGTCACAATGAGGAGATTGTGGGTGTGCGGTCTTGGGGTGAGACCTAAGCATGCCTTACTGGCCCTAGGGATGGTGGTCAGAGGGGTACTGTAGGTAGGGGATAACTGTATGCTAGAGCTTTGCATCTATTCTGAGCAAGAGGGGTGCATTCATAGCAGTGGACACCTGAGTAGTCAACAGGTTTTCTCATAGAGGTGACTCTGTTTGAAGGTCAACTTTCAGGAAAACATGTGGATGGCACAGGAGGTCACTATAGGCTGTTATAGGTTGACTTGAGAGGATTAGTTAAGACGATGGGAAGATGTTCCTGGATTATACATACAAAAAGGGTACTTACAGTAAAACAGGAGAAAGATGTTAAGTGCCAACACCAAATACAGAACACAAATGCCAAACTCACCACTGACACAAGAATTCCTTCACCAGACCCTGCGCAAAGAGCCACAGGGGTTCTCAGATACTGAAATATGTGGCCCAAGCAGCCTGGCTTTCTACGGGACTGATACTGAACTTCCTCAAGTGAAAACTGAGACAGAGTTAATTGTCTCCAACACTCACTCACTGACTCCTCAATCAAAAAGGTTGTTGACTTTCCTCCGGCCAGGCTTGGCTCCACTTGTGACAAAAACACAGCGTATAAACAAAAAATGATAATAAATTATAGCAGCATACGCGTTCCCGCTCTTCTCCTCAGCCACTGCTCGCAAAATGATAAATTAACAATAATGAAAAAACTGCAGGACGGCGTGCCTAACATCAATACTGCATGTCATATGCAAAACTTTCGCGCTATCCATTTGTTTGTTTTTTGGGCCAAAAATGTTGTGACACAAACCGTTTTGCAGGTTTGTTTACTTAGTAAAAATTAGAAACACTTCAACAACAAAAAAACTCTCGAAGATAAAAATGTAATGATTAGAGAACCAAAGGTCAGAGGAATTGACCCTCTGACATCCCTCCCCCCAAAGGCAAGACTTTTCCAGCCAGGGAAGAAGAAAGTCAGGAGGTCCGCCAAGGGCCCCAGTCCATCTGCTCTGTCGACCAGTGACTCCAATATCCTTTCATAACGACCCTATGCACCATTGACGCAATAAAAATTAAAAAAAAACATTGTTGGTTCCTAATGTTTTCGGTAAAAATGTTGGGCCAATGGGGCCGGATGCTACCCGATGCGAGTATAAATAAAAAAAAATATGCCCTTGTGGGCCCATTGTCCAGTACAAGTAAAAAGTTTTTTTGAACAAAAACGTCCGCGGCACTCGGGCCTAGTTTCGGCCATAAAAAAAAATTGATCCGTGGCGAACCCCCGCCATACCCCTGGTTCGTAGTGGGCTGCCCACCACAGCCATTGATTTGTGTTGTATTGCCAGCTCCTCCATCATCAATTTTGGCATTCGTCTCCATCCTCTCCCAAGAGGGGGGGGGGTTTCGAGTGCTTGGTGGGCCGGCTTGACTTCCTTTTTCCGCCACCACTCCTCCACTGGCCCCTTGGCTCGACACTGACCCCCCAATTCCTTTGGTATTATCTGCCCCCAGGGAGAAAGGATGACAGAAGATCGAATCCTCTGAGCCTTTGGCTGTCTAGATTTTGGACCAAAATGTATATGGTATTTGTTGTTAAAGTAGGTCTGCATTATTAAAAGTTAAACTTAAACCCACAACACGGTTTGTGCCATGTGAAAAGATTGGAATGAAATGTATTTAAGTTAAAAAATAAAAGATGGCTTTTGAAATGGTAGTGCAAAGCTGCCAACTACATACATGCCAGTTTTGGTGGCCAACTTTGGAGAGACGTTATTACAAGGTAAACTTAAACCCACAACACAGTTTGTGCCACATAGAAAGGATTAGAATGAAAATGTATTTAAATTGAAAAAGATAAAGGAAGATTTTGAAATGGTAGCGCGAAGCTGCCTAATACATGCATGATGTTTTTTGGTGGCCAACTTTGGAGAAGCAGAAAAAAAAGAGAAAAAAAAACCAAAATCTTACGAGAATATGGGAATTTCTACAATAGTCCGTACGGACTCACAAAAGAAGGACGAAAAAGAGAATAAACAAAGGTAACTTCACACAGGTTTAACCAAAAACGAGGAAAGAAAAGAGAACACATTAATGACATTAAAAGAACGATGCAAGTTTTAAGGCATAATTATAGTGGCACAACCTGTTTGAATTTTCAAAATACTGACACTCGAAAAAATAAGGAATTTTGGAATGAAGGGAGAATTACATAACAAAATACGGGTCTGCCATGACCTAACAAAAAGCGAGGTCATGGTTTACGTAAACATTTACTTGTGTCCGTGGCCGTTGCCCCTGTTGCATCATGGGAAATTGTGCCATTTGAAATTGGGTAGGTGGAGGAACTGCTGTGCTTGCTAACAATTTCCCTGGAAAAAGAGGACGATTTATACAATCAAAACCTACCATTGGCAGTCCAGGATAATTTGGCGGCAAATACAACATCTGTTGTTGTGCCTGGATAATAGCGTTGGTGTTGCATATCAGTGCTCCCTGCTGGGCTATTTTGTTATCTCTAGCCCTATCTAGTGAGGCCGCTCCCCTAGAATAGGACACGTCCAATCTGTCATCATGTTGGAAATACACCGGTGTTCTTTTCCTACTCCGCGATTTCTGGCTTTCTCTATGTTCTTTTGTGCTTTTATCCCCGTCATGCCTCCTTTCTCAGGATTTTTCTCTTTTTTTGCATTCTTGTTCCGATTCTTCATTATCTTCCTTTTGCCTCTTTTCTTTAGACATTGACTTTTGGCGGCATTCTTCGTTGTGTTGCCCACTTTTGTGTTTTCTCTTTCGATCTTTTTCAGGTGTCTACGATTTTTTCCTTCTATAGACATCGCTAATCTCTTGACCCAGCGCTAAGGTACCTTACTAGCCGCAGACCTATTGTAGGCATGCTTCACTTGGTACCGGACTTTCGTTTTCGAATTTTTCTCCACTTCTAATATATTGTCGGCCTTTTTACAATCAATAACTTCCCAAAATTGTATGCGTGGATCAGTATTGTGGGTTTCCTTTTTTCAAACTTGAATGTTAGTATAGTTAGGTTCCGGATCTTTCTTATCTTCGAGTATGGCTTTGGCAATCGTATATGCTAGTCCCACTGCCCTTGATTGGCATGAGGCATACATAGCATGAAAATTATTTCATAAACCCGCTTGTCTAGCATTGAATTCTCGCTGTAATTTCATCGTTACATCGGCATGGGCTTGATAATGGAACCCAGCGAAGTTCTGTGGAATTTTTCCCAACTGAGATAATTTCATAAACAAGCAAGCGCAGGCCCAAACTGCGGCTTTGTAAGCTTTCCACAGCGGTTGCGCCATTGTCCACTCGGCTAGTTGTGCTTCAAAAATGTGCCACAGCTCCTCTGGCAAATTTGCCTGTAGCACGTGAAATTGTAGTTCATAGTATTGAATGGTCTCTATTTCCAGGCCTGCTTCGTCATATATTCGGTTCGTCAGTTCCATTGCCATTAGAGCTACCTCTTTGTCTAACCTTGGAACCATGTGTGTGAGATATTTCTGTACACATGGACTCGAAAAAGATACTCTTCCATATTGATAATCAAGGACGTATTTTCCTTCTTTGAGTGCTTTGTTCAAAACTTAGTCGCGTTTTTCCAGGCCTCTTCCATACTTTATTCTGTCATTCAGATTCCCTGCCAGTTGTTGGAAATTTTCAGTTTTGACTTTTTCCCATTCGGCCTTGTTTTCTTCCTCGGCTATTCTCTTTTCCTTCATCTGTCTTTTGAACTGAATCACTTTGGCAAACTTTTCCGGATTCGTTATATTTTCAACATTTTGTCCACCAGCCTTAGCATAGACAGGTGGAGCGGGCAAAATGTTAGCCTGTGGGTTTTCGTCCTCCTCACTCACGATTTTGGATACAACTTCGACAAAGGGTTCTTTGCTGGTCCCTTCTTCTTTGTCATTTAGGGTTTCCAACTGCTTTGCCAACTCGATAGCTGCTTTCCTGTATTTTTCCTTTTCGAGCATTTGGATCTTTTCTTGCATTTCCTTGATTTGTTCCGTCAACTTTTGGACTTCAGGCTGTTTTCCTGTTTTGGCTTCCACGACTTCCATGACTCTTTCCTCCTGTATTATGCCCTCATTCCCAATAGCGGGTGTAGTGGCGATAGGTGGATCCACTATTATAACCACGTCGGGGTTATCATTGTCCATCGCATGACCTGAAACAGTTAGAATATCAGTTGTGGTGGGCTCTTTTTCTGTCTGTTCCTTAGAAGTTTTTTCAGAAGGACCCTAGCTGGCCAGGACCACAACCTCTACTTGGGGAATCAGATCAGATTCATCCCATTTACACATGGATTTGAATGTTGTTGAAGTGCTTGGTATCCACAGGTCCTTAGCGTCGAATATTGACGCCGAAATGTTTCAATACATTAAGTTTTGACTGGCCTCATAAATGTTCAAAAAATGAAACAAATTGTAGAAATTACAATTCATATAATAATATATGGTATTTTCGGGAAAATTCATGTGTTCTTCATCTTTGGTTTCTTTCAGCGATCAAGGTACCTACTTTATGAGAAGTACGCAGAAAAGGTTGTGAACTGACTTTTGCATGCATATTTTTGGATACCTTTTCAACACTTCGTCCATTTGATCCGATATTTTATCATTCAGCAAATCTGAGCCCATCCATTTCATAAATTCGATTCTTCCATGCTCATTTCTCCAAACTGAAGACCACAGTCCTGATGTAAACCCTGGTACCCACAATTTCCATTCCTGTGCCAAATGAGGCCACAACAAATAGACTATGGGGTTTATGTTTTTCTCGTATAGTTCTTTCACTATTGGCACTATAGAACGATTGATCTTACTATGAAAGAGGTCTCTCAGGTGTGACACCTGTTCCCGGATGACATTTGTAAATTGCAAGACCCCTTTGGGTCATTTTCCTTGCTTCATTTTGATTTCTTTTGGTTCTATTGGCCGTCCAAATTGCCCTGCTGCCAAGATATCACATAAGTCCCAATGCTTTGTAGGCTTGACGTCCTCATCAGTGCTTTTCTTCCTCTTTGGCGCTTTCACTTTTCTTTCTATTCAAGGGTACCAGCCATGAGGCACTGGTTGGGGTTCGATATCGGTATTAGAAAAATGGGGGGGGCAATAAAATGTTCCGGCAGTCTGCTCTTCAGCCAACTTGAAGGTCGCTATGGCCTCTCCCTGCATCATAAAGTACAATGTGTTGATGTTATCTGTTATTTCCTCGACCTCGTACCCCCCTTTCCATTGCTGGTCGGTATATTTCTCCTCCAAAGTCTATCAGAATCTTCTGGCCAAATCGGCCACTAATTCCAGCTCCATAGTATCGTGGGCATATAGCTGAAAACAGTTTTGAGTATTGACTGCAAATCCGTATCTGAGCAAGGCTAGAAAACATAGCAGTAAACCCGGCGCCTCAAGCATTGCGTACTGAAGAACTTCAATATTCAGTTTATCCGCATCCATCAGTTGTCTAAATTCCAAGGAGTTTAGTTGTCCCGAAGAAATTTTGAATGCATCTGCCCAAAGAAATAGTACCCCTGTCATCAGGGCTTTCAAATTTAAAGCCTGGGGCTTATATCAACCATTCGCGTTTTCAGTTTGTCTTTCATTTCAGCTAGCACAATTTCGAGGTCGTAGATGCAGCACAATAAAATATAATCTATATTATTGCCTCATTTTCGTGCCAAGTCTTTCTCCTGGTCCAAGTATCCGAATTTGGTCAAGACCAATGTTATATCCTCCCGAATGTGAAATCAGACAATGATGTTGTCTTGCCGGAAAATCGTCCCATAGATCTTATGAAAGTGCTCCTTGTCCCAAAATTTCAGATCTACTATGAAATTTTTACCACACATAGTAGAAATAGTGGGGAGCCGTAGCGCGCTAGGTTTCGAACTGGGTATCCTCAGTTAATGCCCGCTTTCAGTGTTGAGCGCTATCACAATTCTCCCTCTGAAGTTCGACAAATTCACCGCTTCATTGAATACTTTTATATTTTCGGGGGCAAGAAAAGTAGGGTCCTGGATGGACATATGCGGCCCACCGAAGAGGGATGTAAAATAGTTAAATATATCTGTAGACCGCACCATCTGATGCATGTCATAATCTTAAAATTTTCAAGGAATTTTTCAACACCCTTTTTTGAGAATAATTTCGAAACAAAAATGACTCAAATGCTCAAGAATAAATTTGGACATAAGGGAATTGATCAGGTTCTCGAACACCCAAAATTCTCAGCATATAAATTGCTGGCTCATCAATTTAGAGTCCCATTTCAAATAAATTTTCTACTACATATTTTACCGTTTTAAAACTAACTACTTATTAAAAAACTATCTTGTTGGTCCTGTGCTTGGCCAAAACTACTGTCCGTTTCTACGATAGAGGACGTTGCCATACTGCCTTTGAATTTGCAATTTGCAAAATTGCCAATCAACAAATATAATCGATATACTAATATTTCCGAAATTTAATCTGAAAAATAGCTCCATAATATGGCGAATTTATCGACTCTATAATTCTGGGAGGACTTTCCTGGGACTTATAAACATTTTGACTCTTTCACACCAAGTGCATGAAAGAATAAAATTCAGCCCATTAAATAAATTTTTCCAGGGTTGTGCCTTTTGATGTATGCCTAAAACTGCCATAAAATTGCCAAAAATAAGTTAGATTAAAAAATTGCAAAAAGGGGGAAAAATACAATACATAAGACACTAGTAAAAAGAACACAACGTAAAACAAAATCTGAACAAAACACAAAAATACAACGATAAAAATGAATTATGAGCTATATTAAAATTCAGGTGTCTGCGTAACAAAAGGCATTACGCAACTAATAGAAACTATCTGTACACGTGAATCTAGTTTTCCAGCGCAGCATATTTTTATGACATTCTTATCCAAATTTTGCATCTCTATCACTTCGTAGAGTCCGTCATTCGTTGTATCGGCTTTCCTTTTTATGATTCCCTTTTGATAGAGCACAAGTTCATCAACTTGGAAGGTTTTCTCCCGAGCCTTCTTATCATACTGTAATTTTCGTTCGGCCGCCACTTCTTTATGATTTTTGTTTATGGATTTGTACGTGTTAAGGAGGTGTTCCGTTATCATGTATTTATATGTGTCATAATTGTTCTGCAAAATTATCGGCCGTGCAATTTCGTTGTCAAATTGTAATCTTGCCTCATGTCCATACAACAAACTGTGTGACGAACATTTTGTGGTTTTATGGGGTGTAACCGGATAAGCAAATAAAATTTGCTCCAGATAATGAGGCCCATCATCTGGATCAGTTATCGCCACCCTCCTGATTTGTTCAATTAAGGTTCGGTTAAATCTTTCCACCATACCATTGCATTGCAGGTGGTATGGTGACATATTTATTTTCTTGATTTTTAAAAGGTTGCAAATGTCCATCATTAATTGAGACATATATGCTGAGCCCTGATCGCTCAGCAGATGTTTCGGTGTTTTATGAGTGTAGACAACCTTTTCCATGAACACTTTCACTATTGTGTGGGCTTTTTGGTCCAGTATGCATTTGGCTCCGACCCATTTAGTAAAATAATAGATGAATAGGATGACATAAGGTCTCTTTTCCCGTAGAGGCGAAATGCTGACCACATGTGTAGCTACTATTTCCCATGGGTAGGATACAGGTATAGAGTTTAAAGGTTGAATCGGGTTTGTTATGGAGCTGCACAGTTGGCATACGATGCAGGATTTTATCCATTTTATAATATCATCCTCCATATTTGACCACCAATATTTGTTTCCAATTGCGGCCATTATTCTGTCTATCCCTTGGTGCCCCATTAGGGTATCGCGGTGATATTGATGTAAAATAAGATGTTTAAGCTTTGAGGGGATTACCAATTGGTTTTTTCCATGAATATTTTCTGGGTATAATACTTCATTTTCTAAGTGAAAACTATTGAAGTATTTCTTCGAACTATTTTCGCCAATATTTCTAAAAATATCCACCAATTTTGGATCCAACCGTTGTTGTTTTCTCACCAAGTTAAGGGAAAAGAATTCAGACTGTTTCTCGGCTTCTTGCGGTATTTGATCAATTTCCTGTCTCTTTTACCACTATAGGACCCTTTGTCCAATCCTTCTGTGGCCAAACCACAGCTTGGACAAAAGAAGTGGTATTTGGAGGTATATATGTCCCGGATTTTGTCCATGTAAAGGTCTCCTCATCCATTTCGGTTATCGGCATAACTTGTTCCTGTTCATCATCGCTTTCCAGTTCAGGTAGTTCTTCATTCTTAACTTCCTCCTGTAGAGGTACATCATCCAAAACCACTGGATTATTTGGAATTGGCAGCCCCAGTGGTATTTGCACGTCATCAAATATTGTTTCACTAATAATTTGTCTTTCTACATTTGCTAGGGGTATATGGCCTTTTCGAAAATCAATAGCTGCCTGTATACCAGGATGGGTTAGAAAATCTAGGCCCAATATAATACCTCTGTTCAGGTTGTCTAGTAATGCCAGCCTAGCAAGAAAATTCCCAAAACTGGTTCCAACATATATGAATTTAGGACCATATGTTGTTATGCTTTTCCTACAGCTGTTACTACAGAATTTAAGATAGGGAATTTTGTCTTTGGTGTATTCAGTAGTCTCGATGCTGTATCTGTCCTCATGAAGCTAGACTGCGCTCCTGTGTTTATTAGAGCTTTGAATTCCTCTCCGCGTATTTTAACGGCGATCAATAGTGGTTGACATTTGCAAAAATTTTCCAAAAATATATGTTCATTGTCATTGGCGAATCTAGGTTTCGCTTCTGAAGTAGAGTTGATAATGTTCGCCAAATTTAGCTCATAGTTTTCGATTAAAACCCCATCCAAGGCTATAATTCCTGGTTGATCTTGTTTTTTAGCTTCCTGGGAATTTATTACATTCATGGAATTATTTGGGGGATTATTTGCCAGTGGCGTTGTCGCTGGGGGTGGGACATTTGGGGGTGCCTGTGGAGCATTGCTTTGATGATAATAATAGGCCACATTTGGATTTTGTTCCATATTACTATTGTATGGTGATTGTTGGCTGAAATTAGCAAATCCAGCTCATCCGCGATTTACAAAGCCACCCCTATGATTGAAATTTCGATTGTACAAATTGTTGCCTTGATTCCATGACCTTCCCTGATCCATTGGTTGAATCAATTCAGGGTGAAGAATGAAACAATTTTACGACAAATGGCTATTCGATTTATGATACGTACAATACAGTTGGCAGTATGGATTTCCCTAAACTCGATTAGGTAAGCTATTATATGGTACATTGTTGTCATTGTTGACTCCCCAAGGATTAAGAGCTGGGGGACCCTGATTCCTGATCGCATCATTGACAATTTTTATGATATCCAGGTGGGATAAAGGGCCTTGAAAAGCTGGTGGCTGTGGAGGGATAGGTTGAGGCCATGGAATTTGTTGCGGTTGATTACCAATGTTGTCTTGATGGGGAATCTGTAAATTATTAAATCTTCTGTTTTCATAGACTGGATTCAGCCGATCATCATCCCCATCTTCTTGATCCTCACTGAACTCCTTCCAGGCTGTCGTATCAGCTTTCAATTTATTTACGAATTCAGCCAAAGAGGCGATATTTTTGAATTCATGTAGCCGACCCTCCATTCGAGTTAGGACATATATGGGCGCTTTTTGAAAATATGTTTCGATAACTATTCGATTCCTTTCGTTTTCCATTTTTTCGTAATTTAAAAAATGGACGTACATTTTTATTCATCACAAAAAATCTTTTGTACTCTCCCCTTTCCCTTTTTTCATATCATGTAACTCTCTTTTGAGCACTGGAGTATCCATCTTAGGGGCGATCATTCTAATAACACTTGCTTTTCTTTCCTCACAGGTGCCATTCTTATCCACATACGTCAAAGTTTCAAAATCACAGCAATGCCAGAGTACTTCTATTCTTAAGTCTTCTGTGTCTTCAGGCTTGAATGTGCCTTCCAAACATGCAAAAAAATTAAGTATCTCAGCTGCTTCCATTTTATCAGATATTTCTTTATTTTTCATTCGATTTAGAATTATCTTCATTCTTTTTTCCGGATCTTCATAATATCCTCCATACTCTTGTCGATTTTCCTGCTATAGGTTGCTCTTTTAGGGATTCCATGATGTTGTCAGTCTTTCATCTTCCATATTTCTCTGTTGGGCACTCTGAGCCTGAGCAAAATGGTTTTCGAACTAATTTATTTTCTTTTCGAGTTGTCAGTCTTTCATCTTCCATATTTTCTTCTCTGACTGATTCAGACTGTAGCATTTCCCTGTCTTCTTGATTTACCATTTGATCTCCTGATTTTTTGTCCATTTTCTTCATTAGTTCTCGCATTTGTTTCTCTACTTCTTCCATTATCTTTTTTGCGTTTTGTCGTTCCTGTTCTTGAAATCTTTCCTCCCACAATTTGCATTCCACTCTTTCTTTCATGAGTTGCTCCAGTATCTCTTGTTCTCTCAACGCCGCCTTTGTTCATTCTATATTTGCAGCATTCGTTGATTTATACATGCTTCTTTGCACTGATTCAAGAATGGCTAAAGTAGCTACATCCTGATAATTTCCTTTGTTTAGCCTTTGCGTTTCATTTCTCGTCTTTGCTTCCAGGTCCATCTTCGCGTCAATTTCTGGTATTGTCGGCATCAGTCTTGAATTATAGGTTGATACCAAGTTTGCTTCTGGTGCTATACCAATTTTTTCTAATGATGATGAACCTGAGGACATTTGTGCCCTCTGGTTCACATAATCTTGCGTATCCCCATCCATAGTTTGATTTTTTTCCGGATGGTTAGTTAGATTTTTTTTCCGGATGGTTAGTTTCGGCTTCGACGCTTTCTTCATAATTTACCTTCCTAGCTGCACAAGTCACCAATGTTGTAAATGGCTTGCGTATACCCTCGGCTACCTGGCTGTGGTTCTTGGGCCCCTGGCCCTAACCGGGCACTAACTCTAAACCTATGGTACCTAGCTGAATTTGGATGTACAAAAGGATTTATTGTTAATAAAACAAGAACGAAACAGGAGACAGATGTTAAGTGCCAATGCCAAATACAGAACACAAATGCCAAACTCGCCACTGACACAAGAATTCCTTCACCAAAGAGCCACAGGGATTCTTGGATACTGGAATATGCGGCCCAAGCGGCCTGGCCCTCTACAGGACTGATACTGAACTTCCTCAAGTGAAAACTGGGAGTTACCTGTCTACAACACTCACTCACTGACTCCTCAATCGAAAAGGTCGTTGACTTTCTTCACGCCCCACTTGGCTCCCACTAGTGACACAAACACAGTGTATAAACGAAAAATAATAAATTATAGCGGCGTATGCATTCTCGCTCTTCCCCTCGGCCACCACTCACGAAATGATAAATTAACAATAATGAAAAAACTGCATGATGGCGTGCCTAACATCAATAGCGCATGTCTATGCAAGACTTTTGCGCTATCCATTTGTTTGTTTTTTGGGCCAAAAATGTGACACAAACCGTTTTGCAGGTTTGATTACTTAGTAATAATTGGAAACACTTTAACAACAAAGAAACTCTTGAAGATAAAAATGTAATGATTAGAGGACCAAAGGTCAGAGGAATTGACCCCCTGACATGATGATAGCTAACAGGCTGCTTTATTTCATCAAACAGTTTCCCAACTTTTGATTTCCTGTTCAAAACAAAGCATATAGAAACCGAAAAACCCAATAAAAATCCTTAAAACCCACTAAAAATCCCATAAAAAACACAAAATGCAAAATTTTAAAAAGTGGGTTTTTGCCAACCCTACCCAACTGAAAAGTGAAATTCCAAAAAAAAACTTGGCCTAATATGGCGAAACTCGAAAAGGAGCCAAATGGAATGCTAAGAAAATTTAAATAACTCTAGAATTGTTCATGAAGTACAAATTGATTCAATTTTGGCGTGGGGGGTCCCAACGTTTCCAAAATTTTGGGTAGGGGATCGAAAAACCTCCAAAAAAGTCGAAAAAATTTCGAAAATTTTCCCAAAAAAGCCACTTTTTTCATAATTTTTCCCAATTTTTACGAGGTTGGGATGGGAACTGGGTATAGGGTTGACCAAGTTGGGGTTGGAGGTCCCCATGACCCACGTGATCGTGACCCCACAACCCATCATTCCCCAACAAAAAATAAGTTTCCCCGCTCACCAGATCATGGTCTTTCAGAATAATCTTGCTTGGACTATATTGGATGGTACTGAGAGCATCATTTTTGGTGTTTGACAGAGGGTTTTTTTAGGTCAATTTGGAGCCATGGGTTCTAAAAGTTTAGGGGCACAAGCCAAATTGTCTGGTAAAAATGAGAGCCTAACCACCTGGTTTGATTAGGTTATAGAGCTTCCCATGCGGAGACGCCTTTTTATGCATTTTAAAATGAAAAATACCGAAAATTGTGTGGTGCTTGGCGCCCAGTTTCAATTCATTTATGATTCTTGGTATCATTTCTATTGTGTGGTTAGAAAATGTCATCCTAGCTTATGCTTATAGCTTTCAGAAACCAGCATGTTATGGATGAATGTTTACTGTGTATTGTTTTTTTTTCAATTTAATTGATAAAGAACAAGATTTTTCTATATTGCTCTTACAAAATTGTTTTGCCGGGCTTTAGACTTTTTGGCTTTGGTGAACATAAATTTTTGCATTTGAAAAATCATTAAAACATCATCAGCATGGGAAAATGCCAGATGTTCTTGCTATCTGACAAAGCCATTCAGATTCATTGTTGCTTGTCTACTTTTTGAATTTTTGTTTGCCCCATTGAAAACGCATTAAATTCACTGAAAAAATATACCCTCCATACTGTAAAGGGTTAATATGGGGGTTGTTTATGGGTTTTGACTTGAGGCTTTTGAATGTGAGGATAACTTGTGCAAATTGGCACTGTGTTTCAGATTATCTCTTTCAGTTCTGGCAGGAAGAATATTGGCGCCAAGGGAAAGGACGTCAAAAAAGAGTGAAAAATACGAAAACGGAAACAATGAGGGAAACTGACGAAGGAAATGACAGTTGCAATGACGATACAATTTATAGGATTGATGGTGATTGCTGACGTTGATGAAAGAATCAGCGAGTAAGCCAAGTAGTGTGTAATGTCGCTCAGTAGTCACTTTATACTTGAGAATATGTAAAATAAGATGATATTATATAACATAGATGTGAATATGCAAATTAATACTAATATGTAAATTGGGCAACGATGTTTCCACACACTTGTGGAGCTTGACGACCAAACTGATGAGGGAGCTGGCGAGTGAACTGATGATGGAAGAACTGATTTCTCCAGGTTGAGTTGAGCTTTTTATACTGAGCTGAGCGGGCCCGTGAATCAATGAATCATTGATGTGTTTGACCTCTTCCGTCAATCAAAATGGTGAAAAGATCCATCATCAACACTTGTGTTATGTTTATTTCTCTGCTTAGGTCAGATAATGTCAGCAACATAACTCAGGGTACTATCGGCTTGTATCCAACTGACTACTGTAGGTCACTCAAAGGAGCTTCCTATTAGCAATCAATTAAACGCAGTATGATGGTCCTTAAGCAGAAATAAACACAACTTTCAGTCACTAATTAGTAACTGGAAACTCTAACTCTTGCAACCGAAAAGCAATCAGGGTCTCCCCAGATGCTTCATAAAGGTTTACACAAATATACAGAACTCACTATACCAATGTCCAGGAAAGCTGGGGCTTGCCTCGGTAATGGATCCCTCATAAATAGGCTTCCACCTCCACTAAATGCACAAGTAAAGAATAATAAATAATAGTAATGACTAATAATAATATATTATTCAAAGTGTGGTGGACTGTCAGCACTCTGATTTACTAGGCAAAACAGAACAAATATAAAAATAACGGACACAACTCACCCCCAACACAAACAAAAGAAAAGAATGATGAACATCCTGTTTCTTGGTCGAATTGTGACTTAGTCGATTTCACAAATTTGCACAGATGTGGGATGACTGCTACTGTAAGTGCATCCTCAGCACTTGCAGTAGAATGTCCTGAAAAATGCATTTTCTGACATTTTGGAGGACGGAAATCAAAATTTTTCAGTGCTAGGCACTGAACAAGTTTCTTTAGCCAGACTTTTGATTTGTCGCCCAAAACTCAAGAAATTCAATTTTAAAATTCAGGAACTGACGCCGACTAGATGAAATACAAGGGAAGTAACTTTTGATCATTTTTCTGATGAAAT
The DNA here is from genome assembly GCA_963922205.1 of Romanomermis culicivorax. Lineage (NCBI taxonomy): Eukaryota > Metazoa > Nematoda > Enoplea > Mermithida > Mermithidae > Romanomermis > Romanomermis culicivorax. The sequence continues at coordinate 370,172 of CAWUHX010000137.1, read as the reverse complement.
AAAGCGAATTTATCAATTTTAGAGTGAGCAACGAAAAATTAATCTGTGCAACCGAATTTTTCTCCACATTACAGATCAACCTATCTTGTGCAAAAAAACCCCCGATGATTGATTTGAATAATGACTGATCTAATTTGTGAGCCTTGTGTTGCAGTGGCATTTTCCAGTTTGCCACAACTGTTTTGTGTCACTTCACAAATCTGTGATCTTTACCAACCAATGATGAGCATGTCTGAAGCATCTCATCTTTATTCAAACTGGGCAATGCAATTACTGTAGTTTTTGTGTCGCATACTGGAATTTGGTCAGTGAAAATTATTATTGGTTTGTGTTTTTCACATCTGGCGTTTTCTCTTTGATATTAAACCTCGTCACCCTAATTTCCTGCTGTCAAAAGAAATATTTTAAATTGAGAAATCGAAGATTTGTCAATTTAGAATATTTTTAATTTGTGAAAAATTTTGAGTGTTTGTCCAATTAGCAAAAGGTGTGTGTGCCCCAGGCCAGTGCTAGGTAAGTCTTAATATCAAGATCTGAACGTCTTGGAAAAAACTCCTGCTTCAAAATTTCTTGGTTTCAAAATCAAATCTTATATTTTTGGTGGATCACCAGCCAAGAGTCTCAAAAAGAAATTAAAGGAAGAAAATGTATATAACACTTGTTATTCTGTATGTGATTAAGAATGTATTCAAAATGATTTTTCTGTTATGTGGGTTTCTACTCTGATTTTGAAGGGTGTTTTTTTTAAACATTGTTTTTTACTACCACATTTACTTACAAACTTATTTTCTTCAAAGTCTAAACTTGTCAACATTCACAAGGCTTTATGCTTTTCATGCTTCTATTACACTTGCTTCCTCGCTTATGATGGACTTAACCATGCCTATGTGCTTACGTCTATGCTTTTGTATCTATTTCTCATGCGTATACATGCTTCTGTAGGAACTGCAGCTACTGTTCCACTTGAGACTGGTGTCTGGCTAGGTTTTCTACTTCTACTACATGCAGGTGTGTTTAGGGTTTTAGGGGAGAATTAATATAGCTGTGGAATGTGTATTTTTATGTGGATTCTGGGGACCAGGTGCCGATGTGCAAATTAATTAGAGCGTCTTTAATTGGGTCAATGATGGCTACTGGGGTGTGGGATGATCAAAACAGAGTACTTCATTTAAAGTTATAGGAATGTCTAGATGTGAAATCCAGACACCCTTGAGATGATAGATTATAAAATGAATTTATATGTAACGATAACTAGCACATAGTGTACATTATGTATTTACAATGATGCACCAGCATCTACATTACAATTTTATATTTCAGTTGGCGGATGATTATATGAAGAATCAAAGGCTCCATACGAAATTGTGGAAGTTCTGAAATGTAAAGGCTGGGTGATAATTTTTTTAGCCATTTACTTATTCACATTATTTATAATCATTGTTTTTTATTATGGAAAATAATGGTATTTTTTGTTATTAAGAATAAATTTGGGCATGACATTGTCTTTGTATAGTAAGACACATGGTATAAGAAGGTAGTAGTAAGGTACAACATGAGGTTGAGATAAGCATAGGTAGCATACTACATAAGTCATTTGGTACTGACAAGGCAGGCATGAGGTAATAGGTAGGGTGCCAAGGTCCCCATTCTGTACTCGCCCATACCAATAAGGTGAAGCATATGTTCATAGTCCCAAGGAGTAAGGTCACTTATAAGCATTCATAAGAACAGGTAAAATAAAAGATAAGCATTGATAAAATAATACATAAGGTTTGTGTATACCATTATCTGTACCTTATCTAGTATGTGACAGGTATCTTACCTATTCTTATCAATACTCTTTACCCTTGGGTCTATTTCTCAACTGTGCTATTACACTATATCATACCAGTCCTTCATGCTCTCTCATGCATGATTATGTGTGTGCTTCTGCTTTCAAAGCCTTCTCATCTGTAGTATGTGTGCACCATACCTTTCATTTTCAGTAGTTCACTATACCCTTCTTGCTCCCATTTGTCGCCGTATATTTGTGCATGTCAATAATTTCGAACTGAATAAAAAGACCGAAAAAGGCTTTTTCCGCTAGTTTTGTGCTCTTCTACATATATTCGTAGTCCAAAATATTAAAACATAGAATAGGTAACCATGTAGTGAAACAAATCCTATACTCAGGAGACTTTCTGTCATCTGGTTTAAAAGTTTGTGCTACACTTACCACACTGTACATATCTTGAGCCGTAAAAAAACCGAAAATCGTTTGGAGCTTTTTCAGGTACATTCACATCATAAAATTCAGCAAAAATTTCAGGGAAGTGTTTTCCCCTCATTTCTGCAGCCAATTCATGCATAGCATTGTCGATCTCTGAAGCCGATCTAATCTTGGACCAACAAGGTTCCGAGGAGACGACAAGCAGCTCTAAATCAAAAAATATTTAAAATTTTTGTTTATATAGAAAATGGAGTGATTCTTTGATGTTCATTTACAGTAAAATGGTAAAAGTTATTCAAATACCCTTTGCCTTATTGTAACTGCAGTTCAATCTGATGATTTACTAGCTGACTTTAGGAACAGGGTGCCTCGAATTGTCACAGCTTTTCACGTCGTAAGCGACAGGGTCAGGCAGCAGGCATTTACTCTGAAATTTAACAAGTACATAGCTTCCATTTTTTGGGCGATATGTCATTAGGACGCATAACAATAGGATGCAGGAAATGATTTTTCTACAAACAGTAAGTGGACTATGCTTGAATGCCAGGGCTACGACACTTTTTTGGATTTATGGTCTTCTAGTGTAGTTTTTATTAAATCAATCATACAGGTAGAAGGAGACCGGTGAGGGGATTGCCACCCAAGGTTCCGCTATCATTGAAAGATTTCCGGACCATGATTCTGAAGATTTTATCACCGTAAGAAATTAGTAGTAAGGCCAGACCATATAGGGAGGATGGTTGAGCATAGTCCTATCTTTTGTGTACCCCCTATAATTTGTCTTTTTTGGCCAATTTATAAGGGGTATGGTGAACATATACAGTCGATTTTTGGCGGATTTATAGGGGGTATGGTAAACATATACGGTCGATTTTTGGCCGATTTATAGGGGGTATGGTAAACATATATGGTTGATTTTTTGTGGATTTATAGGGGGTATGATTAAGCATACAGGTTCTACAGTTACCCTAATAGTGGAATTATGGTAATTTTTTGATTAGGGTAATACTGGAATTATGGTAACAGTTGTGTTACTGTAGGTGGAAAAGGAAAATCGATGATGAATGGAAAATGGAAAAGGAAAACTAAAGTGAACAAAAAATGGAAAAGAAATAAAAAGAGATCATGTATAAAAACGGCTTCCCCCATGGGCAGAGGAAACCTTTCAAATATTTGCGCCCCTGGACCCCCTTTGACAAAAAGGGTGCCACCTGCACCCCTGGACCCCCTTTGACAAAAAGGGTGCCACCTGCAGGCGTAAATATGTTTCGGAGGTCCCATTCCTGAACAATCATTCAAGTCAACAAATGTCAGAACAGTCAAATTGGTCAGTAATGGTCTGTTTAATGAGTAAAATCTCGAGAGAGTCTTTAGGTGATGAAACATTATCCTTATGGGTGCATGCGTATAAAGTTTGATTGTCTGCCGAAAATGACTGAGAAGGTCTTTTATAAAAAATGACCAGAACGAGCTGGCCATAAAAAGCATGTAGACCAATAAGGTCTTTTATGGAAAAATGACCGGAACGAGCTGGTCGTAAAAAGCATGTAGAAAATTTGGAGAGTTGAAAAAATCTTTACGTGACAAAAGGAACAATTTTTAAATCGATGCAACATTTTAGGTTATTGTAAAACTTTTGAAGCACTGTATTACTTTTTTTATTGCAAAAATACTGTAGTCTAAATGCAAAACAGAAAAAAAATAATGATAACGTGAACAAAATTGGAGAAACAAAAAAGAAAGCATGTATAACAATGACTCCCTCTACCCACGGGGAAGTCTTCCAAAAAATGCGCCCTCGGGCTCCAAAATGAGAGGTGCGCTGTCTGCAGGTTAACAGAATAGCTAATCGGAATCCCTGCATAATGAACAATCGTCCAAATTAGAACGGTCCTTCAGATCAGAATGCTCAATTGCCCATATAAAAACTCTAAGAGTCTATAAAACTTGGAACATTATTCCTATGGGTTTATACTTACAAGGTCCTAAATGACCAAGGTCTTTTATAGAAAAATTACCCAAGTGAGTCGGACATAAAGGGCATGTAGAAAATTGTGCACTTGAGATGCAAAAAATATTCTAGATGTAGAAAATGTAACCGATACTACAAAAATATTCGAAGAAAAGAAAAGAAAAGAAAAGAAAGAAAAAAGAAAAAAGAAAACACAAGAGGTATATATAAAATTGTACCAGGAGGTTAAAGGTCTACTAAATCATCAATGATAGACATACATGAATGCTACTCTGCGTATGGAAAACTGACACATTATGTATTGCATAATTATATATACAGGTAGATACAATTTTGATTACAGAGTGTTTTCCAGAGCAAACATAGAAAGGCTAGACAGCTGAAGCCATTTAGATCGTAAAACCAATTAGAAATGCTAGAAAACGTCAAAGGTTGTATAAAACACGGTAGCAAGAGATGTTTTACCAAAATAATTAAGGTGGTGATTATTATATTGATAGTTTTCTAGAATAATCTAGAACCTAGAACCTTCAAAGAGACGCTCTACCAAAACAATTAAGATGGTGATTATTGTTATTTTGATAGTGTTCTAGAATAACCTAGAGCCTAAAACCTTCAAAGAAAAACCAAAAAGATTCAACCAAAAATGCAGAAAAAACCCAAAATGGTTTAATGAGGGCAAAAGAGGCATAAATAGAAAAAATAGAAGAAGAAGAATCATTCTTATTTTTGTACCTGGGTGACACCAAAAGACAATATCAATGGAGGCCGTGTTCATTATGTTTGTATCGGCGTAAAGAGCCGCCTACAAGGCTTATGGTACGCTGATTTTACAAATATTTTGATTTTCAAAATTAATATGGATACTATTTTAAAATATTGAAAATATTATTATTAATTTAGAGCCATTTTTAACGACAACCGATGTCAACGCGTGGGCGTCAGTCTTTTGGGAGGGGGCATAATCAGACAGAAACCCTTTTGGGGTTTTATGAAACATCCAGGCTGGACGTTCAAAACCCTTCGCTGGCTGATGATCACCTAGCATCGCACCTGTGGAACATCCTCCTGCAGGGTGTGAGGGCTGAATAAGGAAATGCGGATGATCATTACCTGGAGGAGAGGATAGGGTTGGCCCTACGGGGCTTCTAGTAAGTTTTGATGTTATACTTAAACCATGTCTTAGATCTATAGATTTTATAGTTAATGAGAGTAAAAATTGTTATAAGCTTTTACTACAATATTTTAAGATAAATATGTATAGCTTAAATTGTACTTACCACTATGTTACAGATTTTTAGTTCGTGTATATATTAATGTATAGTATATAGTTAACTTGCCTAAAACTTACCAAAGAACAGATGCTATTTACTGTATAATTCTGTATTGAATGTATACATGTAAGTAAGTAAGTGAGTAAGTATGTATGTATGTATGTATGTGTATGCAGTTAGGTAAATTGATGAAACATTGTTTCTAGAATATTCTAGAAGCTTTCAATTATTTACACAATTTTATACGATAAAAATTTATGATAAAATAAAGACTGTTGATAGATTTTGTACCTATTAGTAAGCAGTTAAAATGATATATTAGAGCAAAAATTTTTGTTTAACCAAAAAAGTTTTTAAATTTTGTAAAAATTTTAGTGGCTACACCTGAAGCTGGTAGCGAGGGCTGCGGCAGCTGTGGCGGCTGCGGCAGTTGCGGCAGCGGGGATGGTGAAGGAGGTTTAATGTATATAGTATTTTTTGTAAGTAAAAAATGTTTGCAAAATTTTTAAAACATAATGTTTTTATTTTCAGGTAAAATTTGTATATATATATATTTATTATTCTATTTTGTTTTAAAAATAAAATAAAATTAAAATAATAAAAATAAAAAAAATCTTTATTTATTGCATTTTATAGTAGTGGTTGTTTCTTTAGAGTTTTAGTGTGTGTCAGCTGTTAGAAAATGAAAAAAGGGTTTACTATAGTCAAATAACTAGAGATGTATGAGTGAGTGAGATGTAGAGAATATGTACAAAATAATTGCATAAAGTATAGTGTTGCTCCTATTGAGATTTGTTGTATTATACAGCTTTCTATAGGTCTTAGGGTAAAAAGAATGGGCGAGATAATTACAGAGAGTACTGTAGAACTAAAGGAGAGAGAATAAAGGAAAGAAGGAATAGTAGAAGAAAGCTCATTTATAATTAGAGATAAATTGAGAGAATATTTCTAAACAATAGTTAATGAGAGGGGTCATATAAACAAAACTATAAGTGATTTTTATTATAAAAAAATGAAATATACATCATATAAATATATAGCACATTTAAATACTATAATCGGTAAAAGTTTCACGATTTTTATCAATCATTACAAGAGAGTCAAATTCTGCATATATAAGTGCTTCAATACCACCATCTGGTATATCCTCTCCAAAATTCATCTGTAAACTGGTGGTTCCTTCACGTACGAGTTCCCAAAAATTATGAAGGAACAAAAATTACCAAGGAACAAAAATCACCGCAAGGAGTCAAATCAAAAACAAAAAGCATGTTATGCATTGTAAAAGAATTTCGAGTAATTTCATTGCCCCTGTTATCTGTACTAATTTCTACACCCTCAAATAATTGTATAAAAGTGGGCAAATATTTGTTTTCTTTAAAATTTAACATATAAGGCCTGTAGGTAATGTTGTAATACCGCTTCTTATTTTAATTTAGTTTAACCCGAAATGTTTAAAATTGAAATGGCTTTGATAATAATCACCCCTAGCAGCCGCACAATCAACAAGGGCTACAACGAGACGAGGAGGTAAAGGACCTGTGAACAACGAGTTTAGAGGAGCTGAGCGACGTCTAGTTGTTATGTATAGACTTGTAACATGACATTGACGAATAGGGTTTTTTGCAGCTGTAATTTGTAACATGGATTCAATAGCTAGATTTTTATTATCGTTTTTTTTAATGTTTAAAATGTTAACCCGAAATGTTTAAAATTGAAATGGCTTTGATTATAATCACCCCTAGCAGCCGCACAATCAACAAGGGCTACAACGAGACGAGGAGGTAAAGGACCTGTGAACAACGAGTTTAGAGGAGCTGAGCGACGTCTAGTTGTTATGTATAGACTTGTAACATGACAACTTTTTTAATAAATGAAGACATGCTTTTAACCTCGATCTTATAAGCTTCATTGTGAGTAGATATAAATTTTTGCAAGCAAAAATCATCTCTATGTCTGTATAAACCAATTTTCAAAGTACATTGATTCAATAGAAAACGTTCTTGCATGAATAGATCAGCATGTATAGGGGCCATTAATCCAACAACTGCACTGTTTTTGAACATTTGAAATCTTTCCAAAGCACCCTTGTTTTTCTTTATATCAAGAACATCGCCATTTTCAAAAGCATAACCAGCAGCTGCAACAAGTGTCGACTTTGCATCACAACTGTAGTTCAATTCCCTTTCCAAATAAGATCTTTAAGCGTATCTATCCCCACTAAAATGTTAAAATGTTAAAATGTTAAAATTAAAAAAATGTGAACATACATTTAATTATAAAACTTTCCTGCCAGATATTAATTTTCCATTTAAGTATGTTTTGATCTGTTCAAAAAATGTTTTGCCAATCAAATTAATTGGCGCCACAACATTACCATTGAGATTGTTGTTGGCATCTGATGTTGACGTGCAAGCGGTACCATTAGCTTTCATAATTCAAATAGTGCAATATATAAAATTTTGTGATAAATCCAGCATATATGAATCAGGTGAAATAACAAACTCATAGGGTCCTTCTTTAGAAAAAGATTCTGGAACTGAATTTCAGACCAAAAACTTCTACGAATAGCAACTTGTGTTGGAGGTACGGTAAATAAATCTAATTCCATTTTACTACTAGGAGAGGACCCAGCATCAATAAATTTACTCATTTTGAATAGATATCCTTGAAACTGGCTACTCTATGTGGAGTCTTTTTTAAGAATGAGGAACACTGTTTCAGATCTTTACGTTTATGTTGTTTTTGATGCTGATGCTGATGATGATGATGTTGATGACCATCATTTAACTTTTTATTGCTTTTTATATGTATCATAGAATTTATATGTTTACACTTCCCTAGACGTTTTCCTTTATGAATGTGTTCACCCATTTTGTGTAATAAGTTGCCAGCTGTGTTTCCTCCATGCTCAGCAACACTTTCTTTGAAAGAACGACCCTCTACCACATCCCCTGCAATTTTGGAACCTGCAGCAAGTGCATGCTTTCCTGCAGATTTTAACAAAGACATAGCTAGGTGCCACAAACTCTTGAAAAAATTATCAACTCTAGCTCCCTGATGTCTACAAAAATATGGTTATGCTGCTCCCAAGTGTTCTAAGGTACCACGTAACTGAAATTGATTATCTTGAATGCTGTGTTGATAAATATTGATCCAGTAATCAACAGTTTCGGGGATAAATACGGTATGCATATTTTGCTTTGAAAATCAGAAGGAAAAACTAAATGAATTAATTAATTAGGAGCGTTTGCGAAAATTCAACCTGACGACAATGTGTCCAAATGGAAATGAATGAATGAATAAATAAAAATTTGATACTATCAAAGGAATACGTCGCCAGAAATGTAATTTAACTATAACATTCCCAAACTGAAAGGGTATAAGCTCATTCATACTGTTTTTTATATTAATTTTGAGTGCCGTAATTTCTTTTAATTGGATGGGTATATAGTGAGGTGTTTCATATAATCGACTCACATTATCTTTGTATTTTGCCTGAACATTTACTATATGTAAAAGTGGTGCCAAAGTATTTCCAACAATCTGATCTTCAATAATATTACAGTAAACATAAAAACTTTGTAAATCGTTTAAATTTGGTGGTTGAATTCCTAACATATATAAATGATTAGTTCCAGGCTGGGCAAGAAAAACAGCATTGGATGGTGGAATATTCCTGTTACAATTTTTTGGTGGTTTCTCTCCAACAGTATATAAATTAATATTCACAGCTCTATTTAAAAAATCATCAGCAGTTGCATAGGCAGCAGTATTGGTAGCGCTAAATCTGAGAAGTTCCATTAACCGATTGCTTATATCGATTTTACACAAGATTGTACCACTTTTTATTTTCAAATTAACTAATCCTCTACCATGTTCATCGTATGGAAACATGATTTCAATGTTAGTTCCGGCAATAGCTGCTCCAATTTTTGCATTCAACTCGTCAATTAATTCAGATAGGGTAAAGTAATGTTTTTCAAAAACTATTACTTTAATTTTTTTAATCTTATTTCCAACACCATCCGTAATTAATGTTATTACATTATCTCCACCATGATTAGTAATAGTAGCCCAACTATAGGGATACATCATTTCACTTAGTCCTACCTCCCAGTTTCCATCTAGTTTTAAACGGTAAGGTAGATGGGCTGAAAAATCTGAGGGCTTGGTTCCATTTTCGCTATTACTAAGTAATGTGATATAAAATTGATCTCCAATGGTTGTCATTATTTATAATGTTGTTTGTTGTTGTTGTAGGTACGATCTTACACGAATTAGATGACTTTAATACTGTCGGTACGGAACTAGGTAATAAATATCCTATACAGCCGCACAAAAGGCCAACCCACAATTGTGTATTATTATTGTAGAGAGATAAATTTATTATAGCTGTAATGACTACAATGTATGTTAGTATGACCTGACTGAAGAAAACCACTTCGTTTCGAGGTAGACGTTTTCCAAAAAACTCCCAAACGCTAATGCGAGACGTTTCTGAATGCGTACTATTACTACTATCCATTTCAAAATCAAAAATTTTTATTTAACAACTAAACACTCAGTTATAAATTTATAAAAAGGCGGAGATACTAAAATAACCAATAAAATTATACAAAAATATAAAGGAGGCGGAGCTATCAAAGTGAAGTAAAATTTATATATATATATATATAAATACATATAGAAGGAGTTAACTTTTTACAAACGTGTACATAATTTATTTCGCAAGTGACCTTTTACAGAAAATTTACAATGAAAAAACTTACAAATCAATTTATCATTATAAACAAAATTTGTGTTACTGAAACTTTTAAACATTTTATACATAGGAACATGTCGCACTTTATAATACAAAAAATATAAAGTATATATACCACAAACCCTACTATTAAAATTTTGTAAATGTTTCTTATTTGTATATATTATTAAAGCATTTTTGTTAATATAATTTACAAAAGCAGGAATAACTGGTGGTAAGCCATAAGAATCAAAATAATATACAGAGTTAGCATTATCAAAATACATAGCTATCCAATGACTTCCTTTTTGAAAAGATGTATCGGTGTTTGCAATTAAAGCCGCGGGTCTTTTAACTATCTTCGGTAGAGTATCGCAAGCAAAAACTCCTGAAAAATTTTGCGATAATAGCTCATCTTGTTGAGCATAATATGTCAATTCAAAGTTGTTCATCGTAATCGTCGTCGTCGTCGTTTTGTATATCCTTTTCTAAAATCCAACTGTTGAATTTTTCAGGATAACCCCACCACTTCACAAGTACTCTATTCTGACCATCTGGTAATTGTTTAGTCTTCAAAACCTTTTCAATTTTGTATTCTTTGATATTAGGATTAAAATCGATTTTCTGTAGTTCTTTTTCATAAAAACGTCCTTCTATATCTTCGCCTTCCAGATCTTGAATTGTATAAAGTATATGATTTCGGGTCTTCACAACATGTTTTACTTTGAAAACTTCTTCACTCCATTGAGGTAAATAACCTTTGTCAAATACACCTCTATGTTTACTAATTCGCACGTAATCTCCTATATCAATCTTAGGCTTTCTAGTGTATAATCTTTCAGGGTAGAGTCTTTGCCATATAATTTTTTCATTAGAATAATCTACATTAATAGGTTTTTCCTTAATTGATCTGTGAATAGAGTGATTATAGTTGGAAAAAACTGAGGGTAAAATATCGATCCATTTATAAGTGGTAAATCCTGTGAAATATTTAAATAATTTAGTTTTTAAAGTTCTATTAAACCATTCCACTACTGAACATTTAATGTCTTCATTTTGAGATGTAAAAAATGTATATCATTAGTTTTCTTTGTTGACAAATTCTTTTCTTTGTTCTTTGTTGACAAATTCTTTTCCTTTATTGCTGCGCACTCTCCAAGGAATATGACCTCTTTTTGAAATATTTTGAAAAGCATCACATACATTCTTTGCATTTTTTGATTTCAATGGTTCAACCCATGTGTATTTACTTAATACATCTATAGATGTAAACATAAATTTGTATCCATCGTTAAAATCTGCTAAAGAAGACATATCTGCCAAATCAATTCCCCATTGTTGATCTATAGCTGTAACATAAATACGATTACGTGAAAATTTTTTGTTGACTTGTTTATGTAAGGTATAACTATCTTGTTTTGAAAGCCAATCTTTAACATCTTTACGTATAATTGTTTTACGGTGTTTTCTAGCTTCAACATATAATTTTTCAATACTAGAAAAACTGTAGGATTTCTGTGTAAATTTTTGTATAATTTCGAAAGTAAGGTGTTCATCGCTCTAGTACAAAGGAGTATACCATCTAAGTGCTCTAACTTTTTGCCATATCTTCTTTTCTGTCGAGTTTCCTTTATTAAAGAATGAATCGTCTTTGATATCTTACACAATTTGAATTTTTCAACACATTGAGCTCATGAATATATTTCTTTAATCTAGAAGCCATACAAAACAGACCATACAGTACAAAAAAATATTACAATAATGACCAAATGTTGAATGAACATTGAAATATTTAATGTATTACATTAAGATAGTAATGAAGCTTCATTTTGTATAATGATATTCAACTCTACAAGTCTAGAAAAAGTGCACAAATTATTCATATTCGTAAAAAAGTTATCTCGCATTTCTGTTTGTTGGTTAGTATTTTACCTTAAATAAAAAAATAATACTATAATTTAATAAATAGCTGAATAGATATAAAATTTTTACCTTTTACTTTATTTTGCACCATTTTGACAAAACCTTCAAATGCAACTAACATTGTAATTGTCACAAAACAAAGGAATCATAGAAAAACGACCAACGTCTTCAAAAATTGACTAGACTGATGAAGGGTATAATATTTTTTCTGACTATGTAATAAATCTACCGTATCATTACATCCTAATCTAGTTCCATTGATGTACAAGTTTTGAAATTTACTGGTACGACTACAGCAAGAAAATATGACAGGATTGAAAATATATATTTTGAAACATGCTCCTAATTGCATAAATTGCCCATCATTCTGAGGACAATGTAAAATTTTTCCACATAATGTAGTAAGGGTGCTATATGTAATTTATAATTTTCCCGTAAAAATAATTTTTCCGATCTGTAACATTTTTTGTATTTGGTATCGTAAAATCTGTAACATTTACAGTTTCTCCATTTTCATAAAATTGAAAGGGGTATTGTACCCATACAATAAAAACAGCTATAAAAATAAAACCCGGTGAGACTATCAAAAAAATGTATTTACTATATATCATATTGCTAAAGTAATAGGATCCAACTAACTTGTATAAAGTTTTTTGTAAAAATGATTAATCATTTAGGTGTATATAGAATTATATGATCATTGTTGGGAAATATATTAGATCTAAGTCGATATTTTTCTGGACATGTCTGTGTTAGATCTATTAATAAATAACCCTATGGTTTACTAGTAGCATCTTCATACGCTTCTATGAAATAATTTGAAGTAGTTGGAAAAATCTGTCGAGCCAGTGTGCGAACTTGTAATCTATAGCTAGGGTTTTTTAAAAGAATTAAATATTGAGCATTTATCATACTCATAGGCATTCCATCAAAAAATGCATTCTGAACCTAATGTATAATTGATAGATTCCAGTGATGTGATCCTTTAGTAAAAAGTTGAGTTAAACGTTGTTCATTCTTCATCTCTTGCGTAAGCAAACAAGCAAGCAAGCAAACTATAGCAAGCAAAGCAAGCAAGCAAACTATGATGTGATCCTTTAGTAAAAAGTTGAGCTAAACGTTGTTCATTCTTCATCTCTTGCGTAAGCAAACAAGCAAGCAAGCAAACTATAGCTAATTAAAATATACAAAACTGTAATGAATGTAAGCAAAACTTTTACAATTTACAGTTAATGAACTCGCGTAGTGTTTCGACAACAACAACATCATCAAAATCATAATGATAACCTTCATCAATAAAACGAGCTACAGTATCCTTAACAATTTTACGACCAGTACTTGTAAGTGGAATACATCGAAATATCTCAATCATCTGTTTAAAAGCATGAAGACAGTAATAACCTTGAACCTCGCCTATAACATATTCAAAACAGTCAATGATAGTTCCCATCTTTTCATATAAATGATTAACTGTTGGTGTAATTGCAATATTACATATGGAATGACGACCTGGACAGTGATGATCCTCAATAATTCCTACCTCTTTCAGGCAATAACAATCAAAAATACACTCATTAAAGATGTCTTGTATAGCTAGCTCAGCAAATATAATTATAAATAATTTTTCACCTTTTACTACTTGCTCCTCAAAAATCCATGGAATATCTAAACCCGGAACAGGTAACTCACAAATAAATTTGGTTTCGGCATCCAGTGAACTGGTATCAGACATTGAATCGTAGTTGGGATCATTGAAGCAGTCCATCAAGAGCTCGTTAACAAACGTCGTTTGAATGCTGACTGCTTTTTTTTATCTTCACTAGCATCGCTCAGTTCTCCGGCGAATATTGTAGCATCAATACCTTCTTCTTTAACGATTTTTGTAGCATCAACAACTTCTTCTTCTTCAACAATTTTTGTGGCATCAACAAATTTTTCTTCTTCTTTAACGATTTTTGTAGCAGAATCATCTTTTCCAACTATTTTTGTTGCTGAATTAGTATTGGCGTCATTATTGGTTGTTTTGCCTTTTATCATTGATTGATGTTTTACCGCTAAAGCATTGTACTCGCTCGAAATAACTGGCGCTATTCCATGTATCCTATTGGTCCAACGCCAAATTTGCTGAAGAAAAAACATTATATACTTTGAGAGAAAGAAAGAAAGAAAAATAACTCAAGCTTCAAATCGTTAAAAGAAAAGAAAGAAAGAAAGAATAGAAGGAATGAAAGAAAGAAATAATTCATATATCAGCTCACTTCTTTAGATAAACTCCATCTCGTTCCATTAAACAAATTGGGTAAATTGTACTATAACCCCGTCGCTCTCGACCATCATCTTATAACCAAGGTTGTTGCTGCACTGACCTCCATGTGAAAATGTCTTTTCAATAATGTTGACATTGCCGCTTAATATACCGTATTGTGGTAAGATGAGCTTGAACCTGCGACCATACACCTCTTTCGTTTTAGGGTTGACATTACAAAAATAAATGGACAGGTATTTACCTTCAACCACTACAAATAATGCCATGTTTTCGTCTAACGTAAACTGGTGTTCCATTTTTCAAAAATTCTGAAAAAATATACCAAAGAGAGAGAGAGAGAGAGAGAGAAACAAGTAGTTTTTGTAGCAAAAAAACTGATAAATGTATAAAATGTTCAAAATTTTAGAGTAAAAGGAGGTTATAAGCATAATAAAAAAGCTATGACTAATATCTTATAGGTGTAAGAGGGGGGTTATAAGCATAATAAATATTCAAGACAAATATCCTACAGTATTCTGCTATTTTATGACTATGTAAGAGGCGGGGTTATGTTCTACAAAAATAAAATAAACCTGTTTGTGTGTTGCAGTAACCTTTGAGGTCAAAGCTAGTGTTATAGTAATTAACAAGGTCAAAGCTATAGAAGCAATATAGCCACCTGCGCATGAGTTATAAGGGCTTTAAAGTTTTTCCACATAAAAAGAAAAGATGGTGCAACAGAGTTATAAACAGCTATTACAGTTCTTTTATAGTATTAAGAATCAAAACAAAAATACTAAGGTTGTACAGTAAAGCAGGTGTTTCAAATGGTTTTATCTGGTTATATGCTAGTAAAATAAGCTAAAGAAACGATATGGGCATGTGTTCATGAGTTATAGAGGTCTTTAAAGCTTTCCCATCATAAAAAGAAAAGATGGTGCAACAGGGTTCTAAATAGTTATTGCAGTTTTTTTATAGTATTAAGAATGAAAACAAAAATACTAGAGTTGTACAGTAAAGCAGGTGTTTCAACTGGTTTTATCTGGTTATATGCTAGTAAAATATATATGGACATGTGTTCATGAGTTATAGAGGTCTTTAAAGCTTTCCCATCATAAAAAGAAATGTTCTACAATAAGCTCGTAAACAATAATTAAATCTCTACCATAAAATTAATAGTTTTTGCTAATTTATAAAAATTTTCTATTATTACTGTATAGTTTTTGGTGAATAGGTTGTTTTCTTTTTTTTTCTAATTTCTAGTTTGGATAATTTTTATAATGAAACCTATTTACGAGGATATTACTTCAGACAAAGACGATATACCTATGGAAATTTTAGAAGATATTATTTCTGATGAAGTCGATGAAACGATTGTGGATTCAGAGAATATTACCTCTGAGGAAGAAGAAGAAACAGTTGATAATAATAATAATATTTTGGAATAAGAAGAAGAAGGAACTATTTTAGATTATGATGAAGATGATCAATACAAAAGTTATAGGCCTCACAGTTCTGATGAGGAAGAAATTTATGAATCAGTTCAAATTGCTGGTGGGGGTAGTGGAGGTGTAACCAATTCATCTTTTGTTGGGGATGATTTTTTCGAACTAGGTCAACCCAGTACCACAAATATTAGGTGTATTAATACCAAAGGTCGCGAGTACTCTTTGAACTTTCATAATACTGAATGTATGGATGATTTAAATGCTCAACTTGCGCCAACATTTCAACGTAGAGTAGAGCAAATTTCTGAGAATGTCAATGATAATGGGTTTATGGGGTTTTCTTTTGACCATCCAGATTTGACAAAAGGTGGTGTTTTGATACCTTTTAGACCCAAACATGCTTTAACTGGAGATTTGATTATAAACACTCTTAATGCTGTTCTTCGATCAAATGAGTAAATACAAAAAAAATGTCAAGCTACAATTCGCACAATTGTTCTAACACCACCTGCGGGTAGCGGTAAGCTAATTAAAATTACTTATGTAACATTTTTAAAAACTTTTTATTTCTATTTATTTTTTAATTTAAGGTATTCACAATGCTCATCAATATTTAAAACATAATGATTTCCTGAAAGATAAATACTGTATTATTCAAATCAACAACACTGATGATTTATGTTTTGCTAGAGCTCTAGTTGTTGCTACAGCTTACATTCATAAAAAGATAGAAATGTTGTGCACAAATGGGAAACTATTTGAAAGTCTGATAAGAGAAATGTATTGCAAACAAAGATTGCTAGAGAACTGATGACCCTGGCAGGATTGGCTAATCATCAAGGGTCTTGCAGTTGTCATCAATGGGAAAGACTGCAAGCTGTTTTACTACCCCATTATCAGATCAAAAATTTTAGCGAAAAACGGTTTAAAGATTTAATATTTAGAGGTTAGAGCTCTCATTATTATTTTTGTGTTATTGTGTATACATTTAGAGTTTTAAGGACCTGAAGCAACGCATGTTTTGAATATTTACCACCATGTCAACCATTACTCCGTCATTACACAGATGCCTGGTTTTTTTTGACCGTGGCTATTTTTGCCTTTATTGCCAACTAGCCTACAATAACAAAGTGGAACACAGATGCAGAAACGTTTGCCCTTTGTGCTACAATACACACCCATGTAATCAATTTAATGCTCGAAAATGCAAAGATTGTCAGCGATATTTTAAAAACGAGGAGTGTTTTACTCGACACAAGTTTGTTTCTACTCAAAGAGGTTAATCCAAACATCAAAAAACGGGGCTATCTATTTTTGAATGTTTCAAAGTGTGCGAGCAATGTGATACACTGGTTCCCCGAGCACATTCTAAACCACATCATTGGGGTTATTTTGAATGCAAAACATGCAATAAGAGCGTACCTAAAAAAGGTATTAGATACAGTATAATTATTTTATTTTATTTTAAAATTTTTAAATTTTAGGACATTTATGTTTTATGCAACCTGTTGGTAGCGAGCAAGTTGAAGAGGAAGAAGATGTATCTGAAACAAATGATGATGATGAGTGTCTAGTTGATAATGAAACAGGAATTACCGATAAGTGCCCCATTAATCAAAAATTTGTTTTTTATGATTTTGAGACTACGCAGGAAAAAATTCTATGACAAATGGAATTAGGGGACTTATTTGAACATGAGCCAAATTTATGTGTTGTCCATACTATGTGCGATCAGTGTGGTCATAGGTCAAAGCGAAGGAAATTTTTGTTGCGATACGTGTGGTTAACATGAGCATGTATTCAAAGGCTCTAAATGTCTAAATGATTTTTGCAAATACCTTTTTGGAAAAGGCATGAAAAACATTACAGCAATAGCACATAATTCTCGAGGATTCCATGGACAATTTGTAATGAAGTTTTTGTATTGTAATGGTCATCATAAACTACATATCATTAATAAGGGTGAATTAGTAAATTGTTTTATAGTTTTTTCATTTTCATCCATTTATTTATTTTCACATTTAGAATTGATGGGTATCAAGGTAGGATCAATAAAAATTATTGATTCTCTGAACTTTCTTCGGATGCCTTTGGCGGCTCTACCAAAAACATTTGGAATAAGTGAAATATGTAAAGGATATTACCAGCATTTCTTTAATAGAAAGGAAAATTAGGGATATATTGGACCGTATCTTTTGCCGGATGCGTAGGGCTACAATGCTATGAAGCCTGCAGCTCATGCCACATTTCTGGATTGGTATAATGAAAAACTTGAAGCAGTAAGTTTGTAAAAAGTATAGTTTTTGCATTTAGATGTGTGTCATTCTTTAGGGGTGTCAATTTAATTTTGATAACGAGTTACTTGATTACTGTGGTAGGGATGTGCAAGTTTTAGGACAATGTTGCATGAAATTTCGGGATGTTTTTATGGAAGAAACAGATGTTGATCCTTTTGAAAAGTCGATAACTATCGCTAGTGCCTGCAACTTGGTTTTCTGACATTTATTTTTGAAACCAAATAGTATTGGGGTCATATCATACAACGGTTATGGTAAAGAAGAAAGACAGTCTGTTATAGCCTTAAAATGGTTGAAATGGTTATCCCATAAAAATGAAAAACTGTACATTCCACATAAACTCAATGGTGGTGAAGTTAAAATTGGAAAATACAAGGTTGATGGTTTATCGGGTAATTTTGTCTAAAATTTTGAAATTTTAATATCTATCTATCTATCTACATGTTTGTTCATTAAAGGAACAACCCTTTACGAATTTTACGGTTGTTATTGGCATGGTTGCCCCAGATGTATGAGAAATAGACATCAGTTAACAGCAGATAATGATACAAAAGCAAACGATGCATATGAATGCACTTTTAATCAGGCTATGTAACTTCAATCAATCAGTTATAACATGGTTGAAATGTGGGAATGAGAACTCTTACAAAAACTTCATTCAAATCATGAAATGTAAACATTTTTTGATACAATTGAAATACCTGAACCTATAAATCCTCGAGAAGGTAAAATCTTAAAATGTTATTTTCCATTTCCTCAAAACTTTTCTTGTTTTTAGCTTTCTTTGATGGTCACACTAATGCTGTAAAACTGTATCACAAAATTAAGTACAATGGAGATGGAACACCTGCAGAAAAGATCGATTATGTAGATGTGTGCAGTTTATACCCATTTGTCAACAAATATGGGAAATACCCTACAGGTCATCCGAAAATCTTTACCGAAGGTTTTGAAGAGGTCAGCTCAACTTCTCAACCTTATGAGGGATTAATCAAATGGACTGTTTTACCTCCTCACAAACTCCTACATCCTGTTCTACCCTATCGACATGGTGGTAAATTATTGTTTCCTTTATGCAAAACTTGTACGCATGATTCACAAAAGACCACATGCGAGCATAATGACCAAGACCAAGCATTGGATGGTACATGGGTTATAATAGAATTATACAAAGCCTTAGAGAAGGGATATGAGGTATATTGTTACTGTAATGGTTAACTTTTCCTATGTATATTTTTATTTTTTCAGATCCTCAAGATTTTTGAAGTTTGGCATTATGATAATATGGAGCAATATCATCCAACCAAAAACAGGGATGGTGGTTTATTCACTCAATACATCAACACTTTTATGAAAATTAAACTAGTAAGTTTTATATTATGTAAAGGTGACAGAATTTGATTGTAATTTTCATAGGACAGTGAAGGTTACCCTGCTAGAGCTCAAACAGATGAGCAAAAAGGTGAATATGAGATGGAGGTCTACAGTCGTGAGAATATTTCATTGGATCCTTCAAAAATTTAGAAAAATCCTCGAAAGAGGGCTTTAGCAAAATTAATGCTAAATTCTTTCAGGGGAAAGGTAACTTTGCACAGTTTTTGTATTTTATCTAATTATTTTATGTTTTTAGATTGGTCAACAAAACAATATGGATGACTGTTATCCACAATGCACCCAAGGAGTATTTTGAACTTGTGATGAATGTGGTCAATGTTATTAAGAATGTTGGACTAATCAATGAGCAATTGGTATCAATGACCTATTGTCAACATGACAATTTTGCTGAGGTTATGGGGAATACGAACGCCATTATAGCAGCTTATACAATAGCTCAAGCTCGACTAAAGTTATATTCTTACATTGAAGGATTAAAAAGTAGAGTATTGTATTTTGACACCAACAGGCTTATTTACTTGTCAACAGTCCGCAAACAACACTATCAGGTACCCAATGATTGGTGCCTTGGTGAAATGACTGATGAATTACTTGAATATGGGTCTGGATCTTACATTACCGAATTCATTAGTGGAGGTCCTAAAAATTACGCTTACAGGCTGTACAGTCCACGTAGGGACCAATATCGTCACATAATCAAGGTTCGTGGTATTACTTTGTCATCAGTCACTTTGAAAAAAGTCAATTTTTATTTGCTTCGTCGAATGGTTTTTGCTTTTGTAGAAAACAATGGAAAAGAAGAAGTAAATGTACATAGTCTTCATATTAAGCATCAACAAGATCGTAAAGTTGTTACTCGTAAAACTTTGAAAAAATTTCGTGTAGTATATGATAAACATATTTCGAAACGTAATTTTTGTACATTTCCTTCTGGTTGGACTAAATGATTTTTACAATAAAACAAAAATGTTGCATCGATTTCAAATTTTTCCTTTCGATATGTAAAGATTTTTTCAACTGTCAAGTTTTTCTACACGCTTTTTACGACCAGCTTGTTCCAGTCATTTTTCCATAAAAGACCTTATTGGTCTACATGCTTTTTATGGCCAGCTCGTTCCAGTCATTTTTTATAAAAGACCTTCTCGATCATTTTTGGCAGACAATCAAACTTTATACGCATGCACCCATAAAGATAATGTTTCATCGCGTATAGACTCTCTTGAGATTTTACTCATTAACAGACCATTACTGACCAATTTGACCATTCTGACATTCATTGACTTGAACGATCGTTCAGGAATGGGACCTTTGAACATATTTATGCCTGCAGGTGGCGCCCTTTTTGTCGAAGGGGGTCCAGGGGTGCAGGTGGCGCACTTTTTAGCAAAGGGGGTCCAGGGGCGCAAATCTTTGAAAAACTTCCTCTGCCCATGGGGGAAGCCGTTTTTATACATGATCTCTTTTTATTTCTTTTCCATTTTTTGTTCACTTTAGTTTTCCTTTTCCATTTTCCATTCATCATCGATTTTCCTTCTCCACCGATACAGTGACACAACTATTACCATAATTCCACTATTACCGTAATCCAAAAATTACCATAATCCAAAAATTACCGTAATTCCACTATTATGGTAACTCTAGAACCTGTATGCTTAATCATACCCCTATAAATCAACAAAAAATCAACTGTATATGTTTACCATATCCCCTATAAATCGGCGAAAAATCGACTGTATATGTTCACCATACCCCCTATAAATCGGTCAAAAATGACAAATTATAGAGGGTACACAAAAGATAGGACTATGCTTAACCATTCCCCCTATACGGTCCGGCCTTACTACTGAAATTTTTCTGGAAATTTTTAAAAGAAAATTATGGAATTTTCCAGTTTTATTTTAGATGAAATAAAGTGTTCTGAACTCGGCAAAAATTATCACAGTGCTCTAGAACTTCGTTTTTAGACATTTTGCACCATGCACTTTTATTTCAAAGCGAAAAATTAAACTACCCATAAAAAAATTTCAATAGTTTTATGAGAAATTTGCCCGAACGAGTTCAACTTCTAAAAAATTGGTTGCTTAGAAAAGTACTTTTCACTAAATATTCAGGCAATTTTATGGAAAATTTGATTGAACCGTTAAAAATAAAAAAAAATCGTTAAAAATTCGTTAAAAATTAAAAAATGGAATTTTTCGAAAATTAAACTGATTTTTTGATATAAAATTTTACAATCAGTCATTGCAGTTTGGGAGATGTGCACATCTGGCAAGCATTCACACATACTTCCTATTCTGCATTAATTTTAACATAATCGATGCAGCGATCCCATGAAAGTAAGTTCGTGCCGAAAAAATAGTAAAGTTTATTACTGTAATCAATGACGAAATAATCTCATTCATAAGCCCTAAACTGAACAAAGGAAATATATTACCATGAACACGTTAGTGATCGAAATTTCCTGAGTAAATGAGGTGTCAAACAAAGTTCCATCCAGAGCATCGTGCTTTTTGTAGGATTTCTCGCATTCCATTGTCAGCAAGAAATAGAGCATTTTTATACAGTAAACTGTTTTCTAGTCGGTGAAAATAGATCACTGAATTTTTCATACTCTCCTGCTTGTCGCTGCATCTATCATTTCGAGAACTAGGTATAGTATAGTATATTTTTCCATTTATTGTAGTTTATTCTACTGTTTGCTGTGACTACTTCTGAGCTTTCCTATAGTTATTTGGAATCAGCGAGCAAACCTAAAAATTATAACAACAAAGAAAACTCAATTAGGAAGAAAGAATTTATTGGACACTGTAATAGCCATTTTTTGAATACAACTCCGGCTGCGACTACGCTGCAGCTCTAGAAGTCCATAGATTATGGAAGTCTCGAAGATTGTGATTACTTTGGATTGAAAGACGCAGCAAAAACCAAAAAGTGGGTTCAATTTTCGTGGAGCGGAAAATTTCATACTGTAGGGAAGCGCTGTATTTCTCCTGGCACCTGTTTACCACTGATGGACGAGAAATTTTCTTCATTCATTACAGTAATAAGATTTTTACCAGTTTTTCAGTGTGCTTTCTGTGATCTTGCTTTCATTTGAAATCGCTGCACCAATTACTTCAAAATGAATGGAGTATAGATTGATTGAGTTTTCACAACAACAAAAAATTGCATTGCTATATCCACATGCGATTCACTTTTCCCTTCTAACGTGCATTATTGTTTATATTCCTATTATTTTTCAGTTAATGCAAAAAATCCATAATCCGTTTAATTGCAGTTTCTGAGCGTCCGTTTTTTTCTGCACCAGAATTTGTGGCTTAGTTTTCTATATACAAAATTTACATAAGACTATATTTACTGCGTAGTTTTATTTGGCCATAACTTCCGGCCATGGGCGAACCGCCAGGCGAATTACATTCAGCAACAATGCCAAGCTCGCTGAATGCTTCCCCGATATGGGCAGAAGAAACCGAACAAGAACAACTTGAAGAGCAAAGAAGCCGCCTAGATGATCACAATCGATTATTGATTGATCCAGACGATGATGAAGACGGTCCGGGCGATGAAGAAATTTTGACCCAATCAGAAGCAGCCAAATTATTGAACCGATCCGCATTTATATCCATCAGGACGAATCAATGGCTCAAAGGGAAATCGCGACACGATGTCATTATATCGATCAATAATGAAAATAGCAGGGACATTAAACCGGAATTTGTTATTTCGAAATTTAATTTTTATCAAATTATTTTTAGTTGCCCTGATCAACGAGACAAGGCAGTGGATTCCAAATTAACAATATTCAACAAAACGACAAATTTGGAGATGCCACGCCCCAGGACCAATACCAGGGTAAGGACTCTACATATAAGCAATGTTCCAATCACCATCCCTCATGAGGAAGTTAAAAAATGGCTACAAGCTAATGTTAAAACCATCAAGTTCATTTCAGATTTCAAATGGGTGGAAGTTGAGGATACTGGAATCAAGACTGGGGTTCGCTCCATTGTGGTCGAAGTCCATCAAAAATTTCAATTTCCAGGTTTCGCCTGGTACAAGACCCCCGGCATGCAGACCCAAGTAAAAGTAAAAATCTGGCATCAAGGTATGCCACAATGGTGTCGGAAATGTATGGCTCCAGGTCATATGGCTGTGGAATGCGATATAGTGGACAATCAACCTCCAAGAGGGTCATATGCTGCAGCCCTAATGGCTAGACCAGGTTCAAAAGAGCCAAGGTCCGGAGGGGCACCAGTTGAAATGGTTATGACTCGCTTGGTGGATGCTGGTGATCAGGAGCCAGGTCCGAAAAATCCTGACACAGGTAATACCGGTAAATCATCAACTGTGGAGCCGACCAAAGGTCATGGATCAATAGAAGAAAGGGTAAAAGAACCCCCAAAAATAATTCCCTTTCTAACCTATAAACATTTCCTATCTAATCATTTTCCTACCAATTTTGTTGCAGATAAAGTGGCTTACAAGTCCACAGAACATTATTTATTCCATCAAAAGGCCATGGCGATGGCAGATAAAGAAGCGGCTCAAATTATTTTGAATGCCCCAAATGCAGTCGAAGCCAAAAAAATCGGCGGAAAATTACCTTGGGATTTTACAAAATTGGGAACGTGGCACAATTTCGCCTACAGTACCCTCTACAAGGCCAACGGGTACAAATACGAACAAGACTCGAACCTGAGGCGCCAGTTTTTCAACACTGCGCCTGCCTTATTGGTCGAAGCAAACCCTTACGATTTATATTGGGGATGTGGACTCAAAAGGGACGATCCATCCATAAATGACCTCAGGAGTTATCCAGGTAAGAATGTCTTTGGTCAACTTTTAACCAAATTGAGAGGAGAAATGATGGAGCACTTCAAACACGAAGTTGACTCTATAGAGTCATCCCAGAGGAGAAATAGCCTGAAAAGGCCAAATGACTCTACTTCCTCAAGGGACCACAAAAGGTCAGCTTAAGTAGGATTAGCAGCAATGAGGAAAGATGACCAGTAATTCATTGAGTTTACTTACTTTCAATGTACAAAACTTGAGAGACAAACCCATGAAAACTGTGCTTCTTTTCGAAAAATGTAAAAATTTTGACCTTGTCGTACTGCAAGAGACACATTTCACAATGAAAAGTCAAAATAAATATTTCAGACAAGTTTTTGAACAAAAATTCGAGATCATAGAATCACTCGGAAAAGATGAGCAATGTGCAGGGATATGTATATGTTTCAACAGGCAGGCAAGGTTAAAGTTCAAAAGACTCGTTTTTGAAATTAGTGGAAGAGTTTTATGCTGCACTGCAGAGATTGAAGAAAAAATTTTTCTCATAATGGGTCTTTATTTCCCGGCTAAAGCACAAAAAAGAGACAAGTTTATTGATTTACTTTTCGACAAAATGTGTGATAATTCAAGATTTTTTGACGAGGCCATAGTGTTAGGAGATTTCAATTTTGTAGAAGACAAAAAACTCGACAGGTCATTAGTAACAAATGGAATAGAAATAGGTAAAGAAAACTTTGACAAAATAAAATATCGGCTGGATGTAGTAGACAGTTATAGAGATAATCATAAAGAGAAAATGGAGTTTTCCTTTTTTAGCAAAGCACACAAAACACAGTCTAGAATAGATAGGATATATGTGACAAAAAATTTATCAGCAAACACGGAAAAATGGATTTTTGATGAGTGGACCATTAGTGACCATAAAACGTACTCAATCTCTATTAAACTTTCTTTCCTAAGGATAAAAATTGGTAAGTCTTATTGGAAATATAATAGTGCGAAAATGACGGAAAACAAGGAAATAATAGCAGAAAAACTAAAAGAATGGACAAAATGGAGAAAAGAAAACTCTCTGCAACAATGGGATGAAAAAAAGAGAAAAATCAAACATTATTGTGTTGACATACAGAAAAAAGAAGCCTACATTCGAAAAACTAAAAAAGAAAACATAGAAAAAGAAATGAACAGGGTAAAAGAGCAACTACAATACTATCCAAGGAGTGAAGAGCTGAAAGAAAGGTTGCAAAAAAACAAAAGAGAATTACGAAAACTAGAAAACTATGAAATAGAGCAAAGATTGAAGACCACACATTATAAAGAAATGATTACAGAGCGATACAGTATAGCCACAGCTAAAATGATACAAAAAAGGTCAGCTGAAAACAGAATAATGTACTCAATCAAAAATGAAAAAGCCGAAACAATAGAAGATCAGGGAAACACATTAGCAGAAGTTCGGTCGCAGTTCAGTAAAAAATTCACATCTGAGATCATAGATGAAGACAGCATAGAAGAATTTTTACTAGAAGAACCGTACAACAGGGTTTCTGAAAATCAAAATCTACAGTTAGATAAGGAAATAACAGACGAAGAAGTAAAAGCCGCGATAAATAGTTTCAACAAGAACAAATCCCCAGGAATTGATGGACTGCCTATCGAATTTTACAGAGAACATAGTGAAATTTTGATTCCAAAACTCACAAGATTGTACAACGATATATATGCAAGAGGAGAAATGACCTACTCAATGTATCATGGAGTAATTTCTCAAATATACAAGGGTGAGGGAGAAAAAGACCTACTAAATAATTGGAGACCACTTACAATGCTCAATACCGACTACAAAATACTGGCGAAAATACTAGTTAATAGAATAAAAGACATAATGCCTAAAATAATACATCCCGATCAAAATTGTGCAGTAAAAGGCAGAGACATAAGAGACGGAATACTAAAACTCTACAATGCAATAAATTACTGTAATGATAATGAAACTAACGGAATACTCTTGTCTGTAGATCATATGAGTGCTTTCGACATAATAGAATGGCCATTTGTGTTTCGGGCATTAAAATACTTTAATTTTTGTGAAACTTTCATAAACTGGATAAAAATCATATACAAAAAAGGACATGCACGATCGACAGTCCAGGTAAATGGGCATCTGGCCGCACCTTTTGAGGTCACCAGGGGTATTAGACAAGGATGCCCTCTTTCCGCACTTTTGTATGTGATTGCATCCGAACTAGTAACAAACTACATAAGAAATATGAAAGGAGTGATTGGCGTAACTATTGGACGAGAAGAGTACAAAATTTCAAATTATGCTGATGACACGAATTTTCTCCTTTCCGATTTCCAGTCCTTAGATCGAATAATAGGTATCTATAAGCTTTTTAAACGAGCTAGTGGGGCGACTTTAAAAGAAGAGAAAACAAAAATTTTGATTTTTGGTGGAATTTACAAAAATATGGTGCCAAAAAAATATCAAGCATATCTAGAGGATACAATAAGAATATATGGTATATTTTTCAACCGTTTTGGGACAGACGATCAGAATTTCGAAAAAATAAAAGAAGAGTTAGGGAAAGTTAGAAATAGACCAGTAAGCTATGACATTTCGTATTTTGGCCGGGCAAAAATGCTAGACACATATACATTGTCTAAACTTTGGTACAATCTATGCTTTTGTGAACTATCTGACGAATTAAAAAAAACAATTGAACAATCCTGCATAAGGTATATATGGTATCCAAAGCAAGGACGAGTACCGGTCAAAACGAATACTTTAAAACTGAGCATAGAAAAAGGTGGCATAAATTTCATTGACATTAAAGAAAAACAAAGAGCTTTAATTTTTATGATGCTCGTAAGATATAAAAAATGTCAACAAAAAAATGATCTCTTTTGGCAATATTACAAAAAAATGAAGGAAAAAACGTATGGAGATAGAGAACCACCATTTATTTATAAAATAATCGTAGAAACAGAAAAACTATTACAGATAAATCAAGAAGATAATGGTTTGAAGATTAAGGGAAAGTTTTTTGAGTGGAAAAATATCAAAACGAAGCTATTATATCAATTGCTAACCGAAGACAAAGAAAAACAGGCAAACACAATGAAATACTGGTCAAAAGAACTGTTAGTAGACAAGGAAGAAATAGACAAGTATTTAAGATTGGCAGAATCCAAGTATGTCCAAGGTGCAGTGCGAAATATTCATTATTCTATTCTGCACAGATTTTTGTACACGAGGTCACGCGCCAGCTATTATATGGCAGGCGAAGACCCAAATTGCAAGTATTGCTCAGGAAGAAACCTTACAAGTAGGGAAAATCTAAAGCACGCCTTTGTAGAATGTTCCAGAATAGAGAATTTTTGGAAAGAATTCGATATCCTTATCTCAGAAGTGTGTGGAGAAAGAATTGAAGCATCTGCCACAAATAAAATTTTTGGATTTATTTTTGACAACAAGCAAAAAGAAATTGTTGCAAATTTGATGCTACAAATTGCACAAAAAACTATCTGGACTACACGAGGCAAATTGGAAAGAAATAAAAAGATAATTAACATATACACTCTATACTTATGGCACATAAGAACCAGATTAAGTCAGCTAGAGAAAATTTTACCATACAAAACGTTTGAAACGTACTTTGAGAGAAATAAGCTGGCTAAGTTGTCAAGATATAAGGACTAGAAACTGACCTACTGTGGAACTTCCGAGAGTAGAGGTCAAAGTTGATTACGGACTCTTCCTGATCTGTGGATGGCCTCCCTTCAAGTTGGCAGTTCATCTAGCCATTCTACAAGGATGCAACTCGAGCGATAAATGAGTGGACCGTCGGTGGAAAAGACCATATCAACAATATCAATCAAATTTTGAAATAAGAATTTTTTCTGAATTTTGTTTATATAAAATACAAGAATAGTTGCTTCAATCAATATGAATATTGGGGTCATGTTTGGAAAGACCCTAGGCAATAAAAATTTTTTGACTTTTTTTAGCATAAAGATGGAAGGCACTGTTTTTGGCGGAGTAACCCATTCTTTGTTTTGTAAACTGCAAGGTAAGGGAAAGAAAATAGATTATTGTTTGTTATTCGAATTTAAACAGCCGGTTTTTATGGAAATGCCTGCATAGGCATTCGGAACAATGTGACTGTTCCTTTACATCGTTACCTTGGCCAGATGGAAAAAAAAATAAACTGTGGATCTCCACCTTACTGGAACAAAATTTTGATCCGAAAATTACTGAAATCTTTTTTATTAGAAGAGAGTCGAAATGGAAAAAAAAATTAGGTGAAATTTTTAATTGATGCATCAAAACTTGAACCCTGAACTTCTACTCTTTCTTCTATTGATCAATGAGTGATCGGGTTTGTAGTTGAGCGAATTTTGAAGAAGATATAAACTTTCTCCACCTTATCATCGATGAAGGAAAATATTTTGAAGGGAAAAGGTATTACCTGATTTAAGCATGTTTTTTCATGTTACTGATGAAAGGACTGAAAGAAGAGCATTATGCCGACCATTTCCGGCATCATGGAGCTGCATGCCGGGAAATAAGGACATTTGAACCCTAAAGTTTTAAAATTGAAGGAATATACGAACATACCTCAGATTCGGCCACTGAGACCAGTATCCTCAATTTGGTAAATAAGATAAGAAAAACAAAACACGATATAGAAAATTTTGAAAAAAAAAATTCACTCATTGAATCTGAAAAAAATTGATGGTCAACATATCGAGTTGTCATTTTAGTCCTTGTGATGGGTGCTAAGGAAGAGAAGTAAAATATGGTATGTGCAAATGTGAAAAAATACTCATTGAGAATGGAACATTAGAGTATATGATAGATTCTTGCCTGATACTTGGTAGAGCGTGGCATCCCAATTTTGCTAGAAATCAAATGTATGCTCATAATGGAATTCTACACTTTGTCTTGGAATTTGGGAGAATAAGAATAAAAAAAATCATTCGAAAGTATTTTTAGAATTAAAAATCGTCGAGAAATGATATCGATATAGTTGATTATAAAATTTCATCGAATTTCGTCTATTCCTGTAAAAATTTTGTTACATTTTCGCGATTTTCGTAATGTGTTTGTGGTTGACTGCAAGTAATTTATTTACCTTACGACGCTGGATTGTATTGTTTAAAAAACGTGCTCATACAAAAAAAAAAAAAAAAAAAAAAAAATTCCGTTAGTCAGGAATTGACCGCACGACGCTAGAATGTCGAACAATGATTCCTTTGTTCAGACAACCAATGAGATTTAAGGCAGCCATGACACTTGCCACGCCACTAACGGTATAAAAGCAACATATTTTGCAGGAATGTATCATTTGCGCCATTTTTTGAAAGGTTGTGTTTACGAGATGCGTGATCGGTTATAGGATTTCCTCCTCGACGAGAAACCCCGTTCCAAAATTATCGTCCATGTTTCGAATTTGGGGTCGGTGTCCATGTGCTCGTGATATGTTATAAACATGATGTTCATATCACAGCCCTTGACACTCACTCCCGATCGACAGTCGCTACAGTGCTGCATTTCGAGATTGACGTGGCATCACCAGGTTTACATGCATTATAGAAGCTTTGGACATGGCTAGTTTTTCCGCTGGTCCTGTAGCGTCCATTTTGTCCCAAATCATCACATGATCAAGATATGGCACAATTTGAACCTACAATGAACAGTGGACTGCTAGAATTCGAAATCGCTTACTCTCGAATATATTCTGGTTTATTGGAAAATGCCCCGATGGAACAGAAAACGGAGAATATACTTGCTTGTATAGTTGCCAAGCTACAAAAAGGGCCTACACTATGTTTTTGGGAACTTGGGCGAGAGTTTAGAAAATCCAGTTTTGTAATATTTAATTTTCATTTCTTCTCATTGAAAAATTTTCCTTGTCTGTGAAAAAGTATATTCTGCATATAGTGCATTCCCCTAGAGTTGTGTCAACGACAGTAAAATTTTTCCAACTACAAATTACATCCAATCATGCTGATGATGATAAACCAATAGCATTCTATCTCCTGACTGATTCGAAACTCCCTCTAGCAGAAAAATAGTGAGGGATGGACAAATCATAGTCAATTTAAATTTTATAACTTTCGCATGGACGTCCTTAAGCACTACAAAAACCTCTGTTTGATTTCACTAACACAGAGGATAATCTCAACGTCGGCATTAAATTTGCTGATCAACTGTTTCCAATGTCGAGATTATTTCGTTGCAGTTGCATTAACTATCCTCATTTTATTATTAACTAACACTGCTTCTGACTGATTCCAAGTTTAGGAATTTTGGACATTTTTGTATTTATTTGGTTTTGTTTAATTGTTAAAATTTTTGTTAAAATTTATGAGAAAAATTTGATGAAAAAAACCGACATTTCTTCGAGCTCGGGATAATTCTGACAACGTAGATATTTTACCAAACTTGAGATCATCGACATGTTAGTGAAACCGCTAAAGGCCGATGTATAGTCGTCCCGATCCTTAAAAAAATGGCCTTTCCTGAGTCAGGAAAGCTCGTTCCCTAAATTTTCGATCCTGACGCAATTGTTGTAGTGTGTTTTCCGCCGATTTTTCATTACTTGTCAAAACGCGTCACAGGCCCGCAGGTGGCAAGTGGAGAGAGCAACGCGGACCACCAGTGGCCATCTTACTGTAGCGCACGTCGGTACGCGTGCGCTGGTCTCTCTCTCTATTCGTTATTCGTTACGTATACTTTACGTGTATTTTATTTTCTTTACTAGTTGTGTGCCCCGCCGGCCACCACTAGTACGTATTAGCCGCCTCCCACCACACTTTCTCGTCCTTGCTCGCCCGTGTGTGGGAGTAGAATTTTATTGTTATTTTATTTTTCGTCTCGCCCGTAACGATTTGGTCACGTAAGTTCTTCGTACGTTTTGTATAGTAATAAATAGGTAGGAGAGTCCCCTTATTTTAGTAAGTGAGAAAAGAAGGGAGACAATTAAAGAAACTAAGTTTTCTTTAATTGTTGGGATAATTATTGTCGGGGTTTAAGTACTAGTAATTAAGTAATCGGGTAAACGTGGGCGTGGGACGCACGTACATTAAGGCCGCAACCTTGGAATCCCAATCCTGCATCACACCGCATCACCCCGACCGCAAACAAGATATAACACTGGTGACCGTTTGGATTGTACGTTGCCGCTCCCCGCTGTTGCGTCGCATCCGAAGAAATTAAAGAATTCAAAATTCGACCCCGCCGTAACTGCGCCAAAGGGTACAAACGAGGTTATTATACCTTGAGAAAAAAGATGCCAACGGTAAGCCACACACCGCCGGACTTCACTCGATTTCCGTCGCGTTCCAGTTCCCCCAACGCCGCCACAGCCGCACGCCGCGCTTTAAGTTTTGATCAGATGATGTTGCCGCGACCGTCAAATATTACGCAATCGGCAGCGGTCCCCGCGGTAAGTCTCCCACCCCATAACCCGCCCTTGTCTAATTTCAGCACTCCCGCACTGGACGGGACGGCACAGCCGCAAGCACCGCTCATTCCCGCAACCGCGGCTACCAACAATTCCCAAACTCCGCGGTTTGGAAACCAAAATACTCATGCCACCGCCGAAAATCGTCTCAACGCGCCGCCCGCATCGCAAATGCCGCCACCGCCCGCGCCGGCTCGAAGTAATGATGACCAAATTGTCGCCAGAACCGACTCTTCCGAATCCTTTGTCAATATTGAACCGCCGCAAGCCCCAGCCGCCACCCGTGCTTCAGCAAATGATCCCCGCAGCAGTCTCGCTATCGCAAACGCCAACGAAGTCCAAAATTTTCGCATAGAAGCACGCGACGCGCTGGAACAACTAAACACCGCCGCCGCGCGTATAACTAACAATGTCCCCACGGTACAAACCATTGATCAAATTATCGGCGCCGTCTCCGATCAATTCCAAGCCCAACAATTACGCGTTCAACGCGAAATTCAAGAACAAACAAAAGCCACTAACGCGCGTTTCGCCGCGCTCGCCGAGCAAATGCAACAATTGATTTCCACAACCGCCGCCGCGACGCACGCGCGTAATCCGCCTACACCAAGACCGCCGCCGGTGTCCTCACGGTTTCACGGCGAGGAGACAAGAGATGTTTATATCCCTAACGAAACTCTCCGTGAAACTGAACCGGCTCCAGTCTTTGGCAGGCTACCAAACCAGGTCAAACCCAAAGCACCGTCGACGGATACCTTGTATAATAACGAATTCGCCCGCAGTACGCGCGCCGATGAAGATTTACACCGCTCCGCGCTTCAAAGACGCCCACCGCCAGGGGCAAACCAGTTTGGCTTTTCAGATTATCCACCCGAGGATTATTATGAACACCCGCATCCTCGGTACGACATGCCGCGCACGTCTCATCGTGAAGAAGATAGCCGCATCAAAACAATCGTCGACAACATGCATCCGTTGATAATCGACAGCGCCGCAACAAATAAACGCCTGTTACGCTTCTTCATACGACTGGAAAATGAGTTCGGCTACGACGCCTCCAATCACGTAAAGATGAGTGCCCTCCGCCGACTCACCCGCGATACGCCGAGCGACATGATCCAAGATATGACGCGGTACGAAGACGCCAAACATTTGCTTATGTTCCAGTTGGCGCCCGATTGCAATCCAATGACTCTTAAACGCGAACTCGCGTCAATCACGCCAGAAGCTGGAGAGGAACCCGCCGCATTCTTGAGTAAGGTAATGACTTATGTACAACTATTATATCAGCATGAAGATCAAACTTTCCGGCATAAACAAGTAATTGATACCTTTTTGACAAAAATGCCTGTTTTCTATCAACTCACAATTGGCGAACAAGCAAAGGGTTTCACAAATGTTCAACAACTGGCCGACGCCGTAGCCAAAGCCCGTAGTGTCCTCAACGCAACTAAAGCCGAAATCGGAACCGCGGAACGACCCATTCTGGTAAACCAAGTCGATCAAGATACACCACTCCCGAAGTCGCCGCAACCGTTTGACCGCCGTTTCGAACGCCGCCGCAGCATGGACCGTCCTCAAAACCGCTACCGCGAGCGCTCTCCCTCAATGGACCGCAGGACGCAAAACACGGCGATGCAGCCCAATAAATTCGTCTCTTTCCAACCACAAGCAATTGAACCACCGCCGCCGCAACCACCGCGCACGGAGATGCTCCTGGAACAATTGATTCAACGATACGACCGCGACTATGAAGAAAGAAAATCTCGACAACGCCCTGAAGAAACGGTACCCAACAATAGGCAACAAAGTCCGCGCCATCCATCTCAAAACAGAGAGCCGTACGCAAATCGCTTTGACCGATCCGCCAGCAGAGACCGCGCACGCCCGGCGCAACCTACAGGTCTGTGGTGCGACGCTCACAAATCCCGCACTCACAACACAGAAGATTGCGTCTGGCTCAAACAGCAAAACGCTCAACAACAAGCCCGAATCGAACCAAATCGCTCAAATTATGCCGCCCAACCACGGCAAGTTGACTTCCGAAATAATTCAAACGACGTCCGTGGACAACGCGATTGGCGACCCCGCCGCGGAGGACCGCCCCAACGTGGAGCGAACTACGCCCACGGCGCGCGAAACCATTTCTATGAAGGTAATCCTATACAACGCCCAAATGATTTTGTTCAGAACACCTACGCCGTCTACCCGAACCATCAGTTTCCGGCGCCGTGGGAACAACATATTCATTACAACGCGGTACCGGCTCCATACGTCACAACGCCAACGGATTCATCACGCGCCAGTTCTCAATCTTCAGAAATGCAAATTACCCTACCCACCCTTCCGGCACCAAACACCGCGCCCGTACCTGCGCTCGAAACACGCGTTAACAATCATTCAACGTCCGCGGCCAATATGGTCGTTCCATCCAAAGAAATTGCTTCCGCCGCGCCGATTGTCAGCCCCGGCATCGTCCGTTGGAACGCAACAGGCCGCGCTTTTCAAGATCCCTGTCATATTCGTTCGTCCGTTTGTCAAATTGATAATCTAACGCCATCTTCCAAATCGTTTGTCCGCAAATACGCTTCTACGAGAGCCTTTCAAATCCCAATCAAAATAGGAGCCGTCAAAGCACACGCGCTCATCGACACAGGTGCCCAATGTTCCGTACTATCATCAGGTTTGGTCAAACGCGCCTTCGACAAGCAATCGCTTCAACTCCCGATATGTGGAAAAATTAAAGTAGCCGACGGCGCCGTAGTC
Source organism: Romanomermis culicivorax (assembly GCA_963922205.1). Classification (NCBI taxonomy): domain Eukaryota; kingdom Metazoa; phylum Nematoda; class Enoplea; order Mermithida; family Mermithidae; genus Romanomermis; species Romanomermis culicivorax. The sequence goes on along the minus strand of CAWUHX010000137.1, from coordinate 335,636 downwards.
AACGCTCACGGCCCGGTAGTTGTCACAATGGAATCCGCCTTCGGAGAGCACATGATCAAATGCGTAATTCTTGACAACGACGGAAACGATCAATTCATCATCGGAACCGATTTCCTCGCGCACCCCGATATCCACGCCATTTTAAACTTCAAAGACAATTATATCGAAATTCAAGACGTTAAACTGCCGCTCAAAGTAATCGCCTCGATCCGCCCGCAAACGGAATTATTTCTCAACGCCGCTAACGACAACGTTTTAGAAGAGATACCAGAAGACGAACGAGTAAGTTGTTATGATGATAAATCTGATATTTTTAGCCAACCCGAAGAAATCGAAGTCGAACAACCGAGTCGGCAGGCTCAACCTGGTCCACACCAACCGCCCCCTAGGCGGTTGGAGGTTACAGAGCTTGCCGAACCAATTTTTCTCGTCGCCCAAGCTTCCGTTTCGATTTCACCGCACTGCCAACAATGGGTCAAAAGTAGCGTTTTTCCCACAACATCGGCGACAGTGCCCGACGTGATTGTACAACCACTCGCCACGGATAACGTTGCCGCAGAGCTCCCAGTCGAAACCGCAGTGGTCAACATCACTAACGGCCATTGTCCGCTCCTTTTCATCAACAATACGCCGAACAGTATAAAACTACGACCAAACCAACTCATTGCGATGGCAAAGCACACGCTGGAGTATTCCGAAACCCACGCCGATTGTCAGATAGCAACCGCCGCCGCCGACCGCGACTTAACCGACCACGAGCCGGCCGCATTGGACAAGTCATTCCCTGGCAACACCGCTCAACAAAAGCTGGAATACGCCCTGAACAAAATGACGGAAAAGACGTATGTTTCTACCGCGCAAAAAGAGAGAGCCCTCAAGATGCTCCGACAGCACCGCGATGTTTTCAGCCTCCCCGGCGATAAACCAACCATCACTAGCGAGTTGACCGTCAGCATCGATACCGGCACCGCAAAACCAGTTTCCCGCCATTACTACCGCGCCGCGATGGAACAAAGACCGATTGTACGCCGCCATATCCAAGAAATGCTTGACAACGATTTTATCGAACCATCCCGCTCACCCTGGGCCGCACCGCTATTTTTGGTAAAGAAAAAAGACGGCTCGTGGAGACCCGTTGTTGACTACCGTGGAATCAACGATGTTACGCCAAGCGACAAATTCCCAATCCCGCGCATCGACGACTACCTAGACGCAATGGGACACGCAAAGTTCTTCACCACGCTCGACCTCAAAGCAGGGTACTGGCAAGTACCCCTCGACGTCGATTCCCGCGATAAAACAACCTTCATTTGTCAAGAAGGTTTGTTTCGATTCAAAGTTTTACCCTTCGGCTTAAAGAACGCGCCCGCCGAGTTTCAACGCTTAATGGAACGAATCCTCCGCCCGTATATCTGGAAAATCTGCCTCGTCTACATTGATGATATAATCATTTTTTCGAATTCGTTTGAAGAGCATTTGGAACACCTTCAAATCGTTTTTGACGCCCTCCGCGCTGCCAATCTCACGCTTCGACCCGACAAATGCGAGTTTCTGCCGCCGCAAGTCAAATTCTTGGGACATCTTCTTAGCGCCCGCGGAATCGCCGCCGATCCCGAGAAAGTCAAAGCGATCGCCGAATACGAATTTCCAAAGACTAAAAAAGGTATGCAAAGTTTTTTAGGTCTAGTTCAATGGTGCAAGCGATTCATTCCGAATTTGGCGACATTGTCCAGTCCTTTGTACGGCCTCCTACGCAAAGACGCCCAATATTTCGCCACGGATGAACATCACACCGCTTTCAAAGGCATCAAAACAGCCCTTACGTCGTCGCCATTTCTCCGATATCCCGTCTACGATGGCAAAGCTCAATTCGTTATTCAAACCGACGCTAGTACGACCGCCATCGGAGCAATTTTGTACCAAGAAAACGAACACGACCAATGGGTCATCGCCTACAATAGCCGTGTACTCACCGATGCCGAAACCCGCTACAGTACAACTGAGCGTGAATGCCTCGCCATTGTATACGGCTTCCGGATGTACCGCCACTATGTGTACGGCCAGAAAGTTATTGTCCGCACTGACCACAAGCCCCTTGAATGGCTCAAAGACGAAAAACATCGCAATTCACGACTTCAGCGCTTCGCGATCAGCTTACAAGATTACGATTACAAAGTGGAATATGTTAAAGGTAAGGATAACGCTTGCGCTGATTTTTTATCTAGGAAAGATGACCGCGACAAATGCCCGATCCAAAACGCTGAAAACTTGACCGCCAAGATCTTCCGTGAAAATTTTCACCCTGCTGGTGCAACTACGGAAACCGACTTAACGGTACCGGAAACACGCCCAGCAGTGGCTCCACTATTCACGGAAGTCGACGCCGAAATCAACGCCATCACCCGTGCGATGACAAGAAAGACCATCAGTTCACCCACACTCTCTAATTCAATGCCTAAGGATGCCGACCACGAACCGCCTCCGGCCGAAGCCATTACGATTGCCGCTCACGAAGATGTTTTAAAAGCTCAAGCCGCAGACCCAGCCATAACGAAAATCATCGCCTCTCTCAAGACGGATAACGCCGCCAAACACCCGCCGATTTTCTTCCTCGAAGATCAACTTTTGTACCGGCATATCAAAGATGTCAAGCAATTAGTCGTACCCGCCTCATTGGTCGACCAAACTCTTCATCAATTCCACGGCGCGAAAATTTTGAATCACCAAGGAACCAATCGTACGCTAGCCGCCATTAAAGCTCACTTTTGGTGGCCCCGCATGGAAGAGGACGTTCGAGATTGGATCAAAACTTGTAAAATTTGTCAACTAACAACACCGCGCACGTCACCGCCTCCGCCGTTGTTGCCAATTCAACCCAAGCATCCATTCGAAATTGTGGCTACCGACATCGTCAACATTTCGCCAGTAGGTGAGAAGCGTCCCTACGTTATTGTTTTTCAGGACTACTTTACGAAATTCGTATCCGCGCACCCGATTCCGGATCAGAAAGCCTCAACAATAGTGGAATGTTTTATCAACAACGTCGTCCTTACGCACGGTAGCCCACTTGTACTCCTTTCCGATCAAGGTGGATGCTTTACGTCAAAACTCATGCAAGATATTTGTGAACTTCTCAAAATTCGAAAAGTCAAGACAACGGCGTACCACCCCCAGTGTAACGGAATGGTCGAACGTTTCAACCAAACATTGATCGCTCAACTCAAAAAATATACCGCTGACGATCCAGACAACTGGGAGCGATACCTGCCCTACGCCGTGTTCGCTTACAACGCCACGCCGCATACAGCCACACGACATTCGCCGTTTAGTTTATTACGAGGATATGAACCGCGCATCACTTTCGACTACGATTGCGCCCGCCGTCTCACCTTGCCCTTGAATTACGACGCTTATCAACATATTCTAACGCAAGCCCAACTTAAGATGCACGAAAAGATCAAAGCTAACCTCGATGCCGCAGCCGCCGCCAGCAAAGAATATTTTGACCGCAAAGCTCGAAGACGCGACTTCGCCGTCAACGACTTAGTTCTTTTGACCAACACGCGAAAAGCCAACAAGATTCAACCCGACTTCATCGGGCCTTTCCTCATCACGGACGCTTCCCGCGCAGCCGAAAACGTTGTTACCATTGACGCACTCGACGCGCCCGGCCGCCCGCAGACCGTCTCCATAACGCGTCTAAAACCGTTCATCCCACGACCGGCAAAGAATACTTTTGACAACGAAGAAGGCGGACCCCGCACGCCCCACACTTCCCGCCGGCAATAGTTCGCTTTGAAATTTTCTTTTTGTGATACGGCGCTCATCACGCCGCGTTGTACATAATCTTTGTGTTTGTTTAATTTAGATCAGGGCGACCTCGATAACGAGCAACGATGCACGGCAGTTCCAACGTTTCCACGCAATCCATCGTTTTTGCCCTCAACCGACTTTACAATGTCACTTTACACCCGGTCTCGGTTTCCACACTTACGCAATAAGAGGGGGTTTCTTCTATAATGTTAGGTTCTGTTTGGCGCGAGGCCATTCGGTTTACTTCTGCCCGACCCTGGCCGCTATCACTCTCATAAGACTAATTGGGAAAGGTTGATTTTACTCTCCATTAACATAGTGGTGTTTGTGTTGCTTTTCGTGACGATAGTGTTTGCATTTTCCTACTTTACACTTTTTTCACCTTTCAGCGGCTTATTCTTTTTACTATTTCATTTCCATCTTTCGCTTCCATCAGCAATAGTCGCATTTTCCAGCCGCTCTCAAAAATTTTATTTTTCAAAATGACAACGCCGTCGACCGCATCATCCTCCACGGCCGACGACCCTCCGCCGTATCGCGAATCGATAAACGTAAACGAACGTTACGTCCGCTGGGCCCAACGGCAGCCCCACCAAAACGACTTAAGTTTCGCCTGCGACGGTATTTTCTCATTTTATGCTTTTGCTGCTTATACTTGCATGCTTTTGCTTGGGACCCCATGAGTATCTCCCCCTCTGTAGTCTTGGGTCAGAGTTCACTGGTCAGCCGCCACGATCCCGTCATCGTCAAGTTGTGGCCTTCTCAGTCCACAACCGGCCGCTGCCTTGATTTCCGCACACCACAACTCTCGTTATCTCGCTATCGTAGCCCGATCCAGTTGTCCACGTGCGCCCATCAAGGTGACATCACTGCCCAAGCCAACGCGGCCTCAAAGCATATGTCCTTCTAACGAATTGACGACACCACAGCGCTTCCCTCTTGGTTCACGTTTACATCATCCTTAAAACCCCATGTCGTTCATTCGACGTGGCGTCCCATGTGTCATTGATGAGTATCGCATTCGCTCTTGTTTAGAAAACAACGTCAAACGCCTAACTCGCGTCGCCGATTTAGAGTCGTGGTACATTTCCATGTACGCGCGACCCCCGAACGTCTTGCCGCCGCCGATTTTCCTCTCACCCGGAAGTTTGGGGCAGGCCTTGGCCGCCCAACCCACACCAAACTTCCGTGGCTACACGCTGGTCGGCTTTGACACCGAATCCATCTCGGCCGCCGATTTCAAACAATTTCAATGCACCGTTCAAATGCCAGCCGACCTCACGGCGTCTAGTTATCCCCGCTACGTTCAACTCGCATTTCCGAATGGCACCATGTTCGTCTTCGAAACGTTCACCGCCACCCCAGAAGATTGGACCGCGCTTTTCGCCCTAGTCGACGGCGACCACACCATCGTAGTTTCCTTCGATGGAGCCGACGACTGGGCGGGAATCTACGCGCTTCTGGGCACTCAATTCCGCACCGACCGGCAAAAGAAAAACAAAGATCCCGTCGTGAAAGCAATCCACTTCGACGCGTACCGCGTCATCCGCAATATCGACATATCGCCGTCACTGTACGAGTTGGCCCGCCGAATCGGTTTCTTTCCGGAAAAACGCACGCTCAAAGCCACAGTTTCCGCAATGTGGGCGCTGGACGTGTCAAAGCTCACCTTACGCTTTCCCCACGCTCTACGCTTTTTCAACAATCCATCCACGTCGTTTCTACAATCCGACGTCCTGGCATACGCGGCCCTCGACGCCTATTACCCGCTGCTACTGTTCTTGGCATTTGGTCGTTACGGCTTCATCCCCGAGGTCTACAACGCGCCCGCGTTGTTTCCCCACGACTCGTTGGACGCCGCCGAAATCGACCACCTCGCCGAGTACGTCATCGCCACTTTTCACAACGTCGCGCTGTCGGATGTCTTGCCTCCCGACTACGCCAACCGGATCTACCCGACTACGTCACAAGTGGCCTTGCCCGCGATCATGCGAGATGAAGTTCTTTCAGCATACAAATTTTTTATGTATGATTGCACATCGTCCGACCACGGTCGGTCTTTCTGTTTAGGAACGGTTCCCAACGGCTTCAAAGACGTCAAATCCTTGACGCGGACAACTCACCCGAAGCTTCTCCCCGTTCCGAAAGTGCCGAAAAAGAAGAAAAAGAAACAGAAAGACGAATGGAACAAGTCACCAGACGTCTCCGACGACGAAGACCCGGCTCTAAAACCGCAATCAGTGTTCGATGATCCTAAACGTCTTCAAGCAGCCGTTACGTCGGCCATGAAAAGCAATCTCACCCACCGCATCATCGAGTTGCTCAACTTCCCGCTTTCACCGATATACAAGTTGGCCGTCCGCGATCGTATGCCTTACAACGATCCCAACTTGCCGCCGCTTCCCCACGAAGTCGAAGATCTTTGGACCGAACGCGTAGCCGCCGACCAACCCCTACGCGAGCGCACTTATAACGGTACCCATTATCGTTATCACCCTTCAACCTTCCTTAATTTTTTACAGATTGATGGAGAATGGTTCCGGAAGCTAACGACTTTTATGCCGTTAGCAGCGCTTCTAGCTTCACCATGCTCCGCCGCGGAATACGCCTGGGTCAATGACGTCCTCCTCCGCCACGCGCAATCAATGACGCCAGATACACGTGCCGTGTTCTACGAGTGCATGTGGTACCGCAGCGACGGCAACCCCAATTCGCTTCTCACGACTTGGATGAACCGCATTCCGGAACGCGAGCCCAGTTTTTCGGCCGACTCGAGCACGTACATATGCAACCGCTTCGCGTTACGCCCGATCGTGTTCGACGAAAACTTCCACATGGAAACGTCGATCGAAGAAGTTGAAATCGATGAAAACGATTACACGGCCAATCCACATAGCCGTTTCCATTTTTATTCGACGTTCATCGCGCTCATCGACCATCAAAACCGCCTTTCGTTCCCCGCGCCGGTGTATGCGTACCCCATGCCGACTACGGCTTCGGTGCACACGCTCACCGCCGAGGAACTCCTCGACCGCCCCACCGACGTTGAAGTTGAACCCGCCGACGATGAACTACTTGAAACGCCAATTTTCGATCTCAACATAGCGAAGCTGCCGCCGTCAACAGACGTGTCGGCCCTTCCTATGGTACCCGCGCCTTCCGATATTACCGCAACTGCCACGCAAATCAACGATTTCCTGAAATTGACGCTAGACGAAATTTCCAACATCGCTCCGGCCCCGATGGACGAGTCCACACCCGTCCAACCCGCCGCGATTGACTCCGAGACAATGACGTCAGAGCAAATGTTGACTGACATACCCGAAGAAAGTACGGTGGACCAATCCACGTCTATGGACGTCGCCTCTATGGAACCAGCCGCTGCGCCTATCACCACGGCACCCGCTGTGGATCCACGAATATATTTGGCGACGCCGGCCGTTTTGCCGGGACCTCCGCTTATCGCTACTGTTGCCGCAGCCAGGTATAGTGCTCCTGTACGTTTTTCGCAACAGTTTATTTCAGCTCCGCAATGGGACGCTTTGGCCGCAGCACTGACCGCGCATCATTTCCCGCCACCGCCACCAGGTATGCTATTTCCTGAGCACCAATGGAAAGATTTCCCCGAATCGTTGAAAGAACAAATACAACAAATTTTGTTGCCGCAACCGACGTTGATCGCTCCGGCCCCGCAAGTAGCTCAAATTGCTCCTGCGACGGCCCAACCCGTCACGCAATTACCGGCTCCGTTACCGCCGCCGGTCATATCGCAACCGCAAGCGATCTCGCAACCGCCGCAACCAGCGATTCTACCGCCGCCGACGGCGCCTGTGGATGTCCAAACCCCACAGGCATCCAGCACGTCCGTGCCGGCTTTAGATCGTTATGGTAATCCCATCCGAAGACCCGGCCGGTATGAACATTCGATAAAACGAAAACAACAGCTCCAGGACGAATCAGCGTACCGCAAATCTCACAAGACCAAAACATCGGACGAACCGAGTACACGGCGTACGCCGCCACCCAGCACCTCGCGTGCTGAGCGCGGCCGAACGCCCAGTGAGCGCACCACTCGACGCCGTGAACAACGCGATAAGCAAAGAACCCGCGAAGAAGCCGCACGCTCTTCGCACGCTACGTCAACGCCGAAACCCAAACGCGATTCTTCCAAAACAACAGCGTCGGCAACGTTACCGCCGCCTGCTCACAAGACAGACAGTCACCGTTCACACCACGAGTCCCATTCTCGTGATGACCGCCACCGAAAAGAAACGAAACAAACCCCAGCAACCGGCAGGGATAGCCGCCAACACGAACGCCGCGATGACGCACCGCCGCATCGTACTCAGAGCGAACAAACCCGTAAGGTGCACACAACGGGTTTTTACGAAGAACACTATCGCCACGGTTTCCGCCGTTCACCTACGAAATTAACCGACTATATTAGCCCATTGCACCGAGACGCCGAAATCCAGCGCCGCCTGGAAGCTCTAAAGAATCCGCCGAAAGATGAATTTAAAGCTCCGCTCCCACCGCCTCCTATGGACGTGGAGCCCGCAAAACCCTCGACTACGCCTACGGTAACGTCGCAGCCGCCCACGGCTCCGACAACCGCCATATCGACCGCGGTAACCCACACCACGTCGCTGCCGCCTACAGCCCCGACGTCGGCTCCGGTTCCTGCGGTCCAACAGCCGCATATGATCATCACCACCAAACCGGTCCTTGGAGTTCCGTTGCCACCAAGTTCCGCGCCAGCAATCAAACCCCGGTTGCCTAGCGAGGCTACGCGCTTGCCGAACTATACGCGATTCCGTACTACCGATAAGCCGCATACTGTTACGATTGTCACGCCGGGCTATCCGCCACATATTGACCCGGCCGTAGAATTCTTTTCACCGCGCACGATGCACGAGATGGTGCTGATCAATTTTTTCGGGCGCCTCCGCATTCACATCATTATGCCGGTGCACATACGCGCCACGAACGCTTCACTGGCGTTGTACCAATATTTCCGCGACCACTACCGCCCCTCGTACGTAGAACAGCAACCACCGATCTCGCACGCCGTTGCCACGGTAATATTGAAATGGGTCGCCAGTCTTTGGGCCGAGGAGCTCGGCGTCGTTGACGCCGTTCACACTGCCCATTTGACGCTCTTCCTCTACGAAGCTCGCGGCCTGGACAATCCTTCGTGCCTGCTCCAAGCCTACAACACCGCTGTCGGACTCATCGACAGCTGGATGGCTTACCCAGACTACGCACCGTTTCCACAGCCGCCCGAACTCGCCGACGTCCGAAAACTTTATTTACAATACCATAGCGAGACGGATCGCCCCGCGCCCGTGCTGCGTCGGCACGATTTCTCTGCCCGGTGGAATCTTTTACCACCGCGACCGTTGCCGCCAACAGGGACGCCGTCCGACAAACCGTCGTTAATCGCGACTCAGTTACCAGCGCCAGGCGTTAACCCGCTATCGCCGCTCCCGCCTCAAACGTCAACTTCGTCGTCTCGCCGCCGGGATACCTCTGACTACGGTCGATCCCGCTATTCTCGTAGCTACCGCTTTGACGGCCACGAAGATCCATACGATCCCCACGGCTACCACATCGAACGCCAACGAGAAAGAGAAAGAGAACGAGAACGAGACCGCCGCGATCCGCCACGAAATCACCGTTCAGCGTCCGACACTCGTTATCGCCGCCGCCACTGATCACGAGCTTTTGTACAGTAACTTTTACTTCTTTTTCGTTTTCGTTGTTCCCTTTTAACCTCATTCTTCACACCGGTTGTTTATTTTCTAATCTCGTTCGTGCTTTATTATTTTGTACTAGTGATCCCAGCGCACGTGCAGCCGACGCTGCAAACACACAGTAAGTTGACCGCCGGTGGCCCGCTACACGCCCCCACTTGCCCCGTCTTTGTTCGTACACTTCGCCGCCGGGCTTATGGTCGCAGCCCCAAAAAAAATCGGCTCAAACTACCCCAACAACTCCGCCGGCCCCGCTGTGTGACGCCGAAGACTCTTCGGCAACCCCGGCGACGGCCTGTAATGGCGGAGCCCTTCCCCTTGCACGTTCTTTTCGGTATTTCTTGACGATCGCTTAGGGCGATCTACTGCAAGGGGGGAGGGGTGTTGTAGTGTGTTTTCCGCCGATTTTTCATTACTTGTCAAAACGCGTCACAGGCCCGCAGGTGGCAAGTGGAGAGAGCAACGCGGACCACCAGCGGCCATCTTACTGTAGCGCACGTCGGTACGCGTGCGCTGGTCTCTCTCTCTATTCGTTATTCGTTACGTATACTTTACGTGTATTTTATTTTCTTTACTAGTTGTGTGCCCCGCCGGCCACCACTAGTACGTATTAGCCGCCTCCCACCACACTTTCTCGTCCTTGCTCGCCCGTGTGTGGGAGTAGAATTTTATTGTTATTTTATTTTTCGTCTCGCCCGTAACGATTTGGTCACGTAAGTTCTTCGTACGTTTTGTATAGTAATAAATAGGTAGGAGAGTCCCCTTATTTTAGTAAGTGAGAAAAGAAGGGAGACAATTAAAGAAACTAAGTTTTCTTTAATTGTTGGGATAATTATTGTCGGGGTTTAAGTACTAGTAATTAAGTAATCGGGTAAACGTGGGCGTGGGACGCACGTACATTAAGGCCGCAACCTTGGAATCCCAATCCTGCATCACACCGCATCACCCCGACCGCAAACAAGATATAACACAATCCGTAATCCTGAAATCAGGATCGGGACAACGTTCCCGACCTGATAACGAAAGGCGTTTCCGATGTCTTCCTGATCGGGATAGGATAGCTTTCCTGACGTCGGGAACAAAGTATACAAGCCTTCCGTACTTTTTAAGGATCGGGAAATTAACTAATTTTAATGTTAAAGTTCATTAATTTTAAAAAATTTAAAATTAAAAATATTTGATAATTAAAATTAAAAAATTAAAGTTTAAAATTAGAAAATTCAAAATTAAAAAAATTAAAGTTTAAAATTAGAAAATTCAAAATTAAAAAATTTTTAAATTGAAAAATTTAAAATTGAAAACTTTAAAATTTAAAATTTAAATTTAAAAATTTATATTTAAAAATTTAAAATTAAAATTTTAAAATTTTAAATTAAAAAATTTAAAATTAAAATTTTAAAATTTTAAATTAAAAAATTTAAAATTAAAAATTTAAATTTAGAAAATTTTAAAATTTAAAATAAACGGCTAAAAAAATATAGAATTTAAAACTAAAACATTTTAAAATTTAAAACTAAAAATTTTAAAATTGAAAAAATTAAAATTAAAACATTTAAAATTAAAAAATTTGAAATTTTAAAATTTAAAATTTAAAATTTTAAAATTCAAAATTTTTAAATTTAAAATAAACAACTTTAAAAAAATATAAAATTTAAAATTAAAAAATTTTAAAATTTAAATTAAAAAAAATTAATTAAGGGGGAATCAAAATATGACAAATAAACAAAAAACCTCATAAACAGAACAGTAATGTAAACGCATGTATGTAAACATGTGCAATGTGAACGCAAACAAAAAAATAATCAGTAAAATGTATAAAATCTATTGTCTGGTCGTCTTTATTTATACAACTTACGGATCTCAATATCTAATCTTACTGTAAAATATTTGTCATGTAGTCGTCCCGATCCTTAAATTTAGGGGCGTTAAGAACGACTTTACCTGGTCCTATCCTTTACTGATCCTTATCGGGTCAGGAACTCAGGATTACGGATTATATACATCGGCCTTAAAAATGTGTGTGTGTAAACAAGCATATTTTCGTGTTTTTTTAGTGGAATGAGTTTTCGACCGCAGGGAATTCAAAAGATATCTCAGGTGTAAACAAGCGTATTTCCGTAATTTTTTCGTGGAAGGGGTTTTCGACCATGGGGAATTTGATGAATGCGATTACTTACACAAAAAAAATTATCTCGGGTGTAAACTAGCGTATTTTCGTGATTTTTCAGTGAAAGGTGTTTTTAACCATTGGGAATTTGATGAATGCGACCACTTTAGTTAAAAAATAATCTCGGGTGTAAATGAGCGTATTTTCGTGATTTTTTTGTGGGAGGGATTTTCGACCAGGGGGAATTTAATGAATGTGATCACTTTACACACAAAATTATATTGAGTGTATTCCAAATGTATTTCTGCGATTTTTGAGGGAAGAGGTTTCTGACCATGCGGTATTAAATGGACAAAATCACTTTACACAAAAAATTGTTCTGTGTGTAAATAAAGGTATTTCTGCGGTTTTTCAGTTGAGGAGTTCTTGATCATGGAGAATTCAATAGAAATGGTCACATTACACTCTGTTTACAAAGTGTTTTAAGTTCTATGTGGTTTAAACATCTTTTACTTTCACCGAAAGTGAGAATTCGTAGCTTTAAGATTTTTTACTGTTTGATGCGAAGATGACCAAATTTAAAACTTCAATGTGCTTCTATGAAAGTTTTCGTGCATGGTTGTAGCCCACTAAAAAGAGGTGAACTATAGTATGTTTTTTATAAAATGCTTCCAAGTAGAAAAGTGACACAAATCGGCACTTTCGTCAAAATCGCTTAGATAGAGCTCTTACTGTAAAATTTTTCACTCGAAAAATAGTTAAAGGTTAGTTCAGTAAACTCGCAAATTTCCATTGCTCTATTGTGTACTGTTTATCAGAAAATCGTAAAAATCTGAAATACTACTTGCTTTCCACATCCATAATTTGGAGGCATTTCAAGAAAAACAGGCTATAGTTTATTAGAAAATGCCCCGATGGGACAGAAAAAAGAAGGACATAATTGCTTCGATAGTTGCCATGCTAGAAAAAGAAGTGGACTAGATTTTTGAGAACTTTCACTTTCATTGCATTGGATTTTCATTCTTTCTAAAAAAAAATTTTCCATGTCTGTGAAAAAGTATGTTCTGCAGCTGAGTGCATCAACACACTTGCCAACCAAACATGTGGATCTCTGAAATTTTGAGGAGAGTACAGCGTGGACCTTGGTTTTTGGCGTTTTTTGAGAAAAAAATTCAAAAAAGGTTGACCAAAAGATTTTTTTCATAACAAATTTTCTAGTTTCAAAACCTAGTTTGTACCCCCATGTCTTCCCTCAAACATGTGTGCTTCTAACTGCGCTGAACTTTTTTGCTATATTTAGTGGCAATAAAACAGGAATCAACTGTGGGAAAGTGGCACATAAAATTCCACTCAGCTTTTTTTAAAAAAACTACAGCAAAAAATCTTCTTAGAACTAAATCGATTGTGCAAGATATGTTTAATTCACACGTTTTATATAACATATCGCATAGAATTCACTAAGTTCTACTGATTACGAGCTATAAAGAAATTTCTTCTCTCTTATTTTACTATTCAACAAAATAACATCGCTCACAGTTTTTGGATAAATTGAAATTGGCAGAAAGAGCGCTTTCTGTGGGATTGCATACGGGAAGCAATTTCACCCATTTCTGTCACTCCCGTCCTGCTTTCGAAAAAGTCGTACTGTTGCCGTGGGAATGCGAGTTTAAGTGGGGGAGAAGCGGGTACGGGATTTGGTGCACACCCCTAATATAGGCATGGCCGAATCAGAAGCACTTTTTCATGCTCTACCATGTTCTCCCATTTGCAGATCGGTGGCTAATGACTGTAACCAATGCTCACTTGCACTAAAGGGATTTGAGCTCAAGATAATCTCGAACCAAAAGGCGACTCGGTTTGATTTCAAGTTCGGTATAATTTGAATGTCATTAGGATTATAACGAGCTCAATGTCGAGATTATCCCCAGCTCGAGCTGTCGGGTTGCACCAACATTTTCGTATAATTTTCTTATCTCTAAAGCAAATAAATATAAAAATTTCTGTGATTCCCAAACTCGAACTTAAACCTCAGTATTATTTAATCCTGGAGTGAGTATTGTTTTATGCACTGGAAGAAAATAATTTGGACATTGTGATTAGCTCAAACTCAGTATCATCAACCTAATCCCGATGTTGAGATTATCCTCATGTTGGGTTAGTGCAACCAATTTCAGGTTTCTTTATAGTTCTGAAAATGACTATAATATGCCTCCCTCACTATTTTTCTGCTAATGTGGGAGGCAGGAATTTTAAATCGGTCGAGAATTAGAATGTTATTCGTTTACCATTTCTTTACATTTGAAGTCGTGTGCATATAATTTTCATATAGAAAAATTTTGCTGTACTTCATGCCAGGGTATGGACAAAATGCACGATGATGCAGAATACTCTTTTTCACAGACATGGAAAAATTTTTTTGAGAAAGAATGAAAATCCAATGTAACGAAGCTTCGCGACTATCCAAGCAAGTATATTCTTTTTTTTCTGCTCCATCGGGTCATCTTCAAATAAACTAGTAGAAGAATCAACGATGCTTTCCATGATTTTACAAACTACACAGCAAAGGGAAATTGTCGGGTAATTTGAAGTTGATGAGTCGCCTTTTTTGTATACTGGGACTACATTAGCAGTTTTCCACATAGATGGTAATGGTTCAGTTCTGAAGGAAACCTCGAAGATATGAGAAAGTGGGTCAGCCAAACAGCTGGATAGTTTTACCAAGAAATAGGCACATAACCGGTCAGGACCCAAGGCGAGGGAAGGATTCAGTTTGCAGAGAGCAATACGAATGAGCTAAACAGAGAATGATACATTGGAGATTTCAGACATAATTCTTTTGGGGAAATGTGGCATGGAACCATCATCATTGGTGAAGACCACACATGCACATAGGGGGTAGGGGGGGGTAAACCCCATACCTGAGACCCTGGCCACACCCCCCTGACCAAAAAAATCGTCAAAACATCCCCCCTGAACTTTTTTCATTATGTTTGTGCATATTTTGTATGAAAAACAGGCTTGTAGAATTTTTTTGTTTTTTTTGCTCACCCACCCCCCTAGCCACTGGGAAAAAAGTCCATGGACCCTCCCCCTTGGAAAGTTCTTGCCGTGCATATCTGGTGAAGACTGATGTGAAATAATCATTGAAAAGTTCTGCCTTTTGATCTTTATCAGAAATAACTGTGTTGTCTATGTTAATTCGAGGAATAGTTCTACTTGATTTGATTTTAGGATTCACAAATTTATAAAAGCTTCTGGGATCTGATTTGTCAATAAGTTTCTTTTCAATCTCGATTTGATGTGATTCGATCTGATATTTGCAGTGAATGTTGAAAAGAAACTTATCAAAAACTGATTTGGTTTTTCTATAGTCTCTCCAAAGTTTTAATTTTTGGCGATATGTATTGTGCAAGAATGGGCTTCAAAAGGTCAATAAAACTACAATGCATGTCATCTGCATTTTTACATGTAGAAAAGACGTCAGGATAAGAGAACTGGAATAAAAGCACAAAGATAGTGTCATAGTTTTGCCTTGGAAAAGTTCAAGGGGAGAGATTTTGCAATAGAGGGTGTTGTGTTAAAAATTATTTTGAACTTTACGCTCGAGTGGTCACTGGTAGAAAAAGGAGGGGGCAACGTGTACATCAAAGACAGATCTATCATCAAAAATTAGATCAAGGATATTGCTATTATGGGTGGGTTGCAAAACTAGCTGTTGTAGGCTCTTACTAGATGGACACTCAAATATAGATGTGTAGGTGGCTTCTTTGGGATAAGTAGAATTGACCCAGTTAACCTTGGGCAAATTGAAATCTCCAGCGATGAGGATAGGATAATTATCATTTGATGACCATTCTAGGAAAGAACAGAGCTTTTCACAGCAATCCAAGTTAAATTCAGGTGGTCTGTAAACAAGAACAAGGCGATAGAGAAGACCAGAGAGGGTGAGGTCAAGGGTTTGTAATTCTCGAGTATCAAAAGAAAATTGAACTTTGGAGAGGATTGCAGGGATAGATTTTTTGACAAAAATGGCAACCCCATCACCCCTTTTGTTGGATCTATCATTTCAGAAGACATTGTAGAAACTTAAATTGCATAGAATACTATCAGAAACACTATCATGCAACCATGTTTCAGTACAGAATATTAGGTCATATTGATGTGTTTCGAGAATCATATTGAGTTCTTCTAATTTAGACACTAAACTTCTAGCATTAAATAAAATACATTGCAAAAAGCTACTATCAAGGGGTGTTTTATCTAAAATTAGTTAGACCTGTTATTATACGACCCTTGCATACTTATACAGTTACAACGAAAATCAATGTATAAACCAGTTCCGCCTGATTGTTTACATGCATTTAACTGGGCAACTAATTCTCATTGGCGCAGGCACTGTAAAAAATAAAGATCAGGACGTGAATGCAAAAATATAAGGTTTTAGAGTAGGATCATTACACACTTGAGACTTAATAACTTTATTTATTAATTTTATAAAAGAACATTGTGATTTTGAAGATGAACAGCATATTTTTAGAAAATGGGGGCAGTTTGGAATTGTCGGTCCATCTCGAAAAACTTTGTCTATATCATCTGTCATAATTGCAGTATCATTTTCAGTCAATTCAGGTCCAAAATTGGTTACAATTTGAACAACGCTTTCGAGGTCATCTTGATTATCCATGGCTGGGCCAAATAAAACAGCATTTGATTTTTTTCGATTTGTGTTCTATTGCGTCCCAGACTAACATTTCTATGTTAAAATCATTAAGGTTTTGAGTGATTGAAGGACGATGTGTTTGATTTGTGTCGATTTTTGATTCAATAATTGAAATGCGCATTTTTAAAATAGAAATACTTGAGTCATATTCCTAAAAGTTGGGGCACACTTTCGACAAATAAATAAAAAAATAGAGCCGGAATTTGCTTTGATTCACTGTTGAAAAAAGAAATAAGTGTTTTGGGTATGTCTAAACATTCAGAATGGACCCAAGAACCTCACATATCACATTGTTACACATTTGTATTATCGTCAGTAACTAATTGCTCACAAATTAAGCACAGGCAATCATTAGATGTGGTATTTTTCAAGGGTAATGGTGATGGAGTAATTGTGCTAGATAGTGACAGTTGTTTGGATTTGACGGCTGAAATTTGAGCTCTTGAATTTCGTTTGGAGCTATTTGATGATGGAGACATTTGAGCAATAAGTCGAAAAATGGAATTGATAAACTCGATTGTGATAAAATTGTATAAATCTTCATCTCTCTTGATAGAGCCCATTACCACAACATTTTTAGGTAAAAACTCTTCAAAAACCAAAAAGAAGGTTCAATTTGATACACAATTTTCAATTTTGGCTAGAGCCTCACACCAGGTACCCGAATTACCCGGGTATACCCGGGTACCCGGGTACAAAATGAAAACCATTACCCGGGTACCCGCGGGTACCTGGGTATACCCGGGTAATTCGGGTACCCGTTTTGTATAACGTATAATATGTAGACTTGAGAGTAGAGGTATGCATTGTTTTTTTAGCCTTTTACAACCATGGCTTGTTGGACTGACAAAATGGCTTGTAGAATTTTAGTTCAACAAGCCAAAATGGCTTGTCAGAATTTTTTGAATCATGTCTTTGAGCACATCAGATACAGAAAAGATGCATTTTGGTGCATTTTAGAAGGTCATAATCTCAAAATTTTCCAGCGCTTCGCGCCGGTTATAGCTTAAATAAGCATTATTATTTATTTCCTAGCTCAGGCGCTGCTTCTAACATGTCTACCTTCATTCATTTAATCTTTAATAGTTTTAATCATCTTAAACGTATTATCTCATGTTTTAATTGGTAATCTTCAAAGATTCACATTTTTCCCTTGACACATTTTTTGAGAAAGATCAATACGTCAAGTCTGTAAACTTTTTGAAGTGATTATTTCTTTCTTAACGTAAAATCAATTCAAAAGCTTCATGGAAGTAGTTTTCGGAAATTTCTACTCTTCTTGCTCATATCTTTTTGGCCACGTTCATTAGAGTGTGTGGATAAATTAATGGTTTTAAAATTTTTCAAACAGGAAATTCCAGAAATTACGAGCTTTGAACAGAAAATTCGAAACTAATTCGTCAAATAAGTGATTGGAAAATTGATTTTCCAGTATCGCAGAATGTCAATACCCAAAAAAATTTTCCGGCATTTCAGGCAGGAAAGATTAATAGCTTTTTTGGGCTCTCACTTGTCATCATAGACGACTTAACCGTCGATTTCTCATGTAATTCAAAGTCATTATGTTCTTGGATAGTTTGCTGGAAAATTTTTTCCACAATGCTTGTAGATTAGACTTCGATCAAACTCAAAAATTTCAAATGTTTCCTGAATTTTAATGAATTAACGGCTCTAAAAGGTCATTGGATAAATGTTGAATGAAATCTCTTTTTTGATCGATTGCCGTGATGCTCCATGTATACATTTCTTTAAAAAATAACCTAGCATTGGAATTTATTCATGTATACTGATATTATAAAATTGGTTTGCAAAAATTTGGAATGACTTGTAAAATTTAAGGTCAACAAGCCACTTGGCTTGTGACTTGTAGGTCAAAAAAACCCTGGAGGTATGCAAATTTTGCTTTGTCTCGTCAATAATATTGAGCTATCGTGATGTGATGTGTAGTCTTTTGCAGCGTAGTCGATGATGTGTATCAATCATCATCTCTAGCATTATATTCGCAATATACCTACCTATGCAGCCTATTGTATACAACAACGCAACCAGTGTTCCAACACAAGTGTTGAAAAATATTATGTAGTAGGGACTACGGAGTGTGTGTAATGCATCATTCTATTTTCACAGTGTATCTGTCTAATATTATATATGTACATTAACATTATAACTCATTTTAACATGTTCCCGGGTATACCCGGGTAATTCGGGTACCCGGGTACCCTTGTAATATATAAACCGGTACCTGGGTACAAAATTTTTGTTGTGTGAAGCTCTAATTTTGGCAGAGGACTTCATACCTCACAAATATGCTAAATTTCTGCAGGAGAATGACGAAAGTCAAAATCATTGAACAAACGTCTCAGTTTATTACAGTTTGTTTGTATTGAACCTACTTTTATGAAAATGCAGCACTAATCATTCTAAAAAATGTATCGAACCATCATCATCATCAGAATCGCTTTTCACTAATTTCCTCTCCCATATGAAATAGGGTTCAGCCCTGTAAATATGGAATAGTACGTGTCTGCTTTCTTCTTCTATTATCTGCAAGCATTTGAAGAAAAATGTGTCCTATGAAGAAACATACGGAATGTTAAAGATGAGCATTGAAGAAATGTACAGAATGTTAAAGTTGAGCATGTGGAATGCTGTAGATCCCGACACTCGGAGTGTCGGACGAATTTCATGCAACAATATTCAAATGCAAGAGATTGATGGGCTCGTATAGAGCGCTATGTCAATAATCCAAGGAATGTCCCATATGAGGTTTTCAGATGCTGAAACTTGCAATGGGCTCAACACCTATACTGGACCAGTCTCACTACTACTTTAGTTATGAAAGATGAAGGGATTATATTGTCACCTGCCGATCAATTTCGCCCAAGGTCACGTGATTTACATCATGTTCATACTTTATGTTTTTCGCCATTTTTGTTTAACAATTACTTACTCTTATTTCGTTTCATTCAGTTAGTTCTACATGCATTCTTGTGCGCATTTTTGTGTTTTATTTTCGTTATGTTTTCGTTGTTTTTCTGTTTGGCACATAGACTATGGTATGTAACCCGTTAATCAGAATTTCTGCCAGATAAGCTCTACAAGCTCATGGCCATAATTGGAGCATTACATGCACCTCTTATCAGTAAAAACTAGCGACGTTTTGCAACGCAAAACGACTACTTTGGACATTCTCATTAAAAGACGTTCATATGTTAAGCATGGAGAGTGAAACTCGCCCCAATGCTTAACGTATCCAAACAGGAAAATGTCTATGTGACCATAGGCATCTTCTGCACTGACTTTCACTGCATAAGATAGCTTGGGCGTTGTTAGCTCCACCCAGGGCATACTGTAGGTCTACGAGGTTCTTAAAAGGGCCTGTTTCGTTAGTTTTGTACTCATTTTTGGGCTCTCCAAGTTTTCCTTGCATTTTTACCTTTGCGTCCATCGAATTTATAAAATTTAATTGATATTGTATTGCATCCGCCGCCCTACTCCTTATACCAATAAATTTGCATATGTTTATTGTGTCCACTGCCTCCACCACCTGTATTCTATTCAGGAATATATCCATCGCCCCTTGCACCTAGTTTGCTCCTGCCGCTCCACCCTTGGATCGTTTGCATCACCAGTGGACCTATTCACATCACCCACAGCGCTGACTTAATCAGATCGCCATCACCCTCTCTTCCCGCTGTCCAAGACCTGTGAACCTGTGGATCAACAGGGATCTATCGCCCCCGCATCAGACGGTATTTAAGAACAGGACTAGGTAAGTCTTCTCAGGGGATTATTGTTGTTGAGGGTGTATTTTGAGGGACCCTTTCCTAAGTCCGTTTTCCCTTGAGATTCCCCTCAGTTAGAGAAGCCCTTGTACCTCTTGGGTTAGGGCCAAAAAGGGGATTTAGGTTTACAATCAGGTCCCCTACAGTAAGCCATTCCACGAATAGCCTTGTCCTTCATTCTCACTGAATGGGACCAGGGACTGCCACCCCTGACCTGGCGGTGTTGTCCATTACTCTACAGCAGAACCCAAGGACATCACCATAATACCCTATAGGCCCTCATATAGCCAGTACTAGCCCAGTCAGGTTCCCGAAACGAATGAAAGCGAGCCACCCAACGGGGTCACAGCATGTCACTCACAGCGACATGGCTGTATTTTCTATCAATATGGCATGGGTTTTCTCATCAATGTGATTGGCCACAAGTTCAGCTAATGTGACATGGCTCCTATTTCGTTAAATGTGACAATATATTTCATTAAACAAAAATTTACAACTGCGAATCCCCCCTTCACAATGTTCAATATGTGTAGCCATAGACAACAGGTGATACGACCACTCAAGATCACAACAAAAATGAGAACTAACTTTTATCCCAAACTTTCTGCGAGTGTAATGTTCGATGTTGTGAACCTTCAGCCAACTTTGAACTACAAAACCATGGGTTCTTGGGAATCTCTCTGTAAAACTGAGGAGTTTACACTGTAGTTGATCAGCGCCCTACTACAAATGGATTTCATTGCGTGATAATAAATATTCACAGTTTTCCTCCAAATCATTGAACCAATCTCGAGACAATGGAGTGAATAGGTAAAATTAGTATTGAGAAATCGAATGGTTTCTGGAAATCTATTGCTGGAAGTCTCTTGACAATAGTTCTGGATTTTTATTAGAAATTATTTGTTCGTATTCTGCATTCTCTTTCCTGCGTATAATAGACAAGACTGTACGTGATTCAGTTTGATACTGCATTAAAATTTTGTACTGTAGGTTACGAAACCATAATTCATCTTTCACAATGTTGCCTTGCAGTGTTTTTTTTTGTGCCAAAACATGGTTTTTGGCACACAAAAATTTGGAATGGCACAAAAAATTTTGAGCGTTTGTGCCAATTGGCACAAAAATCTTGGCTGGTCAAACATTAAATTTTCCTGATTTTTAGACGTTTTAGGGGCTGAAAATGCAAAAATTTTTCATGGATATAATCAGCGTTTTTTTTTGTGCACGGACATTTGTGCCAATTGGCACAAAGGGCCAAAACAATTTGTGCCAATTGCACAAAAAATTTTTTCACTCTAAAAACGTACTGAAAATTATAAAACTGTTTTGTGCCAAGAGTTATAACAATATGCCATGTTTTCGATCCAAATTGAGTCATTTTTTAAAGCTCAATTCGCACGTGCTTTTGTCATGTCCATGAGCTTTTCTGTATTATTCATATTTACTCTTGTATTTCTTTGCATTTAATAAATTTATTTTCTTTCTTTCAAGTTTGATAAAAACTAACTAAAGATACTTTCACCGCATTCATTTGCATAAAAATCGTGCCTGCTCTATTTTCTCTAACCACGTCAACGAGATAAGAAAAGCTGATCTAACAAACGGTTTCTGCGATCCGAAAAGAAATTGAATGCTGCAAAAATTCAGATATTTTTATAGACTTTCTGTCATGAAGTTTTCCTTTACATTTCGGCCTCCTTCCTAACAACTATATTAAAGATTAAATTAGGATCTCTTGCCTATTGTTTTCTCCTGAAAAAAGCTAAGTCGAAAGTCGCTTCACGTAGACTTTTGGTTGAATAATTGTGCCAAAAATGTCAATTTTTTTGTTTGAATCAATCACCAAAAATATAAGTTTTGGTCCTCAATCCAATCCAACTGAATTAACAGAGGGAGAAAAGTTAACAATTTCTATTCTAATGTGATTGACAATCTCAAAGTTTGTTGCGATAATACAAATAAGTTATTTGAATAGAATCCGCTCGCGTTCGAGACAAAGGAAAGTAGTCAATATTAAACCCATTGAATCGACGCGAAGCGCCAAGAAAATTTTGCGTTTTCAGCCCTTAAAATGCAGGGTTGGCATGGCAAGACCTGGGTTTTTGGGTTTTTCTGGGTGCATTTTTTTGACAAAATTTGGGTTTTTGGGTTTTTCTTAATTCTTTTAAAATGAGGATTTCATCGTTAATTTGAGGATTTCATCGTTAATTTCCCTGTGGCAAATCCAGAACGAGATTGAGGATTTCATCGTTAATTTCCCTGTGGCAAATCCAGAACTAGCTGACCAAAAAAGTGCTGTGTATCAAGAATTGACGCAATACATGATTGAGGCAAAATTACAAAAACAAAATAACTCATTTCGCTACCAGACCAGATGCTCGTCAAAAAGAAAAAGTCTGTCCTTGAGTATTGGCTCACAGATGGAGCTGACTGGCCGCTGGTGCAACGAATCGCTCTGAAGGTACACATAGATAACATGTTTATTTGTTTCAATGTATTACATGTATAAAAAATTAATTGAGGTTTTTTCGCTCGTTGTCTCTACCGCATCTTCGGAAAGAAACTTCTCTACCTTTGGCTTCATACATTCCAAGCTGCGAAATCAATTGTCGACGGAAACAGTGCGCAAACTGGTATTCGTTAAGACAAACTTTGGGCTGCTAGAAAGTTCCCGTGACTGTGAATCTGATGAAGTGAGCGAAGCCGAAGCGTGAAATTTGATTTCCGTAATTTTCAATTTTTTAAAGTGACATTTCAATTTTTAGCGTTTAGATCATGCAATAAAAAATTCAATAAACAGCCAATCGTTTTAATGAGCCAAATCGATAAAATCGTTGTGCAATGTGCAGTCGCGTGACTCGTGTAAATATGTTTCAACCAAATGTATAGTCAGTCTTGAACACTGTTCAGCAATTTAATACACATTATACGTTAAAAATAACATTCTCATATATATTTTAGGTAAAATGATCATTCATTAGTACAAAACTGGAACAAAAACCCTAGAAAAACCCACCAAAAACCCAGAAAAACCCACCCAAAAACCCAAAAATGAAGATTTCAAAAACTGGGTTTTTGCCAACCCTGTTAAAATGACTAAAAATCATGGATATTTAGGCCTCGACCAGCAGAAAAATTTGTGCCAATTGGCACAAACGCTCAAAATTTTTTGTGCCATTCTAAATTTTTTTGTGCCAAAAACCATGTTTTGGCACAAAAAAAACACTGGATACAATATTTCCTATTCGTATATTTGACCCGAATGCGAACGATTTTTCTTCGAACAGTGTATTAGTATTGTTCCAGCAAACTTTATAGGCTGTCAAGACTGATGAGTGAAAAGAAATTCTGAATATTCTCTGCGAATTCAGTCAGATTTGGATTTAAAATTGGAATTCTTACTTTTTGTGTTCGATTGATTCAAATAGAAAAACCGATATCGTAGATTGGTACAAGTACAATGTTTGGATTGAAAATTTACACAATTTTCGAGTTTATTTTCTCTAGTATTCACATTGTTGTTAAGTATACATTATTCCATACCTGTAAAACCTCCGACCAGTTGGGGGGGGGTAGAAAAAAGTCGAAATTTTTCCCAAAAAAGGCCAAAAAACATACACTTTTTTGAAAATTTTTTTAATTTTTTCCAAACTGGTGGGGGGAGAATGATTTTGGGTACAGGGTTGGCCAAGTTGGGGGGGGGGGGGTCTCCCCCAAATACAGGTATGAGATATTCGTCGTCGAAGAATCAATTTGAACTTCCTGGGAAATTCTAGAGCTATTTAAATTTTCTCAGCATTAAATTCTTTGCGTTTTCGTGAACAGTTTTGTTGCACAGTTTTTTCTTGTCTCACTGACATGGTTAGCTGATAAATAAGTTGGGCACGATTTTTACAAAAATTAATGCGTTAAACGTTAACTTTTTATCAAACTTTTGGCCTAAAAGTTTTCCGCAGTTTTCAGTTATGTTTCTAGTAAAAAAATTTTTTTGTGCCATTGGCACAAATTTGTTTGGCCTCTTGTGCCAATTGGCACAAATGTCCGTGCACAAAAAAACGCTGTTGCCTTGCCAGATGCGGCTATTTCCCACCACCGTTTTCTTTCCTGAAATGGGGTCTTTTGAGGAGAAAAATTTCGAAATGAGGAAAAAAATTTTGGGTATGGTTCTCATTGTGGAAAAAATTTTGGGGAATTCAAAACCGATAAGATGCGTTTCGGTGGACTTAAAAGGGTCAAATTGAGATTTTTCATCAAATCTCTCAATTTTTTCTCTCGATGCTTGGAATTTTTTTAACGTTTGCAACCTGAACTTTTGCGTTTATTGAAGATGGAAATTGAAGACATCATTCTAGACTGCGATTTTAGAGCTTCTGTTCATGAATATCTGTTGTAGAGATTTATTTTCCAGCGTTTTAGAATATAAAAACCCGAAAATTTTCCCGGCGCTTCGCGCCGGAATTTGTAACAAATCACACTTCATCAGTTTGATTTTAATTTATTTCTCAACGTTGTGAAGGTTCATTTTCCAGCGTTTTAGAAAGTGAAAATCCAAAAATTTACATTTAAATTTACATTACAAAGACTTACATTTAAGAACTAAATAAGATTAGATGATTCTAACTGGAACCACAGAAATGTCAATAGCGGATAAATTCCTGAGAAGGGTGAATTAGGGGTGGCAGTAAACGCCGAATTTACCCTACCTTTAAAATTTTCCTTAGGCTTAGGCTTAGGGTATGGCAGCTACGCCCGAAGGGCGCAGTGCTGTTGAGGCTCTTCCAAATGAATAATTTGAAGAACGATGAAGAAGAAAAGGTGGACGAATATGGGGACATCATTGCATAAGTGATGCAAATTTTTTCCCATAACTTCGCCTTGGCGCTTTTCCCATGCATAATTTCACTTGTTCTTTCTTCCCTTCATCATGAAAACCCCCAAAAACCGGCGTCAGAGAAATTTCGGCGTGGCCACCGCCATCCCTAAAAATTCCCCTGAGAACTCTATCGTTAACATGCTTCACCCACTCCTGTAGAACACCAATATATTCTTCATGAGCTCATTTTGACTAACATAACCAGAATTATCTCAATTTTTCCCTCATTTTTGCGGGTTCCAAATACAACCAAATGCTTGAGTATGCTCCTAAAATGCATAAAAAAGCTTCCGTAGCCTCATTATAAACGTTTTTAAAAATGAGGAAAATTTTTGGACAATGAGGAAAAAAATTTTGGGTCCGGTTCTCATGTGGAAAAAATCTTTGAGGAACAAAAACGGTGTTTCCCGCCATTTTCGCGGTTTTCAGATCCCTCTGGCGGTTTTTGCGGCGGTTTGACTATTTTCCGGTTTTTGCCGTAGGTTTTGGGCTTTTGCTGTGGTTTTGGCGGTTTTCAATTTTTTGCTTACCGCATGAACGCACGATCAGGGTTGGCGGCAGCGTTTATTTGTGCACGGACGGACATTTGTGCCAATTGGCACATGAAGCCAGAAAAACTTGTGTCAAATGTCAATGGCACAAAAAAATTTGTTCTACTAGAAACATAAGTATACTGAAAACTACGAAAAAGTTTTAGGTCAAAAGTTTGATGAGAAGCTAACGTTTAACGCATTAATTTTTTGTAAAAATCGTGCCCAAACTTTTTTTCAGCAAACTATGTCAGTGAGATAAAAAAACTGTGCCAGAAAATAGTTCACGAGACTCAAAAACAAATCGAATGCTGAGAGAATTTAAATAACTCTAGAATTGTTCAGGAAGTTCAAATTGATTCAATTTTCGACTATGAATATGAATAGGATATATTTAACAACAATGTAAAGACTAGAGAAAATAAAGTCGAAAATTGTGTAAATCTTCGGTTGAAACATTGTACAATTACCAACTATGTCGATTTTTCTATTTGAATCAATGTAACACGAAAAAAATTAAAAATTTTAGTTTCAAATCCGAATCTGACAGGATTAACAGAGAATATTCAGACTTTCTTATCAGTCATTGACAGCCTCTAAAGTTTGCTGCAAAGATACTAATACACTGTTCGAAGAGAAATCGTTCGCGTTCATGTCAAATACTTCTCAGTAACATTTACTTCTTTTTTAAACGGTGAAAATATCCGGATATATCCGGATATTTTTTCACATCCGGATATCCATCTTTCAAAATATCCGTCTGGATATCCGTATACCCGACGCACTTCACTAGTGCCAACTTTTTTTCTCCCCGAATCGTGCTTTTTCGGGAAAAAAACTCGGCAAAGGGAAAAAAATTTTGGGCTCTTTCCCCACTTGGGGAAGAAAATTTTGGGTATCGGATACAGAAAAGATGCATTTTGGTGCATTTTAGAAGGTCATAATCTCAAAATTTTCCGGCGCGAATAACTTCAATTATTATTATTATGTATTACACAGCTCAGGCACGGCTTCTAACATGTCCACCTTCATTTATCACCTATAATCCAAAATAATTTTCATCGTCTTAAATGTATTATCTCATATTTTAACTGGTAAACTCCAATCATTTATCATGATATTTAATGAAGATTCGCATTTTTTCCTCGACACAGTTTTTGAGAAAGATCAATACGTCAAGTCTATGCTTTTTGAAGCGATTATTCCCTTCCTAACGTTAAATCAATTCAAAAGATTCATGGAAGTAGTTTTCGGAAATTTCTACTCTTACTCATATCTTTTCGGCCAAGTTGAGAGTTTACAAACAGTATTTTTTGTGCCAATTGGCACAAATTTTTTTACTGATCTAGGGCCGAATTTTCTTGATTTTAATAATTTCAGGGGCTGAAAACGTAAAATTTTCTCGTTGATTCACGCTGAGTCAGTAAATATAATTTTAACTACCTTTATTTGCCTCGAACGCGAGCGAATTCTAGTCAAAGAGTATATTTTTATTATCGCAACAGACTTTGAGATCATACCTGAAAGACGTCTGACCAGTTGCGAGGTTGAACCCGAAATTTTGGGGGTGGGTCGAAAATTTTCAAAAAAGGCACTTTTTTGCCAATTTTTTTAAATTTTTTTAAGTTCGGGTGGTTGGGTATAGGGTTGGTTAAGTTGGGGGGTCCCCCTCAACCACCCCCAATTACGGGTACGTATGACTGGTGAGAGAAAAGAGGTTGTTAACTTCTCCTTTTCATTCAGTAGAATACATAACCGAAATTTTTATTTTTGATGTTTGATTCGAGCAGAAAAATTGACATTGTTGGCACAATGTTTCAACCAAAAATTTACGCGACGCCACTTATAGACATCTTTAATTCACTCTTTATATCGTTGTTAAGAAGAAATTCGTAGCCGAAAATTGAAGAAAAATATAAACTTCCTGACAAATTCTAAAAAAAATATGACTTCTCGCAGCAATCGATTTCATTCTGAATCATATAAACCGTTTTCTCGATCAGTTTTCCTTATTTCACTGACGTGGTTAGATAAAATAGAGTAGAAACGATTTCTATGCAAATAAGAGCTGTGAAAGTAGGCTTTAGTCATGTTTTTATCAAACTTATAGTCGGTCTGGCGAAAAATAATACTTGGGCTATGTGGATTGTCCATATTTGAAAGCAGTTTTTTTTGCACAGGCCAGGTTGCAATGTGCAACTTGAGGAAAAATTTCGGTTGCACATAGTAGCGTAATTTAATCGGGAAAACCCTCAAAAGCTAGTTTTCCTGTATTTCATTCGAATCGTGTCGGTTTTAGACTTTTAAAACCCAATTTTATGTGTTTTGAAGAGAAAATGAAAAGAAAGGTATGAGTAGCTTGTTCGGCGCATAGCGCCGAAAATTTTTACGGGATTTCGATATTCTAGAACACTGGAAAATTAATCTTTTCAGCTTTTATTTTCAAGACAGAAAGTTTTATTTTTCAGTGAATTCAATGAATTTTGAGTCGGCAGACTAGAATTCAAAAAGGAAAGCAATGAAGAATTTCGATTCTTCAATAAGCAATAATTTCTACCTGGACTCAAAATGTTCTAATCGCACAAATGTCAAAATGTTTTCAAAGATTTAAAATAAAGCTGCGGAAAAATAATCGAGAAAAACCTTTTTTCGTTAAATTCGCCAAAGAACAATACAGGATCAAACATTTATCCGTAATAGGTGTTGAATGAATGAATTTATTGCTGTTACACAAAACAAAATAAAAAGAGAAATACAAAAAGAAATAACGTACAATAATGTTGTATAAATGATGAATTTCATAATCGACTCGCAAAAGATGTAGAAATTTTAAGAAACGGATAAATCATGCAGCAATAGGTTGGAAAGGTTACTTGAAAAGTAACAACTTACATGCCCCAATCCCAATTCGTTAACGAAGTTCAGAAGTTTAATTTTTTCCTTGAAAATGTGGAAACTGGGACGATTAATTCAGACATTAATGTAACGGTTAAAAAAGTCAAAGTGGCAAGCAGTGGTTTGAACTGACTTTACCATCAATCTTAGTTCATGATTACGTCATCAGGATTTAAACATTTTTTGTGGATTATGTTGTACATGGTGCAGAGAGCAGATTCTAATCTACGAATATCGAGCTTATGTTGACCTAGCCCCATAGTTTTTTTTTTAGCATTTTACAAGCCATGGCTTGTTGGACTGACAAAATGGCTTGTAGAATTTTTGTCGAACAAGTCAAAATGGCTTGTCAGAATTTTTTGAGTCATGTGTTTGATCATATCGGATACTGAAAAGATGCATTTTGGTGCACTTTAGAAGGTCATAATCTCAAAAATTTCCGGTTATAACTTAAATAAGCATTATTATTTATTTCCTAGCTCAAGCGCCGCTTCTAACATGTCTGCCTTCACTTATCATTTAATCTTTAATAGTTTTAATCATCTTAAACGTATTATCTCATGTTTTAATTAGTAATCTTCAATATTTCATCTTGATATTTTTGATTTCATTTTTTGATTCACATTTTTCCCTTGACACATTTTTTGAAAAAGATCAATACATCAAGTCTGTGAACTTTTCGAAGCGATTATTCCTTTCTTAACGTAAAATCAATTCAAAAGCTTCGTGGAAGTAGTTTTCGGAAATTTCTACTCTTCTTACTCATATCTTTTCGGCCAAGTTCATGAGAGTGTGAGAATAAATTAGTGGTTTTAAAATTTTTCAAACATAAAATTCTAGAAATTACATTAGAACAGAAAATTTGAAACTAATTCTTCAAATAAATGGTTGGAAAATTGATTTTCCAACATCGCAGAATGTCAATACCCAAAAAATTTTCCGGCGTTTCAGGCAGGAAAGATTGAAAGCTTTTTGGGCTCTCACTTGTCATCATAGACAATTTAACCGCCGATTTCTCATGCAATTTAAAGTCATTATGTTCTTGGATAGTTTGCTCGAAAATTTGTTCCACAATGCTTGTAGATTCGACTTCGATCAAACTCAAAAATTTCAAAAGTTTCCTGAATTTTAATGAATTAACGACTCTAAAATGTTATTTAATAAATGTTGAATGACGTCTCTTTTCTGATTGATTGCCATGATGCTCAATATATACATTTCTTTAAAAAATAACCTAGCATTGGAATTTATTCACGTATACTGATATTATAAAATTGGCTTGTAAAAATTTGGAATGGCTTAAGCCATTTGGCTTGTGACTCGTAGGTCAAAAAAAACCCTGCCTAGCCCTTGAAGTCTATCTTCGTAGGACAAGCCAGATTTATAACAAAAAATCTTTCTGGTAAATCTCCGTTAAACATTTTCTATGTAACGTATATACGTCCGCTAAAAAATGCGGATTCCATACTGAAGTACAGTTATTCTAATATTGGACTACATAGGTAACGAAAGCCTTTGCTAGAGTATTTTTGTCACGAGAGACGAAAGACTTAAATTAAAGTAGACCTAGGCATTTTTAACGATATATATAGTGTTCTTGAACTTCGTGTTAGGAGATAAAAGAATTCTCAAGAGTCGATGGGTTTTTCGCACCTAAATACAGAACATACTTTTTGTAGTCAGCTAATTGCCAGGTAGTAGATAATTTATACAGCTATAAGCATTAGCTAGAATGACATTTTCTAACCGCGCACTGGAATAATATGAAAATTATAAGCAGGGAAAAATTTTCACTGTTTTCCATTTTATAACGCTTAAAATGTATCTCTAGACCGGACTGTAAACCGTAAATTAAAATGCCACTTGATTTAAAATTTTTTTTTTCATTTCTTAAGCTTGGTGACGTGTCACCACGTCACCCCCTTGTAAGAGTCAATGAGTGTCAAACAGGGTTTTTTCTCTGTGCACGGACCAGTGTCTTTTGCACACAATGCAAAAAAATTTTCACTTTGGAGAAAATTTTTCAAGGTCTTTCCACGAATGTGGAAAGAACATCGGTGGAAAAAACTGTTGCAAATTGGCACAAAAAGCCAAACAATTTGTGTCAATGGCGCAAAAAAATTTTTCTCCCTAAAAGCATACTGAAAATTTCTAAAGGTTTACGCCAATAGTATGGTAGAAACATAATTTAATTTAGTGATTCACATTCACATAAAAATCGTGCGTACCATATTTTTATCTAACCATGATAAACTGATGGAGGAAATGGTTAACAGGATTCGAAAATGAATCCAACGCCGCGAGAATTCAAATAAGTGATTCGCAAGAATGCATTCTTTCGGAGCTCAAAGTTGTTCAAAGTTGTCCAAAGGTTCACAACATCAAAGATTACACTCGCAGCAAGTTTGTGATAAAGTCAGTTGTTGTTTCGTTTGTCTTGGTGAGCAGTCAGTTTTGTGAGAGGCTCTGAGCATCACTAGTAAATCGAAAACCCAGTGTGTGTTCTAGGTTAAGTCAAACTATTTGGAAAATAGTTTGAGTAAGCGGGTGAAACTCCGAAGCGGTTAATATAGTACGGCTCGAGTTTCGGCATCCGAAAACCTTTGACGACCTGAGCAAAGATCCCTGGATAAATTGACACAGCGCTCTCTACGAGCCCATCAATCTCCTGCGTACGATTATCATTGCGTTGATTTCGTGAAGCACTCTGAGTGTTCCGTTTCTAGTGTTCCGCACACTCTACTACGTTCCGTACATCTCTTCTTAAAAGGCGCAATAAATCGTCAAGCTACGTAGCTTAATTTTCGTCTATTTTCGTCATCTCTCAGGCACGACATAATTTGGTGACCGTACCAGCTCATTCAAAGGTTGAGGAAACGCTGAAATTTGTGAAAATCCGAAAAAATAGAGGAAAACCGCACACATCGCTCTACTCCGCTAAGTTACGAAAAAGGTTTCTACAAGAAACTAGCAAATCCCGATGATTGAGAAATCGAAAATTTCGACTGCGAAAACACGAATCTACCACTTCTCTACAAAGCAGATAAGCATAATTTCGATTTACTGGAAACATCCGCTCCGCAAGAAACGCGAAAAACTTCACAATCTCTATCTCCGAAAATCGTCGAAAATCGAGAATTCAACTTTCTAAGACCGAAACCAAAGGAGACCGATACTCCAAAAACCTTCGATAATGACCCATATATCGACGTAATGCAAAAATGCGATACCGAAATGATAAATTTTCGTGGCAACGCTACTAACGCATTAAGCGAAATTGTGACGATCGCGACTCAACAACAAAAACTTCTTGATGAGTTTAAAACCCAAATGGAAGCGATGAGAGCTCAGAGAGAAGAGCTATCGAAACCAAACGTTCCAAAAATCGAAAATATCGTGAGACCTACGAGCTCTTACGCTCAGTCTCTTAAATCAAATAAACTGAAAAACGCCATCAGTGACTGAAAAAGTCAACTTAGTTTTCATGGTATAATCGATGACGATGATGATTTGATCATCCCGACACAAACATTTGACCGCTCTAATGCGCTTAACTCTCAGATAAATTTTCCATCTATCCCACCTTCTCAGGTGCATAGATCTTTCGCGGATGACGAAACCAGAATTAAGACTATCTGTAAAAAAATAGATAATTCGACTCGAAATCAACAAGTGTTGAAATTCTTCATCGTGCTCGAAAATGAGTTTGGCCTCGATGCCTCTGAATATGTGAAACATCACACATTGCGTTGCTTAACTTGCGATGGTGCTCTGAACACCATATGAGATGTCCGATCCTACGATGAAGCGAAACAGATTTTGATGTGTATGAATGCAACGAATCCCGACCAAGATACGCTCCAATGCGAGCTCCAGTCTATCCCTCCATTTGAAACTGAAGATCCATCAGCTTTCTTGAATCGAATCAGTACCTACGTACATCTACTGTACTATGACAGAAGCGCTCAGTATCACCATAGAAAAGTTATTACAACTTTTCTTTGGAAAATGCTGGAAATTTACAGTCTTGATTGACGCGAGTACTCTAGAAACGATCACTGACTTAGCTATAGCTGTCCCGAAAGTTCAGAAAATTCAGCAAGCGAATAAACAGTCAACTGTGAGAGTAGAACAACCTATACTGGTTAATAAACTCAAAAATCCGTTGGAAGAGCAACCATCACAATCACGTTTCAGAGATGATTCGAAACCTCGTTTCAGACATAACTCTCAATCCGGAAATAGAGATGACTCTAGACAGCGAAATAGCGTGAGGTTTCAAGAAAATTCGACTCTAATGAAGACGAAAGAATTGGAAGAAAGCATAAAACGAGTCCTAGAAAAATTTGGAATCTGAGAAAATTCGCAAAATGCTAATAATTTTGAAAATCGAAGATCGCGATTCAATCATGGGATAAGTCCGAATTTCCGGAATAGAGAAAACATTCCTATATGGGATTTCTCTAAAAATTGAAACTTCCAACAAAATCAGTCACGTGAACAACCGGGGAAATATTGCACCTATCATGGTCAGTGTAAGCACGATAGCTCCAAATGCTATCAAGTAAAACCACAGGCTTCTCAGCCTCAGCAACAGCAACTGAATCATGAATGGCAAAATAATCATAATTGGCGTCCTCGTTCTTAACAAAATAGGCCTAACTACACGCTCAATCAGAATCAAAATTTTGACCAAAATAACCGATTTTTCAATTGAGATAATCAAAACTATCAGAGAGATGTTGCAAACATTTCTCTCTGCGATTCCGAATCCCGACAAGAAAAGATAATCGAAAAGCATTACTACTATCCGATGAATAACTCACAGTCTGTACAGACTCAGCTAACTTCTCTGAAATCTTTGCAATGAGTTTTGCCATCAGAAACCACAACGGTGTTTAACTCACCTAAACCTTTTGTCCCGATGAAGCTGAGGACCAGTACAGCAAATATGCTTGAACCGACAGAAACGTCCAAAGCTACAAATTTTTTCCTTGCTCCCGGAATCACAGGTTTCACAATTGAAAAACCTACTGAACCGTGGATCGCGAGATCTAGCATGTGTCAAATCGAAGAATGTTCGCAAAAAGACATCAAACTTCTGAGCTTATACACTCCTACACCAGCTTTTCATATCGATGCCGAAATCAGAAAAACCAAAATGAAAGCTTTAATCGATACTGGTGCTCAATGTTCAGTTATTTCCTCATGTCTAGCTCAATGCTCTTTGGAGATTGACTATGATATGTTAGAAACATCCGCGCAGATAAAAGTAGCCAATAGTGCTATCGTCGATGCCAGAAGTCTGATAATCTTCAAAATCAATTCATCTTTCGAACCGCAACTAGTACGATGCTGGATTCTACTTACAGCAAGAGAGCAATGCCTCCTAGGAACAGATTTCCTAGTACATCCAAGCATTTGAGCCGTAATAAACTTTCACAAAAATTTTATCAGAATCGAAGACATTCAACAAGAACTAAACCTAGTTTTGAAACCGATCGAAAAAGCGCCCTATGATGAAGTATTTTCAAATACTTCCACGGGACAAAGTCAAACGCAAATCGTGAAAATCAACAGATCGCTACCAATTTTGAACATCTCGTCATGCTACATAGAATCAAATTGTCAAACGTGGCTTAATGGGAAAATCTTCCCTTTCACAAACAAAAGCTTCAAAAGCATCATAGTTCAACCCGTGAACTTCGGAAAAGATAACTGCGAATATCCGATCAAACTGGTGATAATCAACATAACCGAAGGCAAATGTCACCTATTATTTGTCAATAATAGTGCAAACGTATTCATCTGCAACCATACCTGTACTTTGGGGGGGGGTTGGGGGGGGACCCCCCTAACTCGGCCAACCCTATACCCAAAATCATTTCCCCCCCCAACCCCCCCCCCCCCAGTTTGGAAAAAAAAATTTTTTTTTTCAAAAAAGTGTATGTTTTTTGGGAAAAATTTCGACTTTTTCCTACCCCCCCCCCCCCAAAAAATTTCAGATTTACCCCCCCCCCCCAACTGGTCGGAGGTCTTACAGGTATGTCTGCAACCTAACCAGCTCATTGCTGAGGTTAAATTCAAACTTGAATCGAAAATGACTGTCGCGTCACTAAGCAATCATGAAGAAGATTATGAACCAGCCACATTGGTTAAAGATCAGTCGACTATATCGGAAGAAGAAAAACTTCAACTTGCTCTCGAAAAAATGACTGAAAAGTTGAATATCGATGATGAAGATAGAAAAATCGCTATCGAAATCTTCAAAGCAATATCGCGATGTTTTCAGTCTCCATAGAGATCAGCCTACTCTCACTCATGAGTTAAAGGTCTCTATAGACACCGGTGATTCAAAACCATTCGCAAAACACTACTATTGTGCGCTGATGGAACAGAGACCAATGGTACGACAGAGGTGAATTCCTCTAGACATTGCTGAACGCGATAAAACGAATTCCGAAATTGCATAAATTAAATTAGGTATAGCTTCTATAATTGCTTTCTCCTGAAGAGAACTAACTACAAGTCAAAAGTTGCGTAAATTTTTGGTCGAAAAATTGTGTCAACAATACAATGTCAATTTTTCTGTTTGAATCACCATGTTTTGGCACACAAAAAACAGTGGTGTCCAAATATGTTTTTTTGCACAAAAGATATGGAATATGGTACAAAAAAGGCCCCTAAAATGACTAAAAAAAGACTGGTCCCAACATTTGGGTATAGGGTTCGACTAATTTGGGAGTGGGGGTCTCCCTCAATCTGTCTCTCAATTACAGATATGTTGATTGGGTAAGTACGTCCGTAAGTCAGTCTCCTCATCATTTTCCTTATAAACTCATGCAATCATGAAATTGGATTCGTGAAGTCTGAAACTGACGCCAATTTTTGTGGGCGAGGGAATCAATTCATACTTTCCCATAGGGTATTGGAAGGGTATTGGATTACTATACCCTGAAGCTTCAGCCAAAATTTACTATAGCCAATTTTTGAGCAAAAAATAAATTGCAATTGTAAAGCAATGGAAAGAAGAAACTTACTAGTAGATCATAAAAAATCATAAAAGTACACTTTTGAATAGAGAAAATAAAAATCCGCTATCCAGCCTTTTTGAGAAGAAATTTACTTCTATCTATCCCACATTGTTAAAAAAAGTATTCTCCTGTAAAGCATCCTCTGAAAATGATTTCACTCTTGATATTTTCTGGAAAATACGCTTTACCAGCAGACATGCACGGCAAGAATTTTCCAGGGGGCGAGGGTCCATAGATTTTTTTCCCTGGGGAGTAGGGGGCGTGGGTGAGGAAAAAAACAAAAAAAGTTCTGCAAGCTTGTTTTTCATGCAAAATATGCACAAAGATCATGGAAAAAAGCTGTCTTGGAAAAAGTTCAGGGAGGTTGTTTGACGATGTTTTTTGACAGGGGGGTGGCCGGGGTCTCAGGTATAGGGGTTTACCCCCTCCCCTACCCCCTATGTGCATGTATGTTTACCGGCACTTTTAGGGAACCATGTTACTATATAGCTTTTTGAAGAAATTCAACAACCTATGCGGCATTTGTCAGTGATTGTAAACAATTCTATTTTTTAGTGTGAGGGCTAATACATTTTTCAACCTTCTTAAATTCAAATCCTGCATTGTTTGATTTATAAAAGGTTTACTATAGGTACTGTAGGTTTCACAATAATGTACAAAAACAATCACAAAACTACTCCAAAATGTCGTGCTTTCTGGTAAATATGTAAACTTGTCATTGTCAGCCTTCTTTGCTCTCTCTTTATAAAATTTACTATACATCATATTTTGGCATCCCTCCCCCAACCATGCATGCACGGCATAGAAATTCTGTTGAGGTCAGCCAGGACAAGGGGTGGAATAGAAATTTTTTCGTTCCTGATGACGAAAAGAAGGGTCTCAAAAGGGTCTTCTAACATCCAAGCAACATATTCTTCACCCTAAATTAGTCAGGTATGTAGAATTATTTGCTTAAACGGCACTTTTTAAAGTTTTAATGTTACTTCTTTAGAATCATGTTTGTTTTGTTTAGAAAAAAGTGTTGAACTATACAGCAGCATTTCTATTTGTATGACTACTTTCTCTTCTGTCTTGCTTATTTTCCTTCGTTAGCTTCTCACTCATTGCTGGGGGCTTCAAATCTGTTGGGGGTCACTCCAAACCCCCTCCCTCGTGCATGTATGTCCCCAACCCTCAGAGTTTGCTTAATCATTAGATGTATTATAGAAAGTAGTGGTATACTATCTTCATCTTTTTCATCGATCTTTCCTTTTCACAGATCAACATTTTATAAGTTAAGCAGTCGATCCAAGAATATCACAGGGCTGTGTTTAGTTTTTCGATCGTTTCGCTTCCAACCAATACGATGACGCAACAACAGTCAAAATCTAACCGAGAAAGCGAATTATTCCGCAAACAGGGAAACGAATTTTACAAACTGAGGAATTTCGACGGCGCAATAACCCTTTATGGCGAAGTGAGCATACAACAGCACAGAAATTTCGAGGGTGCGGACCAAAATTTTTTTCCAAAGTGCTTAGAACTCAGTCAAAATTGATCAGAAGGCTTTAAAACTTTGCTTTTAGACGTTTCTCATTGTGTTCTCATAGTTCCGAAAAAATTAAACTTTTCTCCTTATGATTTTCAACATTTTCACATTAACTTTCCGAGTCTCTATAGTCCTCAAAGAGCACAGAACTATTTTTAAATCATATTTATTTTATGCTTAATATATTTTTTTGCAATATTTATTTGAGAAAGAATCACTTTTAAATTTCATAGTATAAAAATCCCCCAAAAAACATAATTCTGGTGAAGGTAAGCCAGGGTTTTGCCGTGTGTGGAAGTGAGCATCATTGACGGTTTAAAACGCACTTTCTGGGAAGCCCAACCTTGTCTATGATAGGTCTACCTAAAAATCATGTGATGGGTATTTTCTATGCTGAGTACCACAGAGCCATTCGGTTCGCACGTAAGTCGAATTTTGCATAGTTATAATAAACCAGAGTTTAAATTTTTTCCATGTTTCGCATTTTTTAGTCTGTGCACAGGATTGATGATATTCCAGACTCGGAAAGACATTACTTTCCAGTTAATATTCATTATATTTAGAAAACTATTCGCTACTATCTATCAATAACAACTTTTTATAATCATGCATTCTACACTTTTCACTAAATTGTAAAGGTGTAATAAAGCAGACAAAAAATTTTCAAAAAAAGTCAATTAGTATGCTTACTAGACTCTTTCCTATGAGACACGGCAAAAAATTTTTCTCTAGTTTTACAGGTGCCTTGGTTTGACACATTATATGAAAGTTTCATTCAACCAGATTTGCGTGCTCTTTGGGGAGCTGGTTGGGATTTGGACGTACCATAACTTCCTACGAAAATATTAATAAGTGCTATTAAATATATTATATATGAGATGCTAATGATATTTACTTGAAGCATCCCAACGAGATAAGAGTCAAAGGGCCCAAAAATTTTCATTGGTCGAGCTGAGCCACAATGGTTGGTGAACGGTGTGCCTCAAATTACCCTGGAAAAAAGTTGCAAAATCATTATACTTACTTGTATTTACAAGAAAACGACAAGAATTATTTTTAAGCCCTTTTCTGCTCTTAAGACACCGAACATTTCATTATTTTTTCATACCGGACTTGATTTGATGGGAGACAGGTTTTCTCGAATTTCGGCCTACTTTTTCGCAGCTTGTAGGATAGGAGGCATCCAAGCGGCAAGCTAATAGTTGTAACATTAAACGTCCAATTCCTGTTTTGCTTAGTTTTTGTAAATAAATAAGAAGTTTCTTAGAGTTTCATTTGCGATAGCCCGTTCGGCATCCATTGGAGTAGTGTTTTAGGAATCATCTGCCCTTTCCATTACTGTAGTGGTCATTAACTAGTCATTGATTTAAGATTTACCGACACTTGATAAAATTTCTGTATTAAGTTACGATATATTAAATTTCACACAGCTTCCCGAAGGGTTGCCAATCCGATTGAAACGGCTGGAATGAAGAAAAAATTTGCGGCATCCTGAAGGGAGGCGGTTCGATGGGCCCTCAATCTAATTTTCTTTTTTAATTTTTGACATCAGAATTGTGTGAAAAGTGTAAAATGTACTTATATATACCACATTACAGAACATTATCTTTTGCGTCCTTTGAAGGTTTAACGATAGAGTTATGTCATCCTAAGCTCTATATCTTGCGTGCCTTTTACTGACCAAAAGACGTTGAAAAATTTAAAATTTCGACTACTCCAGCACAGGGTTCTTTCTTGGCACGAGTCCCATTAGCACCGTACATGTAACGGGGCCCCGAGGTCTGGGTGGTCGGGCGAATTTTTTGGGGCCGAGGGTCCCTGAAGGAAAAAAATTCAAGTCAGAAAAATGGTTCAAAAAATTGTAATTTTTGTCTAAAAAACCGTAAAAAATGTATTCAAGGTGCGGAGCGCCCAGAAAATTGACGTTTTTGACCATTTTATGTTTAAAAATTGGCATTTTTCAGTATTTTATTTTTCTGAGCAAAAGTATCGGGGTCCCTACTACTACCATATGACTAGCCATAGGAGTGGAAAATCCTGTCGGGGGGTCGTCCAATTCATATGGGGGGAGGGTTTCCTATAGCGCTTTCCTTCAATTGCATGTATGATTAGCACAGCCACTAACTTTCCTGATTTTGGATTACTTATTCTTAGCACGACTAAAATTTTCATTAGCACAGACTTAACTTTATTGGCACCGTGCTAAATCAGAAAACCCTGCTCCAGCAATAAGAGTTTTGGTTTAAATGCAAAATGAATATCACTATGTTATTCAGTGTGTGAAACTGTTAATTGATCTCATTTTCAGGTAGGAGGGATTTTCAACTTATCATAAGTGAATGTAATGCAAAGTCCAGCTATACAGAAAGAGCATAATAAAATCCCTCAAATATTAAGTTGCTAGGCGACAGAATTTTACGAGCATCATAGTCTTTTTGTCTTGTTTGCCTCATCCGATCTTATTCTTCAGGCCGTTTTACAAGCCGTAGACGATTCCGAACAATTGGCTTCGGCTTATGGCAATCGTTCGTCGGCGTTCTACGAAATTTCTCGTTTCGCCGTACGACCACTTTTTCCTGTAACTTTTTATGTGAAACTTATTTTTTCATAATTTTAAAGGAAAGTTTGCGCGATGTAGAACGCGCCCTAGCCGTATCGTCGTGCCCCGTTACTTTGTTGGCCAAATTATTGAATCGTAAAGATAAATGCGAGCTTAATTTAGAAAATTCCAAAGTCAAAGAGAAAATTGACCCCTTAAGGTTTGTGTATTATCTGCGTTTGTCTTTTTCTGCATCTTTAGAAAATTATTCAGAAATTATCGATTAAAATTTTTTTACAAAAATGCTTGAAAATTGGACTCATTTCCGTCTAACGTGTGAAACGCTAAGAAACATTTTTCTCACTTTTCAGCTCAAATTTTTACTGGTTTTTTAAAAAGATTATTTTTTCGGTTTTTCGCTGTCGATCAAACTTTCTAAATTTTTTGTTTAAAGTGCGTTGAAAAGCGGGTGGAAAAATTTGGAACGCTTCCCCGATATTTCAGCCGACGTCAATGTTAATTATTGTAAAGAAAAAGGTCGATATTTAACTGTAAGATTGCCAGCGAATAAGTGGGTATTCTTATTTTCTGATAAACTATAAAAGAAATCAATTCTAAAATTAGAGGTGCAACAATTAACCGGAATCGTAACCGGTATTCACTAGTCGAAATTTTGGAATCGGAATCCAATAACTTAAAATTTCGGTATCAGAAGCGTTATTTTTCATTGGCAAATACCTGTTCTGCACGGTTCCGCGATTTGTACCTTTAGGCTTTTGAAATTGAATAGAACGTGGACTTGAAATTTCGGGAAGTTCCAAACCCAAAAATGTCTTCTACGGCAGATTTAATGACAGCGACTCGATTCATGACTGCTCCATCCATACATGCAATTGGGGAGAAGTACTATAGGAACCCCATCAGAAATCGTCGGCCATATGGCTAGCCATTGGGCGACCCCCCACCAAGGTTTACCAATCTTATGACTAGCCATATGGTAGTCATAAGAAGCCTTGGAAAAATACTGGAAAATGTCAATTTTTGAAAAAAAATGGTCAAAAATGCCAATTTTACGGCGTTCCATGTCATGGATACATTTTTTACAGTTTTTTAGACAAAAATTACTTCTTTTTGAACCGTTTTCCGGACTTTTTTTACTGAAAAAATTAGTTTTTTCTTTCAGAGACCTCTCCGCCTAAAATTTAGGGAATTAGTGGCCCCCGGCCCCAAAAAAGCCGCTCGACCCCCCCCCCCCCCCCGCAGACCTCAGGGTCCCATTACATGTATGGTTTCATTGCTGTTAAGTTTAATTCGATGACTGATGTAATTAAATTGATAATTTTTCTAGCACCGATCTGAGAGAATAAAGTGAAGATTGAAGAAATGGAATCGTTTCCAAATTAGAATGGAAGAAAAGATTCATTTTTGGTAGAACATTTTTTGATACTTTTCGTGAAGTTTACCGGATCAATCGTGCGAAAAAATTTGTAATCTGGAGTTTCATACACTCTTGTGAAACCTGCAAAAAAAATTATTTTCTATTTGAATGGCTGAATTTTATGAATACCAGACTGTCAAGAATAATGTGAGTTTGTCTAACGTATCTACTGTTACTAAATTAGTTAATCTTCAATTCCTCCTTATCCGCACACTGAATAGTCAGCAGTTGATCATTGATCATTCAACATGATCAGGGAGTAGTTTATTTTTAAAGCAGCAATAGGAAAATCGATCCTTGTTTGATATGAAGTTAAACTGAGACTTTGACTCAAAAATAAGTAATTTGAGTGCTGGTACAAAATCCATATTTATATTAATATTTTTGCAATAAAACGTCAAATCAGCCCGTCCGGGACCGTACGGCTCCTAGATTTCTAGAACCGAGACCTGAATCGATATTCTAAAAAAACGAAACTGTTGCACTTCTAACCTAGATAGCGATATTTTTCACACGTTTTCCCATTACAGGCATCGCGCGATCTAGAGCCTGGAAGTGTTATTATCGTTGAAGAAGCATACGCTTCAGCGTTTTTACCTCATCAAAAAGATTATTTTTGCCACCAGTGTTATTCCCAGCTGCCGTTGGATTTCGTTCCGTAAGTTTTTTCATTCAAACGTAAAAAAAATTACAATATATTGTAAAAATAGTGTTTTATTTAGAGAATTTTCAATAAATTTACGTTGTTTGCGTGTTTTTCCAGTTGCAAATCGTGCATCGACGTTAAATTTTGCAATTTTTCGTGTCGAGACCAAGCTCAAGATACGTTTCATAAGTATGAATGCGGGAATTTGGAAAAACTGAACAATTTGGGAATCGCGCATTTAGCTATACGGGTCATTTTAGCTACGAAACCTTCTGTGATTGCAGGTACTACAACATACTTTTTTCTCATATTCTTACTCCAATAGTTGAAAATATTTCAGACTATATATTCTCACGCGGAAAACAGTATCAAGAGTCGGATGAAAAGTGAGTTGCTCATTTTGCTTATATTCGTTCGTCCTAACGACTACAGTTGACCCTTATTTGCTTGAAAATCGCGTTTTATAAAAAACCGATCTTTTTTCGTAAAAATTTTAGATTTATCGATTTCCTCATTCCGACTATAGACGAAAGTGAAATATTCGGCGTAAATTTTTCCGTCGATACTCCCGACGACGTATTTTTCGGTCGTAATTATCGAACGGTCTATAATATGGTGACTAATCGAGACCAAATTTCCCTCACCGATGCCCTGATGTATGCAAAAGTGAGGAAATTAAATTAGTATAAACCGATTTTTTTTCTAGAAACTGAGACGAAATTTGAAAAAGTTGAAAAACGAAGAATAAATTCTTCGAATTTTTTGATAAGCGTAGAAGAGGAAATTTTCATATTATTATATAGCCTTAATGTTTGCAGGTTAGTGGAGATGCTGTAAGATTTCTCGACGAACAATGTCATTTAATCGATACTATTATCGGTGAAATTACGGTAATTTTTAATTTGAAATTGATTCAAGCTGATTTTTTTTTGAAAAAGATTTCTATCTTTCCAGAAGTTTTTTTGTTTGCAAAATAGAATTTTTTATTGACGAATATATTCTGTTTTTTTAGCCTTCAGACGGCATTGATAAAACTCGCAATATTGTATACACTGGTTTAGCTGGATTACTTTTGAGGCATATCCAACAGTTAATTTGTAACGCGCATACGATCGTTCTACAATCCGAAGGGTATATTATCGAGTGAGTTTGCTAGAAATAATGTATGGAGAAAAAAAATCGCCGATGATTGGATAGTTTTCAAATCATTAACTTTTTTCTGTTCGATTCCTTTCACATTAATCACTGTCATGTGCCGAAATTTTGTGTCAAATTTTTTACACCATTCCATTCAATATCGTTTTTGATTCCGATGTTATTAAAAATATGCGATTTCTACTTTTTTCGGAATTTTTAATTAACATATAGCAAAAAGAAAAAAATTCTGTCCTTATTTTTTGTCCGATAGAAATCAGATATCGTTTATTAAATACATGAAACTCAAAAGCCCTTCACGAATGATCGTTTTTTTCAAACAGAATCTTCGTTTATAGTCTTATTATTAATCTTTTTTACAGAACTCCTTTGCAAGGAAAAACTAAAACATCAGCCAGTTATAAAATGGGATCGGCCGTTTATCCGTCGGTTAGCCTAATGAATCATTCTTGCGACGAAAATACGTTTACGAGGTTTTTTCTCAAAAAATTTTCAATCATATCGAAAATGTTCCTACATTACTTTACTTGATTTTTTAGCTACATTGGTAAAACCGCCGTTGTTCGTGCTGTGAAAAAAATCAAAAAAGGCGAAGAAATATTTAATTGTTACGGTAAGTTAGCGTACGGCAAGAATCCATTCGATTTTCTTCGTATGAATTACAAAAAATGCTTCCATGATTCGACTCTCAACGAGAATTTTTTCATAGATTCATTCTGTATCCATTTTTTGTATCCAGTTCAGTTTTATCCAAAATATTCTCCAACTTTCAGAATAGTATCATATACGTAGAAAAAAATGTAACTTCTTGTCAGAAAATTCGAACAAGT
Organism: Romanomermis culicivorax; assembly: GCA_963922205.1. NCBI lineage: Eukaryota > Metazoa > Nematoda > Enoplea > Mermithida > Mermithidae > Romanomermis > Romanomermis culicivorax. The sequence continues at coordinate 291,990 of CAWUHX010000137.1, read as the reverse complement.
TTCTACAGTGTCATTTCTTGTCAGAAAATCTTGGTATCGAGATTTTTCGTATGGAATTTGAAACGAGAAAAACATGCTTGTGTTATGTTCAAAAATGAGAGAATATGTTCTCTCAATATTCATGGTCCTGTATAATGATTAGTACTGTATTTTATAATGAACTAACTATTCAAAATAAATCAAATCCCTTCGATCTAACATTGAAAAGCTTTCTCGACATTCCTCATTCTTTGAAAACATAGAATCTTTGTGTCGCTTGGAGATTAAGTAACTTGTCTAAGATCTGATTGGCAAATTTGTTCATTCAAGGTGTAACATTGATCGCATAGCAGAATGTAGAACTATTTGCAATCTAATGTTAGAATTAGGTTTGTCTTGAATCTTTGTACTCGAGTACAGAGATATCGAATAAAAGTGGAAAGTGAAAACATTTGTCTGTTGACAACAGCGGATCCGCTGTTGTCAATAATTAAGATCCGGTCATAATCGGATCTTTATTCATTATTATTCACATAAAATTTTTCAGTGCTAGAAAACACGAAGAATTTTCCGGCGCTTCGCGCCGGATTTTATAATTCTTTGCAATACTATTTTTCTACAAATCGTGCTTTCTGGAGAAAAAAATTTCCAGTAAAGGAAAAAATGTTGGCAGTCCTCTTGTATGGAAAAGGCGAATTTTGTATGGAAAACTGTATGGGTACGGAAAATGTAATGTATGTATGAAAACGCACCTGTATGGAAATGGTCATTTCAGAACGTCAAAATCTATTTTTCCAACTTTTTTGCAACTGTAATTTTAAACATGAAGCCGTGTTTGAATTGAGAAGCATCGTGGAACTAATTTTCAGAAATTTCAGGTTTAACTCGAAGTTTTTCTGATTTATGAAAGTTATGAGTATATTTTCCTAATTTGTAAGATGATTATGAAGGACGGGAACTCGAGTGCTAGATCATGGTTTTTTCGATGTATAAAAAAATTCCTTCATACAGAGACTTTTTGGCCGATCTTTGTACATGTACAAACAGGCTTGTAAAAAAAACATTGCGATGGTAGCAAAAGTATACTAGAGAAACAGTAATTTTTCAACGGTATCACCCTTCAAACGATTTTTGGTAGGATCATAAATTTGACCAGCACACTGAATAGCTGTTCATAGGGGACACTTTTCGCTGGTGCTAATTCAAGTTTACTTTCTGCATGAATCAATTGTCCAGAGACGTTTGAGATTTAAGTTCATGCTCTAATTTGGTTTTTGAGTTGCTAGGTTCATTTTTTTGGCTATCTTCAAAGAAAACACAAAAATTAATTCTTTAACATTTCTATACTAGTAGCAATTTGTTCCATAATTACTTCTATTTTCATTATCTTCCTTTTATTTAGCCGCAAACTGCTTATACTCGTATATTGCCATATGTTTCCTCTCCAAATGTTTTCTCTGACATCCAGTAGCACAGCCTTTTCTGGATAACTGTATTCTGCATTTATTGCACTTTGCCTTTTCTTCATCATCTGGTAACACTGTGAAGTAGTCCCATACTCTGCTAGTTAAAGAAGAACTTGAATCCATAATTTCTGAAAAAAGTTCCCATTTCTATTTATTTCCTTTCTGATGAAACCAATATTAATCTAAGCATGAATACAATTCAATGAATAAAAATTATCAATCAGTACATGTGAACTATTTCAATTAACAAACACCTCAATCATTAATAATCTATTAATCTATTGACACCAATGAATATAAATTCATACAACTCAATTTTAGACAAATTAGGCATAGTAACATATACTTATTGAAAGATCCGGATCCGCTCGGATCTGTTCCTCAAGATCCGGATCCGGATTCGCTGAACCAAATTTTCTTGGATCCGGATCCGCTGAACCAAATTTTCCAAGATCCGGATCCGCTGTCGCCAAAAAAGTCGATCCGGCCCATCCCTAGAAACGGTAGGTACATACGAACGGATCATTCCAAAGTCACAAAAAATAGCTGTCCTAAAAACATTTTTGCAAAACGTTTGAAAGAAAACAAAAACAAAAAATTATCATAAGGATCCCGATTGAAATTGTTTTGCATGGAGGTCATACATGCACATAGGAGGGTAGGGGGGTAAACCTCCATACCTGAGACCCCGGCCACCCCCCTGGCTTAAAAAAATCGTCAAACACCCCCACCTGAATTTTTTTTAAGACAGCTTTTTTGATTATTTTTGTGCATATTTTGTATGAAAAACAAGCTTTCAGAACTTTTTTTGTTTTTTTGCTCACCCCTCAATCCCCTGGATAAAAAGTTCAAGAAAAATTAAATTGAAGAAATAAATAAGACAAAATGAAATGAAATAAGCAAATAAAATGAAATGAATAAAATAATTAAGCAGTTAAGGCAAAACAACAAAAAATAATAACATGAAAAGTAAAATAGTGTAATAAAAAGTAGGTAAACGTAAAAAATAAAACAAAAGTATACAACCTGAACAAATTAAACAAAAGGTTGCTCAAAATAAGAAGATTATAAAAGGAAATAAGTCAATGAAGGAAAAAACAACAAAAAGATGCATTTAGATATGTTAATAAGAAACAAAACAGAATAAAAAGCTGTAATGTCGTGAAAACCCATGCAATAAATCCATAATTTCAGAAATCTGGCGATTGGTGCCCAAATGTGTGACAACCAGCATCCACTAGTTCGAAATGGAGTACCAAATAAGGAATGCACCAAACCGTCTACCACGCCCAATCTCCATGTTTCCATTTTAAAGATAACATTTTTGAAAATTCACAATTTTGAGAATCTGCTCTGAGACTTCGCTGTTTTGAGAATCGCCGTATTGTCTCGCTATTTTGAGTTTCGCTGAATAGGGGTGGAACCTTACAAATTACTCAGAATACATCAAAATGTGTTCAGAATGTGTCCAGAATATTTCAAAATGTGTTTACCTACCTGGTTTGATCATTTTATTTTTTAAACTAATTCTTTCCTAGAAAATTTTGCATTTTGCAAGGTCATAGAATCGGCGACGGAACTTCCACGGATCAGCGCCGAAAACTACTAATGCAACAATATTATTTTCATTGCAAATGTTCGGCTTGCACATCGGAAACAGTTGTTAAAAAAGAGCGAATTTCAATGGTGTGTCGTTAAATTTTATTTTCTCGTTGTGCATACATGCACATAAGGTGGGGTAGGGGGTAAACCTGAGACCCTGGCCACCCCTTACGGCCCAAAAAATCGTCAAACACCCCTCTGATCTTTTTCCAAGACAGGTTTTTTGATGATTTTTCTGCATATGTTGTATGAAAAACAAGCTTGCATATTTTTTGTTCTGTTTTTTTTTGTTCGCCCACCCCCCTACCCCCTGGATAAAAAGTTCAAGGACCCCCATCCCAGGAAAATTCTTGCCGTACATGTCTGTCGTTGTGGTATGCTATAATTTTTGTTGTAAATTGTTTATCGATTTTCAGGCTTTCAAGTGCGTCAGGTGTTCGGGTCCGTTTTGTAAATTGGACGAAAAAGTTGATGCTGTTGCTACCAATTTCGTCTGTTTAGATTGCGGTTCTACGAGTGATGTTTCGCCTGATCAGGTCAAAATTAGGTTCAAAACAAAAACATGAAATTGTCTTGAACGAAATTAGTCATTTCGAAACAGTTTTCTTTCCTGCAAAAAGCCTTTGTTTTAGGCTTTACCTACAATCAGTATGGAGAAAATGTTTGAGTATTTGAAATTACAGAAAGTCGTAATCTCTACTTTTTAAAATTTAGAATTAATGCTTCTGAAATTATCGAATTCTCAGTCCGAAAATTTAGAATTATAATTTCTAAAAATTTTGAATTTCTGGTTCTAAAATTTTAGATTTCCCGATTCTGAAATTTCAGACTTCCTAGCTTTTAGACCTTACAATTCTTGTTCCAGAAGTTAAGAAGTTTAAGCTTAAAATATCCAGAACTGCTCTAAAATTCTAGAATTTTAGAGTGTATTGCTCGAAAAAATTGAAATTTCTAGTGCTAAATGTTCAGAAAAATTTCAGAATTCTTAGTGTTTAAAGTCTGTAATTTAACAATTTCTAGTTGTTAATTTACATTTAACATTTCTTAATTTGAAAATTACGAATTTCCTTCTCTTAAATTTAAGGATTCATAATTCTAAAAATTTACAATTTCTTGTCTCAAGAATGTAGAATGGCTAGTTCTAAGATTTTAGAAAATTTAGTTTTAAAAAAGCTTGGATTTTCTAAAATTTGTGTTTCTGAAATTACAGAACTCTCGTATAAATATTTAAAATTTCTTGGAAGTTCAGAAGTTTCACTTCTGTAATTTTAGAATTTCTAGTTGCACGTATAGATTTAAAATTTCTAGTTCTGAAAACTTAGAATATTCATCACTGAATTTTTATAATCCTTAATTTTTAAAATTCACAAATTCTTGTGGCAAAAATTTGAAATTTTTAGTTCTAAAATTGTAAAATGTCTAGTACAAAAAGTTGGAATTTTCTAGAAATTTTGTTTCAGAAAGTTTAGAATTCTCAGTTGTATAAGTATTTAGAATGTCTTGTTGTGAAACTAGAAATTCTAGTCGTAAACATACATTTAGAACTTCTAGTTCTAAATCTTTAAATTTTCCATCTATGATATTTTAGAGTTCCTAATTTTAAAAACTCACAAAATGGGAAATTTTTAGTCTTAAAAGTCTAGAATTTTCGTTTCTGAAATTTTAGAAATCCCAGTTGTATAAATATTTGAAATCTTCCGTTCTAAAAGTTTAGAATTTTCATTTTAGAAATTTAAAATTCTTGGTTTTAAAACTTTCTAATTTTAATCTTATTTCCTGTAAATTTTTACTGCCAATAGGTAAAACATACGTACGCAAAACATTTCGTTTCTGGAATTTTTAAATGTCTTTTCGGGTTATTCAATGCAAAATTTGTCGTCTCAGCGTTTTTAAGTCTCAAAAAAAGTCAATAGCAGATTACTCCCGAAACACATAAAAATTTTAAATTTACACTGGCGATTCTTCACAACTCATTTTACAGATACAATCTTGCATTCGTCGTTTTTGGATCATAAACGACAGCGGAAAAGCCGACCAAATTTTCGAAGCTGTGAAATCGTTAGAAAATCTTTACCACAAATTCTTCTTATGTTTAGTATCCATTCGCCGTGAAGCTTGTTCGGCTCTTTTGAAACATGGTAATTAAAAGTTTAAAATTTAAATTTGTTCCCAAGAATTTTCGTTTGAAATTTAGGTGCCAAAATTTTGGAACTTTGTCGCTATACAGTATGTAGAGGGTTTACAGAAGAAAATAGTCTGTAGTATCTTATCCAGTCTGTCGAAGATTTTCAGGTTTAATTCATCAGATAGACCATACATGTAACGGAGCTCCGAGGTCTGGGGGGGTTGGAGCACTTTTTTGGGGCCGGGGGTCAGTAATTCCCAAAATTTTGGGTGGAGGGGCCCCGAAGGAAAAAAAATTCAATTTTTTCCACGAAAAATGTCCGAAAAAACGGTTTAAAAAATAGTAATTTTTGTCGAAAAAATGATAAAATATGTACTTATGACGCAAAGCGCCGAGAAAATTGACATTTTTGACCATTTTTTGTTCAAAAATTGACATTTTTCATGGAAAAAATGACATTTTTCAGTATTTTTCCCACTAAAACTATGGGAGTCCCTGGGGCTACCATGTGGCTAGCTATAGGATTGGAAAATCCTGAGGGGGTCGCCCAATGGCTAGCCATATGGTCGACGATTTCTGGGGGGGGGGGTTCCCATAGCACTTCCCCCCCCCAATTACATGTATGAGATAGACTATACCTTAAGCGTTTGATCGATATATACAGTGTGACTCTATGCTGCACTCGTTCATATTCTCAATGAAAATGGCTGAGCTACAATCGTCGTTTTTAATAATCATGAGCCGAAAGGCCGTTTCTAGAGAAATTTCAAATTTTCTTGGATTGAGAACTGCAGTGGCATCGAAAATTTTTTGAAAAATAATTGAAATCACACTGTTCATTTGTAAATTTTTCATTTTTATTGAATCTGCCGCAAATTTGACTTTTGAGAATTGGTTTTTTGTGGATTAAGCTTCATGAATTTTGAACACGAATAAAGTTTAAATAGATGTTTTTTGATTGTTTGGTTTGGTTACTGTAGTAGCTCTTTTGGGTTGACCATTTTTTTGGTACTCCCAAATATTTTCACATAATATAACACATTTTTAGGAAAAATCAACGACTGCGTCGATTTGATGATCAGAAATTTGGACTGCATTGCGTTCCACGATGGAGGGCAAAATTTAACGTTCGCTAACGAAGTTTTAGAAGAATTGGTCTATTCTGTCTATTTCGATAAAAATTTGAAACGAAAGTAAGTTCCTTTCAAACGAATATTTCAATTTACAAAGGACTAGTATCTGAGCTGATGTTTAATTTTTGATTACAATTGGTAATATTTGGTTCTCATTTTTTTTTTTTGATTCTGGAAGAATATTATTGTGTCAAGTTCATTACAGTTTTCACCGTTATCTTCCGAAGTAACATCCAAAACGCTGAAAAAAATCTGGGATTTCAGCATGGTTAGGAAAAAGAAAAAGAAAAGGACGAGAAAAACTCTCTATTCCCTAATATGTTACAGTAATCGCCATACCCTTTCATTTTACAGAGACGAAGTTTTGAAACATATCGATAAAAGTATCGAAATTTTTACCGTATACTTCGGTCCGAACTGTCACCACGTTCAGATTTTGAACGATGCGAAACATTTCGTGGGTTAAATATAATGTAGAATTTTTCGCTCAAATTTTACCGTACATTTTTTGTTGTGTAATCATACTGTAGCTATTTTATTGCGATTTGTTGAAATAAAGTATTATTATAGCCTGAAGTTTGTCCATTTCACGACAATGGTTGCTCGTTTCAGGCACGACTGTTTGACTGAAATTTCAGAAGTAAATTGATGGAAAAATTTGATTTTTTGAAGTGGCGTTTGTAATACTCGTAATTGTTTGTTTATGCTAATTAGTCTAAATAGACCATTGTAAAAGTTTTCTAAATTCATCCGAATCAAAAATTTTTATACTCGGGATATTTTCTTTTTAAATTACACTTTACGAACCTAGAAAAATTCTACAGTAAAGACTCTGTTCAAGCAATTTTAAAAAGTACTCATCATACACACGCATTTTATATAGACATAGATTACAGTACTTTCTTCCAAAACCGTGTTCAGTTTCACTCCTATTCAGCGAAACTCAAATTAGCGAGGTGTCAAAATAGCGAAGTATAAAAAAATTCTCCAAATAGCGAATTTTCAAAAAAATAATTTTAAAATCGAATGGAAAAACAGAGATTGGGCGGGGTAGACGTTTTGGCGCATGGCCTATTTGGTCCTCCATTTCGATCTGGTAGATGCTGGTTGTCACACATTTTGGCACGAATCGCCAGATTTCTCACATTATGGCTCTATAGCATGTGTTTTTACAATATTACAGCTTTTTATTCTGGTTTGTTTATTATTAACAATGCGCGTTTTCCGTTTCTTTTTTCCTTTATTGACTTATTCCCTTTTATACTCTTCTTATTTTGAGCCGCGTTTAGTTTTTTTTGTTTATTTTTTTCTCTTTTTATTACGTTATTTTACTTTTCGTTTCTTTATGATTTTTTTTCTGTTCTGCTTTTTATTTGCTTATTTTTTTATTTATTACATTAATTTAATTTTTGTGGAATTAAGCTCCATTTAGAATAACTTTAATCCGGGATCCTTATGATAATTTTCTGTTTTTGTTTTTTTTTCAAACGTTTTGAAAAAATCTTTTTCCGGCAGATAATTTTTTGTGATTTTGGAATGATCCGTTCGTGCATACATACCTACCGCAACTGCGGCACAAAAGTATGGGAAACTGAAATGGCCAAATGCAACTAAAAATTGACTCTCAACTAGCAAAAACGGTTTCAATATACCTAATTTGCATATTTATTACAAAAATGATGTTTGCGTTTACTCTAACGCGTAAAACTTTTTACTACTCGCTATATTGAGATTCGCTCTTTTGAGAATCGCTGTTTTAAGACTTTGCTGTTTTGAGACGTCGCTGATTTGACAATCGCTGTATTGAGATTTTGCTGTACTGAGAATCGCTTTTTGAGACATCGCTGTTTTGAGAAACGCTGTTTTCAGTCTCGCTATTTTGAGTTTCGCTGTTGTGTGTTTCGCTGTATTGGGGACACGCCCTGTATTCGATACCTAAGTTTTACGAAAAATTGTGGCACGCGTCTAACAGTAAACCTCTGATCCCGTTCAAATTTATGTTTCTTCTATGAGAATCATTATCAATTCTTTTGTCATACTTGATATGCCAATCCTATGAGCTAACAGTTAGCAGTCAGATCCTGATGGAAGTAATTCTAAAAAATGAATCTTTTTTCTTTCGCCCTTCGAGAGACACCCCGTTGGCATTTTTCTTTTCGCCAGGTGGGTAAGATATGTATACACATACACAGCCAATTTTTGTACCCTGGATCTTGGAGCACCAGGCACTTTTTCCACTGCTGGCAAGCAAAATACATGCTTTTTTACAACTCCCATGACGTCAAGGATAGCGATTTTTGTCATGCTAATGATCTGCTATGTATACTTCACGTTGTGTAAAAATTTCTTCAACGGACCATCTCCATAAAAATCCACTATGTAGTTAGCATAGGTACACAAATACACAGTTTCGTATTACCCATTACCGCTCCTATTGTATGTGTAAGAGATTATTGTATACAAAAAGCCAAAAGATTTGGATTATATTACCATTGAATGGTGTCGTTAGTTTGTATGTGAACTGTGTAAGCTTTTAGCATAATCATCGTGTCGGTAAAGTGGGACGATATTATATTCTCGAAGCTTTTTGTATAGAATCTTTATTTCAGGTTTTCGCTGGTAGAATTTGGTTTTTCTCTGAAATCTGCTGAAAACGAAAAAGCATGCTTGTAATTTTCTGAGGAAACCCTCGAAAAATCGCTGAAATTCTACAGTAAGAGGTTCGTTTAAAACATTTCCAATAGGTTTCAGGCCTATTCAGCGGAACACACAAGGTCTCAAAACAGCAAGTCTCAGAACGGATTCTCAAGATGGCGAATTTTCAAATAAGTTATCTTTAGAATGGAAGAATTGAGATTTGGCGGGCTAGACGATTTGGCGCATGGCCTATTTGGTCCTCCATATCTGGTGGATGCTGGTTGTCACAAATTTTGGCATCAATCGCCAGATTTCTGACGTTATGGCTTTATAGGCATACATGTAATTGGGGGGGAAGTGCTATGGGAACCCCCCCCCAGAAATCGTCGACCATATGGCTAGCCATTGGGCGACTCCCTCCCCAGGATTTTCCAATCCTATAGCTAGCCATATGTTAGCCCTAGGGACCCCCATAGTTTTAGTCGGAAAAATACTGAAAAATGTCATTTTTTTCATGAAAAATGTCAATTTTTGAACAAAAAATGGTCAAAAACGTCAATTTTCTCAGCGCTTCATGCCATAAGTACATAATTTATCATTTTTTAGACAAAAATTACTACTTTTTAAACCGTTTTTCGGACATTTTTCATGAAAAAAAATCGAATTTTTTTCCTTCAAGGGCCCCTCCCCCCAAAATTTTGGGAATTACTGACCCCCGGCCCCAAAAAAGTGCTCGAACCCCCCCCCCCCCAGACCTCGGAGCTCCGTTACATGTATGTTTATAGGATGTGTTTTTAACGACATTACAGCTCTTTATTCTGGTTTGTCTATTATTAACATATCTACGTGCATGTTTTTTGTTTCTTTTTTCCTTTACTGACTTATTCCCTTTTATATTCTTCTTATTTTGATCCACTTCTTGATATTTTTGTTTGATTTTTTCAGCTTTAATTTTGTTCTATTTTTCTACCTACTTTTTACTAAATTATTTTACTTTTCGTTTCTTTATTATTTGTTTTTCGTTTTTCCTTTATTGCTTAATTATTTTATTCATTTCATTTTATTTACTTATTTCATTTTGTTTTATTTATTTCATTAATTTCATGTTTTTCAATTAAGCTCCATACAAAACAATTTTAATCGGGAATCCTTATGATAATTTTTTGTTTTTGTTTTCTTTCAAACGTTTTGCCGAAATGTTTTCCCGACAGATATTTTTTGGCATTTTGAAATGGTCCGTTCCTGCATACCTACCGCAACTGCAGCACAAAAGCATGTGAATCTTAGATGATGTGTGCATTTACTCTAATGCATAGAACTTTCTATTACTATTCGCTGCATTGAGATTCGCTCTTTTGAGAATCGCTATTTTGAGACGTCGCTCTTTTGAGAATCGCTGTTTTGATACTTCGCTGTTTTAAGAATCGCTGTTTTGAGTCTCGCTATTTTGAGTTTCGCTGTTGTGTGTTTCGCTGTATTGTGGACATGCTTTCCAACACAGTACTTATTTTCTTCACTTCTTAATTTATAAAAATAGACTGTAGATCAGTCGCGTTTCAGCAACTGAGCAAAAAAGCTTTTGTAAATCCAGTGGCTGACCTGAGACCCAGATTGTGATTCTTATTGGGTTGATTTTTTCCTACATCGAATCGATAATGAGATGACTATGGCTCGGAAAATTTAGGTTTCTAGAAACTACTTTTTTCCTCAGTGAACAATTTATTCTACGTAGTTTTAATGATGACGGAATCGGAATAAATTAATTAGTTATGCATTTTTAAAATCTTCGTCATTAGTAGGTTTTTTAGCGTCTTGATATCATATAAAACGGAGTCTGCTCAAAGGATCGTCTATCCTCAAAGTTCAAGCTTACTGTAATTAATTATGTAAATCATGCCCTACAATATGCAGGAAAATTGTCAACAAGAACTAATCCTCAAGGGGGTTTACTGTAATTATAAGCTTATTTTGTGTTCTGTACTCGAAAACTGTACTTGCTGATCATTTTTCAGTGCGTGCAATCCGCTGTTTTTTGTAAATTCTTACTGTAACCTGATTGACAATGTTCATGATGATCAATTTCAGAATTTGCTATCGTCCAACTTCTGTGGCATTTTAAGCATACATGTAACAGGTCCCCGAGGTCCGGGGTGGGGGTCCGATGACTTTTTTGGGGCCGGGGCGGGGGCACTAATTACCCAAAATTTTGGCGGAGGTGTCTCTGAAGTTGGAAAAATTCAATTTTTTCACCAAAAAAGTACGAAAAACGGTTTAAAAAATAGTAATTTTTGTCTAAAAACAATGAAAAATGTATTTATGGCGCGAAAAGCTGAGAAAATTGACGTTTTTGATCAAAAAATTGACATTTTCCAGTATTTCTTCGACTAAAACTATGGGGGTCCCTAGGGCTACCATATGGCTAGCCATAGGATTGGAAAATCCTGGGGGGGTCGCCCAATGGCTAGCCATATGGCCGAAAATTTCTGGCGGGTCCTATAGCACTTCGCCCCAATTACATGTATATATGGTTTTAAGTGAAATCGATCAGCGAATACAATAACGATAATTAATTGAGTTTTTACTGTAAAGATAAAAGTTTTATTTTGAAATGACCATCGTTGTTAATTTCTGATGAAACTGTGTACAATGAAGTCCATATAGCGATTTTAGGGTAAAAATATTCAAGTGGAAATTTATATGAACTTTCTGTTGATTTTTTACTGTATTCGAATGAATGATCAATTTTCCCTCCCAACATAAAATTTTCTGACTACAGTAAGACATTCTCATAATACTTACTCATCATTTAATCTTTTTTACGGCGGTTAAATATCAAATTTTGAATACATATAATATGAATCGCGACGAAATCGCTCAAATTTTCGACGATTGCGATCAACAACGACGCGGCTATATAGAATGGGACGATTTGTCTAGAAATTTCGGTCACCAAATCCCTAAAGATCAATTGTGTCTAATTTTCGACAAATTAGACAACGATCGAGACGGACGAGTTTATAAAAACGATTTTTTATCGCAATTTTTCAACTTTGGAAACGCTGACGCCGACGTCGCCGTCGAAGAATCGCCGTCGTCGACGACGATCGTCGAACCGAAATCGCCGCCGCCGGCCGCCGCCGCTACGGTAGGAAATTTTCTACACAATTTACGACGGCGAAGTAGCGCCGCCTTGGCTTCGTTGACGATGGGAAATTTCGACGATTCGTCGAGCGTCAAAAAAATTGAAAATAATAAAGACGAAAATAATAACAACGACGAAAATAGAAAGAATAACAAAAATAAAAGAATGATGATTAGAAAATCAACGAATATAACGGAAAGTTTGTATTTTCGATTGACGGTGGAAGATTTGGGCGCCGATTTCGCTCTAATTTCGAAAGAACAGTAAAATTTGCATAATATTTATTCAATATTCTAGTGAGTGAGCGAGATTTTTCGACTCAAAATGCTTCATGTTGGGTGTCAATCGATAGATGATTAAAAGTTCTATCGAATGATGCTAATTTCATTACTGTAGCTGAAGTTTTCATCAAGTTGTGTTTGAAAAATCATAACGGTAATTATTGAACATTACAAAAACGGTGAAATAGCGTATTTAAAGTAACTGTTATCTGCCGGAATCATAATTTTATAGTAAAATACTATATAACGAAAAAGTTTGCATTATTCTTGATTCCGTATATATCTTGCTTATTACTTTGTTTCAAATTTATTGTTGTTATTTTTTGTTTCAGGCAAGATATTATATTCGAGATTTACGAAGATTTACAAAAATTCGGCGCCGAAACTCACTTGTTGAATGATTTTGAAAAAATGATCGCCAATTTTTGTCGCGAAATTAAAAATTATAAGGATATGAGCGATAAAATGTTTAATATTCATCAGAGGTTTGTGGTTTAAAATGCCTGCTGAATTCTGAGAATTTTGGGAAACTTTTGAATTTCAGAGTAATTTTAGAATTTGAAGGAATTTACAAATTTCACACAACATTTAGAATATTTTTATGAATTTGAAAAATTTTAGAAATTTTGACGACTTTGGATGATGTTTAAAATTTTTCGGAACTTTTAGAATCTTGAAAAATCTTAGAATTTTAAAGACTCTGTACAATTTTTGTGAATTTTAAATATTCCAAAGTTTTCAGAATGTTTGAGAGTTTCAATTCAGCCTTGGACTTTCTAAAAATTCTTAAATTTTGTAAGTCTCGAACACTTTTTAGAATGTAAAAACGAATTTTAAAAGTTTATAGAATTTTTAAAGATTTTAATCTTATTAAGTTTGAAGAATTCTTAAAATGCTAGAAAATTTAAGAATATTGAAGAATTTCCAAAATTTTATAGAACTTTTAGAATTTCATAGATTTATTCTTTACAGAGAAAAAGAATCGCACGCTAAACAAATGCTCGACATCGAAAATGACTTGGAGCAACAATTGATTCTAATTAGAGAACGTATTAGAAAAGAAGTTCTATAATATTTTCTCGTTGAGGAATCCACAATTTTCGTTCTAACAATTTTCTTTGCAGGAAAAAGAAAAATTTGAAAACGAAAAAGAAACGTTGAGGCAAGAATACGAAACGGAAATGCACGATTTGAGAGACAAGATGAATTATTTGCAAAAAATCGTCGATATTCGATCGAACGACGACGAAAATTCGAACGCAGTTTCGGAGACGAAAGCTAAAATTCAGGTAACAAATACAGTAAGCAAGGATGATTATCAAATTTCAAAAATTGTACTTATTCATCTGTCTTAAGAGTGACATTTTCCTTACTTTTTCACGTTTAAAAATTTGGCAAAGATCTTACAAGTTTCAAGATGATATTGAATCAACTTTCGATCTATTTTAGAAAGTTTTCTAGGATATGAAAAAAGAAAATCGCCAACTCAAAACGACTTTAGTCGAAAAAAAATACCGAATTAGCCGTCGTTCGATCCTATTTAGCGAAATTAAGGCGGGAATATGAACAAAAATGTCTAAATTTAGATTTAGAATTGACGTCGACGCAAGATTTAGACGCCGAAAAACGTCATTACGAAAAACAGATGCAAATTCTACAGTAAGAAATTCGAATTATCACTCTGAAGATAAATTTCTGGGTCGAAATATGGGTACCAATCGATAGATTTAATTGAGTTCTATTCAAAAATATTATTTTCGTTGTCATGCGCTGATTTTTCAGGTTATAATCATAATCTTTCGGAATTTTCTGGAAAATCAGAATAATCATATAATTTTCCTCCTAAGATTTTAGATCTCTAAAAAATGTTGCAGCGTCAATTTTTTTCAGGGACGTCAACAAAGTTCTCTACGACGCAAACGACAATCTTTTGGTCGCTTTGGAATCGCGCGGCTTGCTTTTTCCGCCGAAAAACGTGGTAAATTTGGCATTTTGCTCGCTAATCTCTTTTTCTCGGAATTTTTCTTTTTGGCGCAGAGATCTTCGTCGCCGTTGCCCATGCCGTCGGATTACGCTTCGTCGGACGGCGAATCGTTCGCAAGTTACAGACACCCTGTTTCGAATCCGTGAGTGGAAAATTTGGACTTTTCGTTTTTTCGGTAACACCCGATTTTCAGTATTTTTTGCTCGCTTAAATATGTGGTGGCGGAAGTGATCGGGTAACAGGAATGAATTTTTGATTATTTTAATTCAGTTCATATTGACCCTTAAATTTTCCACAGGGTTATGCAATTCGATCACCTTATGTAGTGGCGGAAGTGAGACAGCGAGGCTTGATCCCAAAACTTTCTACAAAAGTTAAAGATCCCAATGTTTGAAAAAGTTGATTTTTCCGCGGGGATGTGAATTTGAATTGCCCACTGTTTTTATGTAGCAATGCACAAAACTTGGTTGCTGAACTGATTTTTCACGTTATGCAGTTTTGGGCCAAATAACAGTATCCCCAAATTTTATGGTCCTACCGATCTCGGGCCAATATTACGCATAAGATCGCATCTAAAAACTGTTGATTCATGGAGTATTACCTGACACCATATATGCGCATAGGGGGTATGGGGTAAGCCCTCTTACCTGAGACCCTGGTCACCCCTCCCTGTCCCAAAAAAATTGTCAAACACCTGTCCCTGAACTTTTTCCAAGACAGCTTTTTTTTATGACTTTTGTGCATATTTTGTATGAAAAACAAGCTTTCAGAACTTTTTTTTGTTTTTTTGCTCGGCCACTCCCCTACCCCACTGGATAAAAAGTCCAAGGACCCTACCCTCCGGAAAATTCTTGCCGTGCACGTCTGCCTGAAACTGGAACGTTCTATTATAAGAATTAAATAAAGATTCCAAATTCTTGGTGGCGGTAATGAACCGATAAATTTTTTGGGAATCGAAATTTCTCTCCAATTCCTGACCATTGGATTTAAATGTCGGTTGTGAAAAGCTGATTTTTCTTGGTGGCGGAAGTGTGACAAAAGATCCCAAAACTTTAGTGGAAAATTGAAATTTTTACAAAAGTATGGTAATACATGGGGCAGTGGATGGTCAGGAATTCTATAATTCTTTGTTTCCTAGAACATTTCAGAAACGACTCCGATTCCTAAATTTTATTCAACACGTTTTCTATATTCTTGCAGGAACGAGAATCGAGAATTCTCGAAAGTAGCTTCTTGCAGACGTCATCCTCAATTTATGTTTACATAAATCCAATCACATGATTTTTCTCTACCATAGAACGCTAACGACGCAACCGAATCGCTCAACGTCGAACGCCCGACGATCCGGCGGTGGCGCGTCCTGCTGCGGCGACACGGACGACGACGTCGGTGCGTAAATCGAAAATTTTCGAGACGCACAGTCTCGCGTAAAACGTCCAGAATTTTTAACGCTCAATTTTTAGATAGCGGCGTTTTATCCAATAGGCCGACATGTTCGAATTGTTACGCGGCGGTCGAAAACGAAAGCGATGCCGTTTGTGCCAAATGCCGTTGCGAAAATGGACATTTTTTCGCCGAAAATTCCACGAAAATAAGAACAAAAAGCGCAAAAAATCAAGCCGACGCCGTTGCCGCAACGTCGAGCGCCCAAAAAAATTACGTCGATGATAAAGTTAGTAATTTTCGGTCACGTGACTGAGAAAAGTCGAAAAATTACTGTGGCTAATTTGGTGGAGAACTTTACGCTAAGTCAATGACCTAAGCGAGAAAATCACATGACCTGATAACACATATGAATTGGGGATGACGTCAGCAAGAAGTCTTCGCATGGATTTTCATGAAGTCCGAACTTTCCCGTGCATTAATTTTTCCAGGGCTATAGATAAACGTCAACGTTGAAGAAAATTCGAAAATCGGAATCGTTTTCAGGATGTTCCAGAAAATTGGAAATTCTTATTTTCAGTCACATAATCGAAAAAGTTCGAAAAATGACTATTCGATAACATATATAAATTAGGATGACGTCAGCAAGAATTCCTCCTTTTGGATCATTCTGACGTCAAAATTTCCATGACTTTCATGTGTCCAAGAGTACAAAGGACATGAACGTTGAAGAAAGAATTGTGAATGGGAATCGTTTTCAGGATATTCCAGGAAATTTTTCCAATTTTAGGTGACATGATTGAAAAAATTCGAAAAATGACCGCAGCCAAATTGTTCAGATACACCACGACGCCCTAAAATCAGTATTTAGAAAAAAGTCACGTGACTTGTGACTTCATTGCACATATAAGTGGGGGACGTCAGCAGAAGGCCATTGTCACGAATGTTGCTGGTGTCAAAATTTTCCACAAATTTGATTTATTTTAGAATATGGAAGAGTTAATGAGAAATCTGGAATCGGAATCGTTTTCAAAATTTCCGATAAAATTGAAAATTAGAAATTGCAATTCTAAGTCACTTCAGTGAAAGAAATCTGGAAACGAGCCGATTACTGCAGTCAATTTATCGGAAAATTCCACGCACGAAAATCAATAAAGTCAGCAAACATTCACATGACTTGATCACACTTACAAATCTGGGATGGCGTCAGCAAGAAGCCCCCCACCCGACGTGGGTCTTTCTGACGTCAAAATTTTTCCCAACTTTCATGTTTTCAAGAATACAGAAAACATCACGGTTAGAGAAATTTTGAGAAATCTTCAGTTATGTGACTGAAAAATCTGAAAAAATTACTGTAGCCAATCTGATGGAAAATTTTTCGCGAAAATCAATGGCGTCAGCAAGCAGACGAACTCAAAATCATTCCGTAAAAAGCAAATATTTTTGCAATCTGCTGACTTGACCCCAGCAGCAGTAATTACAAAATTGTGCTACAGTAAACCAGTTTTTTATGGATCAATCAACTCATGTAAATCTAGTGGGCTGGGCTTCAAACTTCGGCCGAACTATTTTTTCATCTAAAATGTTCCTATTTTACACATATTTCTCTTCTGCAGTTTTCATGTGCTTTTGAACATGAGTTATGTACTTGGCATTTTTGTCATTTTGTTATCATTGTTTCAGTAGCTGATTTACATTTATAGACTATTGTAAATCAACAATCAATGAAAAATATTGCTGTTCAACCTTCTACCAATGGTCAAGAGAAAAATCAACTGAATACGGTATGAATTTTTTCAATCTAAATATCCTGTACATACACGATCGATGAAGTGGGAGAAAATTTTCATTTATTCGTGGGCATTGGAGGTTTTTTAGAAAAAGCTCCGGATTTGTACAAAATTTATTGCCCAATTTTTTCAGGTGCCCAAAAACGGCCCGGAAAGAACTTTTCGTATAGTGATGGTCGGCGATTCGGGGGTCGGAAAATCTTCGTTAATAATGCGATTGGTCAAAGACGTTTACAGACCTTCGCTCCAATCAACATTAGGTACTGAAGTTTAACGCCCGCAACAGTTTACTGTAGCGAAAAAAGGAAACTTTCAACTTGCTGACGTCATTTATTTTCTGTTTTCTCTCTTCTAGGTGTCGATTTTCACGTCAAAATGGTGCACGTCGACGGCAACGTCGTAGCCCTGCAGCTTTGGGATACGGCCGGACAAGAAAGGTTTGTGTTGATTTTTTGGCTACAGTAATCATACTAAAGGGCAACATTGCTCATTTGGTCTAACCCCTAAAGAGCGAATTCCAAAAAAAGCTATTTTCTTTAGAGAAGATCCACAGAGAAGCGGTTCTGAAAAAATGTAATCTTCAAAAGAGCGATTCTCTAAAGTGTGAATTCTCAAAAGATCGGTTCCGAAAAACGGCGAAAGTTCAGAAGAGTAATTTTCAAAAGAGATGACGCACAAAAAAGCGATTCTCAAAAAAAGAATCCTCAAGAGAGCGATTCTCTAAACAGAAATTCCACAAAAAAAACAATTTTAAACAGATTAATCCTTTAGAGAGCGATTCTCGAGAGTGCGAATCTTCAAAAGTGCGATTTTTAAAAGTGTGAAAGCCCAAAGGAGCGATTTTTTAAATAGAAGATGATTAAAAACCAATTCTCAAAATATGGGATTCACAGAAGAGTGATTCTCAAAAAGGCGGATATTCAAGAGAGAAAATCTTCAAAAGGTCAAACCTAAAAAATGCGAATCCTCAAGAAAGCGAGTCTCAAAAGGACGAATCTTCAAAATATCAATTATAGAGAATGGCGAAAGCTCAGAAGAGTAAATTTCAAAAGAGCGGATTCACAAAAAAACGATTTGAAAAAAAACAATCTACATAAGAGCGATTTTTATGACCCTAGTCCCCGAAAGTCCGATTCATAAAAGAGTAATTTATCAAAAGATCGGTTCTCAAAAACGGCAAAAGCTCAGAAGAGCGATTTTCGAAGGAGAGGATCCACAAAAAACGATTCTCAAGAAACTAAATCCTCAGAAAAGCAAAAACTCAAAAAAACAATTCTCAAAACAGAGGATTTACAAAAGAGCGATTTTCAGAAGACGAATCCTCTAAAGAGCGATACTCAAGAAAGTGAATCTTTAAATGTGAGAAAATCAGAGGAGTGATTTTTAAAAGGAAGCAATTCTAAAAATAGGGGATCCATGAAAAAGCGATCCTCAAAAGAGAGAATTTTCAAAAGATCGATCCTCAAAACCGGCGAAAACTCAGAAGAGCAATTTTCAAAAGGGAGGATCCACAAAAATACGGCTCTCAAAAAAAGGAATCCTTAGGAAAGCGCTTCTCGAAATGTCGGAAACTCGAAACAGCGACTCTGAGTACAGAAGATCCACCAAAGAGCAATTTTTAAAACATGAATCCCGAAAAGAGCGATTTTAAAAAGTTCGATCTTCAAAATTGTGAATCCTCAGGAGGGCGGATCCATAGAAGGTTGACTCTGAAAAGATTAAAGTACACTCTAAATTTTAATCGAAATCAGAAAAATTATTACGCGAATGAAAAATTGAGAAAAGTCAAACATTTTTTTGCTAAAAATGATCTTTTTTCGTTGAAAATCCATTTTTGGCACATAAAATGTTGATTTTACAAATATAGTAAGCTTTTTTGTTGTTAGAAGTTAATAAAATAAATAATGAAGAGGAAAATGGAAGAAAAAAGAAAGTCGAATAAGAAATGAGAGAAATTGTTAGAAAATCCAGCAAAGAAAAAGAAATAAGGAGAAAAAGACATAAAAACTAAACAAAGAAGTAATCAACAGGTAAAAAGCAAAGCCAAAAGAGCAGAAAGAAAAACAACATCAGACAGATAAAAATACTTGTACTGCTTAAGAATTCTCAAATTTTCTTTTGTTCATACACTCTGTATAACTCTTATTAAATTTGTTCATTGTAAATCGCTCTTGTGAGATTCGCCCTATTTGTTATGTTTACTTCTCTGCTTAGATCCGAAGATGTCAGCAATATGACTCAAGTCCTATCGGCTTGTACTCAATCGACTACTGTAGGTCACTCAAAGGAGCTTCCTATTAGCAATCAACTGAACACAGTGCAACAGTCCTTAAGCAGAAATAAACACAACCTTCAGTCACTAATAAGTAACTGGAAACTCTAACTCTTGCAATCGAAGGGCACTCAGGGTCTCCCCAGATGCCTCCTAAAGGTTCACACAAATACACAGAACTCACTTCAATAATATCCAAAAGGACTGGGGCTTCACCTTGGCTTGGCTCCCGTGTAAGACGACTCCCTCCAACCACTCAATGCGCGAGTAATAATAATAATATAAATAATAAATAACAATTATAATAATATTATGCAAATATGGTGTGGGGCTGTCAGCGTCGGCCTTTACTAGGCGAAACAGTACAATATAACTTATAACGGACGCGACTCGCCCGAAACACACCAAAGTACGAGAATGATAAACATTGCTCTTTTTGGTCGAATCGTAACTTTGTCGATTCACCAATTTTGCATAGATGTGGGATTGCTACTGCCGTAAGCACATCCCCAACATATTGAGCATCCGCAATTTTGAGAATCGGTTTTTTGAAGATTTTTTATTTTTGTTTTTTTTTTTGCTGAAGCGCTGTTTTCTTGACCGAAATTTAGTTTCAAATTACGAATTAGTTTCAAATTTCAAAATATTTTAAAGAGTTGAAAAAAATATGTTGCGTGTGAATCGTATGTCATTCCACAGATCCTCGTTCTGATCTACAAAAAAATAAAACTTTTGTGAATCAATTTTCGACAGATTTATGAGCAGTCAAAGTTTGGTCCGACCCTCTTAAAAGTTTCTATGATTTTTTTCACAATGGTTCGAATCCCTCCACGGTGAAAATTTTTTTCAAAATATTAAATTTCAAATTGACTTCCGTATTTCGTAATTTCGCTAGATTCAAAAGTGTCTGCAGTTCTTACTTTCGACGAGCCGACGGCGCCATTTTATTGTACGATTGTACGTGCGAAAGATCATTTTTGAACGTTCGAAATTGGATTCAAACGATACAGGTGAAATAATTTTTGGAAATTTCGGCAACCGTATTTTCGATTAGATTTCGTGAATTTTGATCTGCTGTCCAAAAATATCAAATTAAGAATGTTGAATCCTAAAGGCCCTGTCATACTTCACCGCGTGGTACCGCGCGGTGAAGTATGACAGGGCCTTAAGACTGGAATAAAAAATGACGTCTCATACAACATGGTAAAAAATCAATATTCCTCGACATAAGGTAAAGTTGATTTTGGCATTGCTTTTTTACACTCCAAATCACGACTCTTTAAATTCCAGTTCAAAAGTTCTTTGAAATTCTGTGTGAAAGTAACAATTTGTTTCCCTGAATTTTTTTCCATACTAGATATTGGGGCTCGCGATTCGCGCATTTTAAAGAAATACATATATTACAACGTAGCCCATATTATAATATATCTCGTTTATAATATATCCTGTGTTAAAACATATACCATGCTATAACATATCCTGTGTTATAACACATCCTATGTCATAACATATCGTATGTTATAACATATCCCATATTTTTACATATCCCATGTTATAACATATACACCACGTTATAGCATATCCCACACTATAACACGTTCCATGTTATAATGTATATTATTACGTATCGCATGTTATAACATATCCGATGTTAAAATATATCCTGTTATAACATATCTTATCCTACATTATAACATGTCCAGTGTTATAACGTATATAAGTTTTTTTGAAAAAATTTTTTTTTAATATGTTACAACATATGGCTATGTTGTAGCATAAGGCTGCGTTATAACATATGGCTTCGATATAGAAAATTTTTTGAAAAAAAAACGTTTTTTTTTTATGTTACGACATAGGTCATTATTGTTATAACATACGGCGTAAAACTGTAGGTATATCTAATGTACAGCATATTTATACATTGCTGTGTATGGCGCTAAGGTCGCATTTTCCTTCAACAGGTATATCTTTTAACAGGCAGCTATATTTTGTGTGTAGTGACAAATATTACACGAAATATGTTATAAGATGGGATGTATTATAACATGAAATATGTTATAGCATGGGGTATGTTATAACATGTATATCTTTCAATTTGGTATCTGCGACATGCTGTAACATGAGACATGTTAAAACATGCGACGTCTTATAACATATCTCATGTTATAACATATCTCATGTTACAACATACGCCATGTTATAAAACACCCCATGTTATAACATACCTCCTCATGGTATAACATACCCCGTGTTATAATATAGCTCCTCAAGTTTTAATATACCCTTTGTTATGCGATCTTTCCATGTTATAACATATTCTGTGTTATAACATAGCTCCTCAAGTTATAACATACCCTATGTTATACCATCCTCCCATGTTATAACATACCCTATGTTACTACATGCCCCATGTTTTAACATGGGATATATTACAATATAGTATATGTTATGACATAGTTTATAACATTGTATGTTGTAGCGAAAATTTAGATCAGCAACGTTTCTATAGTCGGAAAATGTTATCTTTAGTGACGTCATTTCTCTGGGAAGATGTTACCTTTGCTGACGTCATTTCTCTATTTTTAGCAGTACTCGCAGAAGGACATCCCGTTGTTGATATGCGCCAGCAAAGTGGACTTGAGGGATGGGAAAAATGGCGCCAAATTTGTCCAAAAAGAAGAAGGCGAACGTTTAGCTAAGGTTTAGTTTTTTTTGATTGCCGAATTTCTAAAGTAAAAAAAAGAATTTTTCTCCAATCTAGTCCGTCGGCGCCATGTTTTTGGAAACTAGTTCGAAAAGCAACGTCAACGTGCATACTGTAGCCTACGAACTGACAAGGTAAAACTATTTTAACCTTTTACTGCGCAAGGTCTAGACCGTGACGAAATCTGGGGCATACCTGTAAGAGTTCCCACCAATTGGGGGGGGGGGGGGAGTAAACCAAAAACTTTGGGGTGAGGGACCGAAAATTTCCAAAAAATGTAGGGGAATCGAAAAAATCCCCAAAAAGTCGAAAAAATTTGAAATTTCTCCCAAAAAAAGCCAAAAAAGCTACTTTTTCCCTAATTTTTCCGACTTGGGTGGGTTGGGTATAGGGTTGACCATGTTGGGAGGGGGTTCCGACATTTGGGTATAGGGTTGGACTAAGCTGGGGGTCCCCCCAACCCTCCCCCAATTACAGGTATGATCTGGCAAAAAATATTTTCAAAACGAATTGTTCTACTAAAACCAGCAAGTTGGAATCTACAAAGTGATGAGCAGAAGTTTATAATTGAAAAAAATGTCCCACGAGCAAAGGGGAAAATTTATGTTTTTGAAAAAAGGGAAAAAATCTAAAATATTAAAATTAATAGATTTGAAAAGTTGAAAAAAATTAAAATTAAAATTTTTGTTCCTAGGAAACAACATAACGTGATGGAAAAAAAGTTGGCCACATTTTCGAACGGCTAGAAAGTGCTGCAGAAAAACCAAAAATAACTCATTCGAGAGCTAAATTTTTTGTCAAAAACGTACTACAGACGAAAAAATAATGATTGCTGGTTCGAAAAGCATATATTTTAAGTTGTTTACAGTAAATTACGCACGTCTGAGCCTAATAAAGCAAACCTCGTATCCTTCTGATCAGTACGCGTAAAGTGACACTCACGATATAAGCAGAAAATGACAAATTATTATTTTAAATACCTGCCTAATAACTGTCAATGTGAAACTATTGAATAATACTAAAAGTCTTTGGAGCTACAGTAATCTTTTGATGCTCAAGAACATATTAGAGGTTAGGAACTGATCCTAATGATTTCAAATTTAAAATGAAAAAACACTGCTTAAGTGAAGATGCAAGTTTTTAAGACACGACCTTCTGCTCCATTGACCTATGATAAGTTAAAAATTAATGATATCTGAAAAGGAGATATTTTGAGTAGTTTTACATGCTGAGTATCGTGACGGCATTCATTCTGCCCAAAAATCAAAATTCACATAGCTACAGTACTCCAAAGTTTTGAATTTTTATATTTTTTTGTATTTTTCAGTCTGTACACATGTTTCGAAATATCACAGCTCAGAAAAGACGTGACTCTGAAGCCAAGTGTTTAATGCATGCAGAAGACCATGCTCTATATGCTGGTATGAAGAACACTTTCTAATCTCTTTACACTTTTTATTCTATTTTAAAGTGTCAAAACCCATGCCAAAATAAACCGAAAAAGTGCTTTGGGGCCTATTTTGGGCACCTTTCCATAGGATGCCGCAGAATTTTTTCTTGATTTCTGTAGCCACTGATGTCTGACATATTGTGTTAAAATTTCAATCAAATTAATGTACCATTTTGGGAGCTGTAGGTGTCTGCACATTCTGAAAGCTGATACAAAAATGCTGATTGACTCCACTAAATATGCCATCAAGGAGATGCAGAAAAAATTCAAAACGTTCAGATTACACGAGCAAAAATAAAAGATGTGAGTCGAATCACTCGAAAAATTTCATCGATAAATTTACAATGGTTGCGCAACAGGATGCCTCAGAAGAGATGCATCAAGAATTTCTCTTTTCAGTAATTTGACCGGAAAAAAATTGAAGCTGAGAGTTTAATGTTACAAAAGAAATGTCGGCCATCTGACTATGACCTATGTTATAAGCTGTGCGAAAGTGCTCTATAGTTGAAGACATCCCGTTTCACACCACATGATGTTGACCAAACGAAAATAGAGCGAAGGATAGTAGATTGCAGTGCCCTTCCAACAAATCAAAGAGTATCCGAATAACTCTTCCCGTTTTTCTGTAAATGAATTTGAAACAATCGCTCAATTTCTGAAATTTAACGAAAGTTTTCGAACTTTTCGATTTTTTCGAAGCAATTCGTTTAGGAGCCATCAAACCTAGATCAATGAAAATTTGGTAGGACTTCAAGTCACATTTTTTCTCATAATATATTGGGTTAGGAGGCATCCTGTTTTCCCAAAACTTCATTGATGGGACATTTATCCAGATTCAAAAACGCATTTGAATGACAGTGCAGTGTATGCAAATGTCTACAGCTGCCAAAACGGCACATGATGATGAGATGTTACTTTCGCAGCTACTGTAAAAATGTATGAACTAAAGAATAAGAGGATAAAATTCTGCAGAATCGTAGGTGAAGGTGCTCGGGAGTGCCTCTAAGCTGAAGTTTTCTCTATTTTTGCTTCTAATTTTTGGCAGTTCAAACTTTCTTGCAGAGTGTAAAATGTTTGCTTGTGAAACAATTAATACATCAAACTATTGTCTGTTAGTTATTTGATAATTCTACAGTATTCGTAATGAATATTATATCACAAGGGGTAGACAAGGGCCACCTGGTACATAGAATGATTTCTATGAAATTTTCATAAGTATGCCTTCTTCACAGCAGTGCAGCTCCCAAAACGGTACAAAAATTTTGATGAAAATTTAACCAATGCAGTAAAAATGGATGAGCTACAATATAAGAGAATTAAATTCTGCGGGTTCCGATTGGAAGGTGCTCGGGAGTGACCACGAACAAAATTTCTTCAATTTTGACGGCTCATTTTTGACACTTTAAACTTTATGAAAAAGTGTAATGTGCAATTATTTGCTGTAAATATTACATCAGAAGACAGCTTATCTCTCCTCTGTAAAATGAATATTCATTCACCAAATAAGATCAATCCGATTTTGAAATATCACTTAGCTAGCAAGACCATTGAAAAATGCCAAAAAATCATCAATTTTCAAACTTTGGCATACTGTAGCGGCGCGAATTTCGTTTACAAGCAAAACGAATGGTACCATGGAACTCAGCGCACGAAACTACCCAAAATATCTGATTTTGAGGTATCATTAATTTTCAACTTATCATAGGGAAAGTAGAACCTCTCAGAAATCGTGTCTTAAAATAGGATCTTGTATTCGAAAACTGTTTGAAGTCAATAACTCTCACTAAAATGCGACATTTAGTTCGTCAGGGTATGGAATAGTACTTGCGTTTCACTGCTATTATTACGAAGCATTTCTCAAGAAAAACAGACTATATGGCTGGAAATAGTTCGCCTTACGGTGTGAATATTTAAATACAGTCGTCAATTTTTTGACAATAGAAGAATATCAATATTAAAATACGAATAATTTTTGAAAATTGATAAAAATTCCGAAAAGTATGTCATGAAAATATTGAAAATTCTGAAAGAAACCTATTCGATTTGAAACATTTCTACAGTAAGATGCTACTATAGTCGTATTTTGTTGGTTGCTCACTCAATTGTTATATAAGTTGACGTTCTACAGCTCGACAATTACCTTCTATAGATGATGTTTTGGTAACTACAGGGTAAATATATTTTTGAACAGAAAAGTCAGAATTTTCAAAATACCGACATTAGAATTTTGCATGAATGACATTCGGTCGAAGAAACATTAACTTATGATCAATATAAATGTACAGTTTTTTCTTTACATTATTTTTCTTGTTTATTTTAGAGTTTTATTGTCGCTTGAAAATTGCGAAGTCAAATCGTCTTTAATTTTGCCGTTGTCGACCGACGACGAAAAAAGACCAAATAGTAGTAGATGCACTTGTTGAAAAAATATCTATAGATCAATGGGTGAGAAGTAGTTTCAGTTTTCTATAATCTGTTTTTCTGGAAATGCTTATGAATTATAAAAGTGGAAAGCAAGTACTATTTCATAATTTTTTGTGGACGTTGTTAACTTACCGTCAACTATTTTTTGAATGCAAAATCGCAGCAGAAACTTTATGTAAACAATTTTGACAACAGTACTGATTTTTTTCATTTTTTAATTTAGAAGCACTTTATAAAAAACTATAGTTTATGTTTTGACTACACAATGCATATTTTTCTTTCGATGGAATTAACCAAAACTAAAATTAGTTTTTGATACAGTACCCTTTTTGAAGTGGTCAGAAGTTGTGCTTGCCTACTGTCCCAAAGATCTAACAATATCTTAATTGTACATACAACTTGAACAATACTGTGATCAATACTGTAGAAACTACAGTAACCGGTGAATGTTTTTCTATCTTACTGTACGATTTTTATGCGCGAACGTTGCGTTCGAATTTGTATTTTTTAGATCGAAATTATTATAGTAAAAATACGTATATTTCAATTTATATTTGTCAAAAAAGAGCGAATGTATAGTATAGTATCAGTCACGTGACTGACAGTATGGCCTGCTTATTTTAAAATTGGATTTTTTCACGGATCTTCCTACAGGTCAGCTAACTGTAGTCACGGAAACGCTAAAAATGATGTCATGATGAACTATTGTCAGATATTTATGAAATGCTGACAAAAACAAGTACTGCTTCGAAAATGATTTACACAAAACTTTTACTGTAGGATTTTTAATGGAAAAATTTAAACTTGATTATAGGCTTACAGATTTTCATTTTCGCGTGATATATGGTTTGGCGGAAAATCGTTAAAATATGAAATAGTACTTGTTTTCCACACGTTATTATTTACAGGCATTTCAAGAAGAACAGGCTACAGTCCATATCATAAATACAAAAATTTATTGAATACTGCAATCATCAGCTTGAATAATAACGACTTAGTTGCAGATCCAAATTCAAATTGAAATCAAGAATATACATTTTTTATTGAATTGATTCTAAAAAACCAGAATGTTGAAATGAAGTTCTATTTTACATTTCTAGGATTTACTGGTAAACATAGGATTACAATTTTTGTGACCCACACGCAATATTTCGAGTAGAGAATTCCACATTAAGAAATATGCATATATGTAAATCGATTTTTATGATGGTGCTGATTTTTTTTATCAATTTTAAATTTACAAGCATTTTGTAGAGAACAGACTGAATTTTTTTTGAAAAATTTTTATATGCAGCCTGTTTTTCTTGAAATGATTCCAAATTAGGAGACTGGAAAGCAGGTACTATATTCCAGATTTTCAGCTAAACTGTAGCCACATATTATACTGTGAGCACACTAAGAGAGTTAAAAAATTTTATAGTCAAACTTTTTTGTAAACGATGTCAATTTTTGATAATTTTCAGTCTTAAAAAATTGACTATAATGTTACATTCTCTGATTACGTAAACGCCTTCTAAAATATTCGTTTGTTAAAATTTAATATCAAAAGGCTAAATTAAAATGTGGATAAGGCAGGGGACACGATAAAAATTACGAAAAAGGGATGGGCAGGAGAATAAGAGCAACTGAGTGAAAAGGAAGCTGAGAAACTACTAAATATGGGGGGAGGTGGGATTCTATGGAGGGATAGGCGTAGTCCCGAAGATAAAATAGTGGCGGATAAACGTCGCCCTAAACACACACAACTGGACGGATGAACGTCGTCCTCAACAATACCAAACAAACTGGACGGATGAGCATCGTCCAAGCAAATACAAGCAACTGGACGGATGAACGTCGTCCAAGAAATACACAAAGAAATAGGGGAACGCACGTAGTCGGTAAACTGAGACGCTGCGGATTTGCGAAAATCCAAAGAACTGACTCCTTGTTTTCCGTTCTTTTTCAAGGATCCGGAAAAAGAGGAGGGGTTTTGGTGAGGGGAATCTCATTCGCTAGAATTGTTTATTGGGAATGGGAAGAAATCGTTTGAAACTGATTGGTTGAACTTGCTTACGACGGGTTCCTTGAAGTTGTCCACCCGTAGGGTGGGAGTTGGTAAGTGGAAAAAAGGGGATTAGTAGTTCTCTGTTTTTTTGGCTCTTATTTTCCTACTGTAATACTTTCCATACGTATTTTACGATTTCCGAGTAAATAGTAGAATGAAAATGCATTAATGGTTTTGGCAAATTAACGTAAAAATGTACAAAACAATAGGCTACTTAACCTACATTTTTCCTAATGGTAAAAATGGAAAAAACAACTTAAAAATGGATTACTGTAAAATTACTACACGAAACTAATTTGGACAAAATTCTTAACTTAATTTACATAATTTACAAATTCACTTATCGTGACAATAATTCCTTTGCTATCTTTCTTTAATATGCAAATTTTACATATCCATACATCACGAACCGATTACACATATCATATAACACGACCTTTCAAAAAATGGAACATTTGCGACGAACATTATTCAAATGGCAAAAAAGTGCTAACAAAAATTTACACATGGGACAGGCGGAAGGTGATGAAATTTAATAATCAACTATATCGAAATCGTTTCTTGACGATTTTTTTCAGTTCTCCATATACTTCCGAACGATTATTTTTTCATTCTTATTCCGTAAAAAGACGAAAAAATTAATAAAAATAAAATTCCGTCCAAAAAACAAGTTCTGATATCATATTGTATAAAATGACCCCAAATACCAAGATAAAACTTAGGATCCCATGTAAGCATTTATTCGAAGTCTAGCAAAAATGGGACACCACGCTCTACCAAGTATCGGGCAAGAATCCATCATATACTCTAATGTCCCACTCACTATCAGTATTTTTAATTTTTTCTTACATTATGAAACTATATTTCACTTCTCTTCCTTATTATCCTGCTCAAGGACAAAAGATTGTAACTCAAAATGTTGACCATAAATTTCTTTTTGATTCCATTAGTGGATTTCTTTTCCTCAAAATCTTCGACATCGTGTTTTGTTTTCCTTACCTTATTTAACAAGTTGAGGATACTGGTCTCTGTGGCCGAATCCAAAATGTCTTCATATTTTTTTCGTTAAAATTTCGGTACCGTCCCAACACCGTCACTGTCCCAACTCCGCCACCGTCCCCACTCCGCCACCGTCCCAACTCCGCCACCTTCTTGTCCCAACTTTCACAATCTTTCAAAAAGTTTATTTTTTGTAACACGTTAAACTTAATGCTTATCAGATCTATGAATGAACAATATTTTAAGATATAAGCGATAATTTTTCCGTGTCAATGTATCATATTTATTCATCAATTCCGAATGCAAATTTACGCGCCGCAATTATCACTAAATTGCTCTTTAATTCCTGATTCATAAAATTTTCAATAGGATCAAAGTCACCCTGATTTGATTACACAAATTCGAATCAATTGACAACAAGAAATGAAAACAGACACGTATATTTGTATTCTAATGTGCAAAGCACACAGTTATTTTGTTATGTAACGACCAGTTTTGAGAAGTACTTTACTTTATCCTAAAAACGGACGGTGGTGAAACAGCGCTGGTTACGGGGCGAGGATGATACAAAAATTATAATCGACGGCGGCTGGGTCGTCGACAATGAATAATGGGGGACAACACGTGTTCGGCTTGCAAATAATAAAAACGGATTCAGTTTAACTGCTTTGGTATAAAAAAGACGCGGCGCTTGCAAATAAGACGAATTCGAAAAACTAAATTCGATACGAACACGAACTAACTAAATCATGCTTTGTTTCTCTTTAAATACGGTGTTTTTGGCCACTCCCTGGGCGTCGCGGGAGGTCTTGCTTCTGTCCATCTTCTTCCGCCAATCGCCGCTTCCTGCTTCACTATTCTCGCTAATTTAGTCATGCCCTCCAATGCTTTTCTAGTACTGTATGCTTTTCGTGTCTTCTCTGTGCTTGCTTCCTACTGTGGGCTTAGCCACACCTCTGTGCTTCTGTGCATGCTTTCTGTATCTATTTCTCTGTGTACACATGTTTTGTGGGACCGTTGCACTTGAGACTACTGTCTGGCGGGGCTTCTACTTTTTACTGTGTGCAGGTGTTGTTTACGATTTTTATGAGGGATTACGGTAGCCGTGGAATGTGTATTTTAGTGTAGGTTCTAGGGGACCAGCTGCCGTTATGCAAATTAATCGGGGCGTCTTAATTGGGTCAATAGCGGCTACCGGGGTGTGGAAGGATCAAAATAAAGTACTTCACATGATTTTACAGGAATGTTTGGGTGTGAATCCCAGACACCCTTGAGACGATAAATTACAAAAATGAAATAATATTTAATAAATGACTATCACATACAGTATGCTATATATTTACAGTACTGCATTAGCAGGTAGGTTACAGTTAATATGCTAATGAAGTAAATTCCGGTCTCACGCTCGTTGTTCTATTTTTGGTTATTTCGGTAAAATCGTTTGTATAGTTAAGTACGACTATACAAACGAAGATTATATAGATATACCATGTATTTATTGCTTTAACGATAATATCAGTTTTTGCCATCCTATGAATTAACAATGTCATGTTGTTAAGTTACAAAAAAAACTTTGTTACAAAAAACAAACTTTTTGAAAGATTGCGAAAGTTAGGACGAGAAAGTAGCGGAGTTGGGACGGTGGCGGAGTTGGGACGATGGCGGTGTTGGTACGGTGGCGGTGTTGGGACGGTGGCGGAGTTGGGGCACGATCAAAATTTCATAGTTCAACGTCGTTATTCTCTGGCATGCAGAGCTCTATAATGCAATAGGTTAAGACCGTTAAGACCGAAATGCCCAGCAAAATGCCGTTCTTTCAACTCTTTCATTAGCAAAACGAAAAAAACACGGGAAAACTGTAGCAGGTAATACCTCTCCCATTCAAAATATTTTCGTTCCTCAATGATGAGGTAGAAAAAAATTTTTTGAATTCTTGTATCATTCGCTCAACCACAAATCCGACCACTCATGGATCAATAGAAGAAAGAGTAAAAGAAGTTCAAGGTCCTAATTTTTAACGTCTTTACTTTGAAGGAAAAAAAAGAATAGAAACTTTACCATATTTTTTCTTTCCGATTTATACTCACTCCTAATCAAGAAAAATTTCCATAATTTTCATACACAAATTTTGTTTTAGAAAAGTGGAAGCCCACAGTTTATTTCTTCCAATTGGAAAAGGCATTGAAATAAAGAGTCGGTTAAATTATTTTGATTCCAGAATATGCAAAAAGGAAATTCGAAAAAAATTCTCTGTATTTTGGGTTTAATGCTTCGAAAAAATTCTCCATTTTCATTTCCTTACCTTGCGGTTTACAAAACAAAGAATAGCTCTCTCCGCCAAAAGCAATCCTTTCATCTTCACGCTAAGAACATCAAAAATTTTCTTTTTATGGAAATGCCTGCGTAGGCATTCGAAACAATGTGACTGTTTGAAAAAAATAAACTGTGGATCTCCACTTTTCTGGAACAAAATTTTGATCCGAAAATTACTGAAATTTTTTTTATTAGAAGAGGGTCGAAAAAAATAGGTGAAATTTTCAAGTGATGCATCAAAACTTGAACCCTGAACTTCTACTCTTTCTTCTATTGATCAATGAGTGATCGGGTTTGTAGTTGAGCGAATTTTGAAGAAGATATAAACTATTTTTCTCCACCTTATCATCGAGGAAGGAAAATATTTTGAAGGGAAAAGGTATTACCTGATTTAAGCATGTTTTTTTCATGTTACTGATAAAAGGACTGAAAGAAGAGCATTATGCCGACCATTTCCGGTATCATGGAGCTGCATGCCGGGAAATAACGACATTTGAACCCTAAAGTTTTAAAATTGAAGGAATATACGAACCACTGTTTTTTTTCCACATTTGCACTATAATGTGGAAAAAATTTTGAGGTCTTTCCACAAATGTGGAAGAAAAATTTGGGGTTTCCATATTGAAAAGATGCATTTTGGTGCATTTTAAGAGGTCCAAATCTCAAAATTTTCCAGCGCTTCGCGCCGGCTATAACATTAATAATCATAATTCTTCATTAAGTAGCTCAGGCGTGGCTTTTATCATGTCTACCTTCATTTATCACTTAATCTATAATAGTTTTCATCATCTTAAACGTACTATCTCATGTTTTAATTGATAATCTTCAACATTTTATCATAATATTTAATGAAGATTCACATTTTTTCCTTTTGAGAAAAATCAATACATCAAGTCTCTATGCTTTATGATGCGATTATTTATTTGCTAACAAAAAATCAATTCAAAAGCTTCATGGAAATATCTTTCGGAAATTTATACTCTTCTACTCATATATTTTCGACCAAGTTCGTGAGGGTTTACAAATAAATTACAGATTTTAAAACTTTTCAATTAAAATTCTAGAAATTATGACTCTTGAACACAAAATTGGAATCTAATTCTTGAAATAAATGTTCGGAAAATTGATTTTCCAGCATCCCAGAATGTCAATATACCCAAAAAATTTTCCGGCGCTTCGCGCCGGAAAGATTACCATCTTTTTTGGGCCTTCACTTGTCACCATAGAGGACTTGACCATTGATTTCTTGTGTAATTCAAGTCAATTATGCTCTTGGATAGTTTGCTAGAAAATGTGTTCAACAATGCTTGTAGATTAGGCTTTTAAGTCAACCATTTCAATTTTTTCTTCAATTTTAATGAATTAACTTCTCTAAAAACACTGGAAGGCTTGAAAAAGCTCAAAAACAGTGCGATAAAGCGTCTGTGAGCATTTTTTAGCCAAAAAACGAGGATTTTAGGACGAAAAAAATTTTTTTCCACATGTGGAAAAAACATTTAACCTCTTTCCACATTTGTGGAAAAAAGTTTTGACCAAAAAAAAACACTGATACGAACACATCTCGGATTCGACCACTGAGACCAGTATCCTCAATTTTGTAAATAAGATAAGAAAAACAAAACACGATATAGAAAATTTTGAAAAGAACGAATTCACTCATGGAATCTTGAAAAAATTGATGGTCAACATATCGAGTTGTCATTTTAGTCCTTGTGACGGGTGCTAAGGAGGAGAAATAAAATACGGTATGTGCAAATGTGAAAAAATACTCATTGAGAATGGAACATTAGAGTATATGATAGATTCTTGCCCGATACTTGGTAGAGTGTGGCATCCCAATTTTGCTAGAAATCGAATGTATGCTCATAATGGAATTCTACACTTTGTCTTGGAATTTGGGGTGATTTTATACAATAGCAAATAAGGGTAGAACGAAATTTTATTTTTACTAATTTTTTGTCTTTTTAGAGAATAAGAATCAAAAAATTATTCCGAAGTATTTTTAGAATTAAAAATCGTCGAGAAATGATATCGATATAGTTGATTATAAAATTTCATCGCCTTTAGTCTATTGCCCATAAAAATTTTGTTGCATTTTCGCGATTTGCGTAATGTGTTTGTGGTTGACTGCAAGTAATTTATTTACCTTACGACGCTGAATTGTATTGTTTAAAAACGTGCTCATATGGAAAGAAAAATCTTGACCTAGGGTCTTTCCAAATATGGCTCCAACATTGATATTGATTGAAGCAAATATATTCTTGAATTTTATATCAACAAATGCAGAAAGAAAATTTTTTTCCAATTTTAAAAATGGATTCAAATGGCCGATTTGGCCTTTTCCAGCGACACCTCATTTATTTATCGCTTAAGGCGCATCTTTGTAGAATGCCTAGGCGAACTGACAAGTAAGTTGGAGGGAGGTTATCGGCGGGTGAGGAATAGCCAGTTATCAACCCTCCATCATAGTAGACACATTGGAAATTTACTTTTCGCTTATGAATATTTCCATTGTATGTCTACGCTGATTGGGATGCAGAAGCGCTACCATAGTGACAAGCGCTACCAAATTGAAAAAATGTCCTACACACTTTGTGCTGAAGTTACTGTGGTTTTATCATGCATCGTGTTTATAAAACAATGAGGGACAGTGAAAATACTTTGTGGTCCAAAAACGAAATGGTGCAAATACTTTGTGGTCCAAGAACAAAAGTCCAACAAAAGATCCGACAAAAACATAAAATTCACAGAAATGGTCATCAATACGACCACCCTGTTACAATAACAATATGCGGCACACTTTGACATGGTATTCCAGTATAAAACAAGGTTGTATGCAAAAAAATCTGGACAATGACCTAATGAAGATGGCGATAGTAATAAAATCATCAAATCAGAGACACAAGTCTAGGAATCACAAAAAAACAACATACCAGACAGTATTCCTTAACTCGCATCGTACACAATGGACTTCGGTGAATGCTATCCTGTCTTAAGTATTAAATTTAAAAAAATCGATAGTTGAATGCAAATCTAACACGAATCCAGGAAGAATTTACAAATTTCGAAAAAAAACGACGAAGATCCTTCGGAATGGCCAAGTTACAGAATATTGGATCTGTTTAGAATGTGAGCGACTTTTGAAAAATGGCGAGCGAAATCAGAATGAAAAAAGTTGTCAAAAAAAAGAATGAAAAAAGTTGTCAATGCACGCTTGAATTTTATTCAAATTACGGGTAATCTTTGGCAGGTCAACAATTTTGATGTCAATGCTTTACAAATCGATGTTTTAAATTTTTTGATCCGCGAAATCCATCATTTTTTGCGTTATATGCGTGATTTAGTGGGTAAAAAATGGCGCTTTGTTTTTCATGATGATAACTTGTAAGATATAATATGAAAAAAATTGATTCATAATCGTCCCTATTTTCCTAACGAATGCAGATGCAAAACGAGTGCGAAAATTTCTCTTTCAACACACAAAGTATATTGGATGTTTTTTTCCAATATGGTAGCGCTCGTGCACCATACCCTCTACGCTCGGGGGTCATAAATTGACCACAATGTCCAACAATGACTCCTTTGTTTAGAAAACCAATGAAATTCGAGGCAGCCATGACACTTGCCACGCCGCAAACGGTATAAAAGCGGCAAATTTTGCAAATATGTATCATTTGCTCCATTTTTTGTCGTGTTTATGATATGCGTAATCGGTTCGTGGTATATGGTTATATAAAATTTGCATATTATATCACATACCGTTTGCGCCTATCTTGTACGATTTTCCCACTCGACGAGAAACGCCCGTTCCAAAATTATGGTCAATATATGTCGATTGTTGAGTCGGTGTGCATGTGCTCGTGATATGCTATATACTTGATGTTCATATCACAGCCCTTGACACTGACTCCCGATCGATGGTATTTCTTACGCAGCGCATGAACTGAGGTATAGTTTTTGCTCCTCTGGTCCTGCCAGGGACAATTACGTTCCAAATCATTGACTGATCAAGCAAGATTTGGCACGATTTGTACCTGCAATGAACAGTGGACTGCTCTTAATTTGCCAATGATATACTGTAATTAAATTATGTTTAAATTAAGTTGTCGCACAAACGAAAGTTCATATAGTAGTTGAATTGCTTTATCAGGGTATTTTTTTCAAAGTTATCGTGGTTTTGTACGTTATGACGTTTTTTCATGGACTTCAATTTTTTTATGGACATAAAACTTTTTTTAGCTTCAAAAATATGATTGAATTCGCGTAATAATTACTATCGTTCTTTATGATCAATGATCAAAAATTCTTCCTTTGATTCGAAGACCACATTAGCACTGGAAGTGATCGATCGAACGTCCCAACTAACCAAAAGTTCCGATTCTTCGAATAGTGCTTAAGATTTTATCTACAAAGTCCCGTTTTAGCAAAA
Source organism: Romanomermis culicivorax (assembly GCA_963922205.1). Taxonomy (NCBI): domain Eukaryota; kingdom Metazoa; phylum Nematoda; class Enoplea; order Mermithida; family Mermithidae; genus Romanomermis; species Romanomermis culicivorax. The sequence goes on along the minus strand of CAWUHX010000137.1, from coordinate 255,830 downwards.
GTTCCGACTCCTCGAAATATTTTTTTCAAAAAATCCCGTTTCCTCGAAAATAATAAATGTTCAGGTTTAAATTAACCATTTTATCACGTGAAGGTTCGCACAACATAAAGTGCCCACGGTCGCCTAAGCTATCCTAAGCGTCGAAGTAGAGCACTCCAAAAATGATCAGCAATGTGCATGAAAAAAAAATTAACAAAAAATCTCAGCTTTCGAATCCTATCATCAAAAAATTTTGTATTTACGATCAAATTTACAGACGTTTCAAGAAAATCGATCTGTTTGTCTATGCACTTTCGATGAACTGGGATTCATGATGCACACGAATTATAAATTTTACCTTCTTTCCGAGGAATCCGAACTTTCTAGGAATCAGGAAAGCAAATTCATGATGCACTAACGCAAGTTTCGAGGAATCGGTAATTTTATCCACTTTTCGAGGAATTGGGATTTTCGAAGAACCGGGACTTTCGAGAAAAGAGGACGTTCGAGGAATAGGGATACAACTCTGAAAGTGAGCATGGGCGATGTTTAAGCATAACCTGGTTTGCAAATTGGCTATGCTATCAATTATACAATAATGATTGTGAAAAGGAGATAATGGTTACAAGATCAAAGATGGATCAGCAGTATAATTGGATAAAAGTGCGTGGTGTATAGATGACATAACACATCAAAGGGAAGAAGAAATCGAAAAAATTTGTGAACACTATTGTTGTACATTGTTTGCTTGTTTTTCTCCAGGAAAACTTTTATAGCAGTAATCCACCAACCTACAAATCTCTCAACTGACTCCCAGTTTTTCCATCTAAAAGCTGACTTATGCTTAAACCCCGCCTATGTATAACCAATGTATCTCAGGACTGTGCGCTTATCTACTTCCTGTCCCCTGAATACGGTGCAAGGGCCCCATCCCACTACTACCAACAAAAGAAACCATAATGATATCTTTCTTTCATCAATGTGCACATTTTGATTACGTAAATTGTTTTTGCATTTTGCTGTCACTTTGTATCGTATTTTTATCCGTTTGATCGAGTGTCTGATCCCAATTTTGTGCCCTCTGGTATGACTGATCGGTCACTTATTTTCGGCACTTTTGGGGCCCTGTCTCTCCCCCCTCATGCCTGATGCGACTGATGTCTACATTCAAATGCTACACACACTCTAACATGTGCTACTTCTCGCTCGCATCAAGAGAAGTCAGCACATCATCATCACCTCCTCATCAACTCACAGAGTATATAAACTTATCATGCTCTTGAGTTGGGTTCAATCTTTTAGGAATTTTAGCATTGTATTTTCGTAATCGTTAGAGATGCGAGCCAGTTTTCATGCTCTGCCACTCTGCACTACCCCTCACCTATTTTATATTGAATAAAGTGGGCTCCAATCTCTTGTAAGTACCCCTTTTTGTATTCATCAATCGGGAGTATCTCCATCCCCTCAGGTCAACCTCTAACAGCTTAGAGTGACCGCCTGTATCATCTATTGGTTCTCCCCAAAGTTGAACTCCAAACAGAGTCACCTCTTTGGGACAACTTGTCAATAACACAAGCAACTTATTTTGCATGGAAATGCTTGGCTCAACTAACAGGCACATCTCTCATGATTAACTCCGTCTGGATTATCTCCCTGAGACAACCTGTTGGCTATGCGGGTGTCAACTGCTGCTACGCAAGTGCCCCTCTTGCTCACAGTAGGTGCGAAGGTATCCCTCTGGCTGCCATTCCTATGGCCAGTTATGTATGCTTAGGTCACTTCTCCCTATTTCCATAGTGTTACCAATCCATTTACCAACCACTTACTGTGACAGTTGAAACATTTTTTTATTATTCACCTAACTATGCCACTAACAAAAAACCAAAACCAAAAAAAACATCCATAACACCATTTACAGTTTCTATGTAAAACTACACATTGTTTCTAAACATGAAATATCCATCTTGCAAAATTATAGCATACACTTTATGCGTGCTACCAATCACCTAACATCGCTCGCCACAAAACCTCATTCATCCAATTGAAATGTGGCGCTATGGTGAAGTATATTTCTGCATCTTCCGATGAATTCCACAGTCCTATTAAGTCACATGTTTGGGTAACTTCATCGCATGCTATTAGGGGACTACAAGTTATTTCCTAAAAAAAAATTTAGTTTTTATCCAGACATTATAACCAAATGACAGGAAATAACCTAGACCAAGGACATTAATCATAAAAATGTTTACTTCACACATGACTGTATGTTCAAAATACTACATGATTGTTTGACAGCCAATATTTCCTGGTCAAAGGTAGCTTTTCATTAAACTTGTTGTGACACTAATAGCTTATCTAGCTAGTCAGTTATGGTTGTGAAATTGCATAGCTTCTTACTATTGAAATAATGGTTATATATAATAAAAAACAAAAAAAAATGTGAAATGAATAAGAACTACACTAACCTTACAAAAATAAAAATGGCTTAAAAGCAGTTCAATTAATTTAAATTAAACAATGCCAAATGCATTTGCCCAAAAGTATTGGCCATAAGTTATTTTGAAAGAATCTCTTTGTTTTTTCTATGCTTATGTATTTTTAGTTTCTTTAAGTGACATTCTAAAGTTTCTAGAAACTATCACAGTATATATATACTTGTGGTTTTGGTGTCATATCTTTACATTGGGGAACCCATTGGACAGACAAGAATTATCTTGGCTTTTGTTAGAAAATTGCAACCAGTAATAATATTGACATATTTACCTTATCCGGAATATCAATGTTCTTATATTGAAAAGGCCGTTTGGTCTGGATTCGGAGTGGAATGTCTTCTGCGCCGGTATTTAGCCATAACAAATCAGTTTGCAGTGGTATAAAAGTTAGAGGAATGTGCGTCATATCTAGTAAAATTTTCGATTTTTTCAAAATAGGGGAGAATTATCCTTCAAATTTTAAAAACAATACATCTATCAAATACACTTTTCTTCTTGGATGGAAATCCTCTCATGCTTACTAGTATCATACTTTACAGTGAAAAGGCTTTTGCTTTGTAGATTAATGTATTTGTTGATCCCAAGACTCAGTGGTTGAACTTGATCATTGAATATAATATCATCAATCAATTCGTAAATCCTCAGTTTGAGTTCTGCATCCACATGACTGCCGACAATTTTTTGCGTCTGTTTAAAGTGTCCATGCAAATCTTTGAAGTATGACCCTGCAGATGCATAGTTATGCTCTGAGGAGTTGCTGAAAATCAGAAATGTGCATGACAGAAGTTACACCACTTTGAACACAAACACTTATCACTGTGAATACCTGATGCATGGACCGGTGGTCAAAACGAAACGTGTCCTGTCCTCGCGACCTATTCCACTGATTTCAGATTCATTCAATAGAACAGCATATCCAAACGATAAGCTGACAATCCAGGGCATGGTATTAGGTTGAGCTAAGAAGCCTCCAGTGAATGGATTGTAGGAACGAAATGTTGGATTCTTATCCATTGTATAATTCAACGTCATACTTTCATAATGATCATCTCCATTATTTGTGACCCGATGAAATTTAACGTTATATTTTTTGGCATTGATCATATTCAAAATGATGGCTGACACATGAGCTTTATATCTGCTGAAAAAATACCATTTTGTAAAAGCAGAAGTAGCTATATTTTTGCCAATAGTCACCAACAATATCAATTATAGAAAAACGCTTTCCTCGTGTTAATTGATTAAAAACGTGACTTATTGGAGTAAAATTCTCCACAATGAAAAAGTATTATGTGTTTTTTAATTAAAATAATTTTCTATAGATAGTAGTTTTTCTGTTTAAGTGCTCAGTTCAAAGTCTTCAAAGTCTCTTGTTCATGCTCTGAAACAATGAAATTCTGGCCATATCAACACTCTTTTAGGCACAGTACATGCAAAACTTGACAATTAATTCTTGATTAAATAAGTGTAATTAATTACTTTTTCTTAAAATCAAGATAATTACTTCTTTAAAATTAGTAGTTTTGTTTTCATGCAATCAAAACGATTATTTTTTATGTTATCAACAACAAAATAAATGTCATTGGTCTCTTTTCAGCCACCAAATGATAACAGTTGGAGCAAACTTTCTATGTATGGCTTAGAGTGAGTTTACAGATAATGTCTTTGAACCAGTGGTCAAGCAGTAGGATTTTTTTCATTGTATGGAACAACTTGTGGAAATTTTGAGTTGCTGTAATGCTGCCTGTTAGACCAAGATTCTCATGATTGCTTGTAGATGAAACACATAAATTTATGTCTCCAGTTAAATTCAATACAAAGAAGTCAATAGTACGGTGTCTCATATCATATGGTGTTCATGCTGGATATCACGATAAACAAAAACACAGACTGTGGGAGAATTGATTTCATGAAACTGAAGCTTTCTCCTGTTTCCTTCCCAATCTGCATAAATTTCTTGGTGGTGCATCCACATTTTTGATTATTAATTAATATTTTATATTATCTGCACATTTGTTGATAGTACAGTAAGTATACGAGGGCTATGGTGTTCCTTATTTGCAGACATGTCCTAGGAGACAGGCCTCACTTATTTGTAGACATCTGGTATTATAGATATCATTGTGGATCTCTTCTACCCACTTCCTTCCAGTGGGTATATATTTTGCTCTGGGAGTCTACGAGGTGCCCCCTGTGAGAGCCACCAACTGTTATTGTTTGTTTTGCCTTGTGGAAGAGAAAATTGTTTCATTAGATCTGAGGCCTAGCCGAGGAGTAGTTCTGACTGGTTTTGCAGGCAATAGTTCTTTCTAATCCCCAAGAAGAGACATGTGTAAGAGCTTCATGAATAATAACCAATACAAACAAAAATTGGTTGCTGAATCGCTACTGTGGCTGAAAAGCATAGGTGACCAGATTGGCCAGGTTGCTCAATTGACATGTAGTCAATCTTGCATGAGCTGGAAGGGAAGTCGAATTACAGGCAAAGCATATAATGCTCCTACTGTTGTCAGTTGTCATTATTCCTATAATAAAACAACCTATGCTTACTCTGGAAATAACTTCATGAGGCAGCTTGGAGAATGTTCAACTATATTAGACTTATTAAAGTGACCATGTAATGTGCCAATGCAATGGAACATGTTGAAATCTGGTCCTCTTTGAGAAATGCTGAAATTCCACCATGGTAGATGAGATATCTCCAGTTTTGGAAATTTGCTGCCCATAGACATTACGTTGAAAGCTGATTGATTTTGGGATGCTGAAATTGTATGATTTTTATTGTTTCAAGAATAGATGAGATTTTAACAATATTAACACTTACCTAATTTCATAGGAACTAGACGAATTTCAATGACAAGCGATTGTCTTTGAGGCATTTTAGCAACAAAACCTGTGTCAACATTTAGATCAGTGGAAAAGAAGCACTGCATTGTTGCCAAAACATAGGTACATACTGCACCCCGTTTCTCCAGGAAGCATAAAACAGCGCAAGTACTAGCATTGCTAACAATTTCATATCCAGCTATATTATTCAAGTAGAATGTGTCATGATAAAATTTGAGGCATTTTCCAAATTCAGGATCCAGCCATTGATTTTCAATATCAGAATAATTGAATATTAGATTGAATTTCAAGTAAAAGTTTTCTGGTATATAGTTGTAGATACCAGAAATATAGTAATTCAACAACTGTGTTATTAGACTTTCATCAATTGCCTTGAAATGATTGTATGAAATTAAAATGTAGCTATAGTAATGTGGATCAATTATTTCCTTATAAGCTGCAGAGATCCAATCTAATAATTCTACAATATTCGTAAACTCGAGAATTCCATTTGTGAAGCCCATATTAGAAACTAATGCCTGGGCAATATATTGACCATCTTTGTAACATACTAATGGACTGCCTGAGTCACCCTGAAACATATGAAAATTTCAAGATGTGTATTGGATTTGAATTTCTGAGACACAATAATGATGCACACAAATTTGATCAAAATTTCTACATGTTATTCATAAGATTCTTTTGTATTTAGATATAATAGCATATAGGAATAATAGCTGTATGGCATAGGTAAAACATGCAGTGTTGAGCTACAAACTGACCAGTATCTAGTGATCGATCAAATTTGGATACTGTAATGATTGGTTTGCAATGGTACAACATATAGACATGTTATAGCATGACCCCTTTTATTTGCATTGCTCAACTTTCAACAATATGTGTTGAGCATTGTGGTTGAGTTAAAAAAATGGCTTTTCACATGCTTTTTTAGGTTGAGCAAGGGTCAGATTTAAGTGAAATCCATAACAATGGATAGATATTGCCTCAACACAATTTTCATAATTAAATTCTCAACTTACTTGGTATACTTCATCCAAATTGTGTTTGACAGTATCAAATTGGTAAAATGTTGTGTTATCATTGGTTAAATGACTTTTGTTAAAACGTGACATCCTCAAACCTGAAAAATTTAAGTAGAAACCTAAAAATTGTACATCCAAAGCAGCAATAAAGTTTACTGTGTGCTCCTCCCCAGCCGCTAACAAAACAGCCATCGACGTCATTCAGCGCAAATCGAGACAATGCCAGTGGTCTAACAAACTGGTTAAATTTGACTGGCTTTTCCAGCTTCAACATCGCAATGTCGTATTCAAACTGATCCAGCTCATTAAATTTCCAATGACAAATGGTTTTCACAATTTGAATGTCAATTTGATGGGCTTCATTTTTGACTGTTATGTTATGTTTGCCAAATGAAATAGGCAAATTTGTTTGTGTGAAATAGTAGAAACCTTTCCTTCTCCTGAAAATATTAACAAATTTTTTGATCATATATTCGGAGCCAGGAATGGTCAGGCATAATCCATGCAAACTCCTCACACTTATCTCTGTTGAAAATGGAGATTAGGAAAATTTGGGACAAGTTATCTGATGTCATATTCCTATACTTTAACATAAAAAAATGACTGAAATATGCAAAAAAATGAAAAAGCCAAATTAAAATTGCACACATTGTTCCTTGGTTTAACACACATGGAATCATTCTGATTACTAGAAAAAGTAATCACTTTGTTTACAAAAATAGGAATCATTTTGATTTTTTTCCCTTAATATTTTGAAATTAAGATGGAAAACTATAAAGATGAGAATCAAGAGGGAATCTGATGGAAATATCTATTTTCGATATAGCTACTAAATGTTGTAGTGTGTTTTCCGCCGATTTTCGTTGTTTTGTCAAAGCGCGTATGAGGCCCGCAGGTGGCAAGTGGAGAGAGCAAGGCGGACTAATAGCAGCTGTCTTACTGTAGCACACGTCGGTATCATCATTGCTTTTTATTGTTCTTTTTTAACGTATACTTTATATACTAGTTGTGTGCCTCTCCGGCCACCGCTAGTCATGCCATTTGTCGCCTCCCACCATGCAGCCTTTCTTTCTCTTGCCCAGTGCGTGGGAGTTATTCATTTTCCTTTTTATAATTCTCACCCATCATCGTTTGTACGTAAGTTTTTCGTTTGTTTATTGCGTAAAATATAAAGGTAGGAAAAAACTCTCTCGCCTTTCGACTTTGTGCAATAAGGGAGACAATTAAGGAAATTAGACTTTCCTTAATTGGTGGGATAATTAGTGTTGGGGTTTAGGTACAGGAAATTAAGCTAATCGGGTAAACGTGGGTGTGGGAAACACGTACATTAAGGACGAACCTCGGAATCCCAATCCTGCCGGCAACTCATCAGCGCCCAACCCGTCTTAAAATACAACACAAATGTATGCAGAGTGAGTTATCAATAGAGCACGGATTCTTAAGTGCAAAAAAAGGTCCAAATTAAGTGCCTAATTAAGTGCGAAAAAATGGTAAATTAAGTGCACAGTCAAGTCCAAAAAAACCAATTTTACACTAATTTTTGGCCTTAATAAATTGCAATAAGACGTTTTAATGGCAGCAAACTGTCAAGTTTAGTTGAAAAGAAACTTATTAAACATAACAATATTTGTCATTTCAATATTTTCAAATGTTAAGCTTTGACGGCCATCAGAGAATATTAATTTATATTGAGAAAACAAACGCTCTACGTCTATGTCGTGAACAATGTTTTAAATTTAAATTCCAGATTGGAGTCAGAAACAAACCATTGAAGATTAGGATTTCGGCCAAGACTGCTTGTATATTTTCCGCGGGCAAATCTATTCAAAAAATCAGACGCATCACTGAAAATTTTCCACCATTGATCTTTCATTAAACCCTATTTTTCAAGTTTTTAACTAAAAACGTTTTTAACTTTTAAAAAGTAAAAAATAGTTAAAAAGTTTTTAACTTTTCAACTATTTTTAACCATGTTTTTTCAAGTTTTTAATTAAAAACTATGTATTTAGGTGCAACTTTTACAAAAATTTTAAATTAAGCGCAATTAAGGGCAAGACCCCCAAATTAAGTGCAATCACGTGCTGTTAATTAGCATAATTTTGCATCAGACACCATGGATAATTGAATTTCTAAGCATGGGAAGTATATTTCATCAAAACAAAAGATTAAGTGCAGCACTTAGAAATCCGTGCTCTAATTATCAATCATTGAACATGATCAATTCTGACTGGTTTGCAAATTTAATTTTTCTCATCTTGATTTCAAAAAAAGTGATCCAGATAAACATATTAAAGATTGTTTCTCATGTGGTAAATTAAGAAAAAATGTATGTAATTTTGATTTGATTTTTTTGAGACAGGATTATCCCATAATTTTTAATTTCTCAAATTTAATTCAACCTTATCATTCTGAATTCAGAACTTTCAATCACCTGGTATGATGGTCGACGCAGTGGGCAGCAGTGATTGCTATGTCCGACATTCTTTCTCGATTATCAAATTTGAAAACATCGTCTTTCCCATTGATCAAAAAAGCTGTACATCCACTCAAATATCCTAACCATGGATTAGCATGTGGTGTGACTTCTATACCTTTCCAAACTCGCTTCCTGCGTCGTGATGCAACACCATTGTCAATCAACTGAAACAATTTGAACATGGATATGACAAAAAATAATGTAAATCTTTGACATAACTACATTAGGATATGTGTAACCATACAATATTCTATCATTCAGTCAACGTTATGTCTGAAAGCCATTATGGCTCTTTCACAATAGAAGTAAAGACTTGGTCCGAAAGCCCAAAGAAGAAAAAAGTCACTAGAGGAGAGTTAGCGAGGAATGACCTTAACGCCTGAAGTTAATATAAATAATACATATCTTACAGTATGATGACATGTGCAAGTATGAGTGATGCATGCCTTACAGAAAGATCACATGATGTACAACAGACTGCTCCATAGGGAGGACTATGAGGGGGATGGGGATATTACCTCTACCTTAAGTCCAAAGAAATGGTCACTAGATGCCTGATTTTGAGACAAAATCAAGTATTCAGTGGACATTTAGCTACACCACCCCTGCAAATTACCAACTTTACCCCTGCCTGAAAAATCTGACTTTGGGGACTTCTGATGTACAGGTACTTTTCATATACTGTGTGGTACCCGAAAGTTCTAGAACCAAACAATATTCTATAAAATTCTTCCATATTCTACGGGGTTCTGGAACATTTTTTGATTTTCCATGATACTATATAAGCTGTATTGTTCTATGCATTCATTCATTTTATTTATTGCCCTAAGTAAACTTTGCTATTTATCAGCTATTATTCCAGTTGGTTATTTACAAATTATCCTAGGGCTAATCTATTTTCCAAAATAAAAATCCTCGGTAATCAGAGTGATGACCTTAAGCTTGAGGCAGATGTGTCCAACAAAAATACATATAAATTTGAACCAAAGCAGTACAACCAAAACACTAAACCTTCAATTTCTCTTGTTTATCTGAAATCAAAGTTATTAGAGTTTGTTGCCTAAAAAATAGAGACGAATCAAAAAACTGAACCAGTATTAAGAGTATTATGATGAAACAATGTTGATGCATTCAACTGACTGACCTCAAACAATAAATATGAAATAGTGATTACTACTTTAACTGTTTATTTCATTCCGGATATTGTTTACTATAGATATATGAGTAAAGACAATGGAAAGGCTTTTTTTAATTTTATTGTTACATGCACTCAGATGTAGAGTTATCGACCTCTCATTAAGGCCTTCAAAATTTCTTTTGTCTCAGTCAAATCTACACAGAAAAAAAACCAATTTTTAAGGCCTAGAATGTCAGAAACCTAATTTTTGGAGGTGCATTTAAAACTGTTCACTGGATACACTTAGCATTGGCTGTTTGGGTGGGCATGAAACAGTGCCAGATGGATGGTTAAAACATCCGGCATCCTAGCAATACAAAACCTATTTCATGGGCCACCTTCACCATCTCCTGGATGACATAGGAACCAACAGCAGAGTTGCTAACAGGGACTGGGTCCTCCCAGAGGATCTACAGTCCTCTATAATTAGGGGGTGCATATTGCAGTTGCTGCCATGCTTTCAGTAAGTTTTCCTTGAATCTCTATCATTTCATTTTAAAGCTCTTCTCCATCTAGGCACATTTTTGTGATTGTATAAAATAATAAATATTTCCTAAAATAAGGGTGAAATTAAAAAAAGGGGGCAAATCTTATGCTAATACATTTTTTGAATATAATGTTTTCAAAACTGTAGAAAGCTATATACAAAAATTTTAGCATGTATGTGGTTATTTTGTAATCTCTTTTTTGCATTATTAATGCATTGTTGATAATTTTTTGCAAAGTAAGATTTTTCGCAGTTGAAGTTACTATAACTTAAAAGCTTAACTCATGGAAACTTTTGGAAAGTCAACTTTCAACTACAGCTTTAATAATTCCTGAAACTTTGCCGACTATTGTAAGACTTGTTGGGTGCAGCTGACTTTACTTTACTTTACTTTACTTTACTTTACTTCACTTTTAACTTTACTTTACTTTACTTTACTTTTTACTTTACTTTACTTTACTTTACTTTACTTTACTTTACTTTACTTTACTTTACTTTACTTTACTTTACTTTACTTTACTTTACTTTACTTTACTTTACTTTACTTTACTTTACTTTACTTTACTTTACTTTACTTTACTTTACTTTACTTTACTTTACTTTACTTTACTTTACTTTACTTTACTTTACTTTACTTTACTTTACCTTACTTTACCTTACTTTACTTTACTTTACTTTACTTTACTTTACTTTACTTTACTTTACTTTACTTTACTTTACTTTACTTTACTTTACTTTACTTTACTTTACTTTACTTTACTTTACTTTACTTTACTTTACTTTACTTTACTTTACTTTACTTTACTTTACTTTACTTTACTTTACTTTACTTTACTTTACTTTACTTTACTTTACTTAAGTTGAATTTTGTTCATTTCTTTTAATTTTACAAATTTTATTTTTCCATAATTAATTAAAATTCTAAAATTAAACTAAAATTTTTAAAGTTTGAATTTTCAAAATATAAGTTTTATAGAACTTAATTTTTTTCATATTTAAATTTAAATTCATTCATATTTATTTACTATTTTATTGGAATTTTTCAGACCGCTTGGGAGGGGATTACAATGGGAGCTGTGGGAGTCACATCAAATAAGCTAAAAATAAGATGAGGTGGACAGATTATGGTTTTTGGGGCACTCCCCCCAAACTTAGCACACTAAATATATCAAGCACATGCGAAGGGAGAGCAGGAAAATATAATATGTTCTATTTTTTTCTTGCCCTCCAGTTTTTACTCTAGTATCCTCGAGCAGCCTATATACTTTCCAAAAGTGTAGTTCAGATTGCCTCACAATTAATTGTTGAGAAATTTTTCAGCACCTCATTTTCACTATTTTATGTCGAATTTAACAAAAATACACAAGAAACAGTACTACATTGGAGAATAACTCAAAAATTATCAAATGTAAAGGTTTTTTATTCGTGGAAAATCTGAGAATGGAATTTACAAATGAAACATCAAGTTTTTCAATGAATGTCAATGTACTCCAAATTAGCAGTCTTGAACATATACAGAGTTGTCTTAAGAACAAAAAAATGAGCATGATTGAGAATCAAGAACAAAAGCAGCTCAGTTTGCAGTAGGAGACTGCATATTCTTTTTGTATTTCCAGATATTTTTGAAAGTGATCAACAAAATAATACTGAAGCATGCATGGGCTGGCCATCACCAACAGTCAATGTCAGTCAGATTTGATGATCAACTGGAGGTGTTTTCTGGTTCATTGACTATTTTGTATTTTTTGCCACTCATTGGTTGCACTCTGCATGCCACTTGTTTATTAAAATTTTACACTAGCTTGACATTCAGGAAGCTTTAAGTTTTGTGTTATATAAAATTTGGAAATCGCAGCATTTCCCAAAGTGAAATCAGGTGCTGCAGATGCCTTGATGCCAGGTTAGTAGTTATAGGGGCGCATACAGGGGGTACACAAAAGATACACCTGTACAAACCATGTAAATCAGAGATTACCACCTTAATTGTGTGGAGCTATACAGGGGTATTACAAAATATGGTTCATGATGTAATACAATCTGAAATTCGTTGAGTGCAGAGGGCCATACAGGGGGTGTTAAAGTACGCCCAAAGCCTCAATGTGTAAAATTCTACTTCCATGTAGAAAGTAAGCTTGAAGCTCCAAACCTTGGGATGTCTTGGTGCCACCTTTTCTCCCAGTGCAATCAGTTGCTGTATCTCAATTTTGCTTGATCCTCAGTACAAGTTTCATTATGATAACTAGAAAGATCGAATAAAGTGTTTAGCAATTGACTACATGATGGCTGACATGGAACACAACAATTAGGAAATGATTAGTCAACTGTCAAAGAAATTCATTGGACTATTGGAAAATTATGAGTGAATATCATTTGCTTGCAAACCTTGCGTAATGACTCTTTTGTGCCCCACCCACAAGTGTCTAGTGAAGATTTATTCAGTAAAAGTGGCATCATATATTAAATGGTTATTGCCAGATAAACCTGAAATATTAGTGTATTTGTTCAGAAATTTGAACATTGTGAAAATTGATCAAGAATTGTGATGCTAATATATTAATTTCAACACCATTTTGTTACTTTTTGTATCCGTGTATGTATTATGCTCAGCAAAATGTATATGATTAGTAATGTCAAATCTGGTTGCATCTGCACTGGTGCCAATGCCAAAGTCTAGGACATCTCCATTAGGTACCAACTAGAATTAAAAAATTTGACTGTTAAGCCATTGGGGCTGGATTTGATTTTTATATTTCACTTTTGTTGCTCACTTTCTTGAACCTACAGTCAGTTAAGGGCTTTCCTCAGTTGAAACTCTGTGGGTTGAAGTATTTTCAGGATATGTCTCCTCTATGAACTTACAGCATCTTCTTCCAACTTAATATTACACTCAGCAATGCAACTATATTACATCACATGTATAATTCACAGTCCGTGGATGAGACCTATGGCCAATCAGGTAGCACTGTCAGCATGGCTTATATGGTCATCAACTATTTTGGGAAAATGTGCTCTTATGAATTAAAACTGTGGTCTTGATGCATTCACAAAGTCATCAAATTAAAATAAACATTGTGAAATTCTTCAGTAGCTCATATTTCATGTCATTTTGAGGTCTTTTTTGTTTTTTTTGAGGATCAGTTGGATCTTTCTGTAGCATGATTTTGCCATGTTTGAAGTGTCTATTGCCTTATTTTCATTCAGCTAGCTTGTTTTCAGGCTGATGAACTGATCTTATGCAGTATGGGTAGCTAATCATTGGAATTGTCAGGAAATTAAGTTCTCTAGTGCCATAAAAAATTAGAACTCCTTCTCAAGATGTAAAGACTGTGCTATAAAGTGTTAGTTTCCCTTTGAATTTTAGCACTGCACACCATAAAATTAACTTTCTGAATAGTTTATGCTTTGAAATTTGACTGTTGACTTATTATTATAAGCTTTTTTGACGTGAAATTCATAGTCCAAAAAAGTAAGTGTGGTTTTTTTTACTTCATCATGTGGCAGGAAACAATATCTGAAATATTCATGGATTATTTTGAAAAAAAGACACTAGTCATCATGAGATACTTTATAGCCTATTTTCCAGGCTGGGCGTTAAGTTATTTCAAATACTTGATCAAACTTCTATTGGTTGGAGCAAGAGCTAATGTATTTCTTGACACTGCATCAGAGTAACTTACCACTGAACATTCCAATATCAGAAGTATTTGGATAGTAGGCAGAATGATCATCATGGATCCAATATTCATACCAAAGCACAAAAATAACAGGAAAATTGGAATAAAGAAGGAAGAGTGTTTTCACTGTTCGGAACATCAACCTTCATTCCACAATTCCTGCCATATTTTCCCAATGTTTGTTTTGTATGGTGTGATTGGGGTATAAAAATGTTTATCCAAGAACATGGTTCGAAAAATTTTTAAAGCCTCTATACCAAAGGTTAGCAGAGCAAATAAAAAAAAAGTGAAATACCATGTTCACCAAGAGCAACAGGCGGCTTCGATTAATACCAGTACTTTTGTGAAGTTGGCCAAATCTGGGGATTATGATCATGAAGATTTTGATAAAGACATAAAATAATGTATGTAGATTCCAGGAAGTGGGTATGAATAATGATAATTCAAATGATAAGGTGTTGTGTGTCAGTACATTCATCCTCTCTCCTGGCCCACACATACAATGTAGTGGAGGTATCTATTGCTGTGGCAGGTTTGCATAATTTATTCATAGAAATATATATATATATGATGGTAACACAGAGAATGATGCTTACATAAATTTACATAGTCTGTGGTGAGCAGAAAAATAACACACAAAATATGTGTGTTGTATTTTAAGATGTTGGGATGGGCATTTGGGGGCGGCTCTGACCAATTTTTTGCCTCCTTGATCCGTCAGGTCGGAGGAAGGGGTGTAAAATCGGCAAGGGTAATTGATGTGCAGGAGAGATAGCCAGGGATCGACCTTAACGCCAGTGCTTCCCTGCGCCTGCCCTAAACCTAAGAATGACTCCTCACTCAGGGGCGAGAAGTCAAGAACAGAATACTACCTTTCCAAGAAATGCCTGACCAAAACTAGTCAGACAAGGTAACACACTTTTGGACACAAATAAAACGTATTTCTAACTAAACATTTATTTATAAAACTTACCTAAAAATCGCCCCTTCCAAAAAGTATGACGTCTTACCAATATAAAAGCAAGGCAAATAATGTACAGGCGAGAATGATAATTATAAAATGAGAGGTGAGACGCACGAGAAGAATCAATAAAAACACTGACTAAATCACAAAAACCTTCTCCTACAGTAACTGTCGCACTGGGCCAGGTCGGGCATGGTTAGATGTCTTGTACTTGCAGGCGTTTTTACAAATTGACAAATCTATTAGAAAATCGTGAAAAATCAGCGGAAACACACTACAACATGTGGGTAAAAATGCATGTGCAAAAACTACATGCATGTGCACATGCAAACACATCACAAGGCACATAATAAAATAGTGAAAATAAAAGAAAAACATAATGACAAATAATAGGGGAATGGGTGCAGGGTCCGCCAGGTGGGATGCTGTTCACCATAAACTTTAACATTTTGCTGACAAATATGGTCGAAAAATGCAGGATAAAAAGACCAGACTGATGAACTTGGCGAAAAATGACACAATGAACACAAAATGAATAGTTATGTTAATTTTTCAAAGATGAACAAAAATATGAAAAAATTCCCAAGAACAAATTTAATAAAAGGTTGGCTATTTTAGGGAAGTTTTGCTGTAGGGGAAAAAAGTGGGGGAACAAATATGGTAGTATTGATTTAGCTAGTATGCAGTATGTAACACTTTTAAGATTTATGTTGATCTTCGTATAGTGATTGTGAGATTCCTAATTCTGCTCTCAATGATAACCAATGGTATTGGAAATAAAAGTATGCAATAAAATTTTTATTTGGAAAAACTGACCTTTAGAAAGCACAGACGCAAAAGTTCTGACACAAGTTGCAATAAATGAGAAAGTTGCTCCTTTTTCATACATTTTGTGAAAAAAGAACAATATTATCCTGGTCTGTGAATCATTCTGTTTATTGCAACCAATCACCTGGATTGGATGATCTTCCATTTTTTCAGTGGAGGTTGGTTTTCAAGTTACTGCAGGAATCATACTGGCATCTGAATTGTGCACTCTACCCTGCACGAAATGAATTGATCAATCAGCCATAAGGAACTTGCACTTGAGCAGCCATATTTCTGAATGTTGAAGCCCTTACTCATGTGATGTTAGGGGGTGGCTTAAAGGAGGAGCTAGGAGAGGTGACTCGTGTTGTGGTGCGCCGATTACTGCAGTAAGCTCGTCAGCTTTTCAAAGTGATTCGCAAGAATGCATCGTTTTGGAGCTCAAAGTTGTTCAAAGTTGTCCAAAGGTTTACAACATCAAAGATTACACTCGCAACAAGTTTGTGATAAAGTCAGTTGTTGTTTTGTTTGTCTTAGTGAGCAGTTGGTTTTTGAGAGGCTCTGAGCATCCCTAGTAAATCGAAAACCAAGCGTGTGTTCTAGGTTGAGTCAAACTATTTGGAAAATAGTTTGAGTAAGCAGATAGCAGGGCCCGAGTTTCGGCATCCGAAAACCTTTGATAACCTGAGCGAAGATCCCTGGATGAATTGACACAGCACTCTCTACGAGCCCGTCAATCTCCTGCGTTCGATTATCATAGCATAAATCCGTAAAACACTCCAAGTGTTCCGTTTCTAGCGTTCCGCATGCTCTTCTACGTTCCGTACATCTCTTCTAAAACGCGCAATAAATCGTCAAGCTACACAGCTTTGCGTTCCGTCATCACTTCTATTTTTTTTTCACGCACGACACTCGTCATCAGGGAAGAGGACCAAAAGGTGTTGCAGGACTCGTAGGAACAGGGGTACTATAAATAAGGGGATGCTACATATTTCCCCCACTATGGAGGGCACTGAGCCTATCACAAAGAGTGATTGCCCAAGGATGATGAGAGACAACAGAGATGTCAGCAATTGTAGTTCTGGAATGGAACCCGAGGAGAGCTGCAACCTTAGTCCCATTTGGGAATTCCAGCAGGGAGAGAGAGTGTGTGCTGGGGTCCAATCCCACTTGCTACTAGCTCATGAAGATGACTTACCGAACAGATATGTGTTATCTAACAGGTGATGGGGGCCCTTGGGGGTATAACTTGGAAGTATCAACATATGAGTGCATAAGAGCAGACCCAATATTTATACCAGTTGGGAGTGGGTATTTTTATCGTGCTGGAGTGGGGTAGGGGGAGATGGCTACAGTAATCGTGGATGGTTCTTGCAGAAGACGCTGGTCTAGTTGAAGGCCAAAAATAGTTCGCATCGGCATTTCTAGTAGAGAAGAGGCCAGTGCTGTGAAGATGTAGGACTAAGGCCTAGAAAGAGATGCCGACTCTGTTTGTTTAGAGTCATTTATGGAGTGCATAAATAGCTACAAAGAGACACCAACATGAATGTAGACAAAAACAAGCATATGGTAAATAAATGTGCATACTGTAAGGAATCTAGGTATACTGTAGAATCCTACAAATGGCTAGAGGTGACACTCAGTTATGCCAGGGCTGTCACACCACTGGCCAGCCTCAGCTTGGATATAAGGTACCAAACAGGGCTTACCACAAATGGTTGGGTTTGGAACCTACAGATTACCTGAAACATCAATCCTAAAAATAGAATGTTTTATCTTTGTTTGAATTTTAGCCAGAACACCTACCTACTTTTTATAGCCTGAAGGGCAGGTTTTACAGGACTCCATGGTCATATAAGTGCAGAGCTTATATAAGAGGAACTCTTTGGGTGGGTTGTTCAGCTGCCTAACTCATAATGAAATAGGCAGATCTCCTCATTTGCTGCACCATCACCAACATGAAAACTGGGCTGAGTAGACCAGGCTCACCTACACAATTCATCTACCCAGAAATGATGAAAGCCTGTGTCTACCTGGGCCAGCTATCAGAAATCCAATTTTGGGGGACACCCTGAATCAAATCTTGTTTTTGAGACTACTAGTCAGATATGATAAATATTTGACCAAGGGGACCCCAATGTTTTATCATACAATGCAAGCACACCCAGGGTTGTCAGATGGGAAAATGTGCATCTGGCTATTCATTATGCGGCATGCCCTGCACTTAGCACCACAACTACAACCACAATTTGGAAACCATCCAGCTGGCTTAGTTAGCACAGTTGGATAGCACATCTGCCTTGTATGCAGAAGGTGGAGGGTTCAAGCCCCAGATCAAGCATTATTTTTCTGACTGGCCCACCATGTGGATTCGGGCATACAACATTGTTGACCATAGCAGGGGCCCTTCCTTCTTGAAGGGGAAGGGGTGTTGTAATGGGTTGTCTGGCAATTAATTATGCAGCATGCCCCTCACTCAGCACCACAACTACAACCACAATTTCAGAACCATCCAAGTGGCTCAGTTAGCACAGTTGGATAGCGCATCTGCCTTGTATGAAGAAGGTTGAGGGTTTGAGCCCGACTCGCCAGCTACGTGGATTTGGGCATACAACAAGGCCTGTTTTTTGGAACAAAATGTGTTTATTTATGCATTTTTGACTTTTTGCGAACTCATTCATGCTTGTGAAATGAGTAATTTATTAAGAAGGGAGAAAAAACAAAAAAATTTGATTTTTGGGTCGAATTCTGATCAGAATTTGTCAAAAATTATAGAAACAGAAACAAAGTGTGGAGAACCAAAATCACATACAAATTCGTGGGCTCTCATATATGTGCTTAGCCAAAATGAAGAATCATAGACTGCATAGGAATCATTTTTGCTTCCAGCAACAAGCACTGGAAAAATTCTCGGATTCATATACTCCAGAACTGGGAGATCAATTTTTCAAGACTGTTTTCATGATTTAAAAATTCATTTTTCCCATCTAATGAGATTCATGCTCTTACAATGTGCAGATGTTTTCAACCAGCTGACCAACCAAAAAATTTGGATTATTGAATCTGAGTCACTGTCTCAAACGGATGGTGTTTCAATCATTTGTCAAATGCAACAAAATTATGTTCATAAAGTTGAAAAAATTTGTGGAGACCGCCGAATAATTTGGCCAAAAAAAGATACATTATCAAAGACAAAGTGATTAAACCACGAATAGAAAAGAGGTAACAACTATTGAATGCAGCTAACTACTGAGTGAAGCAGTCGCCCTTGAACTGGATTATAGCAAGCAATGATCAAAATAATCATTAGTGACACAAAACACCTCAAAATATAAGGGTTTTGACCTTCCCAAACGTGTCCGAATGCACCTTCCAGATTTTGAAATCTCATTTTTTCACATCTCCAAATGTTTTTTCGCCAAAAATTTTGGGGATTTACTTATCATGGCAGTCATCCCACATCTATGCAAAATTGTTGAATTGGGTGAAGCAACAATTCGACCAGAAGAGGGATGATTTATCCTTCATTATATTTTTCTAGGTGGTGTGTGCATTGCATCCATCAATAAGAATTTTTTTTTATTATTTTGCGTCCATTAAATGGATTGCGGACAGCCACTGATTTTCATAATATTACTATTTAAATTTATTATTAATTATTATCATTCTCGTGCATTTCCTGGAGAATTGGTGCTGATTACCAGGACCCAATACCAAGGTAAAGACAGCTTTTCCTGGATATTATGTTATTATTGGGTGTAGCCAATTGCACTTTTTTCATATGCGCTTTTGCCAATTGCGCGGATCCAAATGCGCCACATGTCATATGCGAGTCATATGCGCTATTAGCAAATGGGCCCTGTGTTAAATGCACCGTTTGCAAATGCCCATTGTTCATTTGCGCCATAATTCTAATTGGACACTGAAAAGATAGTATCAAATGAGAAATGTAATTATTCTTGAATACCACACAAACTAGGCAGAAACAACATTGTAAATTATTGTACAGTCATACAGGACCACACAGCTAGTCACATAGCCACAGAGTTGTAAATTATCAGAAAGAAATTATGTCACATTTGGAACGTCAGAATTTTTTACACTCAAGCTACAGTATGATCAGGGTGAAATTAGTGCAATTGATTTTATGAGCCGCATAGCTCATAATTTGGCTGATCCTTCGGCCTATTAAATAATGTAACTATACATTTATGTCTTGCTTATTTTGACCTTCGAACTCAAGTGGTAAGATCTGGAGCAAATGTTTACTTTTGCTGCTTCTGAAAAATTTCAAATTATGAAGGTGCTGGTCACGGGATTATGTGATCATAGAATCATAATTAGATCATAGAATCATTTACAGTAGATAAACCCTGATATAGAATAACTACATAAGCCTGACAAAAATAAACATACTGCAAAAATTTCGGATTGGAAAAATTCTGTACAAAGAATGCTTCCTAAACAATTTCTGGATTTTATTACCGGTTTATTCATTGCCTTTTCTATGATAAATAGAAACACCAAGGCACATTTGGAAAAAGCACAATTGCAGTTGGCGCATTATACACATGGCGCAATTGGCTAGGGTGCAAATGGGGAAGTGCGATTGACATTGGCACATATGGCTACAAACCGTTATTATACTAGGCTGTTGAGTCTGATGTTTGGGTTTATACAAAGGAAGTTGCAATAGTTCTCTGACCACAGGCTAACAAAATACAAACACACCAAACTCTCTTGCCGGATTCTCAGATACAATCCCCAGTACTTCCGTAAGTCTCAGGCGGAACACATTGGCACAGACCTTAAAAGAATGTACCCCAGTCTCCAATCCTAACATTTTTGACACTTCGACCATGCTCATAAAACAATACAATTACTGTGTCGAGCTTGTATTGGATTGATAAAGTGACGATGTCAATACCATAAAAAATATGTATAAGAAGATGATGGGGCGAGGCATCAAATAAACAATTCAAACTAATAATGAAAAGTTATCAAAAACGTGTGAAACAGTGGCACAATAAATCTATGTAATTTTATCTTTTTCTTCTTGCCACTTTTTGCTGGGTCCACCATCTGCACACCCATGCAAGAAGTTGAACACCCGCGCCTACAGTAACCCTGAAAATTATTGTAGTGAGTTCCTTGTATTTTGTCTTATCCTTAAGGTAACATCTGGGGCAACCATTGTCACAGCCCAAGCTCCACTTGTGACTCGGGTTCTTGTCAAAAGACAAATTCTGATGGCAAGTCCTAAATGACTTACTTTTCATTGACCAGGAAATAATAATAAACAATACCGAACTGATTTACAGAAGATAACACAGGCTTATTTATAAAAAAGTAGCACGACTTTACAGATGAATGAGATTTAAAAAATACATCAAGCACAAATTAGGCCAAGCCCCAAGCATAGAAATACTGCTGATAATACTGATGAAACATAGAATATGTTTCACTTCACTACTTATTAAGATTACTGTACCTGTGATACACGATAGAACAAAACTAGATACAGAATATACTGTAGGACACTAAAACGATTGATATCCTAACTGGGTTACAAAAGCACCAAATCAAGTGATACGGAAACAATGTACATAGTACAAAAATATGATAAGTGAACAGGGTTCCTCTTGACACCATGATTGCTTTTCGATTGCAGGAGTTAGATATTCCAGTTACTGATTAGTGACTGAAAGTTGTTTTTAATTCTGCTAGAGAACTATTGCACTATGTTTAGATGATTACTTACAGGAAGATTATATATACAAACACATCAGTTTGGCGAAAAAACAGTGATATACAAACTGACGAAAAATCGGCCAAGTCCAAGCAAATAATGCCACTAGTGCTGAATAAATTTTTGCTGGATACACTTGTTGGTGGAGCACATAAAAATCGCCCAAACCCATGTTTATCTTGACCGCCATGGCTAATTTTTTTAGCACAATAGTTACATATTGCCTTTTGTTCATCAGTCGTCAAAATAGTAAAAAAGTTCTATATAACAGCAGAATGATTAGAAGTGGCCATTCTTCAAAATTAAAGTATAGTCTGCAAAATCTGCATAAATCTGCAAAAAATTGAAATCTGCAAAAAACAGAAAAACAAACATGGTACCCATGTGAATTGACTATCACGGGGGTTGCAGAAATGAATGGTACATGAGGCAGTGGGGTCCCGTCTAACGCAGAATTGCTGAAAGTAGACAAGGGTGGATTAGGGGGGTGGGAGACTTACCGTGGGAACGGCTGATGATTGCATAATATTTGTCGGCCACCGCAGTAACATCTGATCAAAACTCAAGGTGCGGTGCACGGCCGTGGCGGCATTAGGCGAACTTGACTATGATGGGAGGTGTGTGAGATCCGGCGGTGTGTGGCTTACTTTCGGCATCTTTTTTCGGAGGGTATAATAACCTTTTTTGTAACCTTGGGCACAACTATGGCATGATCGAATTTTGAAACTTGGGGTTGTAGGTGGATGCAGCACAAAGGCAGGGAAAGGAAGCGTACAATCCAAATGGTCACCAGTGTTGTATTTGAAGATACATCAGGGCTTCGAGTCTCAGGCAGGATTGGGATTCCAGGATTCGTCCTTAATGTATGTACTTCCTGCACCCACGCTTACCCAATTAACCTAACTAACAGTACTTCAACCCAACACTAATAACCCTACCAATCAAGGAAGAGGTACTTCCTTAATTGTCTCACAAATTAAATGGATACAAGAAAGGAAAACCATTTCTTCAATTTTACTTACGCTAAGAAAAAAAAACACTTACTTACAAACAGGACGAGGCGAGAATATAAACAATTCACTCCCACACACTGGGAAGAAAACAAACAAAGATGTGCGTGCGGGGAGGCAGCAAGTAGGGAAAAGTAGCTATGGGGCACAACAAGAATAATGCACATTGAGAAAGCCAGTGCATGCGTACCAACATGCGCTACAGTAAGACGACTGTTGCTGGTCCGTGTTGCTCCCTCCACTTGGTACTTGCGGGCCTCATGCATGGATTGGCAAAATATGACAAAATCGGTGGAAACACACTACAACAGGGGCACATAAAAATCGCCCAAACCCATGTTTATCTTGACCATCATGGCTAATTTCTTTAGCACAATAGTTACATATTGCCTTTTGTTAGTCAGTCGTCGAAATAGTAAAAAAGTTCTATATAACAGCATAATGATCAGAAGTGGCCATTCTTCAAGTTTAAAGTATAGTCTGCAAAATCTGCAAAAATCTGCAAAAAATTTAAATCTGCAAAAAACAGAAAAACTAACACAGTACATATAATCCAGAACTCATCTATAAATAAATTACATTAATAGCAAATATAGGAGAACACAAGAGTCATAATAAATAGGTAAAAAAACATGTATGATTGGCACTGGCACCAGTGCAGGTGCTTAGGCAGTGGCACCAGCACCTGCACCAGCAAAAAAAGGGTGGCACCAGGACATCCCTAATAAAAATACTGGCCAAGAAAACGAGCCAAGAGAAAACCCAGCCAGTGCATCAATAGATGGCCAAAATTGGCTGGTTTTCAGCCAATCTAGTAACAATAGTGTGTTTCACTATTAAGTTGTTTTTTCCATACGTTTTTCATTATCAAAATTTCATGACAACTTTTTTCCCATAGTAAATCGACAGAACCGACACTACATTTCTAAATCCATAGAATTTTTTTGTTTTTAAATTTTTGCGGGCACACATAGCCATTTTCCTATAGCCAGAAAGGCATGCTTTACAGGACTATATGGTCATATAAGTGCCCACCTCATATGAGAGGGGCTCTTCGGGTGCTTTTTAGGGCCTAGTGGTGGCCACATTTCACAGGCTCGTGTATGCCTGACAAGCAGGACTTGTTCGGCTACCTATCTCGTAATGGAATAGGCTCACCTCCTCACTGGCCAACATGCTAAGAGGGCTGATTAGACCCTGGCTAGCAGTTTTCCAATCTTCCCTACACAATTTATCTACCCGGAGAGGATGAAAGGCTGTGTCTGTCTGGGCCAGCTACCAGACATTCAATTTCGGGTTACATCCGAATCAAACCTAATCCTTGAGACTAGCAGTCAGAGATGATAACCACTAAACCAAGATGGCCCTAAATCCATGGGATTGATACCAGGTGCTGCTAGTGTTGAATCAGACTATAAAGTGGGTGCAGACAGCGATTCAAGTCCAAAAAAGCAAGTGTGCAGGCTGATGTCAATGCATACCATGCAACCATGCATTTAAGGTACCATCATTTAAGGAAAATTCATACATGGCCACAGGGTATACATAGGGTATACATTATCCCTACCCTAAACTTTAGAGTAACCATTTGCTATCTGGCGATTTTTGGACAAAATTACAAAAATTACAAAGAAAAATACATTGACAAAAAATAACTGATGCAAGCAATGCACAGTATATGGTTGACAATAAGTATGAGAACATCAAAATAAGTTACTGGTTGGCAAATACACATCATCTTCCATTTCAGTATCATCCAATTTCATTTCCTTTCTTGTTTTCTTTTTTCGATTATGAGGGTCATCAGTGCGCATGTGGTTTTCTGCAACCCATGCCTTTGCATATTTTGATGCTTTGAACTGTTCCAAATCATTTGGGCCATTTATTCTTAAGCGCATCAAAGCATCCAGGCTTATTCCTTCGAGTCTTGATCGCCTTGATGTGCGTATATGGTTCATTATTGAAAAGCCTCGTTCGGCATCAGCACTGCCAATAGGCAAAATCAGGACAATATGGATCAGCTTCTTGATATTTTCTCCCCAGATAATGCCACTGTCTTTTTTTAGAAAATGCTGCCAGAAAGTAACAGCTGTAGTCTTCTGAAAGCGGCAAAAGTCACTCTGTTTGATGATTTGAAGAAGTGCCTGGGTCCACTCACTTGCTGTTGCAGCTGCATCAAGCTGAAATTTCAATGCCAAGTCATTGATTGCATCAGTGCCATATAAAAGGATTTCTGATTCTTTCTGAGGGAGCTTTTCAGGAGCCAATACATCAAAACTTTCAAAGCTTCCTGATGGAAAATAAGAATCAATTTCATTTTTGATGCTGCTTAGAAACGTTTCACGAAAAGTGTCCAGTCTAGGAACTCGGCCCTCAGGTTCAAGCTCCACTGTTTGCCATTTCACAGAGATTGATGAGTGGTAATTGGCAAGACTGCATTTTCGAGTTGTTGAATCAGAGCATGTTACAAACACATCTAAAATTGACTTTTATCATTGTCACAAAAATGATTTGCTATATGTCAATTTTAGGATTTTTCCCTACCCTAAAATTTTGACCGTGGCCATGTATGGGAAAATTAGTTCTGATACTACCTGAGTTGTATCAAATAGTGTGACCAAAAAGAGGACCCAAAATTACCTAACTTACTCCTGGGGCCCATTTCTCAAAGCCGACAAAAATTTCATCAGCAAGGTTAATTCATCAGTGAAAATTTTCAATTTGTTGATGAGATTTTGCAAACGTCATTTTTTGGGTTTTCCAGAGGTTTTAAATCATTTTCAATTTGTTGACAAAATCTCGTCAAAGATATCCTAAATGGACTCTGGTTCGTTGATGAATTGATAACTGTGATTTGCAGTAACATAAAGGCTTTCAATTTTGCTTGTTTATCAACATAGCTACAGTATTTTTAATTTTTTTAATTTCTACATCTATTTGCATTGCATCTGTCACATGCCGCTCAATTTCTCCCAACATCACATGATTCTCATCATGTTGATACTTTATTTTTTCGTCGAATGTGCTTCACAGGCACATGGCTATTTTAGGTGCATCCCATGCACCTCTTATCACCTAAATTAGTGTGGCCTTTGTTACGCAAAAACGACTAGCTAAGAAGTATTGCTAAAGAGGTTTGTATGCTTAGTATAGGCACTTCGAGTCGGCCTCAGTGCTGCTAAATGCATTTGAACCAAAAAATGTCTATGTGCTCATAGGCATCTTCTGCATCAGGTCTAGCTACAGAAGTCAGTGCTGGCATGGAGAACTCGGCCCAGGCCAGTGCTGTAGCCAACAAAGTCCTTAAAAGTACATGTTTCTTTAGTTTTTCACTCATTTTTTGGGTTGACCCAGTTTTTCTGTTTTGTGCTCAGCTTCTCATCCGCAGCCATCAAATTTACATATTTTTATTATACTACATCCCATCCGCCACCAAATTTACATACATTTCACCCGTCACTTTGTACCAGGTCCCCGCCTGTTATTATATTCAAATAAAGAGAGTCGCCACCAGCCTCCTCCATTTTCTGTTCAATTGAGGAACCAAGTCGGATCACTCCCACCCATTTGTCAACCCAAATCACTAACCAGGGACCCCGTCACCCTTCATCAAATTGCTTGAGAAACAGGACTATTTGAGTCTTCTCATTGGATTATTATTGTTGTGGGTATATTTTGGGGAACCCTTTCTAAGTCAGTTTTCCGCTGAGTTTCCCCAGACAAGTAGGGCTCCTTCATTTTGTGTTTGGGCTAAAAAGGGATTTTTTGGTTCATAATGGGGTCCCAGAGTTTGGGTCATTTCAGGAATGACCTTGTCCCCATTCACACTGAGCAAGACCCACGGATTGTCACCCCTAACCTGGTGGCATTGTCCATTATTCTACAGCAGTACCCTCAGAGCAACACTAGAATACCTATGGGAATCTCCTATAGCCAGTACTAGCCGGGTAAGGTTTGCAAAACAAAGAAAAGCCACCCCCTTGGGGGTCACAGCCTGTCACTCACTGTGATAGGGTCAATCTGGCATGGTATCTTCCATCAATGTGACCAGGGAATAACATTTCCTACCTAACAGGACCCCCCTTTTCCGCTTAACATAACACATCCAATGAGAATTAGCATCAGGAATCAGCATTCCTCTGTGAAAATGAAATGTAAAATTTTTTGTCAGTTTTGAAAAAATATTTGATGCCAAGTGCACAATTCACAATTGCTTCATCTCAATCTCATCCTCAATTTTCCTTATCTCCCCTGACCTCGACCTTGACCTTGAACCACCACTTTTCCTAAGCGTATAAAATAAGACATCTTTCTCGAATGTAATTGTCTTCTCAGGGTACATCTGAGCTTCAATTTTTGCTCACTGTTCTGCTTGGGATATATGTCTCAATAGAAAAAAACTAGTGCATTTTCAAAAACACACATAAAAAGTTACAAAACTGGTGAAGCACATTTAAACATTTGGACATATAATATAAAAAATTACAAAATTCATGAATTTGGATGACTAAAGAGAAATATTGATTTTCATTCATTTTTTGCATCTTTGAAAATTAGTAATAAATACTCATTTTGTATTGTGATTTTTTTCAGTAGAATAGCGAAATATCTGACTAGAGTATCCCATATGTAAAATCCTGACAAACACCCATCCCAAAGATGCTGCTCTGCATCCTAATGCAGTCCAAAACTATACTGTAGTTTCCAACTATTTGCTGAAAACTAGCATTTGAAAAATGTATTTTGGAGCTCCAACTTTTCTCGCATCATTGTGTGTATGTGACACGCAAGGCTTTAGGTTTTTTGAGCATACATCAAACGTGCATTATACGACTGTTCATGCTCTACATTGCTTGAACAGGTGGTAGGCTTGAATATTTGCAGTTTGTTTGAATAAGCTCTTCACAACGTTAAAACTATGCAATATTTTTCATCAATCATAGAATCATTCTCCCAGCAGAAACTTTTCATTGATATATCGTGGATTGATAGGCATGGCCTGTACAATTTCCAATAAGATGGCCCATTTGCTTATATTTTATATTTTGCCATATATTATGGTAAGCAACTCTGACAGTTTCTGAATTCTGATGAGTATGTCATCTTCAAATCTCTGCTTATGTCAAATTATTTCAGCGATAAATGTAAAAAAACTAATCACTTGCAGATGACTGATTACTGTAGTTTATGGGGAATGTGTAACGCACATGAATGCGTTAATGTAAATACAGATTGTACAGTATGTGATATTCATTATTAATTATAAATTAATATTATAATGTATCATCTCAAGGGTGTCTGGAATTCACACCCAAATATTCCCATAAATTTATGTGAAGCACTTTATTTTGATCGTCCCACACCCCATTGACCCAAATAAAGACGTGCATAATTATTTGCACATTGGCACCTGTCCCTCATAATGCACATGAAAATATACATTCTATAGGTACAATAATCCCCCCCCCCCAGACGCATATACACACCTGCCCATGTAGAAAATACAGAAACCCCGACCCAGACACAAGATTTAGGAGGAATGCATGGAAAACCGAAAAACACATGAAAAACTAAAAAACATATAGGGGGCAAAGCATACTGTAGATTAAAGGCATGTAAGCATAAAAATTAACAGTAAATTAAAGCAAGAGGCGTGGCTAAAGAAGCATACAGTAGGCAGAAACAGGTAAGCGAAGCAGCAATTGATTAGGTGAGCAGAGGGAAGTGGACCTCCCATGATGCGAGGGCGTGGATCAAAGAATGGGTATAAAAGACAGGAGAACCCGAAAAAGACAGATTTTTATGGAGATTTTGTAATTTTTGTGGAAGCGTCTTTCTATGCAAGTTTAGAGAAAGCGCTTCAAAGCAAGTTTATTATTTGCAAGCGTTTGTTTTCTCCAACAATTACTATTTTAACTATGGAATCTTCAGCATATAAAAATGCTTGGGTATGCTCCTATTTGCAAGGAAAAGCATCCGTAGGCACATTATAAACGTTTTTAAAAACAGCGAAAATTTTTGGAAAATACGGAAAAAACTTTTGGGTCCGGTTCTCATGTGGAAAAAATCAACCGCTCTAAAAACATCATGTTTTAAAAGCTTAAAAACACTAAAATAAACCGTCTATGAGCATTTTTAAGCGAAAAAAGACTTTAGAAAATTGGGGGAAAATTTTTTACCCATATCGCCATTTGACGAAAAAGCCAGCGGGAAAAACAGTGTTCACCAATATACATCTTTTCAGTTTCCGATTCCCGAAAATTTTTTCGACAATGAGAACGTTGCAAAAATTTTTTTCTTTATTCCCGAATTTTTCTCCTCAAAAGATTCCTTTGCAGAAAAAAAACACTGGACAAAGCAAATTCTGGAAATAATTGAGTTTTCTAGTTGATAAAGATCAGGTATCCAGTGTTATTCAGCGCGAAACGGCATATACTGTATCAAGTGCGGCTGCCAGAACCGCAAAAAGTACTCCACCCGAGAACTTTTTGCCAGTCCATAAACCGCACTAAACTGCAATGCGGTTGCGGGTTGCCATCCGCAACCGTATAGCGGTTTTGCGGGTGACTTGCGGGTCGCAATTTTTGAAAACCGCAAAAAAGTGTGCGAGCTGCAGACTTTTTCGCCCGTTGCGGATAAGTATGCCTACGGCTTAACGAATGCAGACGCAAAACGAGTGCGAAAATTTCTCTTTCAACACACAAAGTATATTGGATGTTTTTTCCAATTTGGTAGTGCTTGTGACTATGGTAGCGCTCGTGCACCATACCCTCTACGCTCGGGGGTCATAAATTGACCACAATGTCCAACAATGACTCCTTTGTTTAGAAAACCAATGAAATTCGAGACAGCGATGACACTTGCCACGCTGCAAACGGTATAAAAGCGGCAAATTTTGCAAATATGTATCATTTGCTCCATTTTTTGTGTCGTGTTTATGATATGCGTAATCGGTTCGTGGTATATGGTTATATAAAATTTGCATATTATATCACATACCGTTTGCGCCTATCTTGTACGATTTTCCTACTCGACGAGAAACGCCCGTTCCAAAATTAACATCCATGTGTCGTATTTGGGGTCGGTGTTCATGTGCTCGTGATATGCTATATACTTGATGTTCATATCACAGCCCTTGACACTGACTCCCGATCGATGGTATTTCTTACGCAGCGCATGAACTGAGGTATAGTTTTTGTTCCTCTGGACCTGACAGGGACAATTACGTTCCAAATCATTGACTGATCAAGCAAGATTTGGCACGATTTGTACCTGCAATGAACAGTGGACTGCTCTTAATTTGCCAATGATATACTGTAATTAAATTATGTTTAAATTAAGTTGTCGCACAAACGAAAGTTCATATAGTAGTTGAATTGCTTTATCAGGGTATTTTTTTCAAAGTTATCGTGGTTTTGTACGTTATGACGTTTTTTCATGGACTTCAATTTTTTTATGGACATAAAAATTTTTTTAGGCTTCAAAAATATGATTGAATTCGCGTTATAATTACTATCGTTTTTTATGACCAATGATCAAAAATTCTTCCTTTGATTCGAAGACCACATTAGCACTGGAAGTGATCGATCGAACGTCCCAACTAACCAAAAGTTCCGATTCTTCGAATAGTGCTTAAGATTTTATCTACAAAGTCCCGTTTTAGCAAAAGTTCCGACTCCTCGAAATATTTTTTTCAAAAAATCCCGTTTCCTCGAAAATAATAAATGTTCAGGTTTAAATTAACCATTTTATCACGTGAAGGTTCGCACAAAATAAAGTGCCCACGGTCGCCTAAGCTATCCTAAGCGTCGAAGTAGAGCACTCCAAAAATGATCAACAATGTGCATGAAAAAAAATCAACAAAAAATCTCAACTTTCGAATCCTATCATCAATAAATTTTG
Source organism: Romanomermis culicivorax (assembly GCA_963922205.1). Lineage (NCBI taxonomy): Eukaryota > Metazoa > Nematoda > Enoplea > Mermithida > Mermithidae > Romanomermis > Romanomermis culicivorax. Next base: position 225,244 of record CAWUHX010000137.1, on the reverse strand, counting down.
TTTTTACGATCAAATTTACAGACGTTTCAAGAAAATCGATCTGTTTGTCTATGCACTTTCGATGAACTGGGATTCATGATGCACACGAATTATAAATTTTACCTTCTTTCCGAGGAATCCGGACTTTCTAGGAATCAGGAAAGCAAATTCATGATGCACTAACGCAAGTTTCGAGGAATCGGTAATTTTATCCACTTTTCGAGGAATTGGGACTTTCGAGAAAAGAGGACGTTCGAGGAATAGGGATACAACTCTGAAAGTGAGTATAAAAAACCAGAATAAGCCTGCAGTCATTTGATTACGATCGCGCATTTAATTTGAAACGCAGCCCAAACATCTCCGGAATACGAGAAGGGCCACTTGCAAAAATTTGTCACCATTTGAAAAAATAAAGAAAAAATAATCTGGTAATCTACTTCCAACATTTTTTGAAGATGCATCACAAAAATTTCAAGATTTTTTTATGTTTGACTTTCTTTTCAAGTTTTCAAAAATATAGAACACCTTGTAAAAAATCAAGATTGATAATTTCTGGAATTTTTCTGGAACAAAAGCGCTGCTCGGCCTCCTACGTTAGGGAACCCTTATGAGGTCAGGACTTGCTTGATTATGAGGTCAGAACTTGCTTGGTTTTTACAGGTATTGCAAACGGGGGATGTTATTTTGGACGGGAATCCAATCGACATATTGATTTTTCATAAAAAATTTTATTTTTGGAGTTCCTTTCAGAGAAACGTCGAAACATTTTTCTCCCAAAATGAGCGGAGCAACGTCTTTGATTGGCTTGCTCAAAAAGTTTCACCCTTTGATAATCCTTATTTTTCTTCAAAATTGCATCGTGATTTTTCCCAGATTATCTTTAAAAAATTCGATGCACTTTAAAAATCGGAAAACATTATTGATTTTTTTGCGATGCATCTTGAAAACTTTTTGCATTTTGTTCGAAGACAACCATTTTTTTCTACTGGTCCCCCACAAGTGGACCTCCTCGTACTCAGTAAGTTCAATTTAATACACGATTTTCAATCAGTGAAAAACTTTATAGTGTAGAAAAACGACAAATTTCCTCGTGAGAATGGGAAACGGAAATATTATGGAAAAATTTCTATTGTCGATTTTGACAAAACTGAGTCGATATCAAAGTGCTACTCGAAAAACTTTGACCAGTCGACCAGGTTACTGAAGGAAATTTTCACCTGAATTCGTTCATTCACGAAAATTTTTTCAGTGATTACGGTGATAAGCTGCATTTATTTTGAAATGATCGATGTCGCAGTCAAACGCAGCCTTACGAAGGGTCAGGAAATCAATTTCGATTATCTTGAAATGTGGGATCATCAAAGACTCTGTACCATGAGGAAAAAATTTATTGAAAACAGTTAACGAGCCTTCCAGAAATTTAGAATATCAAAGTTTGGTTGCGATCTCGCTACATCAATCATTACAAAACGACCAGAGCACAGTTTTTCAATTCATATTTCAGAAAAATCTGCAAATTTCACAATTTAACGATTTTTTATATTCGAAATTTTCCCTCATCGAAAACATGTTTCTTAATCATTTTTTCTCACAAACATGTTCCTCGACGTTTAGCACTAACCTTTTTTACTAAAGTTTTTTAATCAAGAAATCTTTCATTAAATGTTATTTGAACACATGCACAAATTTTAGGTCCCGTGTGATCGAGAGTTTATCAGAAAATCTTTAAAATATGATATGTTCCGTGCATTCCACATTCATTATTTATGTGTATTTCAAGAAAAATAGACAAATGTTTAGAGAACTAGAAATTTTACATTGAAGCCACTTTTGCCCATAATTATTTTTTGTGATCCACTATACAGTAAACTTGCATAGCACTGATGATAATCACCTAACTTCTGAAATAAGTTGGTACAATTAATTCAGTACAGTACATCAAACACGGGGCAAATAGAGCTGATTTTAATTCTGGCTGTTTATTGGTACTGCAACTATACAGACCGTCAAATCAACAAAATTATCATATTTTCCCACTTCGAGATGCAAGAACAAGAAAGCTGGCGCAATATTCATGATGTGATGTGAGCTTTATATACTGTAGAAAATTAAAACACGAACTCCAAAATTACAGAAAATCCATGCTGCTGATCTGTAGTGGACTATATTTTAATTTTTGACCATTCAACCTGATTATTGAAAGAAAGTTTCAGCTGTTCTGTTTAACATTCGTGGACGATAAATTTTCCTTATTTGTTACAGTAATAAGGCTTATTTCGGAAGGATTGATCTCATGGAAGCAAGTTCTATACAGAAAAATTACCAAAATTTATTACTGTAATGAAATGATTTCTCCAGTTACGCTCAGATGTCAAACGTTATCCCATTCAGATCATACATGTTATTTGGGGGGGAAGTGTTATGGGACCCCCCCAGAAATCGTCGACCATATGGCTAGCCATTGGGCGACCGTCCCCAGGATTTTCCAATCCTATGGCTAGCCATATGGTAGCCGTAGGGACTCCCATACTTTTGGTCGGAAAAATACTGAAAAATGTCAATTTTTTGATCAAACATGTCACTTTTTGAACAAAAAATGGTAAAAAAATGTGAATTTTCTTGGCGCTTCGTGCCATTTCGTTAAAAAAACCGAATTTTTCTACCCTTGAGATGCTCCTCCCCCCAAAATTTTGGGAATTACTGACCCGGCGCCCGACCCTCCCCCCGCCCCAAGACCTCGGGGCCCCTTTACATGTATGATTTAGATCAATAATCAACAATAATTAAAAGGCGTGTCTCAAATACGGCGAAACACACAACAGCGAGACTCAAAACAGGGAAGTTTCAAAACAGCTATTCTCATTACATCGAAGTCTCAAAATAGCGATTCTCGAAAGAGCAAATCTCAATACAGCAAAAGTAAAAAAGTTTTATGCATGCACACATCATTTTTATAAATATGCAAATTAGGTATATTAAAGTCATTTTTGCTGAATGAGATCTATTTTTAGTTGCATTTGGACATGTAAGTTTCACATGCTTTTGTGCTGCAGTTGAGGTAGGTATGCACGAACGGATCATTCCAAAATTACAAAAATATGTCAGAAAAACATTCTTGCAGAACGTTCGAAGGACGAAAACATAAACAAAAAATTATCAAAGGGATTCCCGATTAGAATTGTTTTGTATGGAGCCTAATTGTGTCACGTGCCGACGAATTTTGCCCAATGTCATGCATTTTTCTGTGTGTACTTTGCATTTTTCTGTGTGTACTTTTTGTGTTTTGTTTCTGTTTCATTTTTGTACTTTCATTTCGGCTACAATTTGTTTTTCCGTTGTGCACATAGACTACAGTATGTAACCCGTTAGTCAGAATTTTCGCCAAAGATAAGCTCTCTGAGCTCATCGCTATAATTGGAGCACAATGTGCACCTCTTATCAGTAAAAACTAGCGACATTTCGCAATGTGAAACGACTAGTTTGGAGAATCTGAGATTCTCTCTAAATGACATTCATATGTTTAGCATGGAGAGTGAAACTCGCCCCAATGCTTAACGTATTTGAACTGGAAAATGTCTATGTGACCATAGGCATCTTCTGCAGCGATTTCCACTGTAGAAGTTAGCTTGGGTGTGACTAGCTCCACCCAAGGCATACTGTAGGTTTATGGGCCCTTTAACAGAGCACGTTTCTTTAGTTTTGCACTCATTTTTGGGCCTAATTGTTCCCTTGTGTTTTCTTAGCTGCGTCTCTGCATCCATCAACATTATATTTTTATAAATTTACATATTTCTGCGTCCACTGCCACATCCTAATAAATTTGCATATTGCCTTCGGTGCCTCCACTGCGTCTATGTTACCGTAGTCCAACCCTAGAAGTTACCCCGTCGCCCTTCGCTTAGGAATCCCCCGTCACCGCCTTCGAGGAACGTTCTTGCGTCGCTCGCTGACCCACTTACAGTACACCACCTGCGCTGAACCCGAATCGGATCGCTGTCACCCACTCCTCTCGTCCACCCAATTCGCGAACCCTTGACCCCATTGTTCCCACGCCGAGAAGTAGCTGAGAAGAGGACTAGGTGAGTCTTCTCAGACGTTATTATTGTTGAGGGTATATTTGTGGGAATCCTCCTTAAGCTGGTTCCCCCTTGAGAATCCCCTCAATTGAAATATCCCTCAAACCCTTTGGGTCAGGGCCAAATCGGGGATTTATGTTTACAATCGGGTACCCTACAGTAAGCCATTCCACGAATGGCATTGTCCTTCATTCTCACTGAATGGGACTAGGGATTACCACCCCTGACCTGGCGGTGTTGTCCATTATTCTACAGGAGAACCCAAGGACAGTTCCGAGGTACACTATAGGTTTTCCTGTAGTCAGTACCAGCTGGGTTAGATTCCCGAACTGAATATAAACGGAGCCACCCAACAGGGTCACAGCCTGTCACTTACAGTGACATGGCCGTATTTTACCAATATGGCATGGGTTTTCCCATCAATGTGATTGGCCACAGTTCTACTTAATGTGACATGGCTCCCCATTTCAGTTAATGTGACAATTGCAAAAAAATTAAGATAATGAAATAAATAAAACAAAATGAAATAAGTAAATGAAATGAAATAAATAAAATAATTAAGCAGTAAAGGCGGAACAAAAAAACAAATAGTAAAGAAACGAAAAGTAAAATAATGCAATAAAAAGTAGGTAAAAATGGAAGAAAAGTACACCTCCCACCTGAAAAAATAAACATAAAGAACAAAAAATGGCTCAAAATAAAAATATAAAAGGGTGTAAGTCAATAAGGGAAAAAAGAAACAGAAAAATGCATGTAGATATGTTAATAATAAACAAACCAGAGTAAAAAGCTGTAATGTCGTGAAAAGATATGCCATGAGCCATAATGCCAGATCTGGCGACTCATGCCAAAATGTGTGACAACCAGCATTTAGCAGATCGAAATAAGGGACCCAATAGGTCTATTAGGGCAAAATGTCTGTACCACCCCCCAATCTCCATTTTCCCATCCTAAAGATAACCTTTTTGACCATTTTGACAATCTGTTCTGAGACTTGGCAGTATGGAGTCTCGCTGAATAGGAGGTGAAACTAATTAAATTCAATAGTTTTCCGCTCCGTAAAAATTGTATATCAAATTTAACCAATTTTTATGGTTATCTCTGCATTTAAAAATGAATGGAGTTTAATTGATTGCTGTCACTTTTGTTTAACTGTACCGAAAGTAGTTTCTGATCAAATTATGATTCATGACTTGTGCTCTTACTGTATATTCAAAAATTTCTTCACCATATTTTACTGACCGAAGAACGCGCCTCCTTTAGACAACCAAACACGTTGATAAAATACACAGTAAAACATATTTTTCACAACCCAAAATGAGAGCTCTGCTTGCGCCTTTTGGAAAATTCCGACCCAGGTTTCAATTTTTATACAATGAATCTTTCCCTCTCTGTAGAAGAAAAGTACGACGAACACAACGAACCTTAACAACAAACAAAAAGGAAAAAGATATCAATTTCCAGAAAACGCCGTTTTTTGGAATGTTTGACGTTTACGACAATGGTCATTTTCGCCGTTGTTACGCGGTTCATTACTTTTTGCCCGATAAAAAGTGGAAGCTATCGGACGACGGAGGTTGGGCCATGTATTCGGCTAAGCTTAAGCCGATGCTAGCTACAAAAAACGACGAAAATTGTAATGAGCAATCAAGTTCAACTCTAGTGTAAAGATAAAAAAACACTACAGTAGGAAGGAATCACGGAATAATTCATGCAGCAATAATTCTAAATTTTTCTTTATAACAGCGAAAACCAAAAAAGTAGGTTCAATTTGGTACGACATTTGCACATCGGTGTGAAACTTTCTACTGTAGAAAAGCGCTAAATTTTCCAACGCCACTTTTGATTTGGATAGAATTGTGGTTAATACTTGACTGCTACTCGGATGAATAGTTATGGGAGGAACATTTTTCTGTATCGCTCATGGACAAAAAATTTTCTTCATTTATTACACTAATAAGCTTTACCAAATTTTCTCGTCTTGAACTAACTTTCGTGGAATCGCTGCATCAGTCATTTTAAACTATGAATGGAGTAAAGGAAAAACCACTGGCACTAAAACTGAGATGATGTGATCTGGTTTATGATGAAATTGAAGTGGCCAGTTGATGCATTTGGAATTACCAACAGTTGAGCAGGTCATATCTGCTTGAAAAATATAATTTCATGCATAGTTAAATTTTCACATGATTTGCTGACGTCAGCAAGATTTAACAAGATTATTTTTTGCGGAATTTGTTTTCCCTTGCAGACGTCAAAAACGGCGTTCTATCTACTGGTCGTACTTGAAAGTACTACAGCCGAATTAAGATGATTACTGTAATGATCTTGTAGACTCTAAGCAGTTGATTCTACATTTTCATGCTATACTTTCAATGTCCAAAGGGTAAGTTGTACCACAACAATGAAAATATTTATACCTACCTCGCCTACCAGGATTTTCGGCAGATTTCGAGCTACCTGTGACATATGCAAAAAATATTTTAAATTTGATAAAGAAGTCGGACAGAAGCTTGAGCATCAGTATTCAGAGTTCAGATAGTCCTAAGCCTACACCTAAAAGGCCTCATCTAAGAATGTGAATCTTTCGAGCCTAATTTCAGAATGCTGAAAGCTATGCCAAAAAAGGTCAGGAAATATAGATCTTTGATACTTGAAATCTTGTAGTAGAACCAGACCTAATAAGAGTTCACTTGGAAATACCAGCACATGAAGTACAATCTTTTTCTCATGAAATGTAAGCGTAAAAGTGTTATTTCACATGCTACATCACATAGAAATCTTAAGAAATTTTGCACCTCTGTGTGAAAGATCTTGAAAACCTACTAATTTTTGCCATATTTTTAATTTATGAACTAAAAAACAGACTATAGAACATTCTTCTGACATAAGAAACGATAGTTTGACAGATGCCTGATTATTGAACAATAATTTTTAGAGACAGATCATTTGGTAGATCTAGAAATAAGTGTTCGTGTCTGATTTATAAATTGTGTATCTTTCATCAGAATTTCCAGAGCATAGGCAGAAGATAATGTAAAATCTATATCATCAGTCCATCGAAAGAAAGACACCCTGCTCACATGTACTATATACATATGTTTCTTCTAAACACAATGATAAACGTGAGTTTTTGACGTCTGCAAGATTGAGAGGCAAAGAAGCTTGCGTTAAAGTCTGAGCATTGTGCGCTGTAGTTCTTACTTGAATTTCAGCTCTTGAATTGTTTACTGTATTTTTTGTAATCCTCTCAATTTTTATGCATATATAATCAGTGTAAGTGAAATCTCTGCAAAGTCTACAGTAAACACGCAGATCTATAACCTTACGAAAGTTAGTCATCAAGTTTGGGACTATTCCCAAATAGCGCATAAAGTTTACTGTAATATTTTTCGTGACACCAGCCTAGTTTTCGATACTGATACTAAATCACGCACTATGATCAGAAATAAGAATATCATTTTTACAAAATCTACAGTACCACATCGTCTTGTATGAAAACTGATCAGCAAGCACTAGACTGTATTCCTAGATCACGCACGAGGTTTACTGTAACATTTTTCTATAGCAAAACTTACGACTCCTTTTGGCGTATCGCGCCCCGTCATCGACCCACACTGTATTGGTCGACGGATCGTAGAGAGCGACGACGGCGTTTTGCGGCGCTCGGACGCCCGCCGCCGGACTAGGCGCCGCCCCGCTCAACGCCAAACAAAAAGCGGCCAGGATCAAAATCGTCGTTTTTGTCGTTGTCGCGGCCATCGTACAATTTTGATACTACCGTTAGCGATACTGTAGAAAAAATGGCGCTATAGACGCAGCTAAGGACGACAGACTATAGACTTTCGCGGAATATCGAATCGAACTAATGAAATATGGGACGCGAAACGCCGGCCTTTTAAAAGTACCCAGGATGCGTAGGATTTCGAACGTGTCTTATCACTTATCGACAAAAGTGATAATCGAATTTGCATAAAGGCGAGCACGTTCCCTGCAGTAAACTGGTAGAAGAGATTACTGTAAGAAAGGATTTAATCGTAATTAGATTTTCGTTTAATTCTAGAAAAAAGAATAACTTTATTAGAAAACTTCACACGTAAAGCCTAGCGCCCGGGGCCTTAGAAGGGAGGGAGAGGGATAGAAAAATTAAATAAAGGATAAATATGCTAATTAGGTTCATTCGCAAATAAGAAAAACTATGCTGAAAACTGGAAGAACAGGATTTGAATGCAGGTGTAAATAATACAACATCGTTCCGGGAATGGCCAATACCACGCCGAAGCGGATCCTAATTACCATAAATTATGAAAAACGAATATATGTCTTATCAAAATAAACAATTTTTCATCTTGGATTCGGGCTCACGAGTCTTATCCTTCAACGTGGGACGATCTACAAATCGATGAACAGATTTTTCAGCACCAAAGATTCGGGAAAAAAATTCAATCGTTCCTAAATTCATCGAAAATCACGATACACACTCATATTTTTGGATAGACGTCAACGTGATCTATCGATTTTCGCTCAATGTGTTGCATTTTAGAACAAAATAATTAGTTGTCGTTTTGAAAAGTCGAGCCAAAACACCAAGATTAGCTCAAATACTCCTTGGTGAGGGTGAGGTCAAAGTGCTATGGGAACCCCCCACCGGAAATCGTCCACCATATGGTTGGCCACTGGGCGATCCCCTCCCCAGGATTTTCCAATTCTATGGCTAGCCGTTGGGACCTCGGAAAATATTGAAAAATGTCAATTTTTTGATGAAACATAACAATTTTTGAACAAAAAATGGTCAAAAACGTCAATTTTCTAGGTGCTTCGCATTTTTTTGGTCTTTTTAGAAAAAAATTACTATTTTTTAAAACTATTTTTGGACTTTTTTGTGAAAAAATCGATTTTTTTCCCTTCAGAAACCCCCCCCCCCCCCAAAGTTTTGGGATTACTGGCCCCGTCAAACCCACAATTTTCAACGAAGATTTATTGTGCTTTCTGTGACCATGTCGAAATGACCATCAATTTATATTTGGGTTCAATTTTTAAAGGCAATTTTTTGATGCGACTTCAAAAAAAAAAATTCTGACAGGATGAATGAAATTTTAGACTAAAAAATTTCTACAGCGGTACCTTGGTACCTAATATGGCACAATTTATTAGGAATACAGATATTCGGCGGTAGTTTGAATCCTCAGTTGAGAAGAGATTTAAATTTTAAAATATTGAAAAGCCGAGCATCAAAGTGATATTTTTGGACTTTTTGAAAAACAATAGCGCCTCATTCAACATTTCGGATTCTTGACCACGTTTCAATACTACGAGGTGGCTATATAAAAGGAAATGCTTGAAAAATGGAGACGTCAGACGCAGTGCCTCAACAAATTTATGGCTTTGTTCTAGGTCATCAGATTTGATACATAGATTCATTAATTTATAGACTGTTTTTCATAAAATGCTTGTATAAACCGAAAAATAACTACTGTCCTCAAAAGGTGCAGTCTCGCTTTGGCCCCCAATGTTATAGGTGCCAAAGTGAGGCCGTTGTCTCACCTTGGCGCCCATCTAATTTTGGCGATTGTGTGGCAACTTGGCGCCCGTCACACTTCACGGCATAGTATGTCCTGGTAGACATGCGATGTGTTCTCCTCATCTATGAAAATTTTATGCACAGATCTATATTGCCATAATCGCGATAAATAGCTTAGGCCACCACAAATATCCTAAACCTTAGTAAGCCTAGATCTGAGTCCAAGGAAAAATGTTGAGTTGTCGATCCATCAGGTGCTGGATAAATGACCAAATCTGCTGTGGTTCGTCAGTGGACAGGCCTGGGTGACTTGACGATGGACGCGGTTGTGACCCGTACACTCTTAAAGGTCTGGTCATAACCATATATGCACGTGGGGGAAGGTTAGGAGGGTTTTGACCCCCAGCAGATTCTTGCTGACCCCCAGCAGATTTGACCACTCCAGCAATGATCCAGAAGATGACAAAGGAAAATGAGCAAGTGAGAAGAGAAAGTCATCATAAAAATAGGAATAATGCTGTAGTTGAACAATTTTTCTAAATAAAGCATACTTGAAGTCCAAAAAAGTAACATTAAAACTTTAAAAAGTGCAGTATAGGCAAATAATTTCCCATATCTGACTAATATAAAATAAAGAATATGCTGCTTGGATATTACAAGACCTATCGAAGATCTTTTTTCGTTATCAGGAACAAAAAAAATTGTATTCCTCCCACCGTCCTAGCTGACCCCCCCCCGCAGAATTTCTATGCTGTGCATGTATGGTCATAACCATTATACAAAGTTGGATACAAGTAGTAGGCCACACTGGCTATGGTAAAAGTCCTGCTCACAGTTTACTTGTTCACCTTCGATTGGTTAGTTTCAAGGCCTGATAAATGTTGAGATGATACTTGCTGTACTAGTCATCCCACATCTATGCAAAATTGTTCGTTGGGCGAAGCCACAATGTAACCTAGAAAAGGCTGATCTTTGGATGATTGTGTCCCATTACTTCTGTTGAGGCAACCTTTTCCCACTAGTCGGGGCTTCAGTAAAAGTTAGGCTCGGTCAGGGACTTGAACCCGGGACCTTTCGGTTACCATCCGCATGCGTTAACCAACTGAGCCAACCGAGCAATGGGAAGGGCGCTCTCATTTGCAGCAATTCGTAGTTGAGGTGGTTGCTATGACCACTCTCAACACTTCTAACGTCCCGTTACTTCTAATACAGCATAAAAATGTACTAGCACAGATATTAGGAGACTTGAGACAATGATCAAAGAAGCAGGAAAGTCAGAAATAACATCTTTAAATTGACTAATTTATATTTGAATCATATTTGCAAAAAATATAAGTAATGAAAAGCAAAAAAATCGCTCTATCAGTTGATTTGTTAGCTACGTACAAGCAGGAATGTTTTCTGTGTTAGAAGTAACGGGATTTTTAATGTTCGATTGCATTAATTAGAAGGAACGGGACATTAGAAGTAATGGGAAATTAGAAGTAACCAGACAGATGCCTCTCGACAATATGGGCACGCCAGGGCAACATATTATTTTACATATTTTATTATTTATTGCTTGCATTATAAGCAAAAGTGCATGCATATTATAGCGAACCACCGTGTCACTCCCGGATATTACTTATTGCGAGTGTTTTATAATCTTATGTAATAGCTCTGCAGGAAGTAGCTGCAGGGCCGTTCTTAGGGTTTTAGCGGTTCTCATCCAATTAAAATTCAGAAGTCAGACAACCGCCATAAAAAAGAGATTCTTTGACCAGCAAGAACTTTTTTCATTGCCCAGCTGTAAACATTTACAACGTTATGAAGCAGACATGATCAAAAATTCTATGAAATTGATTTTAAAATATGTTCTTAACATTTTCTCAGATTCTACGATGTGCGAGCCCAATATTTTATTCGAAGATGAATTTCTGTCAGTATTTGGCAATTTAATTTCAGTCACTACATGTTTTCGTTTCAGTAACTGTTTATTTTTCTTTGAATACTTTTTCAACTGTTTCATGGCTATTTTGCGTCGAGAGTGGCTGTCTTTTGCCACCTTTGATACAAAGAAGAGTAGAGTAGAGAAACAGACATTGCATAAACGTATCGACTGTAAAGCTTCCAAATTTTTTACTCGAATAGTAAAGATTTTTTTAAAACGTATTTCTGCTCAAAAACGCTTATATAGCTTCTGTTTGTGTACAAGTTATAGCAATTAATACTTACTGTATTGGCATTTTGAGTAGTGTATATAAAACATAGTGTAATCGGAATCTAGTGGCTAAATGCTCATCAGAATTTCAACTTGCTCTGGCATTACCTAATGGTTGACAAAATAGGAAAATATTCCTCAAAGCGTGCCACAAATTTACTGGATTATTGTTATCCTGAGAGAATGCGATTCTGAAACTAGATACCAGAGGTCCCCAAGGTCATATTTTTCAGGTAGGGGTAAATTTGAAAATTTACGGGGGTATTGTAGTTAAATGTCCACTAAACACTTCATTTTGCCTCAAAATTAGGCAACCAGTGATGAATTTTTAGGACCTTAGGTAGGGGTAATACCCCCCTCATACCCCTCCCTATGGGGTTGTCTGCTAGATACCTTTGGAAAAAGAGAGGTTTAAATCATAATTTAATGTTGTATAAAATATATTTTTGAAAAACTGATCTGTAGTTGGAAGACTTCTAGGCCATCATGCAGTTGACCACCAGATCAGAAAACAACATGAAACTGAAAGTTATACCAAAAAATTCTCTTCCACCAGCAGAACAGTCAACATTTAAGACAAAAACTCTCATAGTTTTCGTCAGTAATGATCGGGTATTTAAAGCTTTAGCAAAAAAATGATTTCGGACGAACATAAATTCATTAGCCGTTTTGACCATGCTCAACAAAATATAAAATTCTTATATGAAATATACAGTATTTGTATGATTCATTTGTATACCGCCCACTGTTGGATTTTTTCACATATTTTTTTAATGTGCTTTGTTTCATTTTGTAATGCAGCTATAAATATTTTCAATGCAATGTATGTACCTATGATAGAAAATTTTCAAAATAAAGGAAAATATAATTTTACGAAATTCGTTTTAATTTCATCATGTACAAATCAATTTCCAAACAAAGCATATATCATAGAAGTATTATGTTTTAACTGTTCTTCGATCAGAACAGTAAGTCTCATTTGCATTAATAGATCTAAGTATTTGGATATTGTAACTAAAACTAAGCTTCCAAAGCGTTCATTAATATTTATTAATGACAACGTTTTAACAATCATCGAGTTAGCAAACATAATGTCAGCAGAAAAGTTAAAATCCTAATTATTCTTCAAAACACGTTCAATATTAATTAGAGACGAAATAGAACTACAGCTGCACTAAAAAATGTTGAATGAGTAATGATTCTAGATTTCCTATGTACACTTTAGCCAAAGCCGGACAAATAATGATAAACCGGTGGTTTTGAACTATAAAAATGAAAATTGTCATGCAATAATTCGAGCTTATCTTGAAATAAAAGCAACTGCATAATAACAATTCAAATCGAAATTCTCTGTCTTTTCCAGGTTTTCCAGGCTGCTGGACATCCTGATAAGAGCAAAAGAATCCAACAAACCAGCTCCAAAATTGTGTTCGTGGGAATTTTGTACTGTTTGCATACAAAAACAGAAAATGTAATTGACGGCCGTTAAAAAAACATTTTTCAAGAATACATTAAAAGATTTTTAAGCGGTCCTAAATTTAAAACGGTCCTGGACGGTTGCCCAGTTCGCCCCCCTAAGAAGGCCCTCAGTAGCTGGAGAAATCCTGTTAGCTTTTCGATTGCTAGCTCGTGTCTGTTCCAGTTTCAGCAAACTTAGGCTGTGTTTAGCTCCTACAGAACTGTTGCACCGCACTAACCGTCGCTAATAGGAAACTGTATTGAGTGGGGTATTCCCACGTGAGCGATTCCCAAGTGAGTGAATTCCCAATTGAGCGATTCCCAATGAAGCGAATTCTCAATCGAGCGAATTCCCAATTGAGTGAATTCATATGTGAGCGAATTCCCAAATAAGCCAGGCGATTCCCAACGAGCGACCGAGAATGTAGTAACACATGTTTCCTTATATGTATTTCTTTTTTTTTTGTTTTTTGTATGTATTGTTTGTGTTTTTTTCATTTATGTATGTTTTTACGTTTTCATCTTTTGTCTCTGCTTTCTTTTATTTTCGTTTTTCTTTTCACCTACTCATGAAACAACAAATTACAAGTTCTCCCTTTCAATGAGCATAGTCTCCCGTATAGTTCTTACACAATTCGGCACGCCCTATTTTCTACATAATTTTATCCTTTGTGATTTTTTCTTCAATGTTTTTCATCTTAGTTTTTTTCTACCAATCTCTCCTGATTTTTTCTTTTTTGTTCTTTTTCTCCATTTTTTCTTTCTTGCTGCTTTCTCTATGTTGCTTCTTCTTTCGTGTCACTGTCTTCAATTTTTGTTGACGTTTCCTTTCTCTTGTTGTTTTGTTTGTTTCCGCATTCTGTTGCTTATGTTTTTTATGAAGATTTTCACACTTACAACGACGAAAGACTCAAACATGTCGAACTGTACAAGAATTATACAGGAGACTACGTTTATTCAAAATGACAACTTGTAATGTGTTGTTCCATAAGCAAAAAAGCAAAAAGTAGATGACGATAAAAACTAAAAGGAGAAAACGCAGAGACATAAGATGAAAATGTTAAAACATACATGAACGAAAACATTTACCATACACTCAGAAAACACGAGAAAAAAGAAATACATACAAAGAAAATTGGTCGCCCAATTGGGAATTCGCTCAATTGGGAATCGCTCAATTGGGAATCGCTCACATGGGAATCGCTCAATTGAGAATTTGCTCACTTGGGAATTCGCTCAATTGGAAATCGCTCACATGGGAATCGCTCAATTGAGAATTTTCTCACTTGCGAATTCGCTCACTTGGGAATCACCCATTTGGGAATAGAGATATTGAGTGACCACCAGCAATAAGTTGTGCATATAAAATAGAGCGCCCAAAGTCAGACATGGGCCAAGGTGAGATGGGAGCTAAGGTAAGACATAGCTTGGACGCCCATGTGAGATATTCACCGAAGCGGGACGGGCGCCAAGTTGTGACACAATCTTTCAAACTCGTACGCACGGGGCTTTAAATGTAGAATAACTTTGCAGAAAAATTGTCAAGGATTAATGAAGTGAACCAACAAACTTTCAACTGTTTATTCCTACAGAAAATCGCGAAATTACGAACGCTTTACTTTTTATTTTAGAATTATTTCGAGAAAAACTGGATACAGGGTATCTTGCAGATAACTAAATCCGAAAGTGAGTATGCAAAAAAAAGGAAAAATTTTCTATAACCCCAGGATATTATGTGACTGAGAAAATAGTGAATAACTGCTTGATTCTTATTCCCGCATGGAGAGATGCAGTGTTTTTTAAACACATAATATGCAAACAGGGTTCCTCAGAGTATGAATCCCGTGACACATCTACTAAATCAGCATAATAACCGCATTCGAATGATAATTGAGGAAATACAGTTGACTTTATAAGTGCTAGGATTCTGGAAAAGATAAGGTTACGTAATGAATAGAGAGATCAAAAATTTCCTTACTTCTTTATTAAACATGCTTTTCGGACTGCTTGGATCTAAATTGAAATTTCTAAATCATAGTGACGTTTTTGGGACTTCATTATTGAACGTGATACTATAAATTAAATGGATTTGAAAATTATCATTATAGTTTTCTTTGTAGCGGCAGGATAAATCTGAAGTTTGGACAATTATTTGTGGATATATATTTCCGAAACAGGAACAGAGTTTAACGAACAAAAATTCAAACTGTCAGAGCAGAAAATTGTTTCCTACTCCGTCTCCTCATAGCATTAGATTTAATGACATGCGCTATCCGAAAATCAATATTCACATCAGGTATGTAGCTTTGCAGGATGCTCATGCTAGATTGATTTAGATCAAACATGATTTTATACCAAAAAACTCTATTGAAGACGGATTTTAGGACTATGTGAATCTATGGTCTGTTTTTCTTGAAATGCTTCTAAATAATATAAGTGGAAAGCAAGTAGTATTTCAGATTTTCACGATTTTCTGATAAACAATATATATCATATAGGAATGGAAATTTGTGAGCATACTGGCCTAGCACTTAATCATTTTTCTAGTGAAAAATGTTACAATAAGGGCTCTATGTAAACGATTTTTACGACGATACTGATTTGTGTCACTTTTCTATTTGGAAGCATTTTATTAAAAAACAGACTATACGTTGAAATTCCTACAGTCTACTGTTATTAAAATGTCCGTAAAGTGGTGGCCCTTCCTACAATTTTAGAATCACGACATTTTTGACATATTTGATTTACATATCAGTCGCGCCTCACGTTTAGGCTTAGTGTTTATAATGCAAAATTAATAAAACGTCGTGGTGGTAAAATTGTAGAAAATGTTCACAAAGCTTTCACTGTAAGTTTTTTCTTCAAAAAAGTGTTGAAGGTAAGTAAGTCTATTAAAGTCACAAATTGTCAGTCCTGTGTGACATGTGGCTACATAGGAAAACGGTAAAAATATAAAATAATGCTTGCTTATTATTCATAAGCATTTTAAAGTGACATTTTTCAACTGTGTGGCGTTATAAGAAACGAGAGACTTTACATTTGAAAGGATTTGAAGGATATCAGTATAATAACTTTGGAGGAGATTCTCTCGGATCAATTTAACGCTTGGATCACTATTTTTGGATACACATCCAAGAGAGGCAAAAGTTTAGCATACGAAAATTGATACTGTCAGACCAGTTCCTATGTTATCTCCTTCTAGCATAGATCTGATGACATGCCCAAAGCAAAAATCAACGTTCATATAAGATACGAAGATTCGCAGGTTGCGCATAGATAACTGACTGATATAGATCAAACACGTTCTTATAGCAAAAAAAGCAATCAAATCATTATCCTATGTCACCAGGGAAGCCAAAGAATAATCAACGAGGACGATATGTGAGTGCGACCTGTGGAGGGGAAATTATTAGTTAGGCGACATAACATCTGATAATTAGTTTTTCCAAAATAGAATCTAATTTGCATATTGAATTAAAAAATTCGGAATTAAGTGATATGCTAATTATGGCCGCATCGGTCACGATTCCTGTAATAGACCAGGCGGTGGAAAGGGGTAGGTGTGAGCCAGGTTATCCTAACGGGTTGAATTGATCATCGGTTGACCAAAAATTGAGAGGGTGAACAAAACTTCAAAAAAATTTCGATACTTCCGTAAAAAATTCGAAAAATTGTAATGGTTGTCCAAAAACCCGTAAAATTTGGAATTTTTGATCAGTATTGGTTTAAAAATGAGCATTTTCTATCAAACAATCATCATTCTCAGGTTTTTTCCCCCTAAAAGGATAATGGTCCCGTTCAGGCCTGTAGCCAGCAATTTTTTTCTGGAGGACGGCGCACAATTTTTCACTTTAAAATTTGCATTTCTGACCTGATTTTTTTCTTGAAGAAAATAAATCCAAAGATCTTTGCCTTTTTTAACACTTGAACATTTCAGGTGGGCCATGGCTCCCTAACCCCCCTGCCTACAGGCCTGGTCCTGTTTCTTTACCAAAATAGGCAAATTTTGGAGAGTACAAGATGAGGCATTCTTACGACACTTCCCTCAATTACACGTTGTGCATAGAAGAACAAATTCAACAAGAAAATGGAGATCAGAAAAATCTACTCCGTATGCAAGCAAAAGCGAAATAAAACTCAAAAAAATTTTTAAAAAACGTACAACACCACGATCCGAAATATATGGAATGTGGTTTCAGAAACATGAGAAACTTCGATCAGTTGGATCATCATGTGGGTCTAATTCATGTAGTCAGAAACATACATGCACATAGGGGGTAGGGGGGTAAACCTCCATTCCTGAGACCCTGGCCACCCCCCTGGTCAAAAAAATCGTCAAACACCCCCCTGAACTTTTTCCAAGACAGCTTTTTTCATGATTTTTGTGTATATTTTGTATGAAAAACAAGCTTGCAGAACTTTTTTTTGTTTTTTTGCTCACCCACCCCCTACCCCTTGGGAAAAAGTCCATCGACCCTCCCCCTGGAAAATTCTTGCCTTGCATGTCTGGTCAGAATGCGAATCAATAACATCGAGAAACAATAGCTTGTTTTTTTACAATATGCTAATGACAAAAATTAAGTACTGCCATGAAAACATAGACAACGAAGCTGTCACTATGTACAATTTTTCACTCAAAATTTGTTTCTCTGTTATCTATTAGACTCAAAAATTTTTAGTTCTACATGAAGTATGACTGAAAAATGGCAAAAAATATGGTTCTTGCTTTCTTTCAATTTTTACTGACATTTCAAGAAAAGCAGCCTATAGACATAATAATTTGGATTTCGATCTCTAATGGAGCGTGTCTCAATGGAAAATTCGAAATCAGAATCATGATTCTTGATGATCAAAAATCGGTCACGTTCAGTAACCATGCGACAATACAATATTTTCCGAAAGTGCTCGACTTGGATCAATTCTTGAGGCTCATTTTGGACGCAAGGCTTGCGTTGTGTGCGTTGCTTACGTTGCGTTGCTTACGTTGCGTTGCTTGCGTTACGTTGCGTAAAAAATCTGACGCAACGCACGCAACGGAAGCAACGTAAGGAGACGTAAGCGATGCAAGCCGATTGTCCATACTCGGACTTTGTGGCGCAACGGACGCAAGAAGTATGGTCCAATCAAAAACTTACGAATCAAATTACAATTTTGTCTCTAGCGAATTTATAAGTATTTGAGCCAAAAATAGTAGGTCTCTTCAAACAAAAACATTTCAACTAAACTGAGATTAGCAGAATTAACCTTAAATTGAATGATTAACCATCTTTTCTCGAAAGAATTTTGAGGAATCTCATGAAAATGGAACGAACTTCTTGTGTTTTATTCATTTACTAAGGAAAGCAAATTTTACATAATGGTGACACAGAATTTCACATTCATCTTTCTTTTTCACGATTTCAAATTACGTATTCGCCCTGTCGAGATTTCCTGTAAACAGAAGATAAAATCATTGAATGCAAATATACAGGAACAAATTTTCGGATGTGAAGAATTTTGAGTAATAAGGCCGGACCATATAGGTAGTATGGCTAAGGATATCCCTATCTTTTGTGTACCACCTATAATTTGTCATTTTTGGCCGATTTATAGGTAGTATGGTAAACATATACGGTCGATTTTTTGTTGATTTATAGGTAGTATGGTTAAGCATACATATTCTGGAGTTACCATAATACTAGAATTACTGTAATTTTTGGATTATGGTAATAGTGGAATTAGGGTAATAGTCGTGTTACTGTAGGTGGAAAAGGAAAAACGATGACGAACAGAAAATGGCAAAGAAAAACTAAAGTGAATAAAAATGGAAAAGAAATAAAAAGAAAGCATGTATGAAAAACGACTTCCTTCATGGGCAGAGGAAGTCTTTCGAAACTTTGTGCCCCAGACCCCCTTTGACAAAAGGGCCCCACCTGCAGGCGTAAATATGTTGGAAGGTCCCATTCCTGAATGATCATTCCAGTCAGTAGTTGTCAGATTGATCAGATTGGTCAGTAATGGTCTGTTTTATGAGTAAAATCTCAAAAGAGTCTATACAAGATGAAACATTATTCTTATGGGTGCATGCATATAAAATTGACTACCTGCCAAAAAATGACCAAAAAGTTCTTTTATAGAAAAAATACCAGCATGAGCCGGGTGTAAAAAGAGTATGGAAAATTTGGAGAGTTCAAAAATCTTTATGTATCAAAAGGAAAAACTTTTAAATCGATGTAGCATTTTTGTTTTATTGCAAAAAATCATTTGGTCCAACCACAAGGAAATGTACAAAAATTATGTTTCAAAATACGTTTATCATATACTACACGAAATTTCTTCAAAGTTTTACAGGTAATAACTTTACAATTACAATCTTGTTGACCCTCAATACCAAGACTGCATGCATTTACTTCTTCTTGTCCATTGTTATTTACAAAAGTAAAAACCATTCAGCCAAGTGAATAAAAATTAACTTTTTTCATAGCATCTGATGACAAAGTGATACCGTGAACCTTGATCACGTGACGGTATTGGTCGGTAGATGGACTGTACAGTCTGTAAGCGTAATTTTTAGGACCTCCACTGATGAATTTGGCAATGTAAGATCCAGGACCATATTCACATAATTCGTCAGTCATTTCACCGAGACACCAACCAGTGGGTACCTAATATTGTTGCTTGTCAACTGTTGACAAGTAAATAATACTGCCCATGTCAAAATACAATACTCGACTTTTTAATCGTTCAATGTAAGAATATAACTTTAGTCGAGCTTGAGCTGTCATATAAGCTGCAATAACGGCATTAGTATTCCCCAAGACTTCAGCAAAATCGTCATGTTCACAGTAGGTCGTTGACACCAATTGTTTATTTATTAGCCTAACATTCTTAATAATGTTGACAACATTCATTACGAGTTCAAAATATTCTTTAAGCGCATTGTGGATAATAGTCTTATCCATATTGTTTCACTAGCCAAACTATATCACATAAAATAATAATTAAGTAAATAAATACAAAAACTATGCAAGTTACTTTTCCCTAAAACAAATTTAACATTAGCTTTGCTAAAGCTCTCTTTCCAGGATTTTTTGAAATTTTTGAAGGGTCCAATGAAATATTCTCTCCAGTGTAGACTTCCATTTCGTATTCACATTTTTGCTCATCTGTGTAAGCTCTAGCAGGGTAACCTTCACTCTCCTATAAAAATTACCATCAAATTCTGTCAAATTTACATAACATAAAACTTACTAGTTTCATTTTCATAAAAGTGTTGACGTATTACATGAATAAACCACCATCAGGATTTTTGGTTGGATGATATTGCTCAATGTTATGGTAATGCGAAACTTCAAAAATCTTGAGGATCTAAAACAAAGATAAAAATATCTGCATACAAAAAGCAAATTATTACAGTAACAATAAACTTTATATCGTTTCTCTAAGGCTTTGTATAATTCTATCGTAACCCATGTACCATCTAATGCATGGTCTTAGTCATTGTGTTCGCAAGCAGTCTTTTGTGAAGTATGCATACAAGTTTTGCATAAAGGGAACAACAGTTTACCACCATTCAAATATGACAGAACAGGGTATAAGAGATTTCAGGGTGGTAAAACTGTACATTTGATCAAGCCTTCATAAGGTTGAGAAATTGAGCTGACCTTTTCAAAATCTTCCGTAAAGATTTTCGGATGACCTGTGGGGTATTTCCCATATTTGTTGAGGAATGGGTATAAACTGCACACATCTACGTAATTGATCTTTTCTGTAGGTGTTCGATGTTTATTGTACTTAATTTTGTGATACAGTTTTACAGCGTTAGTGCAACCACCAAAGAAAGCTAAAAACAACAAAACTTTTGACAAAATGGAAAAGAACATTTTAAAAACTTTACCTTGTCGAGGGTTTATAGGTTCAGGTATTTCAACTGTAGCAAAAAATGTTTTCATTTCAGGGTTTGAATGAAGTTGTTGTAAGAGATAGCATTCCCACATTTCAACCATGCTATAACCAATTGATTGAAGTTCCATAGCTCTGTTAAAGGTGCATTCATATGCATCGGTTGCTTTTGTATCATTATCGGCTGTTAACTGATGTCTATTTGTCATACATTTTGGGCAACCATGCCAATAACAACCGTAAAATTCATAAACGGTTGTTCCTTTAACAACAACAACAAACAGATATTAAAATTTTAAAATTTTAGACAAAATTCCCTGATAAACCATCAACCTTGTATTTTCCAATTTGAAATTCACAACCATTAAGTTTATGGCGGATATACAGTTTTTCATCTTTATAGGATAGCCATTTCAACCATTTTAAGGTGATAACAGACTGTCTTTCTTCTTTACCATAACCTTCGTATGGTATTACTCCAATACTATTTGATTTCAAAAATAAATGTCAGAAAACAAAATTACAAGCACTGGTGATAATTTTTGATTTTTCAAAAAGATCAACATCTGTTTCTTCCATAAAATTATCTATAAATTTCATACAACACTGTGGTAAAACCTGTACATCACCACGACAGTAATCAAGTAATTCATTGTCAAAGTTAAACTGACACCCCTAAACAAGGACACACCTCTAAATGCAAAATTTTATACTCTTTGCAAACTTACAGTTTTAAGCTTTCCATTATACCAATCCAGAAATATGGCAGGAGCTGCAGGTTTCATAGCATTGTAACTGTACATGTCCATTGAAGGATACCATCCAATATATCCATAATTTTCCTTTCTATTAAAGAAATGCGGGAAATATCCTTTACATATTTCACTTATCCCAAATGTTTTCGGTTGAGCAG